>LR738710.1:854216168-854275467 GCA_902687465.1 Secale cereale | reverse complement strand
CCCCCCCCCCCCCCCCCGGCACTCCGGTTTAATCCGAAACTTTCCGGAACACTTCCGGTGTCCGAATATAGTCGTCCAATATATCAATCTTTACGTCTCGGACGTTCCGAGACTCCTCGTCATGTCTGTGATCTCAACCGGGACTCCGAACTACCTTCAGTACATCAAAACTCATACTCATAATACCGATCGTCATCAAACTTTAAGCATGCGGACCCTACGGGTTCGAGAACTATGTAGACATGACCGAGACTCATCTCCGGTCAATAACCGATAGCGGAACCTGGATGCTCATATTGGCTCCTACATATTGTACTAAGATCTTTATCAGTCAAACCGCATAACAACATATGTTGTTCCTTTTGTCATCGGTATGTTACTTGCCCGAGATTCGATCGTCGGTACCTCGATACCTAGTTCAATCTCGTTACTGGCAAGTCTCTTTACTTGTTCCATAATACATCATCTCGTGACTAACTCATTAGTCATTTGCTTGCAAGGCTTATTATGATGTGCATTACCGAGAGGGCCCAGATATGCCTCTCCGACACTCGGAGTGACAAATCCTATTATTGATCTATGCCAACACCACGACCACTTTCGGAGACACCTGTAGAGTATCTTTATAATCACCCAGTTACGTTGTGATGTTTGATAGCACACAATGTGTTCCTCCGGCATTCGGGAGTTGCATAATCTCATAGTCATAGGAACATGTATAAGTCATGAATGAAAGCAATAGCAGTAAAACTAAACGATTATAGTGCTAAACTAACGGATGGGTCTTTTCCATCACATCATTATCCTAATGATGTGATCTCATTGATCAAATGACAACTCATGTCTATGGTCAGGAAACATAACCATCTTTGATCAATGAGCTAGTCTAGTAGAGGCATACTAGGGACATACTATTTTGTCTATGTATTCACACATCTACTAAGTTTCCGGTTAATACAATTCTAGCATGAATAAAAGACATTTATCATGATATAAGGAAATACAAATAACATCTTTATTATTGCCTCTAGGGCATATTTCCTTCAAGATCTTGCGTGATCGTAGATTTTTTTTGAAATACTGCGTTCCCCATCAGTGGCATCATGAGCCAGGTATATGCGTAGATGATATGCACGAGTAGAACACAAGTGAGTTGTGGATGATACTAGTCATACTGCTTACCAGCATGTCATACTTTGATTCGGCGGTATTGTTGGATGAAGCGGTCCGGACCAACATTACGCGTACGCTTACGCGAGACTGGTTCTACCGACGTGCTTCACACACAGGTGGCTGGCGGGTGTCAGTTTCTCCAACTTTAGTTGAATCGAGTGTGGCTACGCCCAGTCTTTGTGAAGGTTAAAACAGCACATACTTGACGAAATATCGTTGTGTTTTTTATGCGTAGGTAAGAACGGTTCTTGCTCAGCCCTTAGCAGCCACGTAAAACTTGCAACAACAAAGTAGAGGATGTCTAACTTGTTTTTGCAGGGCATGTTGTGATGTGATATGGTCAAGACATGATGAGTTATACGTTATTGTATGAGATGATCATGTTTTGTAAAGTTATCGGCAACTGGCAGGAGCCATATGGTTGTCGCTTTATTGTATGAAATACAGTCGCCATGTAATTGCTTTACTTTACCACTAAGCGGTAGCGATAGTCGTGGAAGCAATAGTTGGCGAGACGACAACGATGCTACGATGGAGATCAAGGTGTCGTGCCGGTGACGATGGTGATCATGACGGTGCCTTGGAGATGGAGATCAAAAGCACAAGATGATGATGGCCATATCATATCACATATTTTGATTGCATGTGATGTTTATCTTACTATGCTTCTTATTTTGGTTAGAACGACGATAGCATTATAAGATGATCCCTTACAAAATTTCAAGGTACAAGTGTTCTCCCTAAGTATGCACCATTGCGAAAGTTCGTCATGCCAAGACACCACGTTATAATCGGGTCTGATAATCTCTACGTTCACATACAACGGGTGCAAACCAGTTTTGCACACGCAGAATACTCGGGTTAAACTTGACGAGCCTAGCATGTACAGACATGGCCTCAGAACACTGGAGACCGAAAGGTCGAGCGTGAGTCATATAGTAGATATGATCGACATAAGATGTTAACCATTGAAAACTACTCCATCTCACGTGATGATCGGACATGGTTTAGTTGATTTGGATCACGTTATCATTTAGATGACTAGAGGGATGTCTATCTAAGTGGGAGTTCTTTAGTAATATGATTAATTGAACTTTAATTTATCATGAACTTAGTCATGATAGTTTTTGCATATCTATGTTGTTGTAGATCAATGGCTCGTGCTACCGTTCCTTTAAATTTAGTGCATTCCTAGAGAAAGCTAAGTTGAAAGATGATGGTAGCAATTACACGGACGGGGTCTGTAACTTGAGGATTATCCTCATTGCTGCACAGAATAATTATGTCCTTGAAGCACCGCTAGGTGACAAGCCCCCTCCTGCTAATGTAGACGCTTTGAACGTCTGGCAGACGCGGTCTGATGACTACACGATAGTTCAGTGTGCCATGCTTTACGGCTTAGAACCGGAACTTCAACGACGTTTTGAACGTCATGGAGCATAGGAGATGTTCCAGGAGTTGAAGTTAATATTTCAAGCAAATGCCCGGATTGAGAAATATGAGATTTCCAATAAAATTCTACAGCTGTAAGATGGAGGAGAACAGTTCTATCAGTGAACAATTGCTCAGAATGTCTGGGTACTACAATCATATGACTCAACTTGATTGCAAGGTTTATGAAGATAGTGTTATTGATAGAGTTCTTCAATCACTGCCACCAAGCTATAAAGGCTTCGTGATGAACTATAATATGCAAGGGATGTAGAAGAAAATTCCCGAGCTCTTCGCAATGCTCAAAGCTACGAATGTAGAAATCAAAAAGGAGCATCAAGTGTTGATGGTTAACAAGACCAGTAGTTTCAAGAAAAAAGGCAAGGGAAAGAAGGGGAACTTCAAGAAGAATATCAAGACAGTTGCTACTCCCACGAAGAATCCCAAGTCTGGAGCCTAGCCTAAAACTGAGTGCTTCTACTGCAAAGGGACTAGACACTGGAAGCGGAACTGCCCCAAGTATTTGGCAGATAAGAAGGATGGCAAGGTGAACAAAGGTATATGTGATATACATGTTATTGATGTGTACCTTACTAATGCTTGTAGTAGTACCTGGGTATTTGATACCGGTTCGGTTGCTAATATTTGTAACTCGAAACATGGACTACGAATTAAACAAAGATTGACTAAGGACGAGGTGACGATGCGCGTGGGGAATGGTTCCAGAGTCGATGTGATCGCCGTCGGCACGCTACCTCTACATCTACCTTCGGGATTAGTTTTAGACCTAAATAATTATTATTTGGTGCCAGCGTTGAGCATGAACATTATATCTGTATCTTGTTTATTGCGAGACGGTTATTCATTTAAATCTGAGAATAATGGTTGTTCTATTTATATGAGTAATATATTTTATGGTCATGCACCCTTGAAGAGTGGTCTATTCTTGTTGGATCTCGATCGTAGTGATACACATATTCACAATATTGAAACCAAAAGATGTAAGGTTAATAATGATAGTGCAACTTATTTGTGGCACTACCGTTTAGGTCATATTGGTGTAAAACGCATGAAGAAACTCCATAGTGATGGAATTTTGGAATCACTTGATTATGAATCACTTGGTGCTTGCGAACCATGCCTCATGGGCAAGATGACTAAAACTCCGTTCTCCGGAACAATGGAGCGAGCAACAGATTTGTTGGAAATCATACATACTGATGTATGTGGACCGATGAGTGTTGAAGCTCGCGGCGGGTATCGTTATTTTCTGACCTTCATTGATGATTTGAGAAGATATGGGTATATCTACTTGATGAAGCACAAGTCTGAAACATTTGAAAAGCTCAAAGAATTTCAGAGTGAAGTAGAGAATCATCATAACAAGAAAATAAAGTTTCTACGATCTGATCGTGGAGGTGAATATTTGAGTTACGAGTTTGGTCTTCATTTGAAACAATGTGGAATAGTTTCACAACTCACGCCACCCGGAACACCACAGCGTAATGGTGTGTCCGAACGTCGTAACCGTACTTTATTTGATATGGTGCGGTCTATGATGTCTCTTACCGATTTACCACTATCGTTTTGGGATTATGCTTTAGAGACAGCTGCATTCACGTTAAATAGGGCACCATCTAAATCCGTTGAGACGACGCCTTATGAACTGTGGTTTGGCAAGAAACCAAAGTTGTCGTTTCTTAAAGTTTGGGGCTGCGATGCTTATGTCAAAAAGCTTCAACCTGATTAGCTCGAACCCAAGTCGGAGAAATGTGTCTTCATAGGATACCCAAAGGAGACTGTGGGGTACACCTTCTATCACAGATCCGAAGGCAAGATATTTGTTGCTAAGAATGGATCCTTTCTAGAGAAGGAGTTTCTCTCGAAAAAGTGAGTGGGAGGAAAGTGGAACTTGATGAGGTAATTGTACTGATGACCCACAAGTGTAGGGGATCTATCGTAGTCCTTTCGATAAGTAAGAGTGTCGAACCCAACGAGGAGCAGAAGGAAATGATAGACAGTTTTCAGTAAGGTATTTTCTGCAAGCACTGAAATTATAGGTAACAGATAGTTTTGTGATAAGGTAATTGGTAGCAAGTGACAAAAGGCAATAGTAAATAAGGTGCAGCAAGATGGCCCAATCCTTTTTGTAACAAAGGACAAGCCTGGACAAACTCTTATATGAAGGAAAGCGCTCCCGAGGACACATGGCAATTATCGCAAGCTAGTTTTCATCACGATCATCTGATTCGCATTCGGTACTTTGATAATTTGGTATGTGGGTGGACCGGTGCTTGGGTGCTGTCCTTACTTGGACAAGCCTCCCACTTATGATTAACCTCTAATGCAAGCATTCTCAACTACAAAATTATTATTAAGGTAAACCTAACCATAGCATGAAACAAGTGGATCCAAATCAGCCCCTTACGAAGCAACGCATAAACTAGGGTTTAAGCTTCTGTCACTCTAGCAACCCATCATATACTTATTACTTCCCAATGCCTTCCTCTAAGCCTAAATAATGGTGAAGTGTCATGTAGTCGACGTTCACATGACACCACTAGAGGAAATACAACATACATCTCATCAAAATATCGAACGAATACCAAATTCAGATGACTACTAATAGCAAGACTTCTCCCATGTCCTCACGAACAAAAGTAACTACTCACAAGACATAATATTGTTCATGATCAGAGGGGTGTTAATACGCATAATGGATCTGAACATATGATCTTCCACCAAATAAACCAACTAGCATCAACTACAAGGAGTAATCAACACTACTAGCAACCCATAGGTACCAATCTGAGGTTTGGGTACAAAGATTGGATACAAGAGATGAAATAGGGTTTGAGAGGAGATGGTGCTGGTGAAGATGTCGATGAAGATAGCCGTCCCCAAGATGGGAGAGCTGTTGGTGATGACGGCGGTGACGATTTCCCCCTCCCGGAGGGAAGTATCCCCGGCAGAACAGCTCTGCCGGAGCCCTAAATTGGTTTCCGCCAAGGTTCCGCCTCGAGACGGCGGCGTCTGGTCCCGAAAGCCTCCTTCTGATTTTTTTTCAGGTCAAAACACCTCATATAGGAGAAGATGGGCATCAGGGAGCCCACGAGGCAGGGGGCGCGCCCAGAGAGGGGGGGCGCGCCCCCACCCTCGTGGACAGGTGGTGGCCCCCCTGGTGATCTTATTTCGCAAGATAATTTTTATATTTTCTGAAACGGTGTCCTGTGGAGTTTCAGAGCTTTTTGAGTTGTGCAGTATAGGTTTCCAGAGTTTGCTTCTTTTCCAGCCCAGAATTCCAGCTGCCGGCATTCTCCCTCTTCATGTAAACCTTGTAAAATAAGAGAGAAAAGGCATAAGTATTGTGACATACCGTGTAATAACAGCCCATAATGCAATAAATATCAACATATAAGCATGATGCAAAATGGACGTATCAACTCCCCCAAGCTTGGACCTCGCTTGTCCTCAAGCGAAAGCCAATATCGAAAAATATGTCCACGTGTTTAGAGATAGAGGTGTCGATAAAATAAAATACGGACATGAGGGCATCATGATCATTCTCATAACAACAACATATATATATATATTGTCATATGATTCTTATGCTAAAGTAATAATTCATTCACAATATCAAGCATGAATCAGAAACTTCATTGAAAACCAACAAACTATGATCTTTGTCATTGAAGCAATTGCAATTTATCGTAACATCGGAAAGAGTCAACATAAGATCTTGTCAGCAAGCCTACATACTCAACTATCATATAGTCTTTCACAATTGCTCACACTCATGCAATACTTATGGGCATGGAGTTTTAATCGGACACAGAGAAAGATGGGGGCTTATGGTGTTGTCTCCCAACCTTTTACCTCAAGGGTAATGTCAACAGTAATAGACCATGAAAACTTACATCCAAGTGGGTATATATGTCAGGATCTTTCCAACAAAATGTGCTTGCCAAAGGATAAAATGTAAAAAAGGAAAGGTGATTTTCACCGTGACTCTTGAAGGCAGAGATAAAAGATAGGCCCTTCGCAGAGGGAAGCAGAGGTTGTCATGTGCTCTTATGGTTGGATGCACAAAGTCTTAGCACAAAAGAATGTCACTTTATATTGCCACTTGTGATAAGGACCTTTATTATGCAGTCCGTCGCTTTTATTACTTCCATTCACAAGATTGTATAAAGCTTATTTCCTCCACACTAATAAATCATACATATTTTAGCGAGTTTGCAACATGACAAATTACTTGGAAGGATCTTACTCAATCCATAGGTAGGTATGGTGGACTCTCATGGCAAAACTGGGTTGAAGGATGCATGGAAGCACAAGTAGTATCTCTACTTGGTGCGAGGAGTTTTGGCTAGCATGAGGGGGAAAGGCAAGCTCAACATGTTAGATGATCCATGACAATATACTTTATTTCGGATATAAGAGAACATAACCCATTATGTTGTCTTCCTTGTCCAACATCAACTCTTTAGCATGTCATATTTTAATGAGTGCTCACAATCATAAAAGATGTCCAAGATAGTGTATTTGTATGTGAAACCTCTCTTTATTTATTACTTCCTATTAATTGCAACTATGACCAAAACTATGTTTGTCAACTCCCAACAACTTTTATTCATCACACTCTTTATATGAGAAGTCATTACTTCCCATAAGATCAATATGATCTCTTGACACTTTTTATATTTTCTTTTATTCTATCATGACCAAAGTGAGGAAATCAAGCCCTTGACTCAAAACTAATCTTTATTATATAGCTCACGGACTCGATTACAAAGGGTAAAGATCATAAAGCAAAAGCTCACAACTAGAGCATGCTAACTTTATTCTACTTGATCAAGATACTACAAAAAGGATCGAACTAAGAAAAACGGTAAAGATAGGAGTGATGGTGATACGATACCAGGGTCACTCCCCCAAGCTTGGCAGTTGCCAAGGGGAGTGCCCATACCCATGTGATTATGTCTCCTTCTTCGGAGGTGGTGATGTAGGCTTCTTCCTTAGCTTGCGCTTAAGGACAGAATTTTGCTCCGTTAGGTCATTGATCTCTTGCTCAAGATTTAATATCTTCTTGCATAGTGCCTGCTTGTTTTCCTGCAAGAGGTTAAAAGGGATAAATTCGATCTTAGGTTTCTTTACTCTATCGGGGAGGCTTGACTTTTTGAACTCCACATGCATGTCCCCAGGTTGAGGTAGCGGGACTTCGTCTTCATATGAGCTATTCCAATCCTTCCCCTTGGGATCATGGTCCTCTTCTTCCTCCGTGGTCCAACCATAATGCTCCCAGTCGCCATAGACCTTAGGGTCAGCAAGGGAATCAGCCACATAGCTTTCTCCCTCCGAATCCTGGGACGACATACTGCTTTTATCTGCGACAGAAACAGCTCGAAACAAAACCAGAGGATTTTTGCGTGATATAGAGGTCAAAACCTTCGGGGGTATATATAATGAATTTTTACCGACCAAAAGGAGTAACATACAAGAAATCGGAGTCCGAGAGGCACACGAGGTGCCCACGAGGCAGGGGGCGCGCCCAGGGGCAGGCGCGCGCCCTCCACCCTCATGGACGGCTCGTGTCTCTTCCGGACTGGCACTTATTTTTCTATTTTTCTAAATATTCCAAAATGATGAAAAATTGCCTTTAGAACTGTTTTGGAGTCGGTTTACTTACCGTACCACATACCTCTTCCTTTTCGGAGTCTGGATCGTTCTGGAAAGTGTCCCTTATGTATTCCTCCGGAGTTACGGTTTCAATAACATTGGTTTCAACATTTATAGGGTTACCTGAGATATAATGTTTGATTCTTTGATCGTTCACCACCTTCAGATTTGTGCCTTCAAAGTTGTTGATTTTTATGGCATCGGAACAATAGACCTCCTCGATGACGTAAGGTCCTTCCCACTCAGAGAGAAGTTTTCCTGCAAAAAATCTTAACCGAGAGTTGTATAGCAAGACATAATCACCTACGTTAAACTCACGCTTTTGTATCCTTTTGTCATGCCATCTTTTAACTTTTTCTTTAAACAGCTTGGCATTCTCATAGGCATGGGTTCTCCATTCATCAAGAGAGCTAATGTGAAATAACCTCTTCTCACCGGCAAGTTTGAAATCATAATTGAGCTCTTTAATAGCTCAATATGCCTTATGTTCTAGCTCAAGAAGTAAGTGACAAGCTTTTCCATATACCATCTTATATGGATACATACCCATAGGATTTTTGTACACAGTTCTATAGGCTCACAATGCATCATCATGTTTCTTGGACCAATTCTTTCTAGACCTATTAACTGTCTTTTGCAAAATTAATTTCAACTCTCTATTACTTAGTTCTACTTGACCACTAGTCTGTGGGTGATAAGAGGATGCAATTCTATGGTTAACATCATACTTTTCAAGCATTTTACGGAAAGCACCATGAATAAAGTGTGAACCACCACTAGTCATTAGGTATCTAGGGACTCCAAACCTCGGAAAAAATAACTTCTTTAAGCATCTTAATAGATGTGTTATGATCAGCACTACTAGTTGGAATAGCTTCTACCAATTTAGTAACGTAATCAACATCAACTAAAATATGTGTATACCCATTAGAGGAAGGAAACGGTCCCATATAATCAAAGCCCCAAACGTCAAATGGTTCAATAACAAGTGAATAATTCATAGGCATTTCTTGACGTCTACTAGTATTACCAATTCTTTGACATTCATCACTAGACAAGACAAACTTACGGGCATCCTTGAAGAGAGTAGGCCAATAAAAACCAGATTGCGATACCTTATGTGCAGTTCTATCTCCAACATGGTGTCCTCCATAAGCTTCGGAGTGCCACTTGCATAGGATTTGTTCCTGTTCATGCTCAGGTACACAACATCTAATAATAACATCTACTCCTTCTTTATAAAGATGTGGGTCATTCCAGAAGTAATGTCTCAAATCATAGAAGAACTTTTTCTTCTGCTGGTATGTGAAGCTAGGAGGTATAAACTTAGCAACAATGTAATTAGCATAATCAGCATACCATGGAGTAGTATGAGAAGTATTTATGACAGCTAATTGTTCATCAGGAAAGTTATCATCAATAGGTTGTGGCTCATCAAGTATATTCTCTAACCTAGACAAGTTATCTGCTACGGGGTTCTCAGCTCCCTTCCTATCAATAATATGCAAGTCAAATTCTTGCAACAAGAGAACCCATCGAATAAGTCTAGGTTTAGCATCTTTCTTTTCCATAAGGTATTTGATAGCAGCATGATCGGTGTGAATAGTTACTTTAGAATCAACAATATAAGGTCTAAACTTATCACAAGCAAATACAACTGC
The DNA here is from genome assembly GCA_902687465.1 of Secale cereale. Lineage (NCBI taxonomy): Eukaryota > Viridiplantae > Streptophyta > Magnoliopsida > Poales > Poaceae > Secale > Secale cereale. The sequence goes on along the minus strand of LR738710.1, from coordinate 854,265,523 downwards.
TAAAAATTCTTTCTGAGTAGTAGCATAATTTCTCTGAGCACTGACTAGAGTTTTACTAGCATATTTGATAACATTCAATTTCTTATCAATTCTTTGCCCTAAAACAGCACCTACAGCATAATCACTAGCATCACACATAATCTCAAAAGGAAAATTCCAGTCAGGAGGTTGGACAATAGGTGCGGAGATCAATGCTTTCTTAAGTATTTCAAATGCTTCTAGACAATCATCGTCAAAGACAAAAGGAATATCTTTTTGTAGGAGATTAGTCAGAGGCGTGGAGATTTTGGAGAAGTCCTTAATGAACCTCCTATAAAACATGGCATGACCAAGGAAACTTTGTATACCTTTGATGTCCTTGGGGCACGACATCTTTTCAATAGCATCCACTTTAGCCTTGTCAACTTCAATACCTCTTTCAGAAATTTTATGTCCTAAGACAATGCCTTCATTAACCATAAAGTGGCACTTCTCCCAATTCAAGACAAGATTAGTGTCTTCACATCTCTGCAAAACTCGATCAAGGTTGCTCAAGCAATCATCAAAAGAAGTTCTGTAAACTGAGAAATCATCCATGAAAACCTCAACAATCTTTTCTCAAAAATCAGAGAATATAGCCATCATGCATCTTTGAAAGGTAGCAGGTGCATTACATAAACCAAAAGGCACACGTCTATAAGCAAAGGTACCGAAAGGACAAGTAAAAGTGGTCTTTTCTTGATCCCCTTTTGACACAGGTATTTGAGAGAAACCAGAATAACCATCTAGAAAGCAAAAGTGAGTATGTTTGGATAACCTTTCTAGCATTTGATCAATAAAAGGCAAGGGGTAATGATCTTTCATAGTAGCTTTATTTAATTTGCGGAAATCAATTACCATCCTATAACATGTAACAATTCTTTGCGGGATCAATTCATCTATATCATTAGGAACAACAGTCATACCTCCCTTCTTAGGGACACAATGGACATGACTTACCCACTGGCTATCAGCAACTGGATAGATAATACCTGCCTCTAGAAGCTTTAGTATTTCCTTCCTTACCACTTCTTTCATCTTAGGATTCAACCGTCGTTGATGATCAATAACTGGTTTAGCGTTTTCTTCCAATTTTATCTTGTGTTGGCAGTGGGACTAATGCCCTTAAAATCATCCAGAGTATATCCAATAGCAGCACGGTGCTTCTTCAAAGTTTTCAATAATTTTTCTTCTTCCTGCTCTGAAAGGTTAGCACTAATAATAACAGGATATATCTTCTTTTCATCAAGATAAACATACTTAAGATTATCAGGTAAAGGTTTAAGTTCAAACACGGGATCCCCCTTGGGTGGAGGAGGATCCCCTAGGATTTCAACAAGCAAGTTATTTTTCAATACGGATCCCTGATTAAAGAATATTTCATCTATTTCCCTTCTTTCATTCATATACATATCATTCTCATGGTCTAGCAGATATTGTTCTAAAGATCGTTAGGAGGCACAACAATAGAAGCAAGACCAATAATTGTATCCTTACTAGGTAATTCTTTATCAAGTGGTTGCTACGAAATTTAGCGAAGTTAAAATCATGAGGCATATCCCCTAACCCAACAGTAACAATATCTTTCACACAGTCTATACTAGCATTAACAGTATTCAAGAAGGGTCTACCAAATATAATGGGACAAAAGTCGTCTTGTGGGGAACTAAGAATAAGAAAATCAGCACGGTATTTAACTTTCCCACACAAAACTTCAACATCTCTAACAATCCCAACTGGTGAAATAGTGTCTCTATTAGCAAGCTTAATAGTAACATCAATCCCTTCTAACTCAGCAGGTGCAATGTCATGCATAATTTCTTGATATAAGGAATGAGGGATTATACTTACACTAGCACCTACGTCACATAAACCATGATAGCAATGATCTCCTATTTTAACAGAGATAACATGCAAGCCTACAACAGGTCAATGTTTATTCCTCGCATTGGGTTTGGCTATTCTAGCAGCTTCCTCTTGGAGGTAAATAACATGTCCATCTAAATTTTCAACCAAGAGATCTTTAACCATAGCAACACTAGGTTGAACTTTAATTTGCTCAGGGGGTGTAGGTGTTCTAGTACTACTCTTATGAACCACAGTTGAAGCTTTAGCATGATCTTTTATTCTAACAGGGAAAGGTGGTTTCTCAATATAAGCAGTAGGAACAATAGGATCAACATTATAAGTGATAGTATTTTCTTCAACTTTAACAGGTTCAACTACTTTTACTTCAATGGGAGGATGGTATTTAAACCACTTCTCCTTGGGAAGATCAACATGATTAGCAAATGATTCACAGAAAGAAGCTACTATCTCAGAGTCAAGTCCATATTTAGTGCTAAACTCACGGAAAACATCGGTATCCATAAAAGCTTTAACACAATCAAACTTAGGGGTCATACCTGACTCCTTACCTTCGTCGAGATCCCAATCTTTAGAGTTGCATTTAATTCTTTCCAATAAATCCCATTTGAATTTAACAGTCTTCATCATAAAAGAACCAGAACAAGAAGTATCGAGCATGGAGCGATTATTTAGAGAAAGCCGAGCATAAAAATTTTGAATGATCATTTCTCTTGCTAGCTCATGATTGGGGCATGAATATAACATTGACTTAAGCATCCCCCAAGCTTGAGCGATGCTTTCTCCTTCGCGAGGCCAAAAATTATAAATATAATTACGATCACGATGAACCTGGTGCATATGGTAAAACTTCTGATGAAATTCCAACTTCACACGATTATAGTTCCATGATCCAATATCATCACATAGCCTAAACCATGTCAATGCATCACCCTTCAAATATAAAGGGAATACCTTCTTCTTGATAACATCCTCGGGCATACCTTCAAGCTAAAATAATCCACAAACTTCATCCACATAGATTAGGTGTAAATCGGGATGCAGTGTTTCGTCTCCTGTAAAGGGATTATCTAGCAGTTTCTCTATCATACCTGAAGGAATTTCAAAGTAAACATTTTCAGTAGGTGCAGTAGGTTGAGGAGCAACTCTTTGCTCTTCGGGTCGGGGTGAAGATACCTCGAACAAGCCCCTCAAAGGATGATGAGCCATAGTAACAAGTGACAATAAATTTCAGCACACTATATAAATTTTTCCTTACCAAAGGCGCTTCACTCCCCGGCAAAGGCGCCAGAAAAGAGTCTTGATGACCCACACGTGTAGGGGATCTATCGTAGTCCTTTTGATAAGTAAGAGTGTCGAACCCAACAAGGAGCAGAAGGAAATGATAGGCAGTTTTCAGTAAGGTATTTTCTGCAAGCACTGAAATTATAGGTAACAGATAGTTTTGTGATGAGGTAATTGGTAGCAAGTGACAAAAGGCAAAAGTAAATAAGGTGCAGCAAGATGGCCCAATCCTTTTTGTAACAAAGGACAAGCCTGGACAAACTCTTATATGAAGGAAAGCGCTCCCGAGGACACATGGCAATTATCGCAAGCTAGTTTTCATCACGATCATCTGATTCGCATTCGGTACTTTGATAATTTGGTATGTGGGTGGACCGGTGCTTGGGTGCTGTCCTTACTTGGACAAGCCTCCCACTTATGATTAACCTCTAATGCAAGCATTCGCAACTACAAAATTAGTATTAAGGTAAACCTAACCATAGCATGAAACAAGTAGATCCAAATCAGCCCCTTACGAAGCAACGCGTAAACTAGGGTTTAAGCTTCTGTCACTCTAGCAACCCATCATATACTTATTACTTCCCAATGCCTTCCTCTAAGCCTAAATAATGGTGAAGTGTCATGTAGTCGACGTTCACATGACACCACTAGAGGAAATACAACATACATCTCATCAAAATATCGTACGAATATCAAATTCACATGACTACTAATAGCAAGACTTCTCCCATGTCCTCGCGAACAAAAGTAACTACTCACAAGACATAATATTGTTCATGATCAGAGGGGTGTTAATACGCATAATTGATCTGAACATATGATCTTCCACCAAATAAACCAACTAGCATCAACTACAAGGAGTAATCAACACTACTAGCAACCCATAGGTACCAATCTGAGGTTTGGGTACAAAGATTGGATACAAGAGATGAACTAGGGTTTGAGAGGAGATGGTGCTGGTGAAGATGTTGATGAAGATAGCCCTCCCCAAGATGGTAGAGTTGTTGGTGATGACGGCGGCGACGATTTCCCCCTCCCGGAGGGAAGTATCCCCGACAGAACAGCTCTGCGGGAGCCCTAGATTGGTTTCCGCCAAGATTCCGCCTCGAGACGGCGGCGTCTGGTCCCAAAAGCCTCCTTCTGATTTTTTCCAGGTCAAAACACCTCATATAGGAGAAGATGGGCATCGGGGGGCCCACGAGGCAGGGGGCGCGCCCAGAGAGGGGGGCACGCCCCCCACCCTCGTGGACAGGTGGTGGCCCCCTGGTGATCTTCTTTCACCAGATATTTTTTATATTTTCTGAAACGGTTTCCTGTGGAGTTTCGGAGCTTTTTGAGTTGTGCAGAATAGGTTTTCAGAGTTTGCTTCTTTTCCAGCCCAGAACTCCAGCTGCCGACATTCTCGCTCTTCATGTAAACCTTGTAAAATAAGAGAGAGAAAAGGCATAAGTATTGTGACATAACGTGTAATAACAGCCCATAATGCAATAAATATCAACATATAAGCATGATGCAAAATGGACGTATCATGTACCTTCTCCCGAATAGGAAAGCAGTACATCACAGAAACTAGTTCGAGTGATTCCTACACCAATTAGTGAGGAAGCTAATGATGATGATCATGAAACTTCGGATCAAGTTACTGCTGAACTTCATAGATTAACCAGAGTACGTTCTGCACCAGAGTGGTACGGCAACCCAAGTTCTGGAAGTCATGTTACTAGACCATGATGAACCTACGAACTATGAGGAAGCGATGATGAGCCCAGATTCCGCAAAATGGCTTGAGTCCATGAAATCTGAGATGGGATCCATGTATGAGAACAAAGTGTGGACTTGGGTTGACTTGCCCGATGATCGACAAGCAATTGAAAAATAAATGGATCTTCAAGAGGAAGACCGACGCCGACGGTAATGTTACTGTCTGCAAAGCTCAACTTGTTGCGAAAGGTTTTCAACAAGTTCAAGGAGTTGACTACGATGAGACTTTCTCACCCGTAGTGATGCTTAAGTCTGTTCGAATCATGTTAGCAATTGCCGCATTTGATGATTATGAAATCTAGCAAATGGATGTCAAAACTGCATTCCTGAATGGATATCTCAAAGAGGAGTTGTATATCATGCAAACAGAAGGTTTTATCGATCCTAAAGGTGCTAAAAAAGTGTGCCAGCTCCAGCGATCCATGTATGGACTGGTGCAAGCATCTCAGAGTTGGAATATACGCTTTGATCAGGTGAACAAAGCATATGGTTTTATACAGACTTGTGGTGAAGCCTGTATTTACAAGAAAGTGAGTGGGAGCACTACATCCTTTCTGATAAGTATATGTGAATGACATATTGTCGATCGGAAATGATGTAGAATTTTTCGGAAAGCATAAAGGAGTGTTTGAAAGGAGTTTTTTCAAAGAAAGACCTCAGTGAAGCTGCTTACATATTGAGCATCAAGATCTATAGAGATAGATCAAGACGCTTGATAAGTTTTTTCAATGAGTACATACCTTGACAAGATTTTGAAGTAGTTCAATATGGATCAGTCAAAGAAGGAGTTCTTGCCTGATTTGTAAGGTGTGATATTGAGTAAGACTAAAAGCCCGGCCACGGCACAAAAATATAGAGAGAATGAAAGTCATTCCCTATGCCTCAGCCATAGGTTCTATAAAGTATGCCATGTTGTGTACCAAACCTGTTGTGTACCTTACCATGAGTTTGGCAAGGAGGTACAAAAGTGATCCAGGAGTAGATCACTGGATAGCGGTCAAAATTATCCTTAGTTACTGGATGACTAAGGAAATGTTTCTCGATTATGGAGGTGATAAAGAGTTTGTCGTAAAGAGTTACACCGATGCAAGCTTTACACTATTCTAGATGACTCTAAGTATCAATCTGGATGCATATTGGAAGTGGGAGCAATTAGCTAGAGTAGCTCCATGCAGAGCATTGTAGACATAGAAATTCGCGAAATACATACGGATCTGAATGTGACAGACCCGTTGACTAAACTTCTCTCACAAGCAAAACATGATCACACCTTATTACTCTTGGGTGTTAATCACATAGCGATGTGAACTAGATTATTGACTCTAGTAAACCATTTGGGTGTTGGTCACATGGCGATGTGAACTATGGGTGTTATTCACATAACGATGTGAACTATCGGTATTAAATCACATGGCAATGTGAACTAGATTATTGACTCTAGTGCAAGTGGGAGACTGAAGGAAATATGCCCTAGAGGCAATAATAAAGTTATTATTTATTTCCGTATATCATGATAAATGTTTATTATTCATGCTAGAATTGTATTAACCAGAAACTTAGTACATGTGTGAATACATAGACAAAACAGAGTGTCCCTAGTATGCCTCTACTAGACTAGCTCATTGATCAAAGATGGTTATGTTTCCTAGCCATAGACATGAGTTGCCATTTTATCAACGAGATAACATCATTAGGAGAATGATGTGATGGACAAGACCCATCCGTTAGCTTAGCACTATGATCGTTTAGTTTTACTGCTATTGCTTTCTTCATGACTTATGCATGTTCCTTTGACTATGAGATTATGCAACTCCCGAATACCGGAGAAACACCTTGTGTGCTATCAAACGTCACAACGTAACTGTGTGATTATAAAGATGATCTACAGGTGTCTCCGAAGGTGTTCATGGTGTTGGCATAGATCAAGAATAGGATTTGTCACTCTGAGTGTCGGAGAGGTATCTCTGGGCCCTCTCGGTAATACACATCATAATAAGCCTTGCAAGCAAATGACTAATGAGTTAGTCACAAGATGATGTATTACGGAACGAGTAAAGAGACTTGCCGGTAACGAGATTGAACTAGGTATTGAGATACCGATGATCTAATCTTGGGCAAGTGATATATTGATGACAACACTACTATGAAAAGGGCTATAGATGATATGGCCACTAATGGCGCACCAGACATGTGGTGCGCCATTAGTATATACTAATGGCGCACCATGTGTTGGTGCGCCATTAGTGTCCAAATACTAATGGCGCACCAGACATACGGTGCGCCATTTGTAACAACTTTTTTTTAATTTTTCCAGACATACTAATGGCGCACCGTGACACAGTGCGCCATTACTAGTTTAACTAGTAATGGCGCACCTCCAACTCAGTGCGCCAGTACTAAGTTTTTTTTTTTGCAAAACTACTAATGGCGCACCTCTCACTAATGCGCCATTAGTAACACTGGTTACTAATGGCGCATTAGTGGGTGGTGCGCCATTAGTAAAATGGGACCATCTAGATATTTTGGACAGCCACACCTACACACTCAATTTCCCCACTTCATTCTCTCCACCTCCTCTTCCAAGCTTGTGTCGGCTGCCTCCTCCTCCTCACCTCATTTGCACCATAGATTCATCAAAATTAAGTGGTTAAATCACCTTTTTTTGATAGGTAAGTAAGGGGGGAAAGCTATCTTTATGTTGTAGATCATTTTTTTCTCCCTCGAGCTCCAACAACCGTGCACATGCACTTTTTATGGCCTAGCTAGATCTATGTATGTTTGTGGTGTTGCATATGTTTGTGGTGTTGCATATATGTTTGTGTTTGTAGGTACCGGTATTTGAAATGCGATAGTTGCCAATATTTTGCCGAAATGTTGATTAATTTCCGTTTCGGCGAGAATTTTGGCACTATGCATTCTTTTTGCTCCTATTTTTAGGGAAAGTCATGCCAAATTTTTTCTTGGTTCTAAAATATCGTTTTGCTCTACCCCGCAGGCGACCATGGTCTGCACGATGACCGTAGGCATCGTGAATAGGTTTTTGAGCTCTGCGAAGGCCGAGATGCTTCAAAAGAACGAGACGGAGATAAGATGTCCGTGTCGAAGATGCAAGCTGAAGAGCCTTATTGCGGACCCGGATTCCAGGCAGGTGCGGGACCACCTGCTCTTGCGTGGTTTCATGGATGGCTATCAGTGGCAAGGTGATGAAGATGACTATGAAGTCGTCCATGGTTGAGCAAGAAATGAGGAAGGGCAGCAAGACAACCACCGCGGCGAGGGCGGGCGAGAAGATGAAGAATCTCCAGGACATGATCACGACGGTGATGCTGTACACAGTCATCATGTAGAAGATGCTGGACATGATGATGAGGAAGATCAGGACGAAGGGCATGATCATGATCTAGATGAAGATGCCGGAGCAGACGACGATGGAGGCTGGGTGCAGGACCCTCATATTCAAGAGCTGCTTCTCAAGCAGACGGATAACGCAAGAGCTGCCGCCCGAGAGAAAGCCAAGCTGTATCAACTGGAGATAGACGCGGTTACTCCATTGTATGAAGGATGCAGGCCCGAGGATACCCGCCTGAAAGTAACGCTCATGGCTCTGGAGATGAAGGTAAAACACAAAATGACCGACGCATGCTTCGACGAGAACATGTCATTCTGGCACGAACGTCTTCCCAAGGGGAACAAGTGCCTGACCCGTTTCGAGGAGGCGAAGAACATCGTGTGTCCTCTGGATTTACCGCACGTGAAATACCATGTGTGCATGAACAATTGCATCATTTATCGGGACGAGCACGCAGAGTCTACCATATGTCCGGTGTGCGGCGTCACTCGATACAAGAAGCGGAAGAAAGCTCCTCGAAAAGTGGTGTGGTACTTTTCGATCACTCCTCGTCTGCAGCGGTATTTCGCGGACCCTAAGGTAGCAAAGCTCCTGCGTTGGCATGCGGATAGGGAGGAGAAGAAGCGAGAAGATGACGGAAATGATCTGGAGATAAATAAAAAAGACAAGATGATGAGTCACCCTAAGGATGCAAGCCAGTGGCAAGCCTTGAACTTCGAAGACCTAGAATTTGGGAACGATCCAAGGAACATCGTGCTGGGCGCGAGCACCGATGGAGTCAATCCGTTTGGCAGCTAGAGAAGCACACATAGCACCTGGCCTGTGTTTGTGTGGATGTACAACCTTCCCCCCTGGTTGTGCATGAAGAGGAAGTACATTCACATGAGTATGCTAATTGAAGGGCCGAAACAACCAGGGAACGACATCAATCTGTATCTGGGGCTGCTGAAAGAGGAGCTAGACACGCTGTGGAAAATGCCAGCCAATACGTGGGACGCCGCAGAGAAAGAATATTCCGCTATGAGAGATGCACCGCTCACGACGGTGCACGACTATCTCGGTTATGGATATGTCGCGGGGCAGGTGGTCCACGGATTTTCTGGATGCGTCAGGTGCATGGATGACACAACATATCGCCAGCTAGATAGAGATCCCGGGTCTTCGAAAACCGTGTTCATGGGACATCGAAGGTGGCTTCGCGAAGATGACCCGTGGAGGAAACGCAAGGATCTGTTCGATGGTGAAACCGAACCCCGAAGACACCCGCGTACAAGGAGCGGCGAGGAAATAGATGAGCTGTTGAAAAATTCGAAAGATTGCCCACTGCCGGGAAAGAAGCAACAGGCGCCAGAGCCGGGAAAGAAGCGAAAGGCGCCAGAGCCGCTGCTGAAGGTATGGAAAACGAGGTCTGTTTTCTGGGACTTGCCGTATTGGAAGATCCACCGTGTGCCTCACAGCCTTGATGTCATGCATATCACGATGAAAGTGTGCGAGAGTCTACTTGGTACCCTGCTCAACATGCCAGAGAGGACCAAAGATGGGCCGAAAGCAAGGGCAGACTTGAAATCAATGGGCATCAGGCAGGAGCTTCACGCTAATGATGATGAAGACGATGATGATGATGAGGCCAAGCAGGACACGGAAAGTCGTCGCAAAGGCAAAAAGGCCAAGAAGACCGGAAATGACTACCCTCCCGCGTGCTTCACTCTAAGTCAGGAGGAGATCGAGCAGTTTTTCACCTGCCTCATAGGAGTAAAACTTCCTTACGGTTACGCGGGGAAGATAAGCAGAAACCTAGACCCAGCGAAGCAGAAGTTCAGCGGGATGAAGTATCACGACTGTCACGTGTTGATCATGCAGATACTTCCAGTTGCAATCCGTGGGATCATGGACGCGCACGTCCGTGATACGCTATTTGGCCTATGCAACTTTTTCGACATCATCTCTCGGAAGTCGGTTGGCGTGAGGCAACTCAGAAGGCTACAGGAAGAGATCGTGGTGATACTATGCGAGCTTGAGATGTACTTCCCGCCTGCATTCTTCGACGTTATGGTGCATCTGCTGGTCCATATCATGGAGGATATCATCCAACTTGGGCCGACGTTCCAGCACAGCATGATGCCGTTCGAAAGGATGAATGGTGTCATCAAAGGATACGTTCGCAACATGTCAAGTCCAGAGGGAAGCATAGCCAGGGGCTTTCTGACCGAAGAGTGCATCTCCTACTGCACGAATTATCTAGGCATCGAGAACCCCATTGGTCTGCCTGTCAACAGGCACCTCGGCAGGCTCGCTGGATGGGGTCACTGCGAGGGTCGCCGCGAAATGCATGTCGACTTCGAGGGTCGACTCGCCGACTTTGAAAGAGCAAACCTAGTTGCGCTACAACACATAGACGTGGTCGATCCTTGGGAGGTAGAGCACAAAACCTTTATTGAGAAGACGTACAATGACCGAGGCCAATAGAGGACGGACGGAGATATAATCAAAGAGCACAACTCATGTTTCACGCGTTGGTTCAAGGAGAAGCTTCTGTCGTACCCTTTACATGAGGATTCTTCCGCGAAAGAAAATCTCATATTCGCCTTGTCACAGGGCGCCGAGCACAACCTGATGACCTATGAGGCGTACGATATCAACGGGTACACGTTCTACACCGAGGACAAGGACATGAAGAGCGATGGTTATCTGAACTCCAGGGTAACGATGGAATCCTCCACCGATAACGACGAGGACAGATGAAGAGCGTTGGAGGAACCGGATGAAGATGGGTTTCATCGCGATGATGCTCATCGTGATGACCGCAGCTCTCTTCTATGTGATGGTAGTTTAGATGATCGATATCGACTTGTAATTTGAAGACAAACTCGCTACTCGCGGTCTCTAGACTTGTAATATGATGTTCTATCTTTGTTCGGTCTTTTGAATTCGGAGACTAATATGATGAATTGTATTCGGAGACTAATATGATGAATTGTATTCGGAGACTAACCTTCTATTGTATTCGATGAATTTGGTGTTGTTGTCTGGTGTTGTCTAAATTCTGCCCAATAATATATATATATTTTGATCAATTCCAATAATATATTTTGTATCCTGCGAAAATATCAGAAAAGAAAAAAATCCCTAATATTCATACTAGTGGCGCACCACTCAAGATACTAATGGCGCACTGTCCAAATGAAACTAATGGCGCATCACCCATCTGTGCGCCATTAGTATGCCAAAGCACATGGGTACATATGGCCCCCTGGGAGGCATACTAATGGTGCACAGAGGGCCATACTAATGGCGCACCCCTGGTGCGCCATTAGTAAAAAAATCTAATGGCGTGGTGCTAGTGGCGCACCACTAGTGCGCCATTAGTAGGCAAAAGTGGTGCACCACTAGCATGCCTTTTTCTAGTAGTGCAAAGGGAACAACGTATGTTGTTATGCAGTTTGACCGATAAAGATCTTCGTAGAATATGTAGGAGCTAATATGAGCATCTAGGTTCCGCTATTGGTTATTGACAGAAGATGAGTCTCGGTCATGTCTACATAGTTCTCGAACCCGTAGGGTCCGCAACGTTTGGTGACGATCGGTATTATGAGTTTATGAGTTTTGATGTACAAAAGGTAGTTCGGAGTATCGGATGAGATCACGGACATGACGAGGAGTCTCGGAATGTCCGAGACATAAAGATTGATATATTGGACGGTCACATTCGGACACCGGAAGTGTTCCGGGTGATTTCGGAAATAAACGAAGTGCCGGAGGGGTTACCGGAACCCCCCGGGGAAGTATTGGGCCCTAGCGGGCTTTAGGGGAGAGAGATGGCAGCAGCCCAGGAGGTGGCGTGCCCCCTCCCAAGGGGAGTCCGAATTGGACTAGGGGAGGGGGCGCGGCCCCTCTTTCCTCTCCCTCTCCCTCTCTTTTCTTCCCCTTCTCTCCCTCTTGGTGGACTCCTACTTGGAATAGGATTCCTATTCCTAGTAGGAGTGGCCCTCCTAGGGCGCGCCATATGGGTGGGCCGGCCTCCCCCCTTGCTCCTTTATATACGGGGGCAGGGGGCACCTCTAGACACAAGTTGATCAAGTTGATCTCTCCCAACCGTGTGCGGTGCCCCCCTCCACAGAAACACACCTCGGTCATATCGTTGCAGTGCTAAGGTGAAGCCCTGCGCCGGTAGCTTCATCATATCCGTCACCATGCCGTCGTGCTGACAAAACTCTCCCACGAAGTTCTACTGGATCAAGAGCTCGTGGGACGTCATCAAGCTGAACGTGTGCTGAACGCAGAGGCTCTGTACGTTCGGTGCTTGATCGGTTGGATCGCGAAGAACGTTCGACTACATCACCCGTGTCACTAGACGCTTCCGCTCCCGGTCTACGAGGGTATGTAGACACACTCTCCCCTCTCGTTGCTATGCATCTAGTAGATAGATCCTGCGTGATCGTAGAATTTTTTTGAAATACTGCGTTCCCCATCACCTTTGGGTTAGTAGGTTAGTCCCAAAAATAATATAAATGTGTATAATAAAGCCCATTAAACATCCAAAACATAATATATAATAGCATGGAACAATCAAAAATTATAGATACGTTGGAGACGTATCACCCACCCCCGTGGGCGCGCCCCCCTATCTCGTGGCCGCCTCGGGGACCCGCCTTACTTGTTCCCGACTCCAACACCCTTATATATACATAAACCTCCAGAAAATAACCTAGATCGGGAGTTCCGCCAGCGCAAGCCTCTGTTGCCACCGAAAACCAATCTAGACCCATTCCGGCACCCTGCCGGAGGGGGAATCCCTCTCCGGTGGCCATCTTCATCATACCGGCACTCTCCATCACGAGGGGGGAGTAGTTCACCCTCGGGGCTGAGGGTATGGACCAATAGCTATGTGTTTGATCTCTCTCTCGCGTGTTCTTGAGATGGCACGATCTTGAAGTATCATGAGCTATGCTATTATAGTTGGATCTTATGACGTTTCTCCCCCTCTACTCTCTTGTAATGGATTGAGTTTTCCCTTTGAAGTTATCTTATCTGATTGAGTCTTTAAGGATTTGAGAACACTTGATGTATGTCTTACGTGGGATACCCGTGGTGACAATGGGGCATTCTATTGATTCACTTGATGTATGTTTTGGTGATCAACTTCCGGGTTCCGTGACCTTGGGAATCTATGCATAGGGGTTGGCACACGTTTTCATCTTGACTCTCCGGTAGAAACTTTGGGGCACTCTTTGAAGTTCTTTGTGTTGGTTGAATAGATGAATCTGAGATTGTGTGATACATATCGTATAATCATGCCCACGGATACTCGAGGTGACAATGGAGTATCTAGGTGACATTAGGGTTTTGGTTGATTTGTGTCTTAAGGTGTTATTCTAGTACGAACTCTATGATAGATCGAACAGAAAGAATAGCTTTGTGTTATTTTACTACGGACTCTTGAATAGATCGATCAGAAAGAATAACTTTGAGGTGGTTTCGTACCTTACAATAATCTCTTCGTTTGTTTTCCGCTATTAGTGACTTCGGAGTGACTCTTTGTTGCATGTTGAGGGATAGTTATATGATCCAGTTATGTTATTATTGTTGAGAGAACTTGCACTAGTGAAAGTATGAACCCTAGGCCTTGTTTCCTAGCATTGCAATACCGTTTATGCTCACTTTTATCATTAGTTACCTTGTTGTTTTTATATTTTCAGATTACAAAAACCTATATCTACCATCCATATTGCACTTATATCACCATCTCTTCGCCGAACTAGTGCACCTATACAATTTACCATTGTATTGGGTGTGTTGGGGACACAAGAGACACTTTGTTATTTGGTTGCAGGGTTGCTTGAGAGAGACCATCTTCATCCTACGCCTCCCACGGATTGATAAACCTTAGGTCATCCACTTGAGGGAAATTTGCTACTGTCCTACAAACCTCTGCACTTGGAGGCCCAACAACATCTACAAGAAGAAGGTTGCATAGTAGAGATCAGTCGGCGGCCTGGTTATTATCCCGGGCTACGTGATGGAATTCCAACCCCTCAAATCGAGCCGGCATTTTCAATATGGCATTGCAATAAGCTGCCATTTTTGAATCCTTCGCATCAAAATCTCCATTAATTTGGGAGATAGCGAGGTTTGAGTCTTCGCGTACCTCGAGGCGTTGTATGCCCATGGATACAGCTAGGTGGAGACCATGTAATAAGGCCGAGTATGAGGCCGCATTGTTCGAGTATGTGTACATAATTTGTAGGACGTACCGGACTTTATCCCCGGTTGGAGATATTAATATTACGCCGGCCCCCAATCCGGCTACCATTTTGGAACCGTCGAAGTACATTGTCCAGTGGGAATATGAGCCGTACTCTTTAGGGAGTTTGGCTTCCGTCCATTCTGCGACAAAATCGGCCAACGCCTGGGATTTAATAGTCCGACGTGGTTTATAAGCTATTTTGAACGGTAAGAGCTCAATGGCCCATTTGGCTATGCGTCCCATGGCATCTTTACTATTTATAATATCATTGAGTGGTACCTCGGATGTCACTATGATCGAACACTCTTGAAAGTAATGTCGAAGTTTCCGAGATGACATGAAGACCGCATAGGCAATTTTCTGATAGTGGGGGTACCATGATTTGCACGGTGTTAGAACCTCGGATACGTAGTATACGTGTTTTTGAACAGGGAATTTATGTCCCTCTTCGGCTTGTTCAACAACGAGCACGGCACTCACTACCTGGTGAGTGGCTGATATATACAGCAGCATGGGTTCACCAACACCAGGGGTGGCTAGGATTGGGTTGGTCGCTAGTAGAGCTTTTATTTCTTCCAATCCAGTTGTAGCCGCATTGGTCCATTTGAAATTGTCAGTGCGTCGTAGCAACCTGTAAAGTGGCAATGCTTTTTCTCCTAATCTGGAGATGAAGCAGTTTAAGGCCACTACGTAGCCTGCTAGTTTTTGCACTTGTTTGAGATCGGTTGGTATTTTGAGCTCTGACAAGGCCCGGATTTTGGCTGGGTTAGCTTTGTTGGGGAACGTAGTATTTTGAAATTTTCCTACGATCACGCAAGATCTATCTACCAGATGCATAGCAACAAGAGGGGAGAGTGTGTCTACGTACCCTTGTAGACCAAAAGCGAAAGAGTCAAGTGACGCGGTTGATGTAGTCGAACTTCTTCGCGATTCAACCGATCAAGCACCGAACATATGGCACCTCCGCGTTCAGCACACGTTCATCTTGATGACGTCCCACGAGCTCTTGATCCAGTTGAGCTTCACAGGAGAGTTTCGTCAGCACGACGGCGTGGTGACGGATATGATGAAGTTACCGACGCAGGGCTTCGCCTAAGCACTGCAACGGTATGACCGAGGTGTGTTTCTGTGGACGGGGGCACCGCACACGGCTGGAGAGATCAACTTGTGTGTCCTAGGGTGCCCCCTGCCCCTGTATATAAAGGAGCAATGGGGGAGGCCGGCCGGCCCTCCTATGGCGCGCCTAGAGGAGCAATCCTACTAGGAATAGGATTGCAATCCTATTCCTAGTAGGAATCACCAAGAGGGAGAGAGGGGGAAGGAAGGAGAGGGAGAGGGAGAAGAAAAGGGGCGCCGCCCCCCTCCTTTCCTTGTCCAATTCGGACCAAGGGGGAGGGGCGCGCGACCCAGCCCTAGCCGGCCCTCTCTCTTTCCACTAAAGCCCATTAGGGCCCATAACTTCCCCGGGGGGTCCCGGTAACCCCCCCCCCCCCCCCCCCCCCCCCCCCCCCCCCCCCCCCCCCGGCACTCCGGTTAATACCGACACTTTTCGGAACACTGCCGGTGTCCGAATATAGTCGTCCAATATATCAATCTTTATGTCTCGGACATTCCGAGACTCCTCATCATGTCCGTGATCTTATTTGGAACTCCGAACTACCTTTGGTACATCAAAAGTCATAAACTCATAATATCAATCGTCATCAAACGTTAAGCGTGCGGACCCTACGGGTTCGAGAACTATGTAGACATGACCGAGACTCATCTCCGATCAATAACCAATAGCGGAACCTGGATGCTCATATTGGCTCCTACATATTCTACGAAGATCTTTATTGGTCAGACCTCATAACAACATACGGTGTTCCCTTTGTCATCGGTATGTTACTTGCACGAGATTCGATCGTCGGTATCTCAATACCTAGTTCAATCTCGTTACCAGCAAGTCTCTTTACTCGTTTCATAATGCATCATCCCATGACTAACTCATTAGTCATTTGCTTGCAAAGCTTATTATGATGTGTATTACCGAGAGGGCCCAGAGATACCTCTCCGACACTCGGAGTGACAAATCCTATTCTTGATCTATGCCAACACCACGAACACCTTTCGGAGAGACCTGTAGAGCATCTTTATAATCACCCAGTTACGTTGTGACGTTTGATAGCACACAAGGTGTTCCTCCGGTATACGGGAGTTGCACAATCTCATGGTCATAGGAACATGTATAAGTCATGAAGAAAGCAATAGCAGTATAACTAAACGATCATAGTGCTAAGCTAACGGATGGGTCTTGTCCATCACATCATTCTCCTAATGATGTGATCCCGTTGATCAAATGACAACTCATGTCAATGGCTAGGAAACATAACCATATTTGATCAATGAGCTAGTCTAGTAGAGGCATACTAGGGACATACTGTTTTGTCTATGTATTCACACATGTACTAAGTTTCCGGTTAATACAATTCTAGCATGAATAAAAGACATTTATCATGATATAAGGAAATGCAAATAACATCTTTATTATTTCCTCTAGGGCATATTTCCTTCAAGCTTCGATTCCTCTATGGGATACGATGTACCCTAATAGTGTTCCGGTTGGAACACCAAAAACACATTTTTCCGGATTGAGCCTTATGTCATATTCTCGAAGGTTGGCAAACGTAAGGCGGAGATCTTCCACCAAAGTTTCGACGTGTTTGGTCTTTATGACTACGTCGTCAACATATGCCTCCACTGCTTTGCCAATTTGTTTCTCTAAGCATGTTTGAATCATGCGTTGATATATGGCGCCAGCGTTTTTAAGTCCAAAGGGCATAGTGTTGAAACAAAAGGGGCCGTACGGGGTAATAAATGTCGTTGCGGCCTGATGGGCCTCGAACCCCTCGTTGGTTACCCCAAGTGGAAGGTGTAAGATGCAGTAAGTAGAAGTGTTTTCCCCTAGCAAAGATGCCAAGGATCGATTCCCCAGAGACTCCTAGGTTCAACAGGTAGGTGTCAATTGCTACGGCGCCAGATTAGTAGCAACCAACGTGGACCTGCACACAGATACAAATAACTTTGCTCCCAATGAGTACAGAGAGGTTGTCAATCTCTCCGGCCTTGTAGTTCACAAAGGGTTAAAAGCAGTGATAGTAGTGATAGATAGTTTTTGCAATAGTAAATAAAATAGCGAAAAGTAAATGATGGATGTGATCAATGATGGTAATATGGACCGAAGTCTCATGATGTTCACTAGTGATGTCTCTCTCCCAAAAGACGATAAAACAGCTATGTGAGGTAAACAAATTACAGCTGGGCAATTGATAGGACCACGAACGCAAACCAATGCTGACTACATTGCAAGAAAGGTTGAGGTTCAAAGCATGGGCGGTACGCCAAAGTAAGTAGACCGAAATCCATCAATATCTACTACTAATCATCCACCTTGAGATATCTATCCAGAACATCTCGCTGGTATTAAGTTGCGAGTTCCACCCATAGTGTAAACTCCATGCAACAGACAACTGCATTAAAAGAACTTTGCGTAAAGTAAACAATCCTTGCACCCGCGGGCACAAGCACCGTTGTTTTCCCCCTTGTGGCAACAGCACATCCCCTAGACTCATGTTTCTGTCACTCAAGCTAGTCATCGAGGGGCATGAACCCACAATCGAGCATAACGTTCCCTCTTGGAGTCACTACCTATTACTCGGCCAAAGCAATAAATAACAACGGAGAACATGCAAGAATTACTTATGAACTAAAATATAAAAGAGGTGAATCAAATATATTACTCAAGATCAATCTGAACATAATCTCATAATCCATCGGATCCCAGCAAACTCAACATAGCAACAGCATAAGGATTACATAGGTGCCTCGATCATGTAGGGCAGCTCACGAGGGCTAATTAGTGAAGCACAAGAACGGGAGGAGAACATCACATAGCTACTGGTCATGGACTCATGGTCCAAGGGAGACTACTCACGAGTCATCCGGGAGACGTCCATGGTGGTGGAGAAGCTCCCGGTGGTGATCCTCCCCTTCAGCAGGGTGCCGGGAAGAGTTCTCCTGGTGCTCCCGATCTTGGAAGCGGCGGCGGCGGCGGAACAGAGATGGGATCGCGAAAAGAAGTCCTGTTCTGAGGGTTTCGGTGGTCCCTCTAAATATATGCCAAAGGGGGGCACCGGACGGGCTTCGAGGGGCCCAGGCGCCCCCCCCCCCCCCCCGGCGCGGCCCAGGGGGGGCGCGCCCACAGGGCGCCTGGAGCCCCTGTGCCCCCCCCCCAGGCTGCCCTTCGGAGGCAGAGTCGTTCCCGGATCGCTGATTTTTTATATAATTTTTCTGGATTTTTCTGGGCAGTTCTCGAAACGTGAAAACCTGAAATACAAAAACAGCCGAAAACAGAAACTGGCATTGGGGTGCACTGGATTAGTAAGTTAGTCCAAATATTATCAAAAGTGTATGGAAGTGTATGAATATCATAGCAATATCACCCAAAAGTGGCATGGAGCAAGCAGAAATTATAGATACGTTTTGGACGTATCAACATCCCCAAGCTTAATTCCTGCTCGTCCTCGAGTAGGTAAATGATAACAAGAATAATTTTTGTGGTGACATGCTATTAACCATATAAGACTTTCTCATAGTCATATGACAAAAGCTTACTGAGACAATGATTCTAAAGTAATTAAGTTGTCTCAAGAGAAAATCACAAATGACTGAAAGTTTTACAACATGAAACTGAAACATCAAAAAGATTTGCAAGGAACATGATGTGCAAATATGATAAAGTGATATCTAGCTTGCCCCCTTTAGTGATGCAAAATATAAATGCAAGGGCACCTTCAAGGTTTAAGTGATGACTAGATACAATCATTTCAGAATAAACGATATCACAATCATGCAAAAGACAATGCTACTTTGGAACAATGCACATTACACTCAGAATGACAATCATGCTCTCAGTAGTTGGTGCTTCAACATAAAAGTAAAAGAATGGTTAAGTGCTAAAGCTTTTTATTTTGAAAACATGGAAGCAATTGTGTCAACGGTAGTAGTACTTCATATGTGTCATGCATAAAACATCTTATAAGTTGCAAGCCTCATGCATCGAATACCAACAGTGCTCGCTCCTTGTCCTAATTAGCTCGGATCCCCATGGGTTATCATTGCATTGCATATGTTTTAACCAAGTGTCACAAAGGGGTACCTCTATGCCACCTGTACAAAGGTCCAAGGAGATAGATCGCATTTGATTTCTCGTTTTTGATAGATCTCAACTTGAGGACATCCATACCGGGACAACATAGAAAATAGATGATGGACTCCTCTTTAATGCATAAGCATATTCTCATAAGAGATTGAGGATTAAGGTCCAAGCTAAAACTTCCACCATGATGCATGGCTTTGGTTGGCGGCCCAATGTTCTTCTCTAACAATATGCATATTAATTCAACCCACGGTAAATCACCCTTACTTCAGACAAGACGAACATGCATAGCAGCTCACATGATATTCAACAAAAGTGTGACAGTTGATGGCGTCCCCAGAAACATGGTTACCGCTCAGCAAGCAACTCATAAGAAATAAGATACATAAGCAACATATTCTTTACCACAATAGTTTTTAGGCTACTTTCCCATGAGCTATGTATTGCATGGTTAATTTGTTTAGTACAGGTGGAGGTTAGCAAAAGACTGGGAGCGACCAACTAAGAGAGCAATGACGGTCATAATCATGCAGAGCGACAAAGCAATATTGAATCAGGCATGGTAGTTATATCGCTACTTAGAAACAAAAGATCATCAAGGCTTGATAGACTTTCTTCACAGTCTTGAATATGCGTGAGCATACGCCAAGTCAATCAAAATAAATTCTCGAAGGAAGATATTACTAAACCATACCACATCATAGGCAAACAAACCAAGTTGGTACTCCAATAACACATTGGGAACCCCCCAGCTATTTGAGATTAACCAAAAAGAAAACCTGAACTACTAAGCACCATCATGAAAGTAGCATCTTTATCATAGACACATTAACCCATGCAATGGAAGCAAACTCTCTTAATAAGGTGAGCATGGTAATTAAAGAGAGTTCAAGCAACCAACTAAATAAAAGCTCTTGAAAAGATAAGCATGAATACTAAGAGCAGAGCACGATAGTAGCTATTAAAAGACAAAGAACACACACAGCATAGATAGACATGAAAATTCTATGTAATGTTCTAGGTAGAGGTGGAGCGTGTTTCTCTCCCACATAAAGGAATGCTGGGTTCCGACTCGTTATGAAAAACTAAAAAGAAAACTAAAAGCAAGACGCTCCAAGCATAGCACATAACACATGAAGTGATAAAAATATAGCGGAACGAAAGACGAACTGATAATGTTGATGGAGAAGGGGATGCACGGGGGCATCCCCAAGCTTAGACGCTTGAGTCTCCTTGAATATTTCTTGGGGGTGCACGGGGGCATCCCCAAGCTTGAGCGCTTGACACTCCTGAATCTTTTTATCATCTTCCCTCGCACACTTGAAAACTCCCTTCATACACAACTCATCATAATCTGATTAGCGAGGTTAGTACCCTTAATAAAATAATTATACCTTGCTGTAAATATGGATATTATTGAAGTTCTACTGTTTCTCAAGATTGCCAAAAGGTTTTTGCAAAGAAAAAGCAAGTTCTCAATTTGCAAAGTGAAGGTAAGGCAAAACAGGACAGAATCTGTGAAAAACAGAACAGCAGGCAGTAATTGACCTGTTCGGGATACTTCTGCAACTCAAATCAAAAAACTCAGAACTGACGCACGAAAGACAATTATATAGAGAACGCTGTCGAAAAAATTCAGACCAAAAAGATGATCTGGTGATTTTATACGAATTTTTCTATCCAAGGACAGAATCTGTTTCCTGGACAGCACCTCAGAACTTTTGAACTTTCTAGCAATCAGAGGCTATACTTGGCACAAATATGAAAAGCAAAGATACAATGATGATGCTACAGCAGTAAACAACATCAAGACTCAACAAAAGCAAAAAAATTATTCATGTGGGCTGCCTCCCAAAAGCGCTTTCTTTTATGCCTTTAAGCTAGGCATAATGCATAGATCAAGTTTTATCAAAAGTAAAAGAATAGCTAGCCCGTACAACGGACTCAAAAGGTAACTTGACCTTCTTACGAGGGAAGTATTCCATCCCTTTCTTGAGAGGAAACTGAAATTTTATATTACCCTCTTTCATGTCAATGACAGCACCAACGGTGCGCAAAAAGGGACGTCCCAAAATAATTGGACATGAAGGATCACATTCAATATCCATAATAGTGAAATCAACGGGCACATAATTATCATTGACAACGATAAGAACATCGTCGATCCTCCCCAAAGGTTTCTTTATGGAAGAATCAACGAGACGAACACCAAAAGAACAAGAATCATAAGGTTTCAATTTAAGCATATCATATATCCTTTTGGGCATAACAGAGGTACTAGCACCAACATCACATAATGCATAACAAGAGAAGTCATTCAAATAAATTTTTATCATAGGATCCCAACCATCTTCTAGCTTTCTAGGTATGGAGGTTTCTACTCTAAGTTTCTCCTCCCTAGCTTTGATGAGAGCATTAGTGATATGCTCTGTGAAGGCAAGGTTGAGCGTGCTAGTGCGGGGATCTCTAGACATTTTGTGAAGGAAATCAATAACTTCGGTAAGAGTGCAATTATCAAAATCAAGGTCACGAGCATCAAGTAAAGTAGTAGTAGTGTCCTTAAGGTTCACTTGGTTGGTAGTTTCTATAGCATCACCATTAATAGGTCCATTGGGACCAGGAGTACATTGGGTGCTAAGAGTGTGAACATCCTCAATAACTTGGATAGTAGCAACAGTGTGGTGGGTAGGAAGGCTCTTAATTCTTTCCTCTTCCTCCCTTTCTCTAGCCCATCTCTCTTTAAGCTTAGCCATCATCCTAATATTTTCATTAATTTGCACTTGAGTAGCATTAATAGGGATGACTTCCCTCTCTTTAAGAGGAGAAGTTTCAATTTTTAGCAATTTTACCTCATTGGCTAAGTGGTCTACCTTAAAAGACAGATCATCTAGTTTAGGTAGTTTCTCTTCTACATTCTTATTAAAGGCTTTTTGGGTAGTGATGAAATCTCTAAGCATGGTCTCTAGTTCAGTATTGGAGTTCTTGGTACTAGGATAAGCATTGTTGTTCCCATAAGAGTTAGAGGGGAACGGTCTAGAATTGTTACCAAAGTTACTCCTATAAGCATTGTTGTTGAAATTGTTTCCAGAGATAAAGTTAACATCTACTTGTTCTTGAGCAATAAAAGAATTTAAAGGAACATCACGAGGATCAACAGTAGATTGCTTCGAAAGTAGAGACATGATCAAGTCAACTTTTTCATTGAGGGAGGAAATCTCCTCGACAGAGTTTACCTTCCTACCTGTTGGAGCGCGTTCGGTGTGCCATTGGGAATAGTTAGTCATCATCTCATCGAAAAGCTTTGTGGCAGCACCAAGTGTAGTTGACATAAAAGTTCCTCCCGCGGCCGAATCTAACAAGTTCCGCGAGGTAAAGTTCAAGCCTGCATAAAAAGTTTGGATAACCATCCAAGTAGTCAAACCGTGAGTAGGGCAGTTCTTGATAAGAGATTTCATACGTTCCGAAGCTTGGGCAACGTGTTCATTATCCAATTGTTTAAAATTCATGATGTTACTTCTAAGTTGGATAATTTTAGCAGGTGGATAGTATTTTCCAATAAAAGCATCTTTGCACTTGTCCCATGAATCTATGCTATTTCTAGGCAAAGACTGAAACCAAATTTTAGCTCCTCCTCTCAAGGAGAAAGGAAAAAGCTTAAGCTTAACAATATTACCATCTATTTCTTGGTACTTTTGCATATCACAAAGTTCTACAAAGTTGTTCAAGTGTAAAGCAGCATCATCTCCAGCACCGGAGAATTGTTCTTTCATGACTAAGTTCAGTAAAGCAGGTTTAATTTCATATGAAGGTGCTGAAGTGGCAGGTGTAGTGATAGGTGTGATGATAAAGTCATCGTTGTTGTGACTAGTGAAGTCACACAACTTGGTGTTCTCGGTGGAACCCATAGTAGCAAGCAAGCAAGATAACTATTTTTGTGATTTTCGATAAAAGGTAATAAAGCAAAAAATGAAAGGTAAACTAACAAGACTAAAAAGCAAAGGTAAAAGATAGCATGCAACTCCCCTATCCTGAAGAGTGGAGTCCCCGGCAACGGCGCCAGAAAATACTCCTTGATGGGCCTCGAACCCCTCGTTGGTTACCCCAAGTGGAAGGTGTAAGATGCAGTAAGTAGAAGTGTTTTCCCCTAGCAAAGATGCCAAGGATCGATTCCCCAGAGGCTCCTAGGTTCAACAGGTAGGTGTCAATTGCTACGGCGCCAGATTAGTAGCAACCAACGTGGACCTGCACACAGATACAAATAACTTTGCTCCCAACGAGTACAGAGAGGTTGTCAATCTCTCCGGCCTTGTAGTTCACAAAGGGTTAAAAGCAGTGATAGTAGTGATAGATAGTTTTTGCAATAGTAAATAAAATAGCGAAAAGTAAATAATGGATGTGATCAATGATGGTAATATGGACCGGAGTCTCATGATGTTCACTAGTGATGTCTCTCTCCCAAAAGACGATAAAACAGCTATGTGAGGTAAACAAATTACAGCTGGGCAATTGACAGGACCACGAACGCAAACCAATGCTGACTACATTGCAAGAAAGGTTGAGGTTCAAAGCATGGGCGGTACGCCAAAGTAAGTAGACCGAAATCCATCAATATCTACTACTAATCATCCACCTTGAGATATCTATCCAGAACATCTCGCTGGTATTAAGTTGCGAGTCCCACCCATAGTGTAAACTCAATGCAACAGACAACTGCATTAAAAGAACTTTGCGTAAAGTAAACAATCCTTGCACCCGCGGGCACAATCACCGTTGTTTTCCCCCTTGTGGCAACAGCACATCCCCTAGACTCATGTTTCTGTCACTCAAGCTAGTCATCGAGGGGCATGAACCCACAATCGAGCATAACGTTCCCTCTTGGAGTCACTACCTATTACTCGGCCAAAGCAATAAATAACAACGGAGAACATGCAAGAATTACTTATGAACTAAAATATAAAAGAGGTGAATCAAATATATTACTCAAGATCAATCTGAACATAATCTCATAATCCATCGGATCCCAGCAAACTCAACATAGCAACAGCATAAGGATTACATAGGTGCCTCGATCATCTAGGGCAGCTCACGAGGACTAATTAGTGAAGCACAAGAACGGGAGGAGAACATCACATAGCTACTGGTCATGGACTCATGGTCCAAGGGAGACTACTCACGAGTCATCCGGGAGGCGTCCATGGTGGTGGAGAAGCTCCCGGTGGTCATCCTCCCCTCCGGCAGGGCGCCGGGAAGAGTTCTCCTGGTGCTCCCGATCCTTGAAGCGGCGGCGGCGGCGGAACAGAGATGGGATCGCGAAAAGAAGTCCTGTTCTGAGGGTTTCCGGGGTCCCTCTAAATATATGCCAAAGGGGGGCATCGGACGGGCTTCGGGGGGCCCAGGCGCCCCCCCGGCGCGGCCCAGGGGGGGCGCCCACAAGGCGCCTGGAGCCCCTGTGGCCCTCCCCAGGCTGCCCTTCGGAGGCAGTGTCGTTCCCGGATCGCTGATTTTTTATATAATTTTTCTGGATTTTTCTGGGCAGTTCTCGAAACGTGAAAACCTGAAATACAAAAACAGCCGAAAACAGAAACTGGCACTGGGGTGCACTGGATTAGTAAGTTAGTCCAAATATGATCAAAAGTGTATGGAAGTGTATGAATATCATAGCAATATCACCCAAAAGTGGCATGGAGCAAGCAGAAATTATAGATACGTTTTGGACGTATCACGGCCTGATCGGATTACTTCATCTTTATCTGATGGTATCCAAAATAAGCATCGAGGAAGCACAATGAGTCGTGCCGGCCGTTGCATCGATGATTTGATCAATGCGGGGCAAAGGAAAGGGATCCTTTGGACAAGCCTTATTTAGGTCTGTGAAGTCGACGCAGAGGCGCCAGGATTTATCTTTCTCTGTTACCATGACTAGGTTGGCTAGCCAATCCGGGTGTTTAATTTCTCTGATGAATCCGGCTTCCAATAGCTTGGCTAGCTCTTCTCCCATTGCTTGTCTTTTGGGTTCAGAAAACCGTCGCAGTGACTGTTTGACCGGTGTGAACCCTTTGATAATATTGAGGCTGTGTTCGGCCAACCTGCGTGGGATTCCCGGCATATCTGAAGGGTGCCAGGCGAATATATCCCAATTTTCTCGAAGGAAGGCGCGTAACGCGTTGTCCACCGCCGGATCTAGCTGTGCCCCGATGGATGCTGTCTTGTTAGGGTCCGTTGGATGCACTTGGAATTTGATGATTTCGTCTGCTGGCTTGAAGGAGGTAGACTTCAATATTTTGGCGAGGATTACATCGTCCTTATCCACCTTTCATCTTAGGGTGGTTAATTCTTCGGCCGCGAGGCCTTCGGATAATGCCTTTAAGGCTAAGGATGTTGTCTTGTTTTCGGCGCGGAGTGCTCTATCCGGATCACTTGTTAATGTGATCACCCCATTGGGCCCTGGCA
This sequence comes from Secale cereale, assembly GCA_902687465.1. Classification (NCBI taxonomy): domain Eukaryota; kingdom Viridiplantae; phylum Streptophyta; class Magnoliopsida; order Poales; family Poaceae; genus Secale; species Secale cereale. The sequence goes on along the minus strand of LR738710.1, from coordinate 854,239,354 downwards.
TTTTAAGCTTCATGTACTTGTAATGGGGTATAGCTTGAAAGCGTGAGAAAGCATCCCATCCTAGAAGGGCGTGGTATCCGCTATGAAAGGGCACAATGTGGAAGAGTTGTTCCTCCGATCTGTAGTTGTCGGATGTGCAGAATACTACATCGAGCTTAATGCTTCCCGAACACCGGGCTTCGCGGCTTGCTATAATTCCTCTGAAGGTTGTGTTGGTGTGCTCAATGCGGGATTTCTCAACCTGCATTTTTGCAAGCATTTCCTCATATATGAGGTTTAGTCCGCTTCCTCCGTCCATAAGTACTTTAGTGAGGCGGAAGCCGTCCACTATTGGATCTTGTACAAGAGCTGATGCTCGGATCGGCCGGACTCGAGGTGCATCTTCGGCAGAAAAACTAATTGACATGTCACTCCATGGGCTTGCAGAGCTAATTTGGTAAACCTCAGCAAGTTCGTGATTCGCTCTCTTCCGGCGGATGTTTGAGGAGAACGTCTCGAAGACAGTGAAGACATCAACGTTCTTCTCTCTTGATACGGTGGTGGCAAGAATTGACGTGCCGCTCTTTGCTACCTGCCAGAGTACCCAACATGCTCTAAGGTAGTGGTTTGGGACATTGTCCGGGGTTGCGTGTATTTGGCAAGGTGTATCGAGTACTTTGTCCAGTACGGACTTGTGCCTTAAAAAAGGTTTGCTCTTCTTGCCAATAGGCATGCTATCGGATGACCTACTAGGGTATGTCCGTTTAGCCTTGGTAGTGTACTGTACGGATATGGACTGTTCAAGAGGTGTATTCTAGGCTTTCCAAGTACTTTCCATGGCGCGGTACTTCCGTACTAACTGCGATAGCTCTGTGAAACTCAGAACACGACGTCGGTTGAGGGTGTTCGAGATGCCCTCAACCCTGCAATTGCGGTAAAATAGGGAGACCTCTTCGTCGTCGCGGCAATCCCCGATCTTGTTTTTAACAAGTAGGAATCTGGCCCAGAAGTGGTTGACCGTTTCCTCGGGCTGCTGATGTATGTTCGCGAGATCATCTATGTCCGGGAGTCCGAATTTACATGGAGAGTTTTTCCCAGGGTGAGTGGGTGTTGGTAACTTTAGGTCCCGACCCAAGGTGGTATTCGGGATTTTGACAACCTCCGATGGTGACAATCCGGGTTCGACATGATCTAATCGTCTTTCGGGTCCGGTGTCAGTCCCCGAGCTCAAGGAACATAAAGTGCCTCCCGATAGGGGCGTGTTCAGCTCGAAGGGTTCGGAGGTCTGAACTGTTACGGTCTCCGTCTCGAGGGGAGAAGTCCCTATGGCTACGTCCTTAACTGCTGCCACCAGATGAGTGATCGGGGAAGGATCGATCTCATCATGGCCGGATTTAAGTCCGATCTGTCTCCTGGCGATGAGATCCCCAGGGCGGCGATGCGGTCCAGCAGCTCGTTTAAGGGCGAGAGTTCTGCCGAGGTCGTGTCTTCGGAGTGGCCGGAATCGGCGTAAAGGTGGTTCTTGATGGCCGCAGGGAGTGCGGCCGACCCGGAGGCCATGCGAGCGCACACAACGAATCCGCCAAGCTGGAGAACCTGGCCGATAGCCAAGTTGTTTCCGAGGGTGATCCCGTCATTGATGACGAGACAAGCCATCGATCGCTCATCGCGAGCGCACAGCGGTGCTCTCAATGAAAGCACCATTGTTGGTGTCAAAACCGGCAGATCTCGGGTAGGGGGGCCCAAGCTATGTGTTTAGAGGATCGATGGTAACAAGAGGCTGGGGACACGATGTTTACCCAGGTTCAGGCCCTCTCGATCGAGGTAATACCCTACTTCCTGCTATATTAATATGAATGAATATGAATACAAGAGTTGATCTACCTCGAGATCGTAATGGCTAAACCCTAAAGCCTAGCCTATGTAGATATTGTAATGACGATGATCCCCTCTACAGACTAAACCCCTCGACTTATATACACGCCAGAGGGGGCCTAGGGTTACAAGGGTGACTTGGGGAGGAAGTAATTGATACATCCGGACTCTACACTTGCCTTTCTACGTACATAAGAGTCCTGACCGAACACGGGGGAGGGTCTTCTGCTTCTTCTTCACGCGGCCCACCAATACGACCCAGCTTCAACGCCCCGGATGCCTAAGGACCCCTGAATACAGGACTCCCTCACCTGGCCAAACCCGTTCACCCACTGGTTCCACGCCGTTGCGCCTGGGATCTAGACTGTCCCGACCTACTAGTCTTTCTGCCACACTTTATTCTCACTTGTGCGCACCTAGGAACAACTTCCTATTCACTCACTCATCCTCAAATTGTTTTAAGCCAAGCACACTTAACTTTGAGGTTCCTTGTGGATGAGCTCCCAAAAAAAGTCATGCCTTGTTGATATGAGTAGTTTATCATTCCTATTAAGCTAATATGCCACATAGTTCCTCTTCTTGTTCGAGTCCCTATACACCCAATCGGAAGCATTTGATATTTCCTGCTCATCCAGTCGCCTTTTATTCAACATGTCCAAGTCCATTAACAAGAGTTGATTCAACGAAGATGTACCCATGTTATTGTATCCCACATAAGCTCTTTAGTAGACTGCATTAGTACCTCTCCTCGATCGTGAAATGCAAACATGCACCTACCAGCAGGACTACCTCTCGCGTTGAAGCGATATACCGCATCTCTGAGTTTGTCGTGGCCCGCCTTCACTGGGAAGTAGACTCCTCCCCATCATCTACCTCTTCTTCAACATCCCTAGTGATCTTTCTTTTACCTCGCCCCTTTGGGTAGACCTTGATTCATGTGAGGGCAACTACCCCACCTCCTTCTCCCCGACCACCTTATGCTTTCTTTGAATGGGGGCCACCCATCTGCATCCGTCTCAACCGGATTAGAGAAAAACACATCAACATGGCCAAGCAGACTGCACGAGAAGCAAAGTATGACATATCACGTATCGTATGATGTAGAACATATCTCCTTCATACAACCTTACTCCAACTCAACCCATGTCATGAGCGGCTCCTTGACTTAAATCCGGATCCTTAATCTCAAAGAGTACCCAAAGACAAAACCCTTGGAATCAACATCCATCTGAACTATATCGCCCATCATGGTGGGTAAAGAGAGTTTGCATGGTTGATTTATCACCCTGGCCTAAATTTGTATTCTTTTGATCCAAAAGGGCATAAATGGTTGTGAAAAACTTCACAAACAACTGTGTACTTCCCCACCATCCACGACCCTCCCACATAGATCCGATCTCTACCCCTTTGTCCTTTTAGATTCGTCACAAACATGTTTTGTCCCACAGATCGAGTTAAACACCATACCCTTTGGGTTACCCCATGCCGGCCGTGGTGCATCAACAATTGTGTTCACATGAAGGACCTTCTTATAAAGGATCTTCCCTACCAATGCCCGACTTGGCAAATTTTCCTCCCCTTCATCCTGATCCACCGCCAGCTTAGAACTCTCCTGGTCACACAAACACATCTTTTCCACCATCTTCTCAACCCCTTCACCTTCCTTATTCCCCACTGGACAATTCGCCATCGCCATCGTCACCGACCCTTTCGAAGCCCACACCACCACCGACCTCCGCGCTCCAAGGGTGAGCATCGGGGCATTGGCTTTCTCAAAAGGAAAAAAAATGCGATCTTTCAACTAAACGAGAGGCATTATAGAGTGCATGTTGTGTAGTAGTAATGTTTACCCAAGAGGCGGGCTCAAGTTAGAAAATGCTCGTATCTCTCCATAAAATAAGAAAAGTGGTTACCCCAGTGAAGACCTGGCTAGCAACCTCCGATTTCCCCCCACCTGGATGCAACTGTGCAGGAGCCGTTAGTATAAGCCCGCTTGCTTATAAGGAAAAAACAACACTAGAACCGACAGAGCAGTGTACGATTCGCCGAAGACGTTTTAAAAACGCTCTGTCGAACGTGATGCGCGAATAATTCACATGGAGGAGAAAACACCCGGCTCCAATGATCAATGTGCAGGTGATGGAAGCATCGGCGCCAGCCAGTTTTTTAAACCTTGTACCGCCGCTCCAGCTCGAAGAATAGTATACCGCATAAACAAAGCCAGGATAAAAAGTCTCCTTTGCCAAACGATTCCCTGCGGCGCGCGGACAATAATGCAGGCCACGTACGTACGGTGAAAGGGGCGGCCGGGCGGGCGGCGAATGGGTCGGGTCGGTGAGCCGTGAAGGCCTCGAGATCCCAACAAAAACTCCCGGAGCTCCCTCCCATGCATGCACGCAGGGACGCATGTGTCCGTCGCCTTATCTTCATGCCGAGCTGTGCACGCCGGTCGCTCGCCCGGCCGAAAGAAACGGAGGTTTTGATCGCTGGCGATCCAGGGAAATTCGATGATGGTTGAGCGTTTGGACTGTGTCGCTTGTCGTTTGGAATTGGGCCAGGGGCGGAGAATCTATACTTTTGGTACGAGTTCCGTACCACCATACACGCGGACGATGCCTTCTGGAGGAGGAGGATGAGCCAAAGGATGTAGTACACGAGCTGTAGTGCGGTACACCTGTGGGGTGTGGCTGTGGATTTTTGCCTGGTCCGTTTGACCGGGTAAATTTGGTGGTGAGGGTAGAAACCAGAGGGCCTCGTGATGCCCGGTCCGGTTCCCGAAACAACGGCCCGTTTTCATCCGTTGGAAGACGAGACGGATCCTTGTTCCCTTCTCGAGGCAATCTCGTGGCCGGCCTTTGTCCGTATCAGTGACGGTGGTACTCTACTGTATTACCTTGTACTGCTCCGTATACACCAGAGGAAGATGAGACCAAGTACAGTACGTATTTCAATGCAAAAAAAAAGTACAGTACGTATTTGCAACATAGTTTTGTACTTGCACACCACTGGCACGTGAAACTAGTAGTAGTATTTGCTCAGAGAAGTACGCTCTCAACACAGCCTCCCTCGCTAGCTATTACCAGCAGCTACGGTCCGTCGACGCGACGATGACTTGAGAGTTGATGAGAAAGTCAGAGGTCAAGCCTACCACGGCGGTGGCTGCACGGCTCTTGCAGCTCTTGCTTCCCGTTCCCGGCCCCGGCATCTGCATGTGAGCAAAGCCGACTTTTGTTTGGTCAAAGGAGGCAAGAGAAAGTCCAGCGGCCCGACCCCAGTAACGCTGACACATTACCGCATCGTCAAAACCTGCTACCCCAAAGTCCGTCCTGTTTACCGCTTCACATTGACCGTACGTGCTCATTTTCACACCCACAAAATGAAATAAGCATCCCAAAATATTCAGATCATCATGCTGCTATTGATCTCTGAGCGCTCCATGGTTTTCCCTCGCTTCATTTTCATTGCTTTGCTTTCGAAACGATGAGATCGTTGGTGGCATGCTAGGATTGGGCAAGGCAAAGTTATTCTGGGATCCAAAGATGGGGACACCGCAGGGGGTCGGGTCTACTACTCTCTTCGTTATATACGGATGTATATAGACATAATTTAAAATATAAATTCATTTTTTATGTAGTTTATATTAAAATCTCTAGAAAAAATTATATTTAGCAAACGGATGGAATACTATCTATCAAGAGCTCGAGAAAATTGGGGGTCGGGTCTACTACTCCCTCCGTTATATATAGTCAGTTTTCCCTTTTGAAACGATCAGATCGCGGGTGGCATGATGGTGCAAGGCAAAGTTATTTGGGGATCCAAAGATGGGGACACCGCGGGGGTCGGGTCTACTATCTACTCTTCTGTTTCCAAATATAAGTTTTTCTAGAGATTTCAACAAGTGACTACTTCCTTTGTCCCATAATATAATAACGTTTTTGACACTACACTAGTGTCAAAAACGTTCTTATATTATGTGACGGAGGGAGTATATATGAAGCAAAATGAGTGGATCTACACTCTAAAATATGTCTACATACATCGGTATGTTGTACTCCCTCCGTTCCCAAATATTTATCTTTCTAGATATTTCAAATGGACTAAAACATATGGATGTATGTAGACATATTTTAGAGTGTAAATTCACTTATTTTGCTTCGTTTGTAGTCACTTATTGAAATCTCTAGCAAGACAAATATTTAGGAACGGAGGAAGTAGTTCATTTGAAATAAGTAAAAAAAAAATATTTAGGGACGAAGGGAGTATAAGAGCTCGAGTAAATGGGTGGGCGTTGTTGTCATGCGCATGCCCGTAATGCTTGTCCTTGTCACCCGGTAGGTCCCCGGTCGATCACATCACACGCTCCATCCCTTGCTCCTGTGGTTTCATAGGAGGATTCCATTAGCCCAAACCGATTTGGTGCAAAGTTTTACAGTGAGCTCGCTCGCTCGCTCGCATGATCTTACCCAGAGCATGGTTTGTGCGCCTTTTGAGCAGAGCCCGGGTCAAACAAGAAAGGGGCGTCACTGGTCGCCGGTCGGTGTCGAGTTCAAGTTTGAAGTTTCAGGCATGGATGATGTCACCCCCGAATTGCGTACCGGTTGCACAAGGGACGAAGGCGACCGAGAAGAACACGGCGGTCACCTCTACTGGTGTCATCTTCTACTAATGAATAGTCTGGATCCATACTATTTGGACCCGAATATTCATCGAACGACAGATTTCTTTTTGTCGTGGCAAATCGAATGTTTTTTATGACAAATTATGTATTCCGATGATGACAAGTTAAGTTGACAAGCATGACAAATCAGCCCCGGCTTTGGTTTTTTATCAGAAAATTGTCGTGCTTGCAAACTAAAATTGTCATCATAACGCCAACATAAATTGTCACGAAAAATGTCATATCTGCCATGGCTAAAAATCTGATGTGAGATTTTTAGTGTGTACATAGTATTTTGATTATGGATTTGCAATTGGTGGTCAGCTAACACCAATGACCTTGACTTTTACATGTCACGGCAAAATTTTGCCTAACTTTTGACCAAACAAAATATGTTTGCTACCCCTCCATAAACAAATACAAGACGTTTTAGAGGAGTACTAAGGATCACCTTATGTTCAACATACAGATCGACCGGTGGTCGTCCAATCAGAATCCTCAAAGGCTCTTTCAGCCATTATAGGTGATAGCTTGTCTCGTCCGGCCTACAGACTTTTGGTCACTGAGATTAAGTCGTCGATGAGTGATAGGGAGTTTGTTCCACGAAAAATTGAGAGCTCAGAATAGGGTAGCTAATTGTTTGGCTAATTATAGTCGCACCGAGTCGTGTATTGCGGTGTGGATGAGTAGATGTCCTCCATGTTAGGAGGACTTGTGGTCACTTGATTGTAAGCTTATGACTCTTGAATAAAACTCCCTTTGGATGCGCAAAAAGGTCATTTGTTGATAATGATTTCCAAAAATAGCAACCAAATTAGATCAATGATAATAGAATGGCATATTTTTTGTGTTGTGTATAAGTTAATTAACCTACGCTATTTGCTCCAGCACTCACAGTCAATTTTCACAAGATCTTTCATGCATGAAAACTTGCCATGTGCATCAAAAAGTCTTAGTTTAGGTTAGTCATAATGACTACTCGAACACAAGCGACCTACCCCGGTTCAAAAAGCGTAGTTGAAAGTGTTTGTGTATCAACCTCCATTTAAGTGGGATCATTTTCATCATTAAGAATGTCATAGTGTGATCATCTCCTTAACTAGTGATCCCGGGGATATTTCATATTTGTATGATTGGATTGACTCGGTCTCGGCATTGTTATTTTACAAATAGTTTGTCCAGTATACGAAATTCATATCAGCAGCCAAAACTAAGCTTTGAATAGGCTAAAATGAAGCATAGCAGATATCTCCTTTTTTTTGGCCGGGAAGTTTAATGGATATCCTTTTAGAAAATTTAACCTATGATGTTTAACTAAGTTTGGGTTGAACAACCCTGAAATCAACCTTAAGTATTTTAAAATTAATAAAGCTTCAAACTGGGTAAAATAAAGCATTATGGATATTCTGTCAGAACATTTAGCCTATGATGTCAAACTAAATTTACGTGCCAACTGCATGACACTTGTTTCCTTTAGAATTAGCATGACTATTCTATGGGGTCTATTTCAACAACCAAAATACGGTCATAATGGTTGAAACCAAGAGCCGTGGATATTCTTCCAAAACTACGGGAGTATGAACTTAAATAAATTTTAGACGACAATCACACACGTTTGAGCATAATTAGGTAATGGTTGACCCTAAGCTGTAGCACATCAGTCTATTATATGCAAGTCACATCGATGAATCGCTTTCCTCTCTAATTGCATTTATAAACACAATGCTCACTGAATATGTTTGTAAAAGAAAATGTATTTCGAGTACAAAACCTGTTATCGTCACCGCACAAGAAGAATGCAATGATACCATAAATAACGCTCATTTTCCTGCAAAGTATCATTCGATATGCCATCGCCATTCACCACGTCACGGCCTGGATTAGGTAAAAATTATTTGTTTGTTTGAATTAGGTCGTGCAATAATTTCAATATACAAAGGAAGATGATTAAATCAAACCATGTGTGTAAAAGGTCAACTGTATTTTGAGCGTCTCTTTCCAACTTGGTTTCTCTTGTGCCTCCCTCAACTTTTTTCTCACCAATAATTGAGCATGATGCATGTACACCAATTGTACAGTCCGGGCCTGTCCCAGGTATGTGCTCGCGAGCGCAGCTGCCGCCATACGGCCCGTGTCTGCGTGCGTCATGAGAGGGAGTTGCCCAGCAGGAAGAGCCACCCGTTGATCCTGACGAGACCCAAGAGGCAAAGTGGAATTGCTCCTCTGCCTCAGGCTCTTCCAATGGCCTCAAAGAGCAGGAGCCAGCAAAATTAATCCCCCCTTTTTAGCTTTTCTGGATGGAAAACATCAACTGCTAGTCAGCATGCATGGCCCTGGTTTACCTTCCTTGAGTCAGAAGAGACGCCTTTGTTGAAGTCTCCTGGGTGGGGCTCCAGGCCAAGCAGTTTTGTTCTTTCACATGTCTCAATGTTTCATGGCTTCTTCCTGTTGGGTTGGATGATTGGGGAGACCGGGTGCTCGCCCCCATCCCGTTCCGGCTCGCCGTTTTCCACGGGATCACGTTCGGTTGCTTCCGACGGCTAAACGGCACGGCGAACATATGGTTTTACTCGCCTTCTATGGTTTGGTAGCATGTGGCCTAATAAAAGCACAACTTTGGTTGCGGGCGATCTTCTCGTGATCGGGTCAATTTTGTCCGGAAAGAAAAGCTGTAGGGATCCCGGAATCGGGTCTGAAACCTGCGCTCGCTTGCGCCACATCTTTTATCCTCTTCTATCCACACTCTTCTATCCATACGTTGATACGGGCTTGAAAATTCAGTCCGGTTCCAAAAAACAACATGTTGGTGGCAAAGCAGAATCCCAGCCGTGGTTCTTGTGCAATATCACCTAAAGCCTCGTGCTACTCGCATCACAACATCTTTCCGTGCCCATATTATTATGACTCGTGGGATCATAGGGTAGAACAAGTAGTACAAGGACTGAAAAGGGTAATTCGCATCTGAGCTCATGCTCATATGCACCCAAAGAAACACATTATTTTTTAAAGAAAATCTGAAAGTTTTTGGCATCGAAGATGCTCCGACGCAGTAAGCACGTGCTAATTGTTGAGACGAAATGGAATTTGAGGAGCTCAAAAACGGCTTCGAGCAATGTTCTTTTTCAAAGTTTATCCGAGATCAAAAAATCTGTTCTTTTTTCCAGAGCTCCTCAAATGTCATCTTACCATGATTTTTTGTATTCACCTAGCGCACTGAAGCGTCTTTCATGAAAAAAGAAACAGATTTCTAAAATTATTTTATGATATTTTATTTGAGTTTATTGTTCACGCCCCGGCGCACCTACAATTGGGAACCGCCACACTCCTAGAAAAAAATTTGGCCTCTTTTTGCGGGGAAGTTTTATTGGCATTTCAACGATCAAATTTGTTCAGATACCTTTGGCTTTCGCGAACGGAGAATGCTCGGATGGTTAGGTTCCTTGTACTATAACAAGTCCACCCGGATTTAAGCCCTAAACGTTGTTTTGACTGTCCGCCTGAATGTAAGCCACATCATAACCAAAAGTATGCCACACATCAATTTTATTCAATAAAATTTAGATATAGCATACTAGAATTTAACTGGATAGTTTTCAAGGATATTGCACCTTGGACATTTAAATAGCAATATCAAAAGCAAACAATTATGAGTAAATTGGAAAAACATTTCTTTTGCGGAATGGTCCATTGAAAGTAACAACGCGACAAAATTGCAAAAGTCAAATTCCTCTAGAATTTCCACCTTTGATCTATTTTTTTCATATTTTACATGTGTTTCCCAATTTTTAGTAAAGCACTCGTTGGCTTTTTGATAATTTTTTATTCACCATGTTTGAGTAGTCTTTCATTTTTTTTTCCTTTTGGAATCCCTCTCTCTCACTATATTTCTATTTGATCTCCTTATCTCTAAAACAAGTGTTTTAAATTTTATTGAAGGAAAGTATTGACATGGCAACCACATGACGGTTATGTGGTTTGCACATCGGTGTCGTGTTGATTAAAAGCATATCCGAATGGTCGAACCATTATGAGTTACACTAAGACTCGAAGGGCATTAAAGCAAATCTACATTCATGCAACAAACTGATAAACAGATGAAAAATCTTGTCGAGTAATACAGGGTCTTCTCTTTACAAGTTGCTTGGTTGTTTGGAATAGTCAATTTACCATTCAATCCCAGTTTAATCTCAAAATTCAATAGATGAATCAGGCTCTCTTGTTCACATTTTCTGAAATGTATTTGTGCTATAATTAATTTATGATCAACTGTGACAAAATAGCCACGTAAAGCAATAAAGGTTAGTGTTACACTAAATTGCGTGAAAGCTTCTTAAATAAACACGCACAATGTCAAATGAAATTTTTAGTCACCCATGCGTTAAGGTAGTATTGATTTCACGGTATATCACGGTAAATGGTGGAGGTTTTCATGAGATTGTTGATTGTCTTGGGATGAATGTTAGTCTTTGTCACCTCAAAGCATTGTCGATATTATAGCATCATGCATGACATCCTAATAGACGAGTCTGTCGTAAAAAATAAATGATAACCTTGATTTGTATTTGGCCTTATTATTTTCGATAAATTGGTAATGGTAAACCAAAAACGTATGTTGAAATTAGAAAATGCATACATGTATCAAAACACAAATTTAATCTGACGAGTTGATAGGCTGATTTGAGTGGAGTGACACAAGAATGTGACGATTAATGATGTTGTATTGGACTATAATGTTTGACTGATTTAGGACAAAGATGTCTGTAACATAATGTAGTACTCCTAGCATGTCTTATCAATAGAAATATCGATGTTGTGGTATATATTTGACACGTATGTTGTATGCAGTGTCAAATTTCTTGTACCAATTGTTACGAGGATACACATCAACAATTTTGTAGACTAGTGTGTTCCGAAAGGGCACTAAATATACACTAGTATGTATTCTCCCCGCAAAAAAAAAAAAGCATGGTCCGTATTATGACATATTGGCACCGTAAAGAGAGGAGTCATTTGTGAAAATGAAGAAAATATACTAATCTTGATTTTTTTTTTCAAATAAGTTGGTAAGGATAAGCAATAATCGATTGCGGAGGTTTAAAAACTGTATACATGTATTGAAACACAATTTTTAATCTAATGTGTTGACAGGTAGATTGGACGGGATGGACAAAAGAGTGTGATGATTAATGATGTTGTATATAGCACTCTAATCTGGCATAGGACGAAGATATGGTTGAGAACTCTGATGATTGTACCTACTACTGCTAACATGGCTTATCAAAAGAATGTCTAACTTCACCTACGTTATGCATTTTGGCCGTATTTGTAGGCAATGATAAATTTCTTATACTCCTAAGAGCATCTCTATCCGATCCCCTATACGATTAGTGGAGGATACCGTTGAGTATCTTGAGATGAGGGTAATTATCCTCCCCTAACAGTGGTCAGATGTCACCGACCCTCTACATTTAGAGGAGAATAATATTTTTCACAATTCTTTTAGCCTAGCTGCATACATTTCAAACAATTGCACACTATATCATCAATCATTCGAATATTTCAAAATAAACATGCACAACATATAATCCGTGAACACACATATATTTACACGGACCGAGCAATTCAAATCAAAACATGCAAATAGTTCATCCAAAAAGCACCACATCGATGAAGTTTGATCCAAAATTACCATAGCATAGCATGTTTTATGTCGCGGATCAAGCCCAACCAAAGACATAAGAGACGAACTCAAACACCATCGCTGCCACAGAAATCATGGTTGGCTTGATTAATACAAGCGGACCATCGGTTGCATTGGTCTTGGATGGTATCCCAATGGTGCGCAGGAGAGCCTTGGGTGCGGTTTGATATGATATCCACGGTGTTGTTGTAGTAGTCATCTATCCGCCCCCAAAATCGGTCCTTTGATTGACCCATTCCAACCGATGCATAAAGGGAGATGTTCATCCAAGTGTAACTAAAAGATACATCTTTATCTTGGGAATAGTTGTGAGTCCTTGATCTTGATGGTGGCTTCTGATCGTGTCTCCATCGGATCATCACCCTACAACCACAAGCAATCACCCAATAATTCACCGACCGAGATGAAAATATTTTTTTTGTCTTGTCGGCATTTCATCGACCACTTGGCGGCCACAACCCTTGTAACTGGCAGCGCGCTCGAACGCGGCGGAGGAGTGGTAGTAGGGGTGACCGGAGATGGGGTCCGAGGAGTCGGATGAGCACAAGGCACCAGAGCCACCTTCTTGTTGTTCTTCCTCACAACCTCCTATGTGCGAGTCGATGCGGCCACAGTCGACTTCCTTGCCCACGTTGGCGGCGGGTTGAGCAGCGGGAGGGCGGCCTGCTGTTGCCGGAGATGCAACAGCCTTGCCACCGACCTTGCTGTCGTCCGTGGTTGCCGGCGAGGTGGCCCGGAGGAGGTTTCTGGTGCCCAACCTCTTTTTGGTGCGGGCAACGACGTGTGGGTCATTTTCAGCAGGACGTGCCGGTGGCAATGGCTGGCAGGGTGGCGAAAGGGTCTTGCATATCCATCCCAGCCCAAATCGGGGGCGTCAGTGGTGGCTGCGGTGAGTAGGGGTGGCTACGGAGGGAAGGGGTGGCCGCTCAGGTTGGAGGAAGGCCGGAATTTTTGCTCGCCGTGGCCTTGGTCGAGTATGTTTAAGAGACCTGCTCGAAGTTTTCAGGCCGAGGAGGATACATTTTCCTCCACTAACGGTTTGCGAGTTCGGCTATCTCTGGTTAGCCGCCTATTATCCTCGACCGACGGATTTTAGATGATCGGCCAGAGATGTTCTAAGTTCGTGAGACATGAATAGGGTACTAAATGTACCACGTTACAACTTTTCTGTATAAATACGTTGCTACATCTGTGTACCAAGTGGAAAAAAAGGACAGAGCATGTACAAACATTTCATGACATATCGCATTCTGGAAGAGGGACGAAATGGGACGCGAGATGTCATCGTCCATCAACGGAGGGCCATCCATCATCACGCGTTGATGCAATGGAGTCTAGCTTTGAGCAAAGGTGCACATAAAGTTGCCGTTGTCCTTGTCACGATTAATCTTCTCGCAACATGTTTCACGGAGGTTTACCCCCCTTTTCCGTGTGTGCCCAAATCTGAAAAAGGTCCGATTGGACCCGAGGTTGATGGCCGTGGTAAAGCAGTCGCGCCGATGTTGATAACCGGGGATAAAAAATATGATATCCTGCACGACTAATGACCTCCCCTGAAGACCACTGACCGGCGACGATGACTACTCCGGTAAGACTTCAAAAGTTCAGAGGCCATCATGGCATCGGTTCTTAGACGCTTGCATAACCATCGGCCCCATGCATTTGACTGTTCTTCATGCAGTTGGAAGCTTCCTCAGCTGGCTTACCCTGCACACAACTGGACTTGTGAACCGAGCCGGCGACGACCGAGTTTACCCGGAGCATCAACCATGGTGGCATGGCATCACCGTCTCGCTAGTCGCTAGGGCTACCGCACCGCTGAAATTAACTCTCCCGGCCAGCATCACCATCCGTGAGGGCAGCGGCGAAAAATCAACCACACGGACGTACGCCGCGTGACCCTGCGTGTCACCATACAAGCCGACCCAAGTTGAAGCTGCCATATATAACCGTTGCGTTGAAGAAACACTGGCGCAGCCCGGACGCAAGTTCACGGGATTGGAGATCCCCATGCCACGCACGCGTACGGATGACGGTGATACCCCACCATCACCGAGGCGAGGAGACTAATCATGCCGCTCTCATGGCGTCGTGTGGTGTGGTGTGCCGCCGGAAATCCTCCCGGGTCAACTCTGGCAAACGGCGTGAACCATGTTATTAGTCTCCCCTGTCCGTCCGTCCATGGCGCAGCCTCGTCGTCTCATCCCATCTCCACCAGGTCCACACGCAAGTTGGCGAGCACCGCGCAGCATCTCAAAGTTTTAATGCAACGGTTTTAATGCCTAGCTAGGCACCGCTCGTTCCAAGGCGCACAAATGAGACCTGCGGCTACGACGAAAAATCACCGGAGCAGAATTGTCTCTCTTACCAAAGGGGAAAAAGAGGGTAAAATTCGAGTGGCTCCAGTTCGTCTAGTGAAAGTCCAAACGGAGGAAACGGAGTAGGCAGTAGCGGCAGTGGCATGCGTACTACTAGTAGTTTAGTAGAGCTGCTTGATCCAAGAAGTGATGGATGGATCGAAAGGCAGCAGAGGGCAGAGGGACCACATCGTCGGAGGCGGTTAAAGGAAGGAAATAAAGGCGCCCGGCTGGTAGGCATGGCTCGTAGGGCGGCGGATCATCGCCTCCCCGGCGAGGACTGATTGGCGCCGGCATGCATGTGAGAGTAACATGCTCCCTGCCCTCGCCGGTTAGGTGTATGTGCATTATGGTCGCCTCGCCACGCGATGCACGCCATTGCCAGCCATCCTAGGCTAAGCGCTCTGTGCAATCAGGCTTCAATCTCTGGTTTTGGACGTACTACGCACTGGCATTGCAGTGGCGACCATGAAATCTTTCTGAACTTTGATCTCTTAACATGGCCACATTTCAAGAAAATTTTAAAGGACATTTCGTTCAGAAACACACATGGATATGCCGAGGAACTGCATTATAGAAACCTTCAATCTGATTATTGGTCTACTACTACTTGCAGCATGGCCTATCTGCCCTCTCTAGACAATTAGCTTGTGATGAAACATAGGGAATGGCCTGTTGGGGATTCCACAGGCTGAAATCATGCCATTGTTTTTGTCAAAACATCAGCATCCAAATCCATTATTCCCTATTTGGTTTGACCTGGGCATGCCCCCTAGAGCAATCAAAGAGCTAGTTTAACCCCTGAGGCACCAAAGAAAAGTTCAATTATTAGGACTTGTTTCCCCCCAAAGGTCCATCACGCCTGGTCTGTCCGATGGTGTCACAGTTGACTCCAGTTGGGCTCCTCTTATTCTTTTTCTCCTGCTTCTGCAAACTGTTTATATCTGTGCACTCATACGAGTATTTCATTGCCTGCTCAATCATGTCACGCGAAGAACAAATTGCCCAAATAAAACTAGTACTAGTAGTATGTAACACAAGAAAACAAATCATGTGCAGCTTCAGATCAAGCAATAATGCTCTGGGTAGTAGGGTTGACCTCCCACTTACTACATGCCGCCAGCCCTGACCAGTCACCTCCCGTGGCCGGCCGCGCATAATTTGAGCTCCTCCACATGGAGGCCACATGAGTTCGATCGCTGGTTGCACAGGAGCAACGAGAAAGAGGAATCTTGTGTGTTATCACCATCCTCATCATCATCATCTCGGCGAATAGGATGCCGGGAAAGAGAAAAAAGTAAAGTCCGAATGCTTGGACACAGAAGATTTCAACTAGATACGTTGTTGTCTGAACTTTGTTCTGTCTTCTTCTTCTTTTTTTTTACCGATGGTTTGCGATTACGTGTCGGGGATGTTTGACGGCAATGCTATTTTAAGCCTGCCGTGATAATGCGGGATAATAATGCGCGGCCAGAATAGTAGTATATTCTGTGTTTTCAGAAGTGCAAGTTTTCAACCCGCGGGTCGTAGTCAAGGATTTGGTTGGAAACTGAGGTCCGAATAGAGAAATACGCCGTATTGGTCTTGCTACAGACGTAGTAAGCTGACAAATCCTTACCAAATGTCGACATGAAACTGAGCATGCTGCCACTAGTAGTAGTACAAACAAATTGTGGGCATTACGGCAGCTCTTCCTGGCGGACTCTTCTTGATGGCACCAGGACAGCATTCAATCCGTATTTTGACAATGAAACGGCATTCATTTCTGAATGCAGAACGGGTCTTGCTGATGTGCTTGTTGTTAACAACATGTAGGAGCAGCCATGGAAAGTCCATGCTGTTACGCGGGACGGCAACATCGGGGATTAATTGCCATATAGCCGTGCAGTTTGAATAGTAGTAGTATGAACTGCGCATCATTTATTTGATGTGGCCACGCGGTCCAGCTAGCTTACTGATAATTGGTCAGCTTTCTCACGAGGGAGATTTGGTTTCCTTCCTGTAATCAATGTCCTTAATTCGGCAAGCCAATCTGAGTTCGGAGTGCTGGTACCAACAAGATCACAGAGAGAGGGAGAGAGTTCCTTTTGCAGGCTGTCAGTTAGGCTGTCGATCTCTGGCAGTTGCATTGTGCTAGAAACAGTTTCAGAATATTTTCTGCAGAAGTTCAGAAAGCATCAAGATTTGCTGAACCCAGAGAAGACAGCAAGCCACAGACAGTAATGCTTTGGCAGGCAGAATTATTCAGAGTGAACCTGCTGGCGATTAACAAAAGAACTCCACCTGATCTAATGATTGATCTCACCCGGTGACCGGTTAAGTTAAACCAGACGGCAGCAAAGCTTCTTTTTGCATAAGGAAATGTCTGTCACCAACCGAATTAATCGGCCGAACACAAACAAAGCGGGCGATTAGCTAAGCAGGCACGGATCGTACTCGCTTTCCGCGCCGAACTAAATTTGTCATCTTCTCGCCCCCGAATGCCATTATAATCTCCTCGTCGAGTTCGTTTTGGCCACACTAACGTGCTCACACATTATCTAAGACGATCCCTAACGTGGTGACCAGCTCTGATCGACGGGATCCCAGTAGGATAATCGGGTGGATTCTGAAAGCAAAAGTATCTTAATTGGGTTAATGGCATGACGTGTCGCTAGCAGGGGTGCTTTGGATGATTATCCTATTTGGGACCTGGGGCTCCTAATCCTACGTGGGTATCGCATAATCCCGGCTAAACTAGCTAGGCCGTGCGTCATTGGCCTTGGGTTACTTCTTAAATTGTTGATGTAGGTTTAAAGTTGGTGCACATGTACCTGTTACGGTTGCTAGTGCCGGGCTCTTTACGCACTTTTCTTGCCCGATAAATAAAAGAGTTAAAGTTCGGTTCGAAATTTGTAAATAAAAATATCTACCAACAAAGTACATCATCATCTTGCTTTGGAGCTTTAGACTGAACTTTTACGACCATGCTTTTGCGTATGTGCGCGAAGGATTTTTTCAAGAGTGACGCACGCGTGAACACGAACATGCGATCATGCTTTCACGACCGGTGTCGTGCGGGATGGGTTACACTCGAACATGCGATCCCTCTAGCTCGTGTGCTTCGTTTGTCTTGCGGTGTTGTTTTTTGGTGTGGAAAGTCGTGTCGGACGTGGGAATTTCTTTGCTGGTGGCGCTATGGTTTCCAGGGTAACAAGCAGAAGATGATGGTAGAAACGAGAGTCATATGAATGATTTGTTGATCGGTAGTCCATCACCAATTTGTTTGGATAACATTTTTGTCGACTGCCCAAGAAGACGGGAACGGAATTCAGAGAAATGGTGAATGGCAATTTTGAACAGCTTTTAGCATTCCACATGACGTGCTCCAGGTTGTCATTGTAATTTTTTCTTTGGCGGGTTGTCATGTTAATATGCTTGTACAGAAGGCTAAATTTCCTGGAGATATACGCTCGATCAGCGAGCAAAATGACGCCCTCCGGCGGAGAACACTAATGCTTGAGTTATATGGGCCGAGGATTAGCCCGCGTTGCGCATACGGGCCTATAGCTCTTCCTGGATCAGAAAAAAGAAGCTTAATTAGGTTCATTAGACAAATGCGCGACCGTTCTTCAAAAAGGAAAAGAAAAAAACAAACACGTGACCGTTCCTAAAAAAAAGACAAACATGCGATAAATTATGAATTATCCCACCTCGATGAAACAACACAGTGGACACCGTTTAAACAAGGCTCCGATTGATATGCTCTCCACGAGCCGAGTGGCGTGGGCTCGTAACCCCAGCAACTACATGGATCAATAGAGGCTCACAAAACAAATGCATGGATCAACCCAAACTACCTTCCTGGCGACCCCTGTCGCTACACCTAGAAATTTGATGATGTGCTCTGACCTCGCAACAACACACACCATCTACCCGGCGGCTTCGCCACGCCGTCCCATGGCAACCCGAGAGCATCAACCGGTGTACAAGACCATCAGCGCGCATCGCATGCACACGCTCTCGCGGTCTCGCCACCATATTCCGTCGTCCTGTCTTCAAGAGGGATCAACATATTGATCTTGTCAGGCCCAACTGCCGTAGATGCCACTATAACGCCGAACAACGCCAGCACATGGGTTGCTACATAGGTATCGCATTAACGGGGCTGAACTAGCTAGCCATGGATCATTGGCCACGAGTTATTTCTTAAATAGTTGATGTAGGCTTAAAGTTGGTGCATATGTACCTGTTACGGTTGCAGGTGCCGGGCTCTTTAGTCACTTTTCTTGGCTGATAAAAGAGTTAAAGTTTGGTTCGAATTTAAAATAAAAATATCTGTACATCATCATCTTACTTTGGAGCTTTAGACTGAAGCTTCACGACTATGCTTTTTTAATTATGTGACTGTAATTTCAAGAGTGACGCACACGCGCAAACACACGACAAACTTTTACGCTGCCGTGAATATCAATCAGACACATGACTGGAGTACACATGGAGGTAAGTAGGTAACTTGTCAAGGGAAGTGTGGCTCGGTCGAAGTTGGAAGGTTCTGCTCGAAGATGAAAGGTTGCGATCGTTCAGCCAGTCCTCTCCGCTAGCTCCGTCGTGTCGTGTGCTGCTGCTTATGTCCTGTTTCTTCGCGTGGAAAGTCACGTCCGACTTCTGATTTTTTTCGCTCGTGTCGCCATGGTTTTCCATGGCAGAGACTCGTCTCAATGATTGGTTGTTTTGCTTGGATGGCGTTTTTGTCGACAGCCGAAGAAACACGGGAACGAAATTCAGAGGGACGGCCAATGCATATTTTGAACAGCTCAGCTTATATGGCAATCCAGGCTCTCATCGTATCCTTTTTCTGTGGACGGGTTGTCATCTTTCCGTAAGAGCATCTCCAACAATCGCGCGCGCGGTAAACTGTCATTTTACCGCGCGCGGAACGTTTTCGCGCGCTTCAGCGGTGGCGGAAAAAAAAGAGCGCGGGGAAAATTGTGCGCGCGCGAGAAAGCGAGCGGGCGCGCGCTAGATTTGGCTCACCACTTCCGGCGCGCCTATAAATTGCGGCGCTCGCCACGCACCGTTCCAACGCTATCCACATCGCCTCGATCCCTCTACCGCTTTCTCACCTCGCTGCCGACGTGCCACCACCGCGTCACTATGCCGCCGCGCCGCCGGGGAGCTTCGGGCTACTGCGGCGTCCACGTGCGCCCGTCCGGCACCTACTCCGCCGAGATTCGGTCCGGCGACGTACGCCTCCGCCTCGGCACCTTCGACACCGCCCACGAGGGCGCCCGCGCGTACGAGGCTGCGGCGTGGCGCCTTCGACGCTCCCGTTGGGAGATGAACTTCCCAGATGTGGCGACGCGGGAGCGGGCGCAAGAGTTGGCGCCTCCCCCGCGGCTTATCACCGACGAGGATCATCGTGAGAACCGGAGACGGGAGCGCCGTCTTAGCCTGGTCGAGATGGATGAGGAAGCCATGGCGCTGTGGCGCCAATGCTTCCCACAAGACATCATCAACGAGCAACAATTCTTCGCCAAGAGGAGGACGGAGAGAGGAGAGGAGGGTGGAGCGAACCGCCTACCGCGAGGACAAGCGAACGCGGAAGGCGGCTGCTAAATTCAACATCGCGCTGGAAGATGCGTCGTCCTGGGGCTCCAACGACGAGCGGTTCCTTGACGCCTACATTGAGATGTCGGAGGAAGACATCACCGAGGCGTAGTCCGAGTCGGAGTAGTTTAGAGGAGGCTATGGAACTATCTATGTATCGTAGGAGGGCGGAGTCGGAGTAGTTTAGACGAGGCTATGAAACTATCTATGTATCGTAGAAGGAGAACTATCTATGCCATGTCTTTGTTTTGGACGTTTGAAATTCATTCGTGTCCAAAATGTAACATATGGCAAGCGCCAGCTGCTCGCACGCGTTGCATTTTAGCGCGCGTGCTAGAGCTACGCGCGCGCGCCGCATTTTACTGCCGCTGCTGGAGGCAGCGCTGGGCGCCGCGTCAAATCAGGCGATGGGCGCGTTGTAAATTGGTTTTTAACGCGTCGTGTGTTGGGCGGCTGTTGAAGATGCTCGTTTGGATTGTTTCATTGTTTCATTTCGATGAGAAAGAGAAATGACGACCTACTACGACGGCAGCGAGTATGTTGGGAAACTTCGGCCTTAGATGGAACAAGTCATTGGCCCATTATAGACCAAGTCCCTCCACTTAACGTTAAAGTGGGCACTTATCCCTCCACCCCTAGATATATAAAGAGGAGAGCACGATATGTATGGATGGTTGATGATGATTAATAAAGAAAGACTCCTCTCTATTTCTCTGTGTCAATTTACTTTCGCTTGTTCGACTACTTCGACTACGACGTTTGCTCCCGCTCCGCAACCCTGGACCGGACTCGCCGGCATGAGTTGCGGAACACGTTATCAGCACGCTTCGCTCCTCCAACTCTTCATCAAGCCTGCGTCAAGCCTGCATCAAGCAGGCTTTCGTCGATCTCGCGGAGGTATGGATCCGAAATTTGTTCGCAAAAATGGATTCATCTTGTTGTTGTGATTCCGTCTTTGCGATCCCGTAATTTTTCGGATTAAACTTTACCTACGGTGTGGATTTTCCTCGTGAGATCGCGGCGGACTTGATGTCGCCCGCCAATGCGGATCGATCTTGCATGTAGAGGAATTTGTTGACTATGCCGTAGGGAGACGGTGCCCTGATGAGCACAGCACCGCCGCGATGCACTGGATGTGCACGCGTCGTCTCGCTGGTTTGTGTCGTCCGACGACGAACAGCAGATACGAAATCGTCTTCCCAAACTCATACATGCCATCTGGATGACTAGCATGTGTTATGTGTATGCAAATCACCGTGCACTTGTTGTTGTATCGCGCCGGCGTCTTCGTTGACAGCCCTGTTGGCCGTATCACAAGAGGTCCGTTAGCCACCGTTTGCCTCGGCTGCAGGGCAGCAGCCGCGTCATGTTTCCTCAGTGCTCGCGCTGCCGGTCGCTGCCAGGCTTGCCTGCACGCCGCCGCTCACGACGGTCAACGATTGGACGCCACCACGACGGTCCCGTGCTGGATGGCCAGCTCGCATGGCCGATCTGTGTCGGTCCTCGTCGATGTCCGCCACCGCGCCAAGCCTCGGCTGCATGATGATCCGCGCATATTGCGTGATAGGCCGGCTACCGCCCCTCTGCTCGAGCCGCCCGCCGCGTGCCTAGGCTCGCTGGTCGTGCACGTCGCCGCGCTTGCAGTGGCCGAGCCGCGTCATGGCAATCACGCCTTGCTGCAAAGGCAGCCGCATCGCGCGCGGACCCTGCTGACACATCGCAGGCCGTCAGACGTTGCCGCGAGCAGCCGAGCGCCTGAGAGCGGCGCCGCGCGCTACGCGAGCCGGGCCATGGACTAGCGCTCGCCGCCGCACTACCGCGCGTGACCCCCGTTGGCCGCCGTCGTCGCCGCCCGAGCTCCCACATCGAACGACGCGCGCCGCTCTGCTGCGAGCGTCGCCGGCCCTGCTGGCCATCGCGACCAAGCGGGCTGTCGCCCTGGTCAACCGCCGCCGCTGCTCGGGCGCTAGGGGGAACCCTAGCGCAGCCCCCTAGTGGGCAGTGCAGCTAGCAGGCCGGCCCAATGGGCCCCGGTGGACAGGGCCGTTTGGTAGCTGGATAAAAAAAAATTGTGGCTCGTGCGTCTTATAGAAGCCAACGGCCCGGACGGGAAAACACTGCTGCATACGCAATTTTGCATTTTGGCCCTCAGAGTTTTCCGTAATTACGCGCATTTTTATTCCTGCTGAGTTGTTTTGCGTGTAATCCCTCGGTTTAACCTATATTGGCTAAAAATGCAAGTTTAAGCTTATATTAGAGCCTCGGGAATTTGATTTTTGGGCCAATTTTTCACGTCCAGGGCGCGCTTAACATGCTATCTTAATTTACATGCTTTTATTATATGCTTTTACTGTTATAGATTAATTGATGCTTACTTTTAATCGCTATGTAATGCATATTTTAGCATGTTATAAATATCGGAACGTCATTTTGATGAATAAAATGTATCATCATCGCTTTTACGTCATGGATTACCCGATGTAACCCCTTGATAGTGGCCGATGGCCGGAATCAATAAACCGGGAGTCCATCGAGTTGGCAAATAAGGGCCGGTTCGACAACCCCACTGAGCATTCAACATGGAGATCATCCTCGGGTCCGAGTGACCCTAGGGGGTGATAGGCTTGTGGACCCAGATGGTCCTCGTCACTCCTAGGGTGAATGCGCGGACAATATATGGGCTAGGGTAGCCCACCTTGTCGTTCAACGTGGAGGCCGTCCCCGAGTTTGAATGACTCGGTGCGATAGTTTTGGAGACCCAGAAGGTCCCCACCACTCCTAGGGTGAATGCTCGGTTGCTGCACTTTCTTCAACTTCACCTCCATGATACCCTGCGTTAAAACGAAGTGCCCTAGCGTTTTAGATTGCTCTCACAAAGTGGTTCGAGAGGCTTGAGCACATTGTTTGTCCCCATGGAGAGAAGTAGAACCATTGTTGCGCAACATCTTGGGGTGTCTACATTGTCTAGGGGTAGCACCATCGGCTCCTGCGGCTACGCCTTATAGGTGACCATGGTAGAGCCATCAGC
>LR738710.1:854154648-854216014 GCA_902687465.1 Secale cereale | reverse complement strand
CCCCCCCCCCCCCCCCCGGCACAAAAACTCGATGGTGATGTTTTCCTGGCAAAAGCTCTCCTATGTGGAGATTCTAAGCCACCTAGACATCTAGACTAGAGTGAATGGCCCCCTCATTTACTCTCTCTGGTCTCCCGTTTGTTTATTATTTCCAAGATTAAATTGATACATTCATCTTCGGTGGGTTGTACTCTATTAGAGCAAAACCTTATTCATCACTTGACGATTGGATGATGTTTGCATTCATCCATTTATTCCTTTATTTAATTATGATAGCTTGTTACGTTCTGAAATATGTGCACTTATTATTTATGTAGCTTCTTCCTCGCTACATTATATTAGTTAGATGTCATATTTTAGAATGCGTGTGGCGCCCGAATGGAGGAAACATGCCTTGCCGATAGCGCAACCACACATACCATTTTACGAGAAACTAAGTACTTTGAGTCTATTAAAAAATCTCCGGGAAGTATTATGACAATCGCCGGCCGTGGTTCAAACATAGTTGGCTCCGGACGAGCTACTATCATACTTCCTATGGGAACAACTTTGATCATTTATGAAGCGTTGTTGTTCCCGGAGTCGACTCGTACTCTTTTGAGCTTTAGAGACATCCGCGCCAATGGTCTTCATATTGAGACCGATGACGAGAACGGCAAGGAATGCCTACTCATCACAAAGCGGGATGCAAATGGCAAACATGTTATCGAAAGGTTTCCTTCATTCGACACAGGGCTATACTACACTAAAATAGTAGCACCGCCCGTGTACACTACCCTCAAGACTGTTTTTTGAAGCTCTGAACTCTTCTGCCTCTGGCACGATAGGTTAGGCCACCCCAGACTTACGATGATGAGAAATATAATTAACAACTCGCATGGTCATAATGTTAATGTGAAGAACTTCCCGAATCTCGATGATTTCGTATGCTCTGCATGCTCTACGGGGAAGTTAGTCATTAGGCCATCGCCCCTCAAGGTGAGGGATGAAATCCCCGCGTTCTTGGAACATATTCAAGGGGACATATGCGGTCCAATTCAGCCCCTCACGGGGTTGTTTCGGTACTTCATGGTGCTCATTGATGCTTCCTCTAAATGGTCCAATGTTTGCCTGCTGTCAACACGGAACCATGCCTTTGCAAAGTTGATCTCTCAGATCATACAAATGAGGAATAATTTCCCCGATTATCGTATAAAGTCTATTCAAATGGACAACGCCGGAGAATTTACTTCAAAGGCGTCCGATGATTATTGCATGGCAATGGGAATCAAAGTTGAGCACTCAGTACCGCATGTCCATACACAAAATGGACTTGCCGAGGCATTGATTAAACGAATTATTCATTGCCCGACCGCTCCTTCAGGGTTGTAATTTACCAACTACATATTGGGGCCACGCAGTGTTACACGCGGCCAAACTCATCAACTTTACACCGTCGGCCTACAACATCCACTCTCCTGTTCAACTTGCGCTTGGGTCGGCACCGAAAATTTCCCACCTTCGTAGGTTCGGTTGCCAGGTATACGTACCAATACCACCACCCCAGCGATCGGTGATGGGCCGGCACCGTAAGTCGGGGATATACGTTGGTTATGAGACTGTGTCCATAATCAGGTATCTGGACCCCATGACAGGTGACTGTCACACGGCCCGTTTTGCTGATTGTATCTTTGACGAGGATTTTTTCCCGACTTTAGGGGGAGAGAATCAACCCCTTGATGCTAAAAGTCGAGAAATCACGTGGCAAGCCACGGGGATCCACGCTCATGACCCGCGCACTACTAAGACAGAGAGAGAAGTCAAAAGATAATAGATTTGCAGTCATTAGCAAATCAACTGCCTGACCACTTTAGTGACTTAAAGACTGTGACAAAATCGCATGTGCACGCGCGCAATGCACTGGAAAGGGTTGAAATACCGAAGAAAAATGATGGTATACCCGCTCCCGTCCAAAGGCCTAAAAGGACGAGAGATCCGGCTTCTCAAATCCCAAGTACTCGGGGACGCCCAACGAAAAAGGATAAGAGAGATTTATTACAGCCTGTCGCCAAAGTACCCCAAAGTGAAACGGGGAGCCAGTCGAGACCTGGCACAAGTACGGAAAATTCAGTGCACAAAATTCCGGACTTAAACTTTCCCATAGGGGAAACCCCCAGCGGAGATGTGTGCGCACACATCGGCGCGGGAAATCTAAAGGACCTTGCTCCCATAATGGGAAATTTGGTAGAGCAAGTGTTGGCGCCCGAAGCGCTCCATGACGAAATGGCCATAAATTATATTTATACGGGGGAGTCCATGAACCGAGCAACGATGATTGTCGACATTAACTTTGCTACAAAAATTGCCTCAATCATAGATCTTGACCCTGAGCCTAACACGCTCGCCGATTGTAAGAAGAGGTCAGATTGGAAAGATTGGCAGCAGGCAATCACTGCCGAATTATTATCTCTCAACAAAAGGAAGGTGTTTGGACCAGTGTGTCGAACTCCTCCCCACATTCGCCCTGTTGGCCATAGGTGGGTTTTTTGTTCGAAAGAGAGATGAGAATAATAAGGTAGTATGGTACAAAGCAAGGCTCGTCGCTCAAGGGTTCACTCAACGACCAGGTGTCAATTTTGAGGAGACTTATTCCCCGGTCATGGATGGAGTTACCTTTAGATACTTGATCTCGATGGCAGTAAACATGGGCTTGAAAATGAAATTAATGGATGTTGTCACTGCTTACCTGTATGGTAACTTGGATTCGAACATATACATGAAGGTTCCTGAAGGTATCCCTGTTCCGAACCATGATAAAGCAAACAGGAGTCTATACAGTGTCCAACTTCAAAAGGCACTTTATGGACTTCGGCAGTCAGGTAGAATGTGGTATAATCGCCTAAGCGATTTCCTTCATCAGAAGGGCTACACAAGCAATAAAGATTGCCCATATGTTTTTATACGGCGATCCAAAGATGGATTCTGTATAATCTCGATGTACGTGGACGATTTAAACATAATCGGTACACCTGAGGATATTGAGGAAGCGAGTTCCTACCTGATGTCGGAATTCGAGATGAAGGATTTGGGTAAAACCAAGTTCTGTCTAGGTCTGCAACTTGAACATTCCCCTGATGGGATTCTAGTGCACCAGTCGACCTACACCCAGAAGGTGTTGGAAAGATTTGGATTTGATAAGGCATATCCTTCTAAGACCCCGATGGTCAGAAGATCTTTACAGCCAGACAAGGACCCGTTCAGGCCAAAGGAAGAGGGGGAGGAAACTCTGGGACCAGAGGTTCCTTACCTGAGTGCAGTTGGAGCACTTGTGTACCTCGCAAACTGCACACGGCCAGACATTGCGTTCGCCGTCAGTTTGCTTGCTAGGTACAGTTCTGAACCTACCAAAAGACATTGGAAAGGTGTCAAGGACGTCTTCCGTTACCTGCAAGGGACCAAAGATCTTGGCCTGTTTTATAAGAGGAATCAAGACCTATCTATCATAGGCTATGCCGATGCCGGGTACCTATCGGACCCGCATGATTGCAAATCACAGACTGGGTATGTTTTCCTTTGTGGTGGAACTGCGTTTTCCTGGAAAGCGTCCAAGCAAACTCTTGTGTCGACTTCCACAAACCACTCGGAAATCATGGCACTATTCGAAGCGTCTAAAGAATGCGTATCGCTTCGGCGGATGATCGGCCACATTCAGCAAACATGTGGACTGAACACCGTACAAACCCCTACCATTATCTATGAAGATAATGCTGCTTGTGTTGCACAAGTTCAGATGGGTTATGTGAAGAGTAACCTCACAAAGCATATTAGTCCCAAGTTCTTCTATGCACATGAGTTGCAGCAGTTGAACGAGGTGAGAGTTTTGCATACTAAGTCCTGTGACAATCTTGCTGATATGTTCACTAAATCATTACCGGCATCAACCTTAGAGAGGTGTGTGCGTGGAATCGGTATGATGAGACTTAGAGAGATGCAAGGTTCAGGGGGAGAAACTTCACAACTCGTCGTTAAAATCTCAATCCCGATGATCGAGTACTCGACATGATGGTTGAGTGGATTGTACTCTTTTTCCCTTGGGTGAGTTTTCCTGATGTTTCTCACACGAGGTTTTTGATGAGGCAATTCGTGCAATACAACAACGTATACTATGTGCTCTTTCTCCATATTTTTTCCCACTGGGTTTTTCGGAGTTTTGAGACATGGATATACGGATAACTGCCCAAGGGGGAGTGTTGGGAAACTTGGGCCTTAGATGGAACAAGTCATTGGCCCATTATAGACCAAGTCCCTCCACTTAACGTTAAAGTGGGCACTTATCCCTCCACCCCTAGATATATAAAGAGGAGAGCACCATATGTATGGATGGTTGATGATGATTAATAAAGAAAGACTCCCCTCTATTTCTCTGTGTCAATTTACTTTCGCTTGTTCGACTACTTCGACTACGACGTTTGCTCCCGCTCCGCAACCCTGGACCGGACTCGCCGGCATGAGTTGCGGAACAGAATAAACTGTTTTTCTGTAGACAAGGCTCATCTGATTTTTGGACAACCAACGGCGCACCTCCCGTTGGTAGTGGTCTGGTCATCAAGCTACAGTACGCTGGGCTGAGCGGTTTTAGCAGGGTATTTTCAAGCCGATTTTCAAAAAAGTTCTGGCTTTAAAATGTTCGTTATTAAATCAATTGCCGAGATTTAATTTCCTAGATTAAAAAATCTTCCCAAATTCTAAATATGTTTGTGGATTTCATAAATTTTCAAGAATTTTCAAGCATGCTCACGAATTGTAAAAATGCTTGAATGCTCTTGGATTTTAAAACTGTTCACGAGTTAAAAAAAAGTCTGCGAATTAAAAAATGCTACCAAATTTTGAGAAATATTTTTCTTACAAGAAAATAGCAGGGGAGGCTCCTACCGTGTTATATATTAAGGAGAATAATAAATAAGTATTTACAAGGAAGCTAGGGACATTTTGGCTTAGCGGGAGAAAATATTACAAGTTTAATGTTCTCTTGGAAGATATTTCCTATGTTCACAGATATAAAACATTTTAGATATTTCAATATGAATAATATACAGACTGAAATGAATAAACAAACACATTAAAACATGTTTATATACATCAAATTTAGCAAAAAGTAGGTCTTATATATTTGTGAACGGAGGGAGAACCTACGAAGGATTTATCCTCACGTTTCACTCTATGTTGACTGAGATCCATGTACCATTAGAAAAAAAAAACCTCTGCCCCTCGCGCTCCGAGGGCACCCAAGGCTAGGGTTTTTGCTGCCTCCCGCAGCAGGTCTGCCTCGTCTTATGTGGCCTTTATGCCATGGAGGCGGGGTGGAGCCCGACCCTTGCACGAGGGAGGGCTCCATTTTTAGGTATTTTCATGACTTTTGATAGGGTTTGTGTCTTGCTTAGGAAGGCAAGGCGGCGACGTATTTTTGAAGATGAAATAAGATTCTCCCACCTAGCCCGTGTCCCTGTGGCGCTTCTAGTGTCGTCGGAGGGTGTGTGGAGGTTTGTCTTCGTTGGATCTTTGATGGATTCGCTTCGACCGGATCTTCGTTCGTCTATGTTCGTGTGTCTACAGGTTGGATCCTTTCTATGTACGTTTTTCTTCATCAGCGACGGTTGTTATTTTGGTGCGCTGGTCCTCTGGGGCCTTATCACGACAACTTCCCGACTGTCTACTACAAGGTTTGTCCGACTCCGATGATGGAGGCGCAATGACAGAGGCACACATTCGACTCGCTTCAGTGTTCGTAATGGTCGCTAGGTGGCCTATGGACCTATATGTAATTCTTTTTCTAGTGTTTTTGTACCACCTTGACAATTCATAAATAGACCAAAAGTTTTTCTCGTAAAAAAAGACTGAGATCCACGTAGAGTTGCTTAGAGCAACTCTAACTGACCCCGCTGAAAGGATCGATATGGTTGACTAGAGGGGGGGGGGGGGTAAATAGGCAACTAATAATTTTTAGCTTTTCTTGTCCAATTTAAATTAAGCAACAAAGTAAGTTGTCTAGATATGCTACTATGATGACAACTTATAGGAAGCAAAGATAACCACCTCACAAGCAAGCTAGATAAGATAAACAAGGAAAGCTTGCACAAGTAAAGTGAAGAAATAACCACAAGTGGAGCCGGTGAAGACGAGGATGTGTTACCGAAGTTCCTTCCCTTTGAGGGGAAGTACGTCTCCGTTGGAGCGGTGTGGAGGCACAATGCTCCCCAAGAAGCCACTAGGGCCACCGTATTCTCCTCATGCCCTCACAAAATGCAAGGTGCAGTGTATCCACTAGTGGTGCCCTTGAAGGCGGCAACCGAACCTTTACAAGCAAGATTGGGGCTATCTCCACAACCGAATTGGAGGCTCCCAACGACACCACGAAGCTTCACCACAATGGAATATGGCTCCGAGGTGACCTCAATCGTCTAGGGTGCTCAAACACCCAAGAGTAACAAGATCCGCAAGGGATTAGTGGGGGGAATCAAATATCTCTTGGTGGAAGTGTAGATCGATGCCTTCTCAAGCAATCCCGAGCAAATCAACAAGTTTGATAGACTAGGGAGAGAGATCGGGCGAAAATGGAGTTTGGAGCAACAATGGAGTATTTGGGGGAAGAGATGGGTCAACAATGAAGAAGAAGATACCTTTATATAGTGGGGGGAACAATCCAACTGTTACCCCCACACTCAGCCCCGTAGAGAGCGGTACTACCGCTTGGGTGGGTGGTACTACCGCTTAGCAAGCGGTACTGCCGCGCAAGGGGGCTGGGACCCAGAGCGGTACTACCGTGGAGGCAGGGCGGTACTACCGCTGGGAAGCGGTACTACCGCCACTACTACCACTTCTAGTGCCGTAAAACCCGACACGAGAAAGTGCGCACTCGAGTCGAGGCGGTAGTAATACGGAGCCACAGCGGTACTGCGGCAGAGTGCTCCAAGCGGTACTGCCGCTTGATGCATATCGGCGGTACTACCGCTGTGGCCCGCGGTACTACCGTTGGGACTAGGAAAAAGCAGAGAAGGGGGAAAGTAGAGCTCCATTGAGGCGGAAAGGTATGGTGGGTGTGATAAGGAAGTGTACGTGTTGATTCCACCCTAACCTTACCAAAGCGGATCCCCTCTTGATAATACGATGACCCCTACGAAACTAGTCCACCAACAAAGAAACGAAAAGAGCTACACCGTCTTGAATCGAACACCGAGGGGATATAATCATCTCGTGCCAAAGAATGAATCTCTGAAAAACTTAGTGTACACAATTAGTCCGCAAAAGCATTATCATCAATCACCAAAACACCATCGGGATAAATATGCCCTTACAATCTCCCCCTTTTGGTGGATTGATGACAATACGGGATTTGCACAAAATGAGTAATGACATAGAATAAGCACAAAACCCACACCCCTATAATATAGACGGGCTCCCCCTAGATGTGTGCTATCTAGATAAGTGCTTTGGACTGCACGGCACACATACTAGGATCAACGCTCCCCCTATATTTTAGAGACCAACAACCTAAGCATGATATATGAGAGCATAGTATATAACAGGATAAGCATGCACGCTATAAGGTACCAAGGTACATAAATAAGATAAAGGAAGGTAGCATATGTCTCACACCATATGTCGGGAACTTAGGTCTCACAAAACCAAACAAAGCAAAAGACGAGAAAGCACATCGACAAAAACACAAAGGCAACGACACAAATCCCTAAACTCTCTCCCCCTTTGGCATTGAGACACCAAAAGGGCAGAGAGCTAAGCTACGACTCCAGGTGAGAGCAAGTAAGGGTCTCGACCATCAAACCCCAGCGGGGTCATCTGCACTGTCGACGTCGATCGGAAACTGCTCGGCGTCGGAATCTGTCCACGGGCAGTGCTGCTGAATCCACTCCTCCTCCTCGGTGATCCGTCCCTCTGAACCACTGGCCACAGTCGCACCCAACTGATGCATGAGCTCCTTGTGACGTCCCCTGGCCTTCTTCTCTGCCACATGAGTCATGTACTGACCGTGAGACTCCATGCAAAACAGCTTCTTCATCTTCAGCTTGAGATTCTTTGCCCACGAGGGCTCTGCACCAGATGGCTCATAGTCATCGTCATCATCAGCCTCAGCCTCAGCCTCCTCAGTCTCCATAGCAGCAGCAGAGGATGAACCCCTAGATTTGGGTGCCTGAGTGCCCCAGTTGTCCTTCCTCCTCAGACGCTTGATCTCATGAGACACCAACTCTCCAGTCTCAAGCATAACGTTGGGATAGACATGATCCCAAGCCTTCTCAATTAGCAGCATGATGAATGGTCCATAGATCAGGCACTTGCGCTCAGAGATAGCAGATACGAGTTCAGACCACATCACATGAGAAATATCCAGGGACTCACCAGTGTTCTTTTCCTGCTCATGCTGGCAGAAGAGAAGCATATCCACAAGATAGGAGTGAACCATATCCAGATTCCCAACTCGAGGGAAGAGGATCTCACGAAAGATGCGGTGAAGGATATCTAGATAGGCAGACAACTCATATGTTTCCTTCTTAGTTTCAGGGTTGAACTTCACAGAGCAGTAGGGCTAGAGAGCTTGCTTGTGGGTGGAGGTAGTGTTGCGATGAGGATGAAAGCCGACAGGAGTCTCAAGCCCATGATCTTCCACCCCAAGTAACTCCATGAAATCCTTCCACTTGACAGAAAGAAACTTGCCATTGGTCATCCATGTCAGAGTCCTGTCCTCATCAGTCCCTAGATGGACAGTGGCATAGAATTGAGCCACAAGATCTGCATCAAAGTCTTTGTTGAACTGGATGATCTGGAGAATGTTGAGCTGAGAGCACATCTGAAGAGCCTCGCCAAAGTACACAAGATCCTTCTCCATATAATCTGTGTCGATGGAGCGCACACTAACATAAAGATTCTTCTTGGCCTTGAGTACATCAAAGTGTTGGGGAACGTAGCAGAATTCAAAAACATTCTACGCTTTCACCAAGATCAATCTAAGGAGTCATCTAGCAACGAGCATAAAGGAGTGCATCTACATACCCTTTGTAGATCGCGAGCGGAAGCGTTCGAAGGAACGTGGATGAAGTAGTCGTACTCTTCACGATCCTCGTCACCGATGATCCCAGCGCCGAACGGACGACACCTCCGCGTTCAACACACGTACGGTACATCGACGTCTCCTCCTTCTTGATACAGCAAGGGCGGAGGAGAGGTTGTCGGAGATCCAGCAGGGCATGGTGGTGGATGCAACAGGAAAACCTGCAGGGCTTCGCCGGCGCCCTGCGTAAGGAGTAGGAAGTGTGACGGGAGGGGGGAGAGGCGCCAGAGGCTTGGGTGCGGCTGCCCTCTCCCCTCCACTATATATAGGGGCCAGGGGGGGCGCCGGCTCTTGGGAGATCAGATCTCCAGGGGGGCGGCGGCCAGGGGGGTAGACTTGCCCCCCCCCAAGGCATAGGGGACGCCCCCTCCCCCTAGGGTTTCAACCCTAGGCGCATGGAGGGGGGGCCCGTGTGGTGCGCCAGCCCACCAGGGGCTGGCCCCTTCCCCCTTGCGGCCTAGGGGATCCACCGGGATGGGTGGCCCCATCCAGTGGACCCCCGGGACCCCTCCGGTGGTCCCGGGACACTCCCGGTGACCCCCGGAGATCACCCGATGGCCGAAACTGGACTTCCTATATATCATTCTTTACCTCCGGACCATTCCGGAACTCCTCGTGACGTCCGGGATCTCATCCGAGATTTCGAACAACATTCGGTTTCCATGTGCATGTATCTCTACAACCCTAGCGTCACCGAACCTTAAGTGTGTAGACCCTACGGGTTCGGGAGACACGCAGACATGACCGAGACGACTCTCCGGTCAATAATCAACAGCGGGATCTAGACACCCATGTTGGTTCCCACGTGTTCCTCGATGATCTCATCGGATGAACCACTGTGTCAAGGATTCACTCAATCCCGTATGTTAGTCCCATTGTCCATCGGTACGGTACTTGCCCGAGATTCGATCGTCGGTATGCCCGATACCTTGTTCAATCTCGCCATGGCAAGTCTCTTTACTCGTTCCGTAATCCATCATCCCGTGACTAACTCCTTAGTCACTTTGAGATCATTATGATGATGGCTTACCGAGTGGGCCCAGAGGTACCTCTCCGTCATACGGAGTAACAATATCCCAGTCTCGGTTCGTACCAACTCAACAGACACTTTCGGAGATACCCGTTGCGTACCTTTATAGCCACCCAGTTACGTTGTGACGTTTGGCACACCCAAAGTATTCCTACGGCATCCGGGAGTTGCACAACCTCATGGTCTAAGGAATAAATACTTGACACTAGAAAAGCTTATGCATTACGAACTATACGATCTCGTGCTAGGCTCAGGATTGGGTCTTGTCCATCACATCATTCTCCTAATGATGTGATCCCGTTATCACTGACATCCTATGTCCATGGTCAGGAAACCGTGACCATCTGTTGATCAACGAGCTAGTAACTAGAGGCTTACCAGGGACACATTGTGGTCTATATATTCACGCATGTATCACTGTTTCCGTACAATACAATTCAAGCATGAATAACAGACAATTATCATGAACAAGGAAATATAATAATAATAGTTTTATTATTGCCTCTAGGGCATATTTCCAACAGTCTCCCACTTGCACTAGAGTCAATAATCTAGTTACATTGTGATGAATCGAACACCCATAGAGTTCTGGTGTTGATCATGTTTTGCCCGTGGAAGAGGTTTAGTCAACGGGTCTGCAACATTCAGATCCGTATGCACTTTAGAAATATCTATGTCTCCATCTTGAACATAATTCCGGATGGAGTTGAAACGGCGCTTGATGTGCTTGGTCTTCTTGTGAAACCTGGGCTCCTTGGTAATGGCAATAGCTCCAGTGTTGTCACAGAAGAGAGTCATCGGGCTTGACGCGCTCGGAATGACTCCTAGGTCGGTGATGAATTCCTTCATCCAGACTCCTTCTTGTGCCGCTTCGCAAGCAGCTATGTACTCCGCTTCACATGTAGAATGTGCCATGACGCTCTGCTTGCAACTGCACCAGCTGACTGCTCCACCATTCAAAATATACACGTATCCGGTTTGAGACTTAGAGTCATCCAGATCTGTGTCGAAGCTAGCATCGACGTAACCCTTTACGACGAGCTCTTCGTCACCTCCATAGACGAGAAACATATCCTTCGTCCTTTTCAGGTACTTTAGGATGTTCTTGACCGCTGTCCAGTGTTCCATACCGGGATCACTTTGGTACCTCCCTACCAAACTTATGGCAAGGTTCACATCAGGTCTGGTACACAGCATGGCATACATGATAGAACCTATTTGCCGAGGCATAGGGAATGACACTCATCTTTTCTCTATCTTCTGCCGTGGTCGGGGACTGAGCCTTGCTCAATCTCATACCTTGCAAAATAGGCAAGAACCCTTTCTTGGACTGATCCATATTGAACTTCTTCAATATCTTATCAAGGTATGTGCTTTGTGAAAGACCAATGATGCGTCTTGATCTATCTCTATAGATTTTGATGCCTAATATGTAAGCAGCTTCTCCAAGGTCCTTCATTGAAAAACTCTTATTCAAGTAGGACTTTACACTTTCCAAGAATTCTATATCATTTCCCATCAGCAATATGTCATCCACATATAATATGAGAAATGCTACAGAGCTCCCACTCACTTTCTTGTAGATACATGCTTCTCCCCAAGTCTGTATAAAGCCAAACGCTTTGATCACATCATTAAAGCGAATATTCCAACTCCGAGATGCTTGCACCAGCCCGTATATCGAGCGCTGGAGCTTGCATACCTTGTTAGCATTCTCTGGATCGACAAAACCTTCCGGCTGCATCATATACAGTTCTTCCTTGAGGAAACCATTAATGAATGCCGTTTTGACGTCCATTTGCCATATCTCATAATCATAGAATGCGGCAATTGCTAACATGATTCGGACTGACTTGAACATCGCTACGGGAGAGAAAGTCTCATCGTAGTCAATCCCTTGAACTTGTCGATAACCCTTAGCGACAAGCCGAGCCTTATAGATGGTCACGTTACCATCCACGTCTGTCTTCTTCTTAAATATCCATTTATTTTCTATGGCATGCCTATCAACGGGCAAGTCCACCAAAGTCCATACTTTGTTTTCATACATGGATTCTATCTCGGATTTCATGGCTCCAAGCCATTTATTGGAATCCGGGCCCGCCATCGCTTCTTCATAGTTCGAAGGTTCACCGTTGTCTAACAACATGATTTCCATGACAGGGTTACCATACCACTCTGGTGCGTAACGTGTCCTTGTGGACCTTCGAAGTTCAGTAGTAACTTGATCTGTATCTTCATGATCATCATCATTAACTTCCTCCCTTGTCGGTGCAGGCACCTTAGGAACAATTTCCTGCGCTGCACTACTTTCCGGTTCGGGAGGGGTGACTGTCACCTCATCAAGTTCTACTTTCCTCCCACTCACTTCTTTCGAGAGAAACTCTTTCTCCAGAAAGGATCCATTCTTGGCAACAAAGGCTTTGCCTTCGGATATGTGGTAGAAGGTGTACCCAATCGTTTCCTTTGGGTATCCTATGAAGACGCATTTTTCCGATTTGGGTTCGAGCTTCTCAGGTTGAAGTTTCTTGACATAAGCATCGCAACCCCAAACTTTCAGAAACGACAACTTCGGTTTCTTGCCAAACCAAAGTTCATACGGTGTCGTCTCAACGGATTTCGACGGAGCCCTATTTAATGTGAATGCGACAGTCTCTAAAGCATAACCCCAAAAAGATAGCGGTAAGTCGGTGAGAGACATCATAGATCGTACCATGTCCAACAGGGTACGATTTCGACGTTCGGACACACCATTACGCTGAGGTGTTCCGGGCTGTGTCAATTGTGAAACAATTCCACAGTTCCTAAGGTGCGTGCCAAATTCATGACTTAAATATTCACCCCCACGATCCGATTGCAAGAACTTTATTTTTCTGTCACGTTGATTGTCAACCTCATTCTGAAATTCCTTGAACTTTTCAAAGGTCTCAGACTTGTGTTTCATCAAGTAGATATACCCATATCTACTTAAATCATCTGTGAGGGTGAGAACATAACGATAGCCTCCGCGAGCCTCAACACTCATTGGACCGCACACATCGGTATGTATGATTTCCAATAAGTTGGTTGCTCGCTCCATTGTTCCGGAGAACGGAGTCTTGGTCATCTTGCCCAAGAGGCATGGTTCGCACGTGTCAAATGATTCATAATCAAGAGACTCTAGAAGTCCATCAGCATGAAGCTTCTTCATACGTTTGACACCAATATGACCAAGGCGGCAATGCCACAAGTATGTAGGACTATCATTGTCAACTTTACATCTTTTGGCATTAAAACTATGAACATGTGTATCGTCACGATCGAGATTCATCAAAAATAAACCATTGACCAGCGGGGCATGACCATAAAACATATCTCTCAAATAAATAGAACAACCATTATTCTCGGATTTAAATGAGTAGCCATCTCGCATCAAACGAGATCCAGATACAATGTTCATGCTCAAAGCTGGTACTAAATAACAATTATTAAGGTTTAAAACTAATCCCGAGGGTAGATGTAGAGGCAGCGTACCGACAGCGATCACATCGACCTTGGAACCATTCCCGACGCGCATTGTCACCTCGTCTTTCGCCAGTCTCCGCTTATTCCGCAACTCCTGCTTAGAGTTACAAATATGAGCAACTGCACCGGTATCAAATACCCAGGAGCTACTACGAGCGTTGGTAAGGTACACATCAATAACATGTATATCACATATACCTTTGACATTGCCGGCCTTCTTGTCCGCTAAGTATTTGGGGCAGTTCCGCTTCCAGTGACCCGTTCCCTTGCAATAAAATCACTCAGTCTCAGGCTTGGGTCCATACTTTGGCTTCTTCCCGGCAACTGGCTTACCGGGCGCGGCAACTCCCTTGCCGTCCTTCTTGAAGTTCTTCTTACCCTTGCCCTTCTTGAACTTAGTGGTTTTATTGACCATCAACACTTGATGCTCTTTCTAGATCTCCACCTCCGCTGATTTCAGCATTGAATACACCTCGGGAATGGACTTCTCCATCCCCTGCATATTGAAGTTCAACACAAAGCTCTTGTAGCTAGGTGGGAGCGACTGGAGGATTCTGTCAACGACCGCTTCGTCTGGGAGATTCATTCCCAACTGAGACAAGCGGTTGTGCAACCCAGAAATCTTGAGGATGTGCTCACAGACAGAACTGTTTTCCTCCATCTTACAGCTGTAGAATGCGTTGGAGACATCATATCTCTCAACTCGGGCATGAGCTTGGAAAACCATTTTCAGCTCTTGGAACATCTCATATGCCCCGTGGTGCTCAAAACGTTTTTGGAGCCCCGATTCTAAGCTGTAGAGCATGCCGCACTGAACCAGGGAGTAATCATCACAACACGACTGCCAAGCGTTCATAACATCTTGGTTTGCCGGGGCGGGAGCGTCACCTAGCGGTGCTTCTAGGACATAAGTTTTCTTGGCAGCTATGAGGATGATCCTCAGGTTACGGACCCAGTCCATATAGTTGCTACCATCGTCTTTCAGCTTGGATTTCTCTAGGAACGCGTTGAAGTTGAGGGTGACATGAGCGTGGGCCATTTGATCTACAAGACATATTGTAAAGAATTTAGACTAAGTTCATGATAATTAAGTTCATCTTAATCAAATTTTAATGAACTCCCACTCAGATTGACATCTCTCTAGTCATCTAAGTGATACATGATCCGAATCGACTAGCACGTGTCCGATCATCATGTGAGACGGACTAGTCATCAACGGTGAACATCTTCATGTTGATCGTATCTTCTATACGACTCATGTTCGACCTTTCGGTCTTCCGTGTTCCGAGGCCATGTCTGTACATGCTAGGCTCGTCAAGTGAACCCAAAGTGTATTGCTTGTGTAAATCTGGCTTACACCCGTTGTATGCGAACGTTAGAACCTATCACACCCTATCATCACGTGGTGCTTCGGAACAACGGTCCTTAGCAACGGTGCACAGTTAGGGGAACACAATTCTTGAAATTTTAGCGAGAGATCATCTTATTTACTACCGTCGTTCTAAGTAAACAAGATGCATAAACATGATAAACATCACATGCAATCAAATAAAGTGACATGATATGGCCAATATCATCTTGCTCCTTCGATCTCCATCTTCGGGGCACCATGATCATCTTTGTCACCAGCTCGACACCATGATCTCCATCATCGTGTCTTCATGAAGTTGTCACGCCAACTATTACTTCTACTACTATGGCTAACGTTTAGCAATAAAGTAAAGTAATTACATGGCGTTATTCAGTGACACGCAGGTCATACAATAATTAAGACAACTCCTATGGCTCCTACCGGTTGTCATTATCATCGACATGCAAGTCGTGATTCCCTATTACAAGAACATGATCAATCTCATACATCACATATATCATTCATCACATCTTTTTGGCCATACCACATCACATAGCACATGCTGCAAGAACAAGTTAGACGACCTCTAATTGTTGTTGCAAGTTTTACGTGGCTTCTATAGGTTTTCTAGCAAAAACGTTTCTTACCTACGCCAAAACCACAACGCGATTTGTCAATTTCTATTTACCCTTCATAAGCACCCTGTTCATCGAATCCGATCCGACTAAAGCGGGAGAGACAGACACCCGCCAGCCACCTTATGCATCTAGTGCATGTCTGTCGGTGGAACCAGTCTCACGTAAGCGTACGTGTAAGGTTGGTACGGGCCGCTTCATCCCACAATGCCGCCGAATCAAGATTGGACTAGTAACGGCAAGAAAATTGAGCAAACTTAACGCCCACAACTCGTTTGTGTTCTACTCGTGCAAGATGCTACGCAAAGACCTAGCTCAGATGCCACTGTTGGGGAACGTAGCAGAATTCAAAAAAATTTCTACGCTTTCACCAAGATCAACCTAAGGAGTCATCTAGCAACGAGCATAAAGGAGTGCATCTACATACCCTTTGTAGATTGCGAGCGGAAGCGTTCGAAGGAACGTGGATGAAGTAGTCCTACTCTTCACGATCCTCGTCACCGATGATCCCAGCGCCGAACGGACGGCACCTCCGCGTTCAACACACGTACGATACAGTGACGTCTCCTCCTTCTTGATCCAGCAAGGGCAGAGGAGAGGTTGTCGGAGATCCAGCAGCACGACTGCGTGGTGGTGGATGCAACAGGAAAACCTGCAGGGCTTCGCCGGCGCCCTGCGTAAGGAGTAGGAAGTGTGACAGGAGGGGGGAGAGGCGCCAGAGGCTTGGGTGCGGCTGCCCTCTCCCCCCCACTATATATAGGGGCCAGGGGGGCGGCCCTTTGGAGATCAGATCTCCAGGGGGGCGGCGGCCAGGGGGGTAGACTTGCCCCCCAAGGCATAGGGGGCGCCCCCTCCCCCTAGGGTTTCAACCCTAGGCGCATGGAGGGGGGGCCCATGTGGTGCGCCAGCCCACCAGGGGCTGGCCCCTTACCCCTTGCGGCCTAGGGGATTCACCGGGATGGGTGGCCCCATCCGGTGGACCCCCGGGACCCCTCCGGTGGTCCCGGGACACTTCCGGTGACCCCCGGAGTTCACCCGATGGCTGAAACTGGACTTCCTATATATCATTCTTTACCTCCGTACCATTCCGGAACTCCTCGCGACGTCCGGGATCTCATCCGGGACTCCAAACAACATTCGGGTTTCCATGTGCATGTATCTCTACAACCCTAGCGTCACCGAACCTTAAGTGTGTAGACCCTACGGGTTCGGGAGACACGCAGACATGACCGAGACGACTCTCCGGTCAATAACCAACAGCGGGATTTGGATACCCATGTTGGTTCCCACGTGTTCCTCGATGATCTCATCGGATGAACCATTGTGTCAAGGATTCACTCAATCCCGTATGTTAGTCCCTTTGTCCATCGGTACGGTACTTGCCCGAGATTCGATCGTCGGTATGCCCGATACCTTGTTCAATCTCATCATGGCAAGTCTCTTTACTCGTTCCGTAATCCATCATCCCGTGACTAAATCCTTAGTCACTTTGAGCTCATTATGATGATGTCTTACCGAGTGGGCCCAGAGGTACCTCTCCGTCATACGGAGTGACAATATCCCAGTCTCGGTTCGTACCAACTCAACAGACACTTTCGGAGATACCCGTTGCGTACCTTTATAGCCACCCAGTTACGTTGTGACTTTTGGCACACCCAAAGTATTCCTACGGCATCCGGGAGTTGCACAACCTCATGGTCTAAGGAATAAATACTTGACACTACAAAAGCTTATGCATTACGAACTATACGATCTCGTGCTAGGCTCAGGATTGGGTCTTGTCCATCACATCATTCTCCTAATTATGTGATCCCGTTATCACTGACATCCTATGTCCATGGTCAGGAAACCGTGACCATCTGTTGATCAACGAGCTAGTAACTAGACGCTTACCAGGGACACATTGTGGTCTATATATTCACACATGTATCGCTGTTTCCGTACAATACAATTCAAGCATGAATAACAGACAATTATCATGAACAAGGAAATATAATAATAATACTTTTATTATTGCCTCTAGGGCATATTTCCAACAGAAAGTAGATGGCAAACTGAAAGCGGTTCCAGAACGGACGGTTGACCAAATTGGGTTCTTGATCTTCTTCACAGGGATTGCGGCGACGCCTTGCCCAGAATTCCTTGGCACTCATTTAGGGCACAGTTTTGCCCTTTGGCTTCGATGTGGACTTCTTCTTGAGTTGAGGTGGAGCACTAGATGAACCTCCTGCTGACTCAGACGTGCGGTAGCGCTTCGAGGTGGCATGATTGGGGTTGATACGGCGAGCTTGAGGCTCGGGATGTTCATCACCTGGAACCAAACACAAAAACACGCGAAACAACCAGAAAGAACGAGCATAAGCCAACAAGCACAACAAAATGGATCAAGGAATGGAAGGAACATGTTTGAACTTGGTAGGCAGCAGTAGTACCGTGACCTGCAAGCGGTAGTACCGCCCAAGCGGTAGTACTGCTTCAAGGAGAGCGGTAGTACCGCTTGAGGCGGGGGAACAGCAGTTCCCAACTACCGTGGTCAGATCCGGCACTACCGGCCTGTCAAATTCAAAAATATTCCTACCAAACTCTAATCTAGACAGTCTAGTTGCCTTCTCCAACCTACTCAAGCCTAGATTTAGCCAAAAATCTAGAGATGCAACCACTATTGCCCCTAAAACACAAGATCTGAAAAAGAGACAAAAGGAGAGAAGGAACGGGGGCAATACCGGCATCCATGGCAAGAGAACGAGGTGGGGATCGACTCCACCGAAGGAAATGGGGAGGAACGCCCCGGAGGAGGAGATCCGCCGGAGCCCTCCCGCGGCGATGCGCTGCTGGAGAGAGGAAGAGGTGAAGGAAATATGCCCTAGAGGCAATAATAAAGTTGTTATTTTATATTTCCTTATATCATGATAAATGTCTTTTATTCATGCTAGAATTGTATTAACCGAAAACTTGATACATGTGTGAATACATAGACAAAATAGTATGTCCCAAGTATGCCTCTACTAGACTAGCTCATTGATCGAAGATGGCTATGTTTCCTAGCCATAGACATGAGTTGTCATTTGATCAACGGGATCACATCATTAGGAGAATGATGTGATGGACTAGACCCATCCATTAGCATAGCACTATGATCGTTTAGTTTTACTGCTATTGCTTTCTTCATGACTTATACATGTTCCTATGACTATGAGATTATGCAACTCCCGAATACCGTAGGAACACCTTGTGTGCTATCAAACGTCACAACGTAACTGGGTGATCATAAAGATGCTCTACAGGTGTCTCCGAAAGTATTCGTGGTGTTGGCATAGATCAAGACTAGGATTTGTCACTCCGAGTGTCGGAGAGGTATCTCTGGGCCCTCTCGGTAATGCACATCATAATAAGCCTTGCAAGCAAATGACCAATGAGTTAGTCACGAGATGATGTATTACGGAACGAGTAAAGAGACTTGCCGGTAACGAGATTGAACTAGGTATAGAGATACCGATGATCGAATCTCGGGCAAGTAACATACCGATGACAAAAGGAACAACGTATGTTGTTATGCGGTTTGACCGATAAAGATCTTCGTAGAATATGTAGGAACCAATATGAGCATCCAGGTTCCGCTATTGGTTATTGACCGAAGATGAGTCTCGGTCATGTCTACATAGTTCTCGAACCCGTAGGGTCCGCACGCTTAACGTTTGATGACGATAGGTATTATGAGTTTATGAGTTTTGATGAACCGAAGGTAGTTCGGAGTCCCGGATGAGATCACGTACATGACAAGGAGTCTCGGAATGTCCGAGACATAAAGATTGATATATTGGACGACTATATTCGGACACCGGAAGTGTTCCGGAAAGGTTTCGGATTTAACCGGATTGCCGGAGGGGGTTACCGGAACCCCCCACGAGGGGGTATGGTCCATAGTGGGCCTTGAGGAAAGAATAGAGGCAGCCCATAGAGGCTGACCGGCACCCCACCAGGGAATCCTAGTTGGACTAGGATTGGGGGGCGCCACCTCTCCCTCTCCTTCCTTCCCCCCTTTTCCTTCTTGGTGGACTCCTACTAGGAATAGGATTGCAATCCTATTCCTAGTTGGATTGCCTCCCTGGCGCGCCATAGAAGGGCTGGCCGGCCCCTCTCCTTGCTCCTTTATATACGGGGGCAGGGGGGCACCCTAGGACACACAAGTTGATCAGTTGATCTCTCCCAACCGTGTGCGGTGCCCCCCTTCACAGAAACACACCTCGATTATACCGTTGCAGTGCTTAGGCGAAGCCTTGCACCGGTAACTTCATCATATCCGTCACCACGCCGTCGTGCTGATGAAACTCTCCCGTGAAGCTCAACTGGATCAAGAGCTCGTGGGACGTCATCAAGCTGAACGTGTGCTGAACGCGGAGGTGCCGTACGTTCGGTACTTGATCGGTTGGATCGCGAAGAAGTTCGACTACATCAACCGCGTCACTAGACGCTTCCGCTCCCGGTCTACGAGTGTACGTAGACACACTCTCCCCCTCGTTGCTATGCATCTTGTAGATAGATCTTGCGTGATCGTAGGAAAATTTTGAAAATACTACGTTCCCCAACAGTGGTATCAGAGCCAGGTCTATGCGTAGATGATATGCACGAGTAGAACACAAATGAGTTGTGGACGATAATAGTCATACTGCTTACCAGCATGTCATACTTTGGTTCGGCGGTATTATGAGATGAAGCGGCCCGGACCGACATTACGCGTACGCTTACGCGAGACTGGTTTCACCGTTATGAGCACTCGTTGCTTAAAGGTGACTGGCGGGTGTCTGTCTCTCTCACTTTAGCTGAATCAAGTGTGGCTACGCCCGGTCCTTGTGAAGGTTAAAACATCACATACTTGACGAAACAT
This sequence comes from Secale cereale, assembly GCA_902687465.1. Lineage (NCBI taxonomy): Eukaryota > Viridiplantae > Streptophyta > Magnoliopsida > Poales > Poaceae > Secale > Secale cereale. The sequence goes on along the minus strand of LR738710.1, from coordinate 854,195,509 downwards.
CGTTGTGGTTTTTTTTATGCGTAGGTAAGAACGGTTCTTGTTAAGCTCGTAGCAGCCACATAAAACTTGCAACAACAAAGTAGAGGACATCTAACTTGTTTTTGCAGGGCATGTTGTGATGTGATATGGTCAAGACATGATGAGATATGCGGTTTTGTATGAGATGATCATGTTTTGTAAAGTTATCGGCAACTGGCAGGAGCCATATGGTTGTCGCTTTATTGTATGAAATGCAATCGCCATGTAATTGCTTTACTTTATCACTAAGTGGTAGCGATAGTCGTAGAAGCAATAGTTGGCGAGACAACAACGATGCTACGATGGAGATCAAGGTGTCGCGTCGGTGACGAAGGTGATCATGACGGTGCTTTGGAGATGGATATCAAAAGCACAAGATGATGATGGCCATATCATGTCACATATTTTGATTGCATGTGATGTTTATCTTATTATGCTTCTTATTTTGCTTAGAACGATGGTAGCATTATAAGATGATCCCTTACTAAATTTCAAGGTATAAGTGTTCTCCCTGAGTAGGCACCGTTGCGAAAGTTCTTCGTGCTGAGACACCACGTGATGATCGGGTGTGATAGGCTCTACGTTCAAATACAATGGGTGTAAGACAGTTTTGCACACGCAGAATACTCGGGTTAAACTTGACGAGCCTAGCATATGCAGATATGGCCTCGGAACACTGGAGACCGAAAGGTCGAGCGTGAATCATATAGTAGATATGATCAACATAAGATGTTCACCATTGAAACTACTCCATCTCACGTGATGATCGGACATGGTTTAGTTGATTTGGATCACATGATCATTTAGATGACTAGAGGGATGTCTATCTAAGTGGGAGTTCTTATGTAATATGATTAAATTGAACTTTAAATTATCATGAACTTAGTCCTGATAGTATTAGCATATCTATGTTGTAGATCAATAGCTCGCGATGTTGCTCCACATTTATTTTTTATATGTTCCTAGAGAAAACTAAGTTGAAAGATGTTAGTAGCAATGATGCGGACTAGGTCCGTGATCTGAGGATTATCCTCATTGCTGCACAGAAGTATTATGTCATTGATGCACCGCTAGGTGACAGACCTATTGCAGGAGCAGATGCAAACGTTATGAACGTTTTCACAAAAGCTCGATATGATGACTGCTTGATAGTTTAGTGCACCATGCTTTACGGCTTATAACCGGGACTTCAAAAACGTTTTGAACGCCACAGAGCATATAAGATGTTCCAAGAGTTAAAATTAGTATTTCATACTCATGCCCGTGTCGAGAGGTATAAGACCTCTGACAGTACTTTGCCTACAAGATGGAGGAGAATAGCTCAACCAGTGAGAATGTGCTCAGATTGTCTGGGTACTACAATTACTTGAATCAAGTGGGAGTTAATCTTCCAGATAAGATAGTAATTGACAAAGTTCTCTAGTCACTATCACCAAGTTAGTAGAACTTCGTGATGAACTATAATATGCAAGGGATGACGAAGGTAATTCCCGAGCTCTTCGCGATGCTGAAATCAGCGAAGGTAGTAATCAAGAAAGAGCATCAAGTGTTGATGAGACCCCTTGTTTCAAGTAAAGGGGATAGAAGGGGAAATTCAAGAAGAATGACAAGCAAGTTGTCACTCCCATGAAGAAACCCAAAGCTAAACTCAAGCCTGAAACTAAGTGCTTCTACTGCAAAGGAAATGGTCACTAGAAGTGGAACTGCCATAGATATTTGGCGGATAAGAAGGATGGCAAAGTGAACACAGGTATATTTGATATACAGATTATTGATGTGCATTTTACTACTGTTCATAGCAATCCCTCGGTATTTGATACTGGTTCAATTGCTAAAGAGTAGTAACTCGAAATGGGAGTTGCATAATGAACAGAAACTAGTTAAAGGATGAAGTGACGATGTGTATTGGAAGTAGTTCCAAGATTGATATGATCATCATCGCACACTCCCTATACTTTCGGGATTAGTGTTGAACCTAAATAAGTGTTATTTGGCATTTGCGTTGAGCATGAATATGATTTGATCATATTTGTTGCAATACGGTTATTCATTTAAAGTCATAGAATAATTGTTATTCTGTTTACATGAATAAAACCTTCGATGGTCATACACCCAATGAAAATAGTTTGTTGGATCTCGATTGTAGTGATACACATATTCATAATATTGAAGCCAAAAGATGCAAGGTTAATAATGATAGTGCAACTTATTTGTGGCACTGCCGTTTAGGTCATATTGGTGTAAAGCGCATGAAGAAACTCCATAGTGATGGACTTTTGGAATCACTTGATTATGAATCACTTGGTGCTTGCGAACCATGCCTCATGGGCAAGATGACTAAAACTCCATTCTCCGAAACTATGGAGCGAGCAACAGATTTGTTGGAAATCATACATACTGATGTATGCGGACCAATGAGTGTTGAGGCTCGCGGCGGGTATTATTATTTTCCGACCTTCACTGATGATTTGAGCAGATATAGGTGTATCTACTTAATGAAGCACAAGTCTGAAACATTTGAAAAGTTCAAAGAATTTCAGAGTGAAGTGGAGAATCATCGTAATAGAAAATAAGAGTTTCTACGATATGATCGTAGAGGTAAAATATTTGAGTTAGCGAGTTTGGCCTTCAGTAAAAACAATGTGAAATAGTTTCACTACTCACGCCACCTGGAACACCACAGTGTAATGGTGTGTCCGAACGTCATAACCGTACTTTATTAGATATGGTGCGATCGATGATGTCTCTTATCGATCTACCACTATCGCTTTTGGGGTTATGCATTAGAGACAACTACATTCACGTTAAATAGGGCACCATCTAAATCCGTGGAGATGACACCGTATGAACTGTGGTTTGATGAGAAACCTAAGCTGTCATTTCTTTAAGTTTGGGACTGCGATGCTTATGTGAAAAAGTTTCAACATGATAAGCTCGAACCCAAATCGGAGAAGTAAATCTTCATAGGATACCCAAAATAAACTATTGGGTACACCTTCTATCACAGATCCGAAGGCAAGGTCTTTGTTGCTAAGAGTGGATCCTTTCTAGAGAAGGAGTTTCTCTCGAAAGAAGTGAGTGGGAGGAAAGTAGAACTTGATGAGGTAATTGTACCTTCTCCCGAATTGGAAGGTAGTACATCACAGAAACTAGTTCCAGTGATTCTTACACCAATTAGTGAGGAAGCTAATGATGATGATCATGAAACTTCGGATCAAGTTTCTGCTGATCTTCGTAGATCAACCAGAGTTCGTTCCGCACCAGAGTGGTACGGCAACCCAGTTCTGGAAGTCATGTTACTAGACCATGATGAACCTACGAACTATGAGGAAGCGATGATGAGCCCAGATTCCGCGAAATGGCTTGAGGCCATGAAAATCTGAGATGGGATCCATGTATGAGAACAAAGTGTGGACTTTGGTTGACTTGCCCGATGATCGGCAAGACATAAAAAATAAATGGATCTTCAAGAGGAAGACCGACGCAGACGGTAATGTTACTGCTTACAAAGCTCGACTTGTTGCGAAAGGGTTTCGACAAGTTTAAGGAGTTGACTACGATGAGACTTTCTCACTCGTATCGATGCTTAAGTCTGTCCGAATCATGTTAGCAATTGCCGCATTTTATCAAATCTGACAAATGGATAACAAAACTGCATCCTTTAATGGATTTATTAAAGAAGAATTGTATATGATGCAACCAGAAGGTTTTGTCAATCCTAAAGGTGCTAACAAAATGTGCAAGCTCCAGCGATCCATCTATGGACTAGTGCAAGCATCTCGGAGTTGGAATATACGCTTTGATGAGGTGATCAAAGCATATGGTTTTATACAGACTTTTGGAGAAGCCTGTATTTACAAGAAAGTGAGTGGGAACACTACAACCTTTCTGATAAGTATATGTGAATGACATATTGTCGATCGGAAATGATGTAGAATTTTCTGGAAAGCATAAAGGAGTGTTTGAAAGGAGTTTTTTCAAAGAAATACCTCGGTGAAGCTGCTTACATATTGAGCATCAAGATCTATAGAGATAGATCGAGACACTTGATAAGTTTTTTTTCAATGAGCACATACCTTGACAAGTTTTTGAAGTAGTTCAAAATGGATCAGTCAGAGAAGGAGTTCTTGCCTGAGTTGTAAGGTATGAAGTTGAGTAAGACTCAAAGCCCGACCTCGGCAGAAGATAGAGAAAGAATGAAATTCATTCCCTATGCCTCAGCCATAGGTTCTATAAAGTATGCCATGCTGTGTAACAAACCTGTTGTGTACCTTACCATGAGTTTGGCAAGGAGGTACAAAAGTGATCCAGGAGTAGATCACTGGACGGCGGTCAAAATTATCCTTAGTTACTGGATAACTAAGGAAATGTTTTCTCGATTATGGAGGTGATAAAGAGTTCGTCGTAAAGAGTTACACCGATGCAAGCTTTACACTAATCCAGATGACTCTAAGTATCGATCTGGATGCATATTGGAAGTGGGAGCAATTAGCTAGAGTAGCTCCATGCAGAGCACTGTAGACATAGAAATTTGCGAAATACATACGGATCTAAATGTGTCAGACCCGTTGACTAAACTTCTCTCACAAGCAAAACATGATCACACCTTACTACTCTTGGGTGTTAATCACATAGCGATGTGAACTAGATTATTGACTCTAGTAAACCCTTTGGGTATTGGTCACATGGCGATGTGAACTATGGGTGTTATTCACATAACGATTTGAACTATCGGTATTAAATCACATGGAGATGTGAACTAGATTATTGACTCTAGTGCAAGTGGGAGACTGAAGGAAATATGCCCTAGAGGCAATAATAAAGTTGTTATTTTATATTTCCTTATATCATGATAAATGTCTTTTATTCATGCTAGAATTGTATTAACCGGAAACTTGATACATGTGTGAATACATAGACAAAATAGTATGTCCCTGGTATGCCTCTACTAGACTAGCTCATTGATCGATGATGGCTATGTTTCCTAGCCATAGACATGAGTTGTCATTTGATCAACGGGATCACATCATTAGGATAATGATGTGATGGACTAGACCCATCCGTTAGCATAGCACTATGATCGTTTAGTTTTACTGTTATTGCTTTCTTCATGACTTATACATGTTCCTATGACTATGAGATTATGCAACTCATGGAGTCTGTAGGAACACCTTGTGTGCTATCAAACGTCACAACGTAACTGGGTGATCATAAAGATGCTCTATAGGTGTCTCCGAAAGTATTCGTGGTGTTGGCATAGATCAACACTAGGATTTGTCACTCCGAGTGTCGGAGAGGTATCTCTGGGCCCTCTCGGTAATGCACATCATAATAAGCCTTGCAAGAAAATGACTAATGAGTTAGTCACGAGATGATGTATTACGGAACGAGTAAAGAGATTTGCCGGTAACGAGATTGAACTAGGTATAGAGATACCGACGATCGAATCTCGGGCAAGTAACATACCGATGACAAAAGGAACAACATATGTTGTTATGCGGTTTGACCGATAAAGATCATCGTAGAATATGTAGGAACCAATATGAGCATCCAGGTTCCGCTATTGGTTATTGACCAAAGATGAGTCTCGGTCATGTCTACATAGTTCTCGAACCCGTAGGGTCCGCACGCTTAACGTTTGATGACGATCGGTATTATGAGTTTATGAGTTTTGATGAACCGAAGGTAGTTCGGAGTCCCGGATGAGATCACAGACATGACGAGGAGTCTCGGAATGTCCGAGACATAAAGATTGATATATTGGACGACTATATTCGGACACCGGAAGTGTTCCGGAAAAGTTTCGGATTTAACCGGATTGCCGGAGGGGGTTACCGGAACCCCCCACGAGGGGGTATGGTCCATAGTGGGCCTTGAGGAAAGAAGAGAGGCAGCCCATAGAGGCTGACCGGTGCCCCACCAGGGAATCCTAGTTGGACTAGGATTGGGGGCGCCACCTCTCCCTCTCCTTCCTTCCCCCCTTTTCCTTCTTGGTGGACTCCTACTAGGAATAGGATTGCAATCCTATTCCTAGTAGGATTGCCTCCCTGGCGCGCCATAGAAGGGCTGGCCGGCCCCTCCCCTTGCTCCTTTATATACGGGGGCAGGGGGGAACCCTAGGACACACAAGTTGATGTTGATCTCTCCCAACCGTGTGCGGTGCCCCATCCACCGAAAAACACCTCGATTATACCGTTGCAGTGCTTAGGCGAAGCCCTGCGCCGGTAACTTCATCATATCCGTCACCACGTTGTCGTGCTGACGATACTCTCCCGTGAAGCTCAACTGGATCAAGAGCTCGTGGGACGTCATCAAACTGAACATGTGCTGAACGCGGAGGTGCCGTACGTTCGGTACTTGATCGGTTGGATCGCGAAGAAGTTCGACTACATCAACCGCGTCACTAGACGCTTTCGCTCCCGGTCTACGAGGGCACGTAGACACACTCTCCCCCGCGTTGCTATGCATCTAGTAGATAGATCTTGCGTGATCGTAGGAAAATTTTGAAAATACTATGTTCCCCAACAAGAGGAACGAGGGGGCGAGCGAATGGGTATGGGGGGAGAGAAACCTCCCCCTACCCCGATATAACCCCCTGGTTCTACCCCGCAGCGGTAGTACCGCGCTGGGGGGCGGTAGTACCGCTTATAAGCGGTAGTACCGCGCACCACCAGCGGTAGTACCGCCCAGCACTCCACGACAACTATACCACATGGCTTTAGCTCAAAAATAAGGCACAAAGGCAAGGAAAAAAGAAAGACAAAACGAACACACCAGCAAGAGGCCAAGAAACCCCTCTTCAAGAGAGGGCGGTGGCCGAAGGCACCTATGTTTGAGTCACGAGGTATGGCGCCGCGAAGATTTTAATCTTGGGCCCATGACCAAAACTCGTCCTTGAAGCACAAGTACCATCAAAGATGGTTAATGTGAAAGACTTGATCAATTTATGCATAATGGGGGGAAGGAGAGTTCATTGAGAGAACAACACTCCCCCTATGTCCATGCCTACACCTAGATTAGACAATATGAAGAGTATGGTGGTGTGTGCACGTGCTCAAGCCACATTGCTCAAATCAATGATATTTAGCTCATGCCTTAACTCGCGAAATCTTACTTCATCCAAAGGCTTCGTGAAGATATCTGCAAGGTTATCATGAGTGTTGACATAGTGAAGCTCAATTTCTCCTTGCCGAATATGATCCCGGATGAAGTGATACCGAATCTCAATATGCTTCGTCTTGAAATGTTGCACTGGGTTAAGAGAAATCTTGATGGCACTTTCATTGTCACACCAAAGAGGCACTTTGCCACAAGTGACACCGTAATCCTTTAAAGTTTGCCTCATCCATAGGAGTTGAGCACAACAACTGCCAGCTGCCACATACTCTGCTTCGGTGGACGAGAGAGACACACAACTTTGCTTTTTGGAAGACCAACTTACCAGAGAGCAACCAAGAAATTGGCACCCTCCTGAAGTGGACTTCCTATCCACCTTGTCTCCCGCCCAGTCCGAATCAGAGAAACCTACAAGGTTGAAGTTTGCTCCTCTTGGGTACCATAAGCCAAAGTTTAGGGTATGAGCCAAATATCGAAAGATTCACTTGACTACCACAAAGTGACTTTCTTTAGGTGAGGCTTGAAACCGTGCACAGATTCCCACACTCAACATAATATCCGGTCTAGATGCACAAAGGTAAAGCAAGGATCCAATCATAGAATGATATACCTTTTGATCCACCGCTTTACCATTGGGATCAATGTCAAGTTGGCACTTGGTTGGCATTGGAGTAGTACCGGCTTGACATCACATAGATTAAACCTCTTGAGCATGTCTTGAGTATATTTGGATTGTTTGATGAAGATTCCTTCTCTTCTTTGCTTGAACTCAAACCCAAGGAAGTACTTCAACTCTCCCATCATGGACATCTCAAAATGTGTGGTCATGAGTGCGGCGAACTCATCATTGAAAGCTTTGTTAGGAGAACCAAATATAATATCATCAACATATAGTTGGCAGACAAACAACTCCCCTTTGACCTTCTTAGTAAAAAGAGTGTGGTCGATTTTCCCAATTTCAAACCCACGATCTTGTAACAACTTGGTAAGATGCTCATACCACGCATGTGGGGCTTGTTTAAGGCCATAGAGTGCCTTATCGAGTTGATACACGTGATTGGGGAACTTGGGATCTTCAAACCCCGGGGGTTGTTTGACATACACCAACTCATTAATAGGACCATTAAGAAATGCACTTTTCACATCCATTTGTTGTAACTTAAAATTATGATGAGAAGCATAGGCAAGCAACAAACGAATAGATTCAAGGCGAGCAACGGGGGCAAAGGTTTCACCGTATTCGATACCCTCGACTTGGGAGTAGCCTTGAGCCACCAAACGCGCCTTGTTGCGGATGACAATGCCATGAGAATCTTGCTTGTTCTTAAAGATCCACTTGGTTCCAATGACATTATGGTTCTCCTTTGGCCTCGGCATCAGACGCCACACTTTGTTGTGCTCGAAGTTGTGGAGTTCTTCATGCATGGCATTAAGCCAATTAGGGTCTTCGAGCGCCTCATAGACCTTTTGAGGTTCAACACAGGAGACAAAAGCTTGATGAGCACAATAGTTTGCTAATTGTCTACGAGTGCTTACCCCCCTTTTGATGCTTCCAAGAATATTTTCCATGTGAAGTTCTTTGGAAGCAAGCCCGGAGGCAATTTTTGCAGCACGACGCTCCAATTGCTCTTCAAGTGATATTTGAGGAGCACTGAGTTGATCATCTTGAGCGACGTCAGGAGCTTGATCTTGATCTTGAGCTTCCTCTTGACCTTGATCTTGCTCCGAGGGTAGAACTTGGCCTTGTGCATCATTTGGTGGCTCCCCACCATCTTGTGATTGATCTTGCACTTGGCCTTGTTCGTCCGGTTGAGGGCCTTCACTTTGTTCTTCGGAAGCGTGTGGGTCTTGGGTTGATGATGGTTCCACTTGTGTGGAACATTGTCCTTCTCCTTCAGCCACAAGGGGTTCCTCAATGGGTGGGATATAGCCAACACCCATTCTTCTTATGGCTTGAGGAGGAATTTCATCACCTACATCACAAGTACCACTTTGCTCCACTTGGGAGCCGTTATTCTCATCAAACTCTACGTTACTCGTCTCCTCAATGAGTCCATTAGACTTGTTGAGGACATGGTAAGCATGAGAGTTTGTAGCATAACCAACAAATATGCCCTCATGAGCTCTAGATTCAAATTTAGACAAACGAGCACCTTTCTTGAGGATGAAACACTTACACCCAAACACCATGAAGTACTTGAGATTGGGCTTGTTACCGGTAAGAACCTCATATGGAGTTTTGTTCAAGCCTTTGCGGAGATAGAGCCAATTGGATGCATGACATGCGGTGTTGATGGCTTCGGCCCAAAAGTTGTATGGAGATTTGAATTCCGCCATCATGGTCCTTGCCGCATCCATCAGCGTCCGGTTCTTTCTCTCTGCTACACCGTTTTGTTGAGGGGTATAAGGAGCTGCATATTGGTGTTTGATCCCCTCATCACTAAGAAACTCATCCAAGGTGTAGTTCTTGAACTCGGTGCCGTTGTCACTTCGGATCATCAAAATCTTTGCTTCATGTTGTCGCTGAGCTTCATTTGCAAAGTTGATGACGGTTTGTTGGGTCTCACTCTTCTTCTTGAAGAAGTATACCCAGGTCTATCTTGAATAATCATCCACAATCACCAAGCAATACTTTCTACCCCCAAGGCTATCAAAAGATGGAGGCCCAAAGAGATCCATGTGAAGGAGCTCTAGGGGTCTTTTTGAGTAGATGATAGTAGTGGGAGGGTGAGCCGTCTCATGTAACTTTCCTTCAATGCAAGCCCTGCAAGCACGATCTTTGGCAAAGCTAACATTTGTTAGTCGACGGACATGGTCGCCCTTGAGAAGACTTTGCAAAGATCTCATATTGACATGGGCTAACCGGCGATGCCAAAGCCATCCCACATCAACTTTAGCCATTAGGCATGTCGCGGTCTTAGTGGGTTGCTTCGAGAAGTTAACCACACAGAGACCATTCTCGACATGTCCAACATAGGCTACTTTAAGAGTCTTGCTCCACAAGAGGGCCACGGTATCAATATCAAAGAATGTAGCAAAGCCCATGAGTGCAAGTTGGCGAACCGAAAGTAAATTATATGCAAGGGACTCAACAGGCATGACTTTCTCGATCGTGAGATCATGAGAAACAACAACCTTGCCAAGCCCCAATACCTTAGAAGATGAATGATACGTCTCAAACGTATCTACTTTTCCAAACACTTTTGATATTGTTTTGACCTCATTCTTGCATGATTTGAACTAAACTAACCCGGACTGACGCTGTTTTCAGCAGAGCTGCTTGTATGGTTTTATTGTGTGCAGGAAAACGGATTTTTAGGTATCTCAGAAAAATCCACGGAAAATCACAGAAAATCCACGCACCCGAAGGAACCAGGAGGCAGAAGAGGGGCCAGAGGGGGGCCAGGGGGTGCCCAGGCGCCCTGTGGGCGCCCCCCCTGGGCCGCGCCGGGGGGTCGCCTGGGTGGGGCTCACACCCCCTGGTGCCCTACTTTGCCTCGTATTTTTACTCGCGACACGGAATCCCCAGATCAGAAGTTCTTTTCGCAGTTTTCCGTCGCGGAGCCGCCGCCACCCTCTGTTCTTCTTCGGGAGGGCTAATCTGGAGGCTGAATTGGCCTCCGGAGAGGGGAGATCGTCGCCATCGTCATCACCATCACCACTCCATCATCCCTCCATGACTTCTCCCTCCATGTGTGAGTAATTCCCCTGCTGTAGGCAAAGGGGATGGTAGGGATTGGATGAGTTAGATCATGTAATAGTTTGTCAAATCGTTGGGGGCATGTTGCCTATCATCTACTATGGTGTTTATCATCTTTGCTTCAACTTGTTATTCTTAATGCTTGACACTTAGGGCCCGAGTGCCATGATTTCAGATCTGAACCATATGTGTTTGCATGAATATATTTGTGTTCGTGATCCTATCTATGAGTTGTTTGCACCTGTTACGGTTCGGAACCGGCGATCCCAAAAGTGACAGCTTGGGACACCAAAGGGGATGGTCCGTAGTTTGAGGATTACATGTATCCATTGAGTTCATTGCTTTGTTCCGGTGCTCTTTGACAGGAGCACCTTAATCTCCATAAGTTCCTTTTGGCCCTGTTCGTAGCGGGATGGTAGGACAAAAGATGTTGTGCAAGTTCTTATTGCAAGCATGTACAACTACCTACAGGATACATGCCTAATGTTTGATATTTGCCTAGATGATCATTACTTTTCCGTGTGCCGTGCCCCAGTTTAGAATCTATCTCATCCATGCAGCGCCCAACCATCCATCTCCCTAGCCTACAGTGCTTTAAATCCTGCTGGTTACTAGTTGCTATTTTTGCCATTTACTTTTGCTATTTACTTTTATTGTTTACTTTTACTATCACTATCATCACTATCATATCACTGTTACCATTTATCTTTTGTTGCAAGTAAGTATATTTCAGGTGCGGTTGAATTGACAACTCAACTGTCAAAGCTTATAAATACTCTTTGGCTCCCCGTGTGTCGAATCAATAAATTGGGTTATTCTTACCCGCGAAGACTATCTCGATCCCTTACGGTTGAGGGTTATCAAGCACCGTTTTCTGGCGCCGTTGCCGGGGAGCATAGTAATATTTACAAGTCTACTTGAGGTATCCTACCTGCTGCACTTCATCCACTATGGGTAAGAAAGGAGACCCCAAGGTTCCGATCTTACTATCCACTACAAGAAGAGGTACTGCTCTGAGCACTAGTGCTACGCTTGATTCACCTTCTGTTATGAGTAAGTTTGCCTCACCACCACCACATGATGCTCCTACTGAATCTGTTACTATGTCCGATACTCTTGATGATGCTTCTACTACTGTTGATGATATTAGTTCCCTTGGTTATGCTCTTGAGAAACAAATTGCTGCTGCTGCTAAAAAGTCTGGAATTGAACTTCCTGTTACTCGCTACCCTATTGGTGAAACTTATGATTATCCTGATTTGAGTAAACTCAAAGAGAGGCTCCTTGATGATGATTACTATATGCTTGATGAAGATTTATGCAGGGAACTGACAGAGTTTTCTGGCTCTGACCCTGAAGTTATTAAGAAACTATTTGAAAAACACTCTTTGAAGAACAAAACAGTTCCTGATCCTGAATTTGCTACATCTCCTATATGCATTGATGATCCTGATTATGATTTCTCTGTTGATCTTTCACTTATACCTATGGTTGAAGCTGACTCCTTTTATGGCAGAGAAAATGATGATGCTATTGCACACCTGACTAAACTCGGTGAGTTAGGTGGCCTGTTTACCACAGATGAGAAAATACGATACTTTTATATCACCAAGCTTCTTCCTTTCTCCTTGAAGGAAGGTGCTAAAGTGATGGGCCTCGAACCCCTCGTTGGTTACCCCAAGTGGAAGGTGTAAGATGCAGTAAGTAGAAGTGTTTTCCCTTAGCAAAGATACCAAGGATCGAATCCCCAGAGACTCCTAGGTTCAACAAGTAGGTGTCAATTGCTACGGCGCCAGATTAGTAGCAATCAACGTGGACCTGCACACAGATACAAATAACTTTGCTCCCAACGAGTACAGAGAGGTTGTCAATCTCTCCGGCCTTGTAGTTCACAAAGGATTAAAAGCAATGATAGTAGTGATAGATAGTGTTTTGCAATAGTAAGTAAATAGCGGAAAGTAAATAGTGGATGTGATCAATGATGGTAATATGGACCGGAGTCTCATGATGTTCACTAGTGATGTCTCTCTCCCAAAAGACGATAAAACAGCTATGTGAGGTAAACGAATTACAGCTGGGCAATTGACAGGACCACGAACACAAACCAATGCTGACTACATTGCAAGAAAGGTTGAGGTTCAAAGCATGGGCGGTACGCCAAAGTAAGTAGACCGAAATCCATCAATATCTACTACTAATCATCCACCTTGAGATATCTATCCAGAACATCTCGCTGGTATTAAGTTGCGAGTCCCACCCATAGTGTAAACTCAATGCAACAGACAACTGCATTAAAAGAACTTTGCGTAAAGTAAACAATCCTTGCACCCGCGGGCACAAGCACAGTTGTTTTCCCCCTTGTGGCAACAGCACATCCCCTAGACTCATGTTTCTGTCACTCAAGCTAGTCATCGAGGGGCATGAACCCACAATCGAGCATAACGTTCCCTCTTGGAGTCACTACCTATTACTCGGCCAAAGCAATAAATAACAACGGAGAACATGCAAGAATTACTTATGAACTAAAATATAAAAGAGGTGAATCAAATATATTACTCAAGATCAATCTGAACATAATCTCATAATCCATCGGATCCCAGCAAACTCAACATAGCAACAACATAAGGATTACATAGGTGCCTCGATCATGTAGGGCAGCTCACGAGGACTAATTAGTGAAGCACAAGAACGGGAGGAGAACATCACATAGCTACTGGTCATGGACTCATGGTCCAAGGGAGACTACTCACGAGTCATCCGGGAGGCGTCCATGGTGGTGGAGAAGCTCCCCGTGGTGATCCTCCCCTCCGGCAGGGTGCCAGGAAGAGTTCTCCTGGTGCTCCCGATCTTGGAAGCGGCGGCGGCGGCGGAACAGAGATGGGATCGCGAAAAGAGTTCTTTTTCTGAGGGTTACGGAGGGTCCTGTAAATATATGCCAAAGTAGGGCATCGGGGGAGCCTCGGGGGGCCCAGGCGCCCCCCCGGCGCGGCCCAGGGGGGGCGCCGCCAAGGCGCCTGGAGCCCTGGTGCCCCCCCCCCCCAGGCTGCCCTTCGGACACAGTGTTGTTTCCGGAATGCTGATTTTTTATATAATTTTTCTGGATTTTTCTGGGCAGTTCTCGAAACGTGAAAACCCGAAATACAAAAACAGCCGAAAACAGAAACTGGCACTAGGGTGCACTGGATTAGTAAGTTAGTCCAAATATGATCAAAAGTGTATGGAAGTGTATGAATATCATAGCAATATCACCCAAAAGTGGCATGGAGCAAGCAGAAATTATAGATACGTTTTGGACGTATCAACATCCCCAAGCTTAATTCCTGCTCGTCCTCGAGTAGGTAAACGATAACAAGAATAATTTCTGTGGTGACATGCTATTAACCATATAGGACTTTTTCATAGTCATATGACAAAAGCTTACTGAGACAATGATTCTAAAGTAATTAAGTTGCCTCAAGAGAAAATCACAAATGACTGAAAGTTTTACAATATGAAACTAAACATCAAAAAGATTTGCAATGAACATGATGTGCAAATATGATAAAGTGATATCTAGATTGCCCCCTTTAGTGATGCAAAACATAAATGCAGGGGCATTTTCAAGGTTTAAGTGATGACTAGATACAATGATTTCAGAATAAACGATATCACAATCATGCAAAAGACAATGCTACTTTGGGACAATGCACATTACACTCAGAATGACAATCATGCTCTCAGTAGTTGGTGCTTCAACATAAAAGTAAAAGAATGGTTAAGTGCTAGAGCTTTTTATTTTGAAAACATGGAAGCAATTGTGTCAACGGTAGTAGTACTTCATATGTGTCATGCATAAAACATCCTATAAGTTGCAAGCCTCATGCATCGTATACCAATAGTGCTCGCTCCTTGTCCTAATTAGCTCGGATTCCCATGGGTTATCATTGCATTGCATATGTTTCAACCAAGTGTCACAAAGGGGTATCTCTATGCCACCTGTACAAAGGTCCAAGGAGATAAATCGCATTTGATTTCTCGTTTTTGATAGATCTCAACTTGAGGACATCCATACCGGGACAACATAGAAAATAGATGATGGACTCCTCTTTAATGCGTAAGCATATTCTCATGAGAGATTGAGGATTAAGGTCCAAGCTAAAACTTCCACCATGATGCATGACTTTGGTTGGCGGCCCAATGTTCTTCTCTAACAATATGCATAGTTATTCAACCCACGACAAATCACCCTTACTTCAGACAAGACGAACATGCATAGCAACTCACATGATATTCAACAAAAGTGTGACAGTTGATGGCGTCCCCAGAAACATGGTTACCGCTCAGCAAGCAACTCATAAGAAATAAGATACATAGACAACATATTCTTTACCACAATAGTTTTTAGGCTACTTTCCCATGAGCTATGTATTGCATGGTTAGTTTGCTTAGTACAGGTGGAGTTTAGCAAAAAGACTGGGAGCGACCAACTAAGAGAGCAATGACGGTCATAATCATGCAGAGCGACAAAGCAATATTGAATTAGGCATGGTAGTTATATCGCTACTCAGAAACAAAAGATCATCAAGGCTTGACAGACTTTCTTTACAGTCTTAAATATGCGTGAGCATACGCCAAGTCAATCAAAATAAATTCTCGAAGGAAGATATTACTAAACCATACCACATCATAGGCAAACAAACCAAGTTGGTACTCCAATAACACATTGGGAACCCCCCAGCTATTTGAGATTAACCATAAGAAAACCTGAACTACTAAGCACCATCATGCAAGTAGCATCTTTATCATAGACACATTAACCAATGCAACGGAAGCAAACTCTCTTAATAAGGTGAGCATGATAATTAAAGAGAGTTCAAGCAACCAACTAAATAAAAGCTCTTGAAAAGATAAGCATGAATACTAAGAGCAGAGCACGATAGTAGCTATTAAAAGACCAAGAACACACACAGCATAGATAGACATGAAAATTCTATGTTATGTTCTAGGTAGAAGTGGAGCGTGTTTCTCTCCCACATAAAGGAATGCTGAGTTCCGACTCATTATGAAAAACTAAAAATAAAACTAAAAGCAAGACGCTCCAAGCATAGCACATAACACATGAAGTGATAAAAATATAGCGAAACGAAAGACGAACTGATAATGTTGGTGGAGAAGGGGATGCACGGGGGCATCCCCAAGCTTAGACGCTTGAGTCTCCTTGAATATTTCGTGGGGGTGCACGGGGGCATCCCCAAGCTTGAGCGCTTGACACTCCTGAATCTTTTTATCATCTTCCCTCGCACACTTCAAAACTCCCTTCATACATAACTCATCATAATCTGATTAGCGAGGTTAGTACCCTTATAAAATAATTATACCTTGCTGGAAATAAGGATATTCTTGAAGTTCTACTGTTTCTCAAGATTGCCAAAAGGTTTTTGCAAAGAAAAAGCAAGTTCTAAATTTGCAAAGTGAAGGTAAGGCAAAACAGGACAGAATCTGTGAAAAACAGAACAGCAGGAAGTAATTGATCTGTTCGGGATACTTCTGCAACTCAAATCAAAAAACTCAGAACCGACGCACGAAAGAAAATTATATAGAGAACGCTGTCGAAACAATTCAGACCAAAAAGATGATCTGGTGATTTTATACGAATTTTTCTATCCAATGACAGAATCTGTTTCCTGGACAGCACCTCGCAACTTTTGAACTTTCTAGCAATCGGAGGCTATACTTGGCACAAATATGAAAAGTAAAGATACAATGGTGATGCTACAGCAGTAAACAACATCAAGACACAACAAAAGCAAAAAATTTATTCATGTGGGCTGCCTCCCAAAAGCGCTTTCTTTTATGCCTTTAAGCTAGGCATAATGCATGGATCAAGTTGTATCAATTGAACCATCATCAAGATCATCAAAAAGCTCTTCAATAATACAACTAGTCTTAAGAGGACTCTCAAATAAAGGCCTCATAGAGATACTTCTAGGTAGAAGACCGAAAGGATAAAAGTCAAGGGAAGATTCATTTATAAATTCATCAAAGACAGGTGTTTCTTCCAAAGTCTTTACAGTTTCAACCCCTTTGGCAATAGGTGGATTACTTTTAGAACGGGGACCCTTTGGAACGTGAACGAACTTAGGCTCCCTCTTTGCCGGAGTTTCTACCTTTTTGGTTTTGATCGAGGAGAAAGTAGTTCCTAAGGTATCAAATATTTCCTCAATCTTGTCCATCCTAGAAGAGTCAGAATCATGGAATTTGACGGTCTCCAAAATTTTGAAAATTTTATGCATGGAGCTATCAAGTCTATTCAAATTCCCTTGGATCTTACGATCCAACTCATTTATCTTATTAGTGCTTGGCATCTCTAGCTCTATCTTTTCAAGTTTTTTCATAATGTGAGCTAGGGTGATGTCCTCTCGAATGCTAACAACAGGGAGATTCCCAACAAGATTTTCAATAATACTAAGAGACTCCCAAACTGGGGCCTCTAGGAAATTCCCATTGATAGCAGTATCTAGAATAAACCTATTCCAAGAAGTAATTCCAACATAAAAGTTTCTAAGCAATATAGTACTAGGTTGCTTCTTGGTGGCTCTTTTTTGTGAATCATTAATTCTATACCAAGCATTTTCAAACTTTCCCCACCTCTTTGTTTAAAGGTGAGAACTTCTGCCTCGTCAAAGACAAAAGGACCCGACATAATGATAACTAAAGAACAAGATAACTATTTTTGTGATTTTCGATAAAAGGGTACTAAAGCAAAAATGAAAGGTAAACTAACAAGAATAAAAAGCAAAGGTAAAAGATAGCATGCAACTCCCCTATCCTGAAGAGTGGAGTCCCCGGCAACGGCGCCAGAAAATACTCCTTGATGGGCCTCGAACCCCTCGTTGGTTACCCCAAGTGGAAGGTGTAAGATGCAGTAAGTAGAAGTGTTTTCCCTTAGCAAAGATACCAAGGATCGAATCCCCAGAGACTCCTAGGTTCAACAAGTAGGTGTCAATTGCTACGGCGCTAGATTAGTAGCAATCAACGTGGACCTGCACACAGATACAAATAACTTTGCTCCAAATGAGTACAGAGAGTGTGACGCCCGAAGACCGACGTCTCAGAAGATTCCAGATGATTCCAGATGTTCCGGGTTCTCCCGTGTGTTTTAGTTGTGCTTGTGTTATTTATTTTTGCATTGCATCATGTCATCATGCCATCATGTCATTAATTTTTGCATCTCAACCTAAATAAATTGTGTGGACCTTCGGTCCATTTAAATCGAGGGAAGGTGTCTTCTCTTTATAACATAAAAAAGCCTCTCAATATTTTAGGGAGCTATATCTATAAATATTCCATTGTTTGGGATCACCGTAACACACTTGCATTTTTCCCCATGCCTCTTAATTCAAGTTTCTCCTTCAAAACCTTGCCAATAATTCTTATCCATTTTATCGAGGCTCTTCCAAAAATCCGAACATTTTTTGGACACTTCATAAATCAAGTCTTAGTTCAAACCCATTTGATTAAATTCAAATAAGTTTGAATTAAATCTCGTTCATGCCTTTTCTATTTTTCTCGGACCGTGCTCATTTTATGATGCCCGAGAGAAATAACCTCTTGTGTTTTTGCCCTAACCCCCCTCCTCTTTCTTTTTTTTTTCTCTTAGTTGTTTTCTGCTAAGGGAATAATTAGAAGAAGAGGAGCAGCCAGCCGAGCCGGCCTCTAGGCCTCTTAGCAGTGCCCAGGCGCTAGGCCCTCCGCCCCGGGCCGCATCTCTCCAGCGCGCAGCGCCCCAACGCGCCTCCCTCCGGCCGCGACCTCCCTCCGGCCTCCCCGCTCGATCTCCCTCTGCCTCGGCCCCCTTCCTCGCCTGGCCCGAGCCGGCCGGCCAGGGGCCCTCCTCCTCTCGAACGCCTCCATCTCCAGGGCTCCAGCACGCCTCCGGCCTCAGGCCCTCCGCCGCCGGGACGCTGCCTCGCCATCTCCTGCGCCCTTCTCCATCTCCAGGCCGAGCCCGCCTTCGCCCGAGGCCCCAGCCTCCGTTCGCCCGTCACCCGCAAGCCAGGAGCCGGGCTCCTCCTTCGTGAGCTGCGAGCGCCCCTCCTCTCCAGCGGAGCCAGGGTCGGCCAGTTGCGCCGTGCACCTCGTCCAGGGCTCCAGCGCTGCCGCGGCACTTCCTCTGCTCCGGGCGGCCCTGCTGCCGCCATGGAGCCCCGCGGCCGCCGCAGCTCCAGCACCTCGACAGCGCCATCGGCGCCCCCAAGACTGCCAAGTTGCTGCCAAGTTTTCCTCCACCAAGTTGCTGCGTCTTCATGTTTTTCGCCAAGTACCTCCACGTGTAGGCTCGTCAAGTACACCACCGGCAAGATCCGGACTCCGAACTTCGAGTACAACTACACGGCGATACCTCAAGTTTGACTACACGGCGTAACGTCAAGTACCACTACATCGCGGGAACCGACGTGACAAGTACCTCTTCGGAAACGGAAACGCCTACGTGAACGACTACCGTCGCCCCGTGTACGACTACGAACGTGTTCCTCGACTCACGAGAACGTCTACTTCCACTACTTCCTCTCCGATCGCGAGAACGACTTCTTCCTCTACGGCCTCGAACCGCCCCGTGAACGTTTTGTTCCGAAGGTATACCCCGAGACGATGACCCGTGGATGAATGCTTGTGTTGTATGAAATGCTCCACTTGTGTGCTCCGTGCCCGTATCATCTTTTGTCGTGCTACTCGGTTGCCTCGTCGCCGACCCGTGGGAACCCGGTGACGGGATCACCCCACCTTTCCTTTTGTTTCACTCGTTCTCCATCATCTTTTGCACCGGACTCTCATCGAGTTACCGGAACCGAGATGTTGCGTTGCATCATTTTCGGATCGTTGCCGTGGCACCCTTTTCATTCCACCACGGTGACAATACTTCATATCTTCTTCTTGTCAACCCTTTTAATAAAATTGCATAAACTTGATCATGTCATCCGCATCATTTAACAACATTATAATGTGTGAATTGTTGTTGCTTTAAATATAACTAAACATGCATATGAGGTTTTTCCCGGAATTGTTGTTATTATTTTCCGGCCTCATTTAAATTGTGTAAATAGTGTAGTTTCTTTATGCTTCACCTCTTGCCATGTTAAAAACATTTAATCTTGTCTTGTAAATAAACGAGAGACAACTAAATAAATAAAATGTGGTGTTTCGTCAATATGCAACTCGTTGCATATTGAGCTCCACTTAACTTGTAGTTTTGTTTGTGCACTTTGCCATGCCATGCATATTTAAACCGGACGTGCAATGTACTCGGATGTGCATCGTATGCCATGTTAATGCTTGTGTGTTTACCGTGTTGTTTGTTTCTTTCCGGTTGCTTCTCTTGTTAGCTTCGGTTTCGTTTCGGAGTTGTGAGGCTTCTTGCTCCGTCTACTTCATGGATCCGTTCTTCTCCCTAGCGGAATCCCAGGCAAGATGATCATACCCTTGGATACCTTTACTACCATTGCCATGCTTAGTTGTCTCGATGCTATCGTTACATGTCGCACTACCCATCTTTTATGTCAGCCTCTCCTTGTTGCCATGAAACCTCTAACCTTTGACACCTTCCTAGCAAAACCACTGTTTGGCTATGTTACCCGCTTGCTCAGCCCCTCTTATAGCGTTGTTAGTTGCAGGTGAAGATGAAGTTTGTTCCAGGAGGGAACTTGTTGTTGTTATATCACAATATCTATAATTATTATTAACACACCTATATATTGGGCATGGCTGGAAGGCTTGGCCTTTTGCTCAGTGTTTTGTTCCACTCATGCCACCTTAGGCGCCGATAAACCGGCATTATGTTCCTTGATTTTGCGTTCCTTACACGATGGGTGGATGGGGACCCCTTGACAGTTCGACTTTGAATAAAACTCCTCCAGCAAGGCCCAACATTGGTTTTATTTTGCCTCATAATAACAACTTAATTAAATAATTAAATTTGCATAGGGGGTCACGTCCCCGAGGATTCTTAATTCTACATAGCAGGGGGGGCCAGTGCTGATGGTGTTGGTCCCAAACGGGGAGTCTGCAGGGCCGCCTTGGGGAAACCCGAGGTATCTGGTATACCTGTAGAATCGCCCATCCGGTCGTGGCCTGAGACGAGATACGCGCGGCTACTATCAGGGTGTCGACACACCGGGAGGTCTTGCTGGACTTGTTTTACCATTGTCGAAATGTCTTGTGCTACCGGGAAGCCGAGCCTGATCGGATTTCCCTAAGATAAGGGGTGATGATATTATATTTATCACTTCAGCTAATCGTGAGAGCTTGTGATGGGCTAAGTTGGGACACCCCTGCAGGGTTATGATCTTTCGAAAGCCGTGCCCGCGGTTATGTGGCAGATTGGAATTTGTTAATGTCCGGTTGTAGAAAACTTGACAGAGGATCCGAAGTAAAACACACAACTGTGTGAGTAACCGTGACTGTCTCTTTTCACTTTGAGAAGAGAACACGGTGGGGTTATGTTTGATTCGTATGTAGTCAGGATCTTTAGCGATCACTACTTTTGCGACCGTTTGCGTAGAAGCTCATCTTATTCTAGTACTCGTAAGTTAGCCACCATATTTTTTCTTAGCCGCTGCTGCAACCTCACCACTTTACCTCTTCCTACCCACAAAGCTTTGCTAGTCTTGATACCCATGGTTATGGGATTGCTGAGTCCTCGTGCCTCACAGATACTACAACACCAGATGCAGGTTCTGCCGAGAATGAAGCAGGAGCTGGTTCAGAGCTTCGCTGGGAGCTCGATGAAGAGAGTGGCCATATACTTGTATCGTTTCGACGATCAGTAGTGGTTTCTACTAGGATTCGATCCGGACCTGTGGCTTTATGTTGTTTTGGTATCTTTCTTTTGGATCTTCGCCCGTAGTCGGGTTGTGATGTTTTGAATGATGTTTTGTTTATGTAATGTATTGTGTGAAGTGGCGAGTGTAAGCCAACTATCTCCTTTTGCAATTTAATCCCTCTTTTACATGAGTCGTGCAAAGATACCAAACTTGAGATCATTCTAGGATGGGCTTATACCTTTAACTCGTGCCTCGACACGTAGGAGGTATAGTCCCATCCTGGGCATTACAAGTTGGTATTCAGAGCCTTCTCCGACCTAGAAGCCCCCACTGATTGATCGAATCGTTGACGGTTGAGTCTAGGCACACACTTGAAAATATTTTGAGTCCTATATATATCGGAGAGTAGGATTTCTTTTGATCCTCATCTCTTTTCACTCTGGTGAGGACTCCTGACGATTACTCTTATCTCTTCTTCTCTCAAAAATGCACCAATTTTTTTTTAGGATCACGCGAGTATTGTTTGGATTGTTCCGATGTCTTTGTGACGAGAACATTGTTCTCGATGCCTCCTGACATTAGGGGTTGTGGCAGTGTCCCGGGGAGTTGAGCTCTGAGGTGTTGTCGTCACAAATCCATCGCGGCAGTACTAGAATACTTAAGACGGCCGACATCGAAAACTCTCCTATGCGGTTAGTGGCAAGATAACCCCGACATCACCCAATACTGGGGAGGTAGTTCGGGAGTATTGCCATAGCTTGTATAGTGGATGCGTTTCGAAGGTCCGAGGTAAACGGTTTCCGGAGAAAACTGGTTATGTGTTGAAGGATGGATACAGCTGGATGTAGGATTAGAGTTGAGTGCGCGATGCTTCCCCTGTATCCCCAACACCCGATTGCATAACTGGAAACTTTCGGAAATTAATAGGTGGGTTCATCTAGTAGTTCTAGGCATTCTTCCAACGAGTGCATGATATGAAGTTCGGGGTTCTACATTGAGTGAAGTGGTTTTATGGGCTTGTTCCGATCGGGAGTTGCATCTTAAAGGGTCCTTGGCTATGCTGATCTGGGGATTGCAAAACCCTTTCGTAACATGTTCCATAAGCTTTCAGCACAAAGATGTCGAATGAAGCTCCTATCTTGTGTTTGTTCCATCTGCTCCTTGTTGCTTTTTATTTACCTTTTGTTCTCCAATTGGCTTCTCGATAAGTTGATGTACCTGCGGAATTCATTCGTTCAATTCTCTGTTCGGATAGATATGTTGCAACATAATCTTCTTCATAAACATATCTATTCTTTGTTTCGTTTTGATTCTGGTATTCGAGTTGCTTCGATGTCAAATGTTGATTCCATACCTTTCTTAATCGGTGTTCTCATATTTCTATGGGAGTACTAATTCTTCTTCACCATCGAGATCTTCATGTTAATCCTTTTCAACCGGTGTGCCTTCTCTTCAAGTTATTCCGTAAGGGCGCCGTTGAGAAATCTAACGATTTGTCTGTTTCTTTCATCTCAAGTTGTCTTTGTTTTACCCACCCTCCCTCCCTTCTCTTTATGGAGCTGGAATTCTTAATGAAGTATCCATTTTATTCATGGGATGTTTCTTCATTCTTTTCCTCAATGTTCTTATCCGATGCTTTATCGTGAAGATGCTCAAGTGCTTCAAGTTCATCATTCTTTTGTTCTCAATTCTGCCGGTGGATGTAATTCAAGATTTCGGTGTTGATCTTATCCTTTTTCCTCATTTCACAATGCTTTCTTATTCCGGTGCACTAATTATTCATTCTCCTCTTGCTATTCATATCCGGAGTGCTGAAGATTCGTGTTTCCATTCTTAATCATGTCAAGCTATTTTGAGCTTTGTCATCTTATTCTAGCCATTTAATTCAACCGGTGCAATATCTCTTAAGCAATCTTTTCCAACGGTGATTTTTTTTGAGTGGGCCATAACCCACAGGTCTTTTTCAAGGATCTTACCTGACTCTTCTATTTTTCTGGAGTTATACTCAAATTCTTTTCAAAGTGTGACGTAAGAATGATCCCCATCAGTCACATGCCATCTCCAAGATCGCTTTCAAATTCTTTTTCATCATTGGTTCAACCTTTTAATTCTTCATTCCGGAGTGCTCAACAATTCTTATGGCATTTCTCGTCTTCATTCACAACATTTGGAGACCGGAGAAGAGTTTCTCTTAATCTTGACCCGTTCTCTTGTTGAGTTGTGGTTCTAGCTTCATGCCATCCTCATTATTGTTCAGATTGTGAGGAATTCTTTTATACCCGTCCGAAGCATTTCATGAATTCTTTCCATTGTGATCCTCCGAAGGCCATCATTTCAGAAGATTCTTCGTTCTCAGTTTTCAACTTCGTCCTCCAATATTCTTCATTGATGTCTCTTCGTTCGTCTCCATATTTTTACGGTGGTTCGTTCAAGTCTACTCTTCCTTGTTATCGTTTTAATTCATTTGTTCTTTTAACAATCCTACCGGTGGTTCATTGTAGATTTACCCAAGCTTGTGCGAGATCTCTCTTTATTTTTTTTCCAACGAGAATAAGTAGTATGCCAAATCCTTTGGTTGTCATCAATTTAAATTGGTGAAGGATATGCATGACATAATTCTTATTCTTAGTCCTTCAAGGTGATTTAATTCTTTTGTCTGGAGCTTGTTCATCATATCATATTCTCGGTTCTAAGTTGTTCATCTTATTTTCCAGAGCTCCAAGTTATTTCAATGATATCATTTCAAAGCTCCATCTAATTCATCGCGGGCCTTGAATCTTTTTCTTTTCATCTTTCACTTCTCATCCTTTTGTTACCGGAGTTCTTCATGGTGGTTCATCATCCATTAATTCTTCCTCGAAGTCTTCATCAAGATTCTTGTTGGAGCTCAAGCATTCTTCTTCATGCTTTCCAATTGCAATCCTTTCTACCTTATCTTTTAAGGTGGTGTTATGTCATTCTTGACAATTCCTTCATGTTTCATGATTCACGAGTTATCAAGAATGAGATAAATAAAACCATCATTTCTTTCTCTTTAGGAGATCTTTTCAACCCCTCATTTTTATCTCTTGGAGTTATCTTGGGTTATAATTCACCTAAAAGCTTTCCCTAAGGATTGTTGCTATTATGGTGCTTATAAATGACCCAAGTTCTTCATTTATCATTCCGGTGAAAGTTTTTCATCTCCTTGTGGGTCTCAATCCAATCAATCGTTTCCGTTAGTGGCTGGTTGTCACCTCTTAATTTTGAGATGTTTTCCATAAGCCCACATCAAGCTTATTCTTTCGTTGTTGAATTTCCAACAACTCCGTTCAACCCTTCTTCCTAAGGATGCTCTTTCAAATTCAATTTTGACAGAAGTTGTCATATTTTCCTCCGTTCTTTTCTTTCCAACGATCTATATTCTATTCTTTCATTCCGGAGGCATTGTGATATTGCTCTCTTTAACCATCATATCGTTTTATAGAGATCATGTTCTTTCCCTTGCTTATCATTTAACCGGGGTGTTGTATTCTTCATTCAAGTTCCGTTATCTTATCAAGTTTTTCCTCTCTTTTTACCGGAGTGCACTTAACTTCGTTCATCTCTATTGTATTCTTCTTTCAAGATTGTTCAACCTCTCAAGGTTCTTTGGTTTTCACTCGTCTGTCAAAGAAGCAACTTTGTTTTACCTCTTCTTTTTCCGTTTTTACCGGTGCTATCTCTAGGATCTCGGGTCGAGATCCTCTGTTAGTGTGGGAGAGTTGTGACGCCCGAAGACCGACGTCTCAGAAGATTCCAGAAGATTCCAGATGTTCCGGGTTCTCCCGTGTGTTTCAGTTGTGCTTGTGTTATTTATTTTTGCATTGCATCATGTCATCATGCCATCATGTCATTAATTTTTGCATCTCAACCTAAATAAATTGTGTGGACCTTCGGTCCATTTAAATCGAGGGAAGGTGTCTTCTCTTTATAACATAAAAAAACCTCTCAATATTTTAGGGAGCTATATCTATAAATATTCCATTGTTTGGGATCACCGTAACACACTTGCATTTTTCCCCATGCCTCTTAATTCAAGTTTCTCCTTCAAAACCTTGCCAATAATTCTTATCCATTTTATCGAGGCTCTTCCAAAAATCCGAACATTTTTTGGACACTTCATAAATCAAGTCTTAGTTCAAACCCATTTGATTAAATTCAAATAAGTTTGAATTAAATCTCGTTCATGCCTTTTCTATTTTTCTCGGACCGTGCTCATTTTATGATGCCCGAGAGAAATAACCTCTTGTGTTTTTGCCCTAACCCCCCTCCTCTTTTTTTTCTCTTAGTTGTTTTCTGCTAAGGGAATAATTAGAAGAAGAGGAGCAGCCAGCCGAGCCGGCCTCTAGGCCTCTTAGCAGTGCCCAGGCGCCAGGCCCTCCGCCCCGGGCCGCATCTCTCCAGCGCACAGCGCCCCAACGCGCCTCCCTCCGGCCGCGATCTCCCTCCGGCCTCCCCGTTCGAGCTCCCTCTGCCTCGGCCCCCTTCCTCGCCTGGCCCGAGCCGGCCGGCCAGGGGCCCTCCTCCTCTCGAACGCCTCCGTCTCCAGGGCTCCAGCACGCCTCCGGCCTCAGGCCCTCCGCCGCCAGGACGCCGCCTCGCCATCTCCTGCGCCCTTCTCCATCTCCAGGCCGAGCCCGCCTTCGCCCGAGGCCCCAGCCTCCGTTCGCCCGTCACCCGCAAGCCAGGAGCCGGGCTCCTCCTTCGCGAGCTACGAGCGCCCCTCCTCTCCAGCGGAGCCAGGGTCGGCCAGTTGCGCCGTGCACCTCGTCCAGGGCTCCAGCGCCGCCGCGGCACTTCCTCTGCTCCGGGCGGCCCTGCTGCCGCCATGGAGCCCCGCGGCCGCCGCAGCTCCAGCACCTCGACAGCGCCATCGGCGCCCCCAAGACTGCCAAGTTGCTGCCAAGTTTTCCTCCACCAAGTTGCTGTGTCTTCATGTTTTTCGCCAAGTACCTCCACGTGCAGGCTCATCAAGTACACCACCGGCAAGATCCGGACTCCGAACTTCGAGTACAACTACACGGCGATACCTCAAGTTCGACTACACGGCGTAACGTCAAGTACCACTACATCGCGGGAACCGACGCGACAAGTACCTCTTCGGAAACGGAAATGCCTACGTGAACGACTACCGTCGCCCCGTGTACGACTACGAACGTGTTCCTCGACTCACGAGAACGTCTACTTCCACTACTTCCTCTCCGATCCCGAGAACGACTTCTTCCTCTACGACCTCGAACCGCCCCGTGAACGTTTTGTTCCGAAGGTATACCCCGAGACGATGACCCGTGGATGAATGCTTGTGTTGTATGAAATGCTCCACTTGTGTGCTCCGTGCCCGTATCATCTTTTGTCGTGATCCTCGGTTGCCTCGTCGCCGACCCGTGGGAACCCGGTGACGGGATCACCCCACCTTTCATTTTGTTTCACTCGTTCTCCGTCATCTTTTGCACCGGACTCTCATCGAGTTACCGGAACCGAGATGTTGCGTTGCATCATTTTCGGATCGTTGCCGTGGCACCCTTTTCATTCCACCACGGTGACAATACTTCATATCTTCTTCTTGTCAACCCTTTTAATAAAATTGCATAAACTTGATCATGTCATCTGCATCATTTAACAACATTATAATGTGTGAATTGTTGTTGCTTTAAATATAACTAAACATGCATATGAGGTTTTTCCCGGAATTGTTGTTGTTATTTTCCGGACTCATTTAAATTGTCTAAATAGTGTAGTTTCTTTATGCTTCACCTCTTGCCATGTTAAAAACATTTAATCTTGTCTTGTAAATAAGCGAGAGACAACTAAATAAATAAAATGTGGTGTTTCGTCAATATGCAACTCGTTGCATATTGAGCTCCACTTAACTTGTAGTTTTGTTTGTGCACTTTGCCATGCCATGCATATTTAAACCGGACATGCATCATACTCGGATGTGCATCGTATGCCATGTTAATGCTTGTGTGTTTACCGTGTTGTTTGTTTCTTTCCGGTTGCTTCTCTTGTTAGCTTCGGTTTCGTTTCGGAGTTGTGAGGCTTCTTGCTCCGTCTACTTCATGGATCCGTTCTTCTCCCTAGCGGAATCCCAGGCAAGATGATCATACCCTTGGATACCTTTACTACCATTGCCATGCTTAGTTGTCTCGATGCTATCGTTACATGTCGCGCTACCCATCTTTTATGTCAGCCTCTCCTTGTTGCCATGAAACCTCTAACCTTTGACACCTTCCTAGCAAAACCACTGTTTGGCTATGTTACCCGCTTGCTCAGCCCCTCTTATAGCGTTGTTAGTTGCAGGTGAAGATGAAGTTTGTTCCAGGAGGGAACTTGTTGTTGTTATATCACAATATCTATAATTATTATTAACACACCTATATACTGGGCATGGGTGGAAGGCTTGGCCTTTTGCTCGGTGTTTTGTTCCACTCATGCCACCTTAGGCACCGATAAACCGGCATTATGTTCCTTGATTTTGCGTTCCTTACACGATGGGTGGATGGGGACCCCTTGACAGTTCGATTTTGAATAAAACTCCTCCAGCAAGGCCCAACATTGGTTTTATTTTGCCTCATAATAACAACTTAATTAAATAATTAAATTTGCATAGGGGGTCGCGTCCCCGAGGATTCTTAATTCTACATAGCAGGGTGGGCCAGTGCTGATGGTGTTGGTCCCAAACGGGGAGTCTGCGGGGCCGCCTTAGGGAAACCCGAGGTATCTGGTATACCTGTAGAATCGCCCATCCGGTCGTGGCCTGAGACGAGGTACGCGCGGCTACTATCAGGGTGTCGACACGCCGGGAGGTCTTGCTGGACTTGTTTTACCATTGTCGAAATGTCTTGTGCTACCGGGAAGCCGAGCCTGATCGGATTTCCCTAAGATAAGGGGTGATGATATTATATTTATCACTTCAGCTAATCGTGAGAGCTCTTGATGGGCTAAGTTGGGACACCCCTGCAGGGTTATGATCTTTCGAAAGCCGTGCCCGCGGTTATGTGGCAGATTGGAATTTGTTAATGTCCGGTTGTAGAAAACTTGACAGAGGATCCGAAGTAAAACACACAACTGTGTGAGTAACCGTGACTGTCTCTTTTCACTTTGAGAAGAGAACACGGTGGGGTTATGTTTGATTCGTATGTAGTCAGGATCTTTAGCGATCACTACTTTTGCGACCGTTTGCGTAGAAGCTCATCTTATTCTGGTACTCGTAAGTTAGCCACCATATTTTTGCTTAGCCGCTGCTGCAACCTCACCACTTTACCTCTTCCTACCCACAAAGCTTTGCTAGTCTTGATACCCATGGTTATGGGATTGCTGAGTCCTCGTGGCTCATAGATACTACAACACCAGATGCAGGTTCAGCCGAGAATGAAGCAGGAGCTGGTTCAGAGCTTCGCTGGGAGCTCGATGAAGAGAGTGGCCGTATGCTTGTATCGTTTCGACGATCAGTAGTGGTTTCTACTAGGATTCGATCCGGACCTGTGGCTTTATGTTGTTTTGGTATCTTTCTTTTGGATCTTCGCCCGTAGTCGGGTTGTGATGTTTTGAATGATGTTTTGTTTATGTAATGTAATGTGTGAAGTGGCGAGTGTAAGCCAACTATCTCCTTTTGCAATTTAATCCCTCTTTTACATGAGTCGTGCAAAGATACCAAACTTGAGATCATTCTAGGATGGGCTTATACCTTTAAGTCGTGCCTCGACACGTAGGAGGTATAGTCCCATCCTGGACATTACAGAGAGGTTGTCAATCTCTCCGGCCTTGTAGTTCACAAAGGATTAAAAGCAATGATAGTAGTTATAGATAGTGTTTTGCAATAGTAAGTAAATAGCAGAAAGTAAATAGTGGATGTGATCAATGATGGTAATATGGACCGGAGTCTCATGATGTTCACTAGTGATGTCTCTCTCCCAAAAGACGATAAAACAGCTATGTGAGGTAAACGAATTACAGCTGGGCAATTGACAGGACCACGAACGCAAACCAATGCTGACTACATTGTAAGAAAGCTTGAGGTTCAAAGCATGGGCGGTACGCCAAAGTAAGTAGACCGAAATCCATCAATATCTACTACTAATAATCCACCTTGAGATATCTATCCAGAACATCTCACTGGTATTAAGTTGCGAGTCCCACCCATAGTGTAAACTCAATGCAACAGACAACTGCATTAAAAGAACTTTGCGTAAAGTAAACAATCCTTGCACCCGCGGGCACAAGCACCGTTGTTTTCCCCCTTGTGGCAACAACACATCCCCTAGACTCATGTTTCTATCACTCAAGCAAGTCATCGAGGGGCATGAACCCACAATCGAGCATAACGTTCCCTCTTGGAGTCACTACCTATTACTCGGCCAAAGCAATAAATAACAATGGAGAACATGCAAGAATTACTTATGAACTAAAATATAAAAGAGGTGAATCAAATATATTACTCAAGATCAATCTGAACATAATCTCATAATCCATCGGATCCCAGCAAACTCAACATAGCAACAGCATAAGGATTACATAGGTGCCTCGATCATGTTGGGCAGCTCACGAGGACTAATTAGTGAAGCACAAGAACGGGAGGAGAACATCACATAGCTACTGGTCATGGACTCATGGTCCAAGGGAGACTACTCACGAGTCATCCGGGAGGCGTCCATGGTGGTGGAG
The DNA here is from genome assembly GCA_902687465.1 of Secale cereale. Lineage (NCBI taxonomy): Eukaryota > Viridiplantae > Streptophyta > Magnoliopsida > Poales > Poaceae > Secale > Secale cereale. The sequence goes on along the minus strand of LR738710.1, from coordinate 854,165,191 downwards.
AAGCTCCCGGTGGTGATCCTCCCCTCCGGCAGGGTGCCGGGAAGAGTTCTCCTGGTGCTCCCGATCTTGGAAGCGGCGGCGGCGGCGGAACAGAGATGGGATCGCGAAAAGAGTTCTTTTTCTGAGGGTTACGGAGGGTCCTTTAAATATATGCAAAAGTAGGGCATCGGGGGAGCCTCGGGGGGCCCAGGTGCCCCCCCGGCGCGGCCCAGGGGGGGGCGCGCCGCCAGGGCGCCTGGAGCCCTGGTGCCCCCCCCCCCCAGGCTGCCCTTCGGACGCAGTGTTGTTTCCGGAACGCTGATTTTTTATATAATTTTTCCGGATTTTTCTGGGCAGTTCTCGAAACGTGAAAACCTGAAATACAAAAACAGCCGAAAACAGAAACTGGCACTGGGGTGCACTGGATTAGTAAGTTAGTCCAAATATGATCAAAAGTGTATGGAAGTGTATGAATATCATAGCAATATCACCCAAAAGTGGCATGGAGCAAGCAGAAATTATAGATACGTTTTGGACGTATCATAAAGCATGGTATGATTCACTTCCATGCGGTTCCATTAAGAGTCCTCAAGACTTAGCTCACTCTTTTGTTGATAAGTACTTTCCTGCTCACATGCAACATGCTTCTTTACAAAGAATTTATAACTTTAAAAAGTTGCAGGATGAGTCCCTCCCTAAAGCTTGGGGGAGGTACTGCGGTCTGATTCGGGCTAGACCAGGACATGAAATCCCTAAGAATGAATTAATCGATATATTCTATGCTGGTCTAACTGATGAATCCAGGTCCTATTTGGACAGTTGTGCTGGTTGTGTTTTCAGGAAAAGAACACCGGACGATGCAGAAGATTTGATGGGCAGGATTGCCAAAAACCATGAAGATTGGTCCGTTCCTGAACCACCTCCACCACCAAAGAAGAGGGGCATGTTTGTTCTAAGCCCCGAAGATATGCGAGAAGCAAAGAAGTCTATTAAAGAGAAAGGTATTAAAGCTAAAGACGTGAAGAATCTACCCCCTATTGAGAAGTTGTGTGAGCCTACTACTCACCCTCCTATGGTAGAGGTACACTCTCTTTTAGATTTCAACGCAAGTGACATCCATCATGGTAAGCCTCCTGATCAATGTTTAGATGAGTTTGATAATTTTATTATGAAACAAAATCATTTTAATGAGAGGATACAAAGTCAATTGCATGATAATTCCCTTGCTATCAAAAGATTGCTTGATGTTTTAGATAGAACAGTTAATGATGTTCAATGTCTTGTGAAGCATTTTCATATGGTTCAAACTCAGCTAGACCAAATTTCTAATGTGCAAAGAGATTTGCTTGCTAACAATGCCAAACAAGATAATTTGCAGGCTTTTGGGATTAAGACCCGAGGAGGAACTAGCACTCAAGATCCTCTCTATCCAGAGGGGCATCCGAAGAGAATCGAGCAGGATTCTCAAATGCAGGAAGAAGAAATTGTTGGCTCTCCAAAGAAAAAGAAGAAACATAAGGAGACTGATAATTCTAATGATACTATTGTAGATGAAGAGCCAACTATTGATCCTAACAGCGTATCTATCTCCGATGCTGAGACTGAAGACGGTGCTGAACCTGAAGGTAAGGATAATGAGAAGAATGATCCGCCTGAAGTTCGAGAAGAAGAAGCACCTGACAAACGTAAGAGGTACACTAAAGAAGACTTCATTGCAAGAAAACATGGGAAGGCAAGAGAACCATGGGTACAGAAACCCATGCCCTTTCCAGGTAAGTCCATCAAATCCAAAGAAGAAGAGCATTACAATAAGTTTTGTGAGTGGATTAAACCTCTTTTTCTTCAAATCCCTTTGACTGATGCTATTAAGTTATTTTCTTATTCAAAATATATGAAAGATATTGTCACTAATAAAAGAAAAGTTCCTAATGAAGAAATATCTACTATGCTTGCTAATTACTCTTTCAGTGGCAAGATTCCTGAGAAGCTCGGTGATCCAGGTATACCCACCATTCCTTGCTCCATAATGAATAATTATGTCAAAACTGCTTTATGTGATCTTGGAGCAGGAGTGAGTGTTATGCCTCTCTCTCTTTACGAGAGGCTTTGTTTAGAGAAACTAATTCCCTACAGATATCTCCCTTCAGATGGCTGACAAGTCAACCGCTGTTCCGATAGGTATTTGTGAGGATGTTCCCGTAGAAGTTGCTAATTGTTTAATTCTTACTGATTTTGTTGTGCTTGACATGCCCGAGGATGGGAGCATGTCCATTATTCTTGGTAGACCTTTTCTTAACACCGCAGGTGCTATTATTGATTGCAATAAAGGAAAGGTTACTTTCCATGTGAATGATAAAGAACACACGGTGTATTTTCCAAATAAGACCTGCAGGAGGCATGGCCTCAACTCTATAGAGAATATCGAGACCGTGAAAATTGGAGAATGGGACTGTCCACTGCATGTGCCTCACAAATACAAAACTATCATGGTGGGGACGATGTCTATCAAGGTGAAAGTTCAATGATTACTTCATAAGAGGTGAGACTTTTTGCTCTATATATCGCCTGTTTGTTGGTAAGACTTGATCAACCTTACTAATAAACATGTTTTATATAGATAAAAAGTTGAGCTTGTTATGTTTTCATTTGTTTTTAGTTCTTTGTCCTACTTGCTGTACCAAGTATTTATGTTTTGAAGCTTCACAATACTACTCACTACTTCAAGTTTTCAGAGAGTTTTGCAGCTTTTTGAACTTCGAAAATTTTTCAACAGTGAAGTTTTCAGAAAAATTCCAGAAAAATAAAAATAAAAATTTCCACGTCGGGAGTGACCCAGAAAGTCCTGGGGCCAGCCAGGGGGACCCACCAGTGGCCCAGGCGGCCAGCTGGCACGGCCCAGCCCCTGGCCGCGCCCACAGGGCGCCTGGGGCCCACAGGACCCCCCTCCAGGTATGTCTTCTTCCTCCCTCTCCCTCTTTCTCCAAAAACGCGAGTTCTGCACTTGTTCTTGTGTTCTTGCTGTTCCTGGAGGCGATTCTTCGATCTCTCTCTATAGCCCCTCATTTGAGCTGAAATTTTGAGCAAATACTCCCTGGTATGTGACTCCTCCACCCCTCCAATTAGATTTTTGATTGGTGGCCTCATTTGTGAGTATTTAGTAGTTCTTGGTGCTGTAGAGATGAGCTTGCATGCATGTGTAGAAAGTATTTTCCAAGTTTTGATGCAAGTTTATGCCTTGGGCAAGTGAGTTGAGTAGTTTGCCTTAACTCATCTTGTTTTAATCCTCATTTTTGTAAATTGCAAAAAAATATTCAGAAATGAGTTTGTTAGGAAGGGCAAAAGGATGGCTTGAGAAGAGGAGGCCCGCACACTCCGATCGAGTTACTAGAGCCGCAGCTTCACCCTCAACTGCTAGGGTGAGCTATAATGAAGATCATGTGCCCCTGGAGTTGTTGGAAGACACAAGTCCAGCACGTGCGATGACATTTCCATGTGATGAATTGCTTGAAGCTGCGGGAATCAAGGATGAGTTTTATAATCTTTGTGCTAATGCAGGATTGACATGGCTCGTCACGAGCCATGTTACCCAGTATCAAAAACTCACCTCCAGTTTCATTAACAGTTTTAGATACAATCCTGATTCAGGTGCTATTGAGTTTAAAATTTATAATGATCTTATCACCATGACTTTGGGAAATTTTTGTGAAATAATAAGTGTGGCGAACGTTGGGAGGACGGCTAGGATGGCCACTCAGCCCTCCGAGCTGAAAACCGTCATCAACTCTCTCTGCAGCATGGGTACGAGGGATATTCATCGGTCGAAGATCTCCAGCATCCTATTTCCTCACCTCAGGTATTTTGCATATTATATTGCCAGAGGGGTGTTAGCTCGTGACAACACGAGCAGCATTTCTGCTCCGGATATTGCTATCCTGGCAGCAGCCTTCTCAGGGAGGTATGATTATAATCTGGGTGCCTTAATTGCTCGACGCCTTGCTATGAACGGTAACAAGGGGGACTTATATGGTGGCTTTTATGCCACACTTATCTTAGAACATCTTGGAGGCACCCCACACCCTGATGATAATCCTTTTATTTATTTAAGCTTTGATCTTGCTGCTATGAAAAGGCATAAGTTTGTTACCATGGCTTCTGAGCTTGATAATCTTGTTTATATCTTGCGTTTCGGAACTACCGCGGAACGCGAGATCCGTCTACCTGCACCCCTTTTGTTTGATTTTTCTCGCAGGAACGGATGGTCCTTTGATGTTGTCCAGTTCGATGAGTTCATGGTCCAGCATCAGTTTCATAACCCCATGAGGGGGTTGTGCCCGACGAGGAGGAGCACGGTGAGTTACCACCTTTTCAGGGAGAAACCGCCACCGAGTTTGGTGAAGGTTCTACCTCTGTTTGGCGTTCGGAACCTTCCTCGTGGGAGACTCCGAGGAGTTCGGTGTACGCGCCAGCATCCTTCTACGACCCTTGGACTCACCACCATACCCCCGGAGCAGGAGGCTCCTGGGGGCAGTAGCTGCTACCAACTTAGGCCAAAAGCCTAAGCTTGGGGGAGTACGTGCTCCTCTCACTTTTCCATTGTATTATCCATTTTATTCACTTTGATCTTTTCGAAGTTTTTGCCCGTTCTTCTTTATTTCTCTCTTTGCAAATACAAAAAAAAGATTTTCTCTTTCTTTTGCTTTTATTCAATCTTTGTAAAATCCAAAAATATTTCCTTTCTCTCTTCAGTCTGCTTTGTTTTCAGAGTTCAGCTCGAGTCCGTGATGGCATTTAATTATATTTCCTACGTTCGATCGTGCAAGTGACAAGCAGTAATGACGAAGATCGACTAAAGGGAAGCAACAAGGGAGACCGGTATGAACTCTTTTTGTTTCTACTTTTGTACATATGCATGTACTTATGATCTAGAGACCAGCTTGTAGCGACATAGTGCTATGTTTACAATGCTCTTCCAGTGGTTCATGCTTTCCTTGTGGCTAGTCCCGAATAACTAGAGTATATAATCTATTATTGAAATGATCTACATGCATTGCACTGTTCATAGTCTGGTATACTAAGGTGGTATTTCCCTTTAGAGAATTTTTGGATTGACTTGGCACATGCTTACACATGTTTAAGACTAAAAAGTCTACTCTGCCTTGATGATCTTTGAGTTTCAGAATAGTTATATCACTTTCATGCCCGATTCAATGTTGCTTTGTCACTCTGCATGATTATGACCGTTATTGCTCTCTAGTTGGTCGCTTCCCAGTCTTTTGCTAAACCTCCACCTGTACTAAGCGGACTGACTGCTTGTGCATCCAAAATCCTTAAAACCTGTTATGCCATATGAGTCCACCATACCTTCCTATACATGGTATTTACCTGCCATTCCTAACGAAGACTTTCGTGTACCACCTCAAAATTAATCAAAAGCATTTCTCTTTTTGTGCCTATGTTTTAGCTCATGAGGAAGTAGTAGTTAATTCATGATTTTTTTAAAGTTGGACAAGCTTCACCCCGGGATTGCATGTATAATGTGCAAACCCATAATACGAGAAGGAACTGGCATTGAGTGCGCCCGGCTCTAAAAGATAATACAACAAACAAACCCTCCTTCACGCTTTGTTCATGTGAAATCAGAAAACCTTGGCAGTGATAAACAAAGGAGATTAAGAGGATGTGATCGTCCTCATGCGAGAGCCGTTCCTCGAGACTTATCCAGCTTAAGAAGTAATTGAGTTATCTGCTAGCATTCGTTGACGAAATATGCACCTCTCAAAAACGTTTTTACCTCTGTTTTTTAAAAACCAAGAGCTCTGGTACATGTTTAGTTTTTGTTTCCGATCACGGGTTTTCAACTTTGCCAACAAAAGCCACGGTTCGAGAGTCTCCACCTTCTTTCTTCAAAGCACTAACTAGGAGAGCATAATTGTCATTCTGAGTGTAATGTGCATTGTCCCAAAGTATTACATTGTCTTCTGCATGCTTGTGATATGATTTATTCTGAAATTCTTAGTTCTAGTCTCCTTTAAAACTCTGGAGGAGTTTCTGCATTTATGTTTTGCTTCACTCATGGAAACTAGCGAAATACCACCCTAGTATGCTCAAGCTATGTGCAATGTAATCTTGTCTTGATTTTCAGTAGTATATTATTTACTTTTAAGTATTTGTGACTAGTCACTTGAAAGAAGGATTGCTCCTTGCATTGTCCTCATAGTACTGTTTCAATACTTGCTAAACTCTTTTCGTAGTACATGCTTATATACATCTAATAAAGCAAAAGAGTTTGTCAAAGTTTTCTTTGTCGCGTCCAGTTCGTTGAACTGAATTGCTTGAGGACAAGCAATATGCTAAGCTTGGGGGAGTTGATACGTCTCAAACGTATCTACTTTTCCAAACACTTTTGATATTGTTTTGACCTCATTCTTGCATGATTTGAACTAAACTAACCCGGACTGACGCTATTTTCAGCAGAGCTGCCTATATGGTTTCATTGTGTGCAGGAAAACGGATTTTTAGGTATCTCAGAAAAATCCACGAAAAATCACAGAAAATCCACGCACCCGAAGGAACCAGGAGCCAGAAGAGGGGCCAGAGGGGGGGCCAGGGGGTGCCCAGGCGCCCTGTGGGCGCCCCCCCCCCCCCCGGGCCGCGCCGGGGGTCGCCTGGGTGGGGCCCACACCCCCTGGTGCCCTACTTTGCCTCGTATTTTTACTCGCGACACGGAAACCCCAGATCAGAAGTTCTTTTCGCAGTTTTCCGTCGCGGAGCCGCCGCCACCCTCTGTTCTTCTTCGGGAGGGCTAATCTGGAGGCTGAATTGGCCTCCGGAGAGGGGAGATCGTCGCCATCGTCATCACCATCACCACTCCATCATCCCTCCATGACTTCTCCCTCCATGTGTGAGTAATTCCCCTACTGTAGGCGAAGGGGATGGTAGGGATTGGATGAGTTAGATCATGTAATAGTTTGTCAGATCGTTGGGGGCATGTTGCCTATCATCTACTATGGTGTTTATCATCTTTGCTTCAACTTGTTATTCTTAATGCTTGACACTTATGGCCCGAGTGCCATGATTTCAGATCTGAACCATATGTGTTTGCATGAATATATTTGTGTTCGTGATCCTATCTATGAGTTGTTTGCACCTGTTACGGTTCGGAACCGGTGATCCCAAAAGTGACAGCTTGGGACAGCAAAGGGGATGGTCCGTAGTTTGAGGATTACATGTATCCATTGAGTTCATTGCTTTGTTCCGGTGCTCTTTAACAGGAGCACCTTAATCTCCATAAGTTCCTTTTGGCCCCGTTCGTAGCGGGATGGTAGGACAAAAGATGTTGTGCAAGTTCTTATTGCAAGCACGTACAACTACCTACGGGATACATGCCTAATGTTTGATATTTGCCTAGATGATCATTACTTTTCCGTGTGCCGTGCCCCAAGTTAGAATCTATCTCATCAATGCAGCGCCCAACCATCCATCTCCCTAGCCTACAGTGTTTTAAATCCTGCTGGTTACTAGTTGCTATTTTTGCCATTTACTTTTGATATTTACTTTTATTGTTTACTTTTACTATCACTATCATCACTATCATATCACTGTTACCATTTATCTTTTGTTGCAAGTAAGTATATTTCAGGTGCGGTTGAATTGAAAACTCAACTATCAAAGCTTATAAATACTCTTTGGCTCCCCGTGTGTCGAATCAATAAATTGGGTTATTCTTACCCGCGAAGACTATCTCGATCCCTTATGGTTGAGGGTTATCAATGAAGCATCACCCCATTCGAAGTTGGTGGCCATAGATGAACCTAGATGGACGTCCACCACCAAGTCTTTGCTTCCGCCTTCCGGTCATATGATTTGTGGCTCCACTATCGAGCAACCATGATCCCCCACCGGAAGCAAACTCCTACAATAGATCAATGCTTGGATTTAGGTACCCATTTGGTAATGGGTCCTTTGAGGTTAGTAACAAGGGTCTTAGGAACCCAAATAGACCATTCAATGTACTCATAAGAAGAACCAAAAAATTTAGCAAAGACATGACCATCACTAGCACGACATAAAACATAAGAAGGATTAAAGTCGCCGGCCATGTTTGATGGTATGGTGGGGTTTTTCTTGACTCCACCACCTTCACATTGTTCTTCTTCTTAGATGCGTCCTCTCCCTCTTTCACAAAGGTTTGTAGGAGAGGGGGAGGTAGCTTGGTCTTGTCATTCTTCTTCTTATTGGGCTTGGGAGCATACCCAATTCCTTCGTTTGCCACAACCTCCTTTTGATTACTCAAAAGATTGTTGAGGTTCTTCTCACCTTGTATACATGTCACAAGGCCTTTCTCAAGTTGCTTCTTCAACTTGGCATTTTCTTCAACAAGATGCACATGCTCGCAACATGGGTTAGTAGCATTTGCATTATCAATCAACACCATGCGAGGAAAGATAGCCTATTCCTTGGTTAGCGAGACTTGGAGTTGATCATGAGACTCCTTGAGAGAAGCATGCATACCTTTCAAGGCCTTGTGAGCCTTGTCAAGTGTAACAAACTCCTCCTTGATTCTAGTATGGTCAACCCCAAGTTTTGCCTTCTCGAAGTTAAGCATACGAGAGACAACTAAAGCATGATCGAGATCTTTCTTTAATTTAGCATGATCATCGTTGTGTGACTCCTGAAGAGCCAAACGAAGACCACGCTCTTCCTTTAGAGAATTAGAGAGATCCGATATTTCATCGGCATAGTCTCGACTATGTCCTTCCATTTTAGCAATGGTCTCCTCGTGAGCCTCGATCATGTCATTGGCCTCACCGAGTTGTTCCAAGAGAGCAACAAAGTGCTTCTTGGGTTTGCCCTTGAGTTTTCTCATAAACAACTCAAACTCATTCTCTTCCTCCTTAGCTCCCTCACTCTCATCAATACAATCCGTTAATGAAGGATTAGAGATGATGGTAGTGTTGATGTTTGGAGTTACCTTGTTGGTGGCCTTCGCCATGAGACAGTTGGCGGTGATATTCTCATTTGGAGAGTCGAAGAGAGATGTGCGTGGAGTAGTAGCAATAGCAATTGTGGCCATGATGACCATCTCATCATCTTCATCATTATCATCATCCTCAACATATTCTTCTTGGGCCACCAACCCTTTAGGAGGAGTCTTCTTGTTGAAGTTGTTCTTGTTGGGATAAGACTTGGCCTTATCGTTCCGGATAAGCTTGCCTCCAAAGTCTTCTCTTTTCTCATAAGGGCAGTCTGCAACGAAGTGGCTTACATTTCCACAGTTGAAGCATGTCCTCACTCGTTGCTTGCCCTTGTTGCCACTTGAGTTGTTCTTGTTGAAGTTGGGCCTTGAGTTCTTCTTGTTGCCCCAAAATTGCCGCAAAGCAAGAGCCATGTGCTCATGATAGGCATATTTGGTGTCCTCGAGGCAACACTCATCGTCATCCTCCTCCTCCTCTTCTTCCACACAAGCCTTGGCCTTCAAGGAAAGGTTAGGCTTCTTTGATCGTTGAGCTCTTAAAACTGCATTGTTGGCGGTCTTGTCCAAGATCCTCATGGCAACGAACTCATCCAACACTTCATTTGATGACAAATGGTGGAAGTCCGGTCTTTGGCGAATGAAGGAGGACATTGCCTTATGGTAGGGCATCATGGCCTTGAGAAACTTGCGCTTGATCCAATTGTCATCCATGTCCTTACTCCCATGATCTCGAAGAGAGACCACAAGAGTGTTAATCTCCGATAGAGTTCACGAGGATCTCTTCTTCGATCATAGCAAACTCATCGGCTTCATCTTGCACAACTTCATAGTTCGAGCGTTGAATGCTAGCACTCCCCTTGTACATGGTGCCAACATGCTCCCAAGCTTCCTTAGCCACAGTGAAGGGTCGAAGATGTGCAATGTCTTCGGGAGGGATAGCATCTTGAAGTATGCAAAGGACGGACTTGTTGAATTGATGATCCGCAGCTTCTCTTGGAGTTAAGTTGTTGGGATCACGTGGATAAAAACCTTGCTCAATGATTCTCCAAAGATTAGTAGAGCAATGATTTAAATGACGTTTAAAGCGAGACATCCAAGTAGCAAAATCAGAATTTTTTATAAACTTAGGAGGAGGACCAACGGAATTTAAATGCGGAGTAGGAACGGGTCCTTCATAGTGGATAGGAGGAGCGGAGTGGGCAAAAATCCCACTCCCATTTTTAGTAACCGGGACTTGCTCACTACTAGCTTCTCCCTTTTCGGGAATAGCCTCCGACATGTTGGTAGCGGGACGAACCACTTCCAATGGTGTGGTGGATAATTTGAGTCCCTCTAACAAATCTTTAAACATGCTTTTGACCTCGATCGTTAGTGATTCTTTCAATGTGTCCATAGCCACATTGAACTCCTCACGAGAGACCGAGGCTCCCCCATCGGACGTAGGCAAGGACGGAGTTCCACCGGAATGGTCCTCCGTCTCGACTACGTTGTCAACCATACTCTTTGGACGGTAAAGTCCTTAAAAAGAGACGAGGCTCTGATACCAATTGAAAGGATCGATATGGTTGACTAGAGGGGGGGGGGGGGGGA
>LR738710.1:854119366-854154534 GCA_902687465.1 Secale cereale | reverse complement strand
GGGGGGGGGGTGAATAGGAAACTAACAATTTTTAGCTTTTCTTGACCAATTTAAATTAAGCAACAAAGTAAGTTGTCTAGATATGCTACTATGATGGCAACTTATAGGAAGCAAAGATAACCACCTCACAAGCAAGCTAGATAAGATAAACAAGGAAAGCTTGCACAAGTAAAGGGAAGAAATAACCACAAGTGGATCCGATGAAGACGAGGATGTGTTACCGAAGTTCCTTCCCTTTGAGGGGAAGTACGTCTCCGTTGGAGCGGTGTGGAGGCACAATGCTCCCCAAGAAGCCACTAGGGCCACCGTATTCTCCTCACGCCCTCACACAATGCAAGGTCCCGTGAATCCACTAGTGGTGCCCTTGAAGGCGGCAACCGAACCTTTACAAACAAGGTTGGGGCTATCTGCACAACCGAATTGGAGGCTCCCAACGACACCATGAAGCTTCACCACAATGGAATATGGCTCCGAGGTGACCTCAACCGTCTAGGGTGCTCAAACACCCAAGAGTAACAAGATCCGCAAGGGATTAGTGGGGGGAATCAAATATTTCTTGGTGGAAGTGTAGATCGATGCCTTCTCAAGCAATCTCGAGCAAATCAACAAGTTTGATAGGCTAGGGAGAGAAATCGGGCGAAAATGGAGCTTGGAGCAACAATGGAGTATTTGGAGGAACAGGTGGGTCAACAATGAAGAAGAAGATACCTTTATATAGTGGGGGGAACAATCCAACCGTTACCCCCACACTCAGCCCCGCAGAGAGCGGTACTACCGCTTGGGTGGGCGGTACTACCGCTTAGCAAGCGGTACTGCCGTTCCACCCTAGCGGTACTGCCGCGCAAGGGGGCTGGGACCCAGAGCGGTACTACCATGGAGGCAGGGCGGTACTACCGCTGGGAAGCGGTACTACCGCCACTACTACCGCTTCTAGTGCCGTAAAACCCGACACGAGAAAGTGCGCACTCGAGTCGAGGCGTAGTAATACACAGCCACAACGGTACAGCGGCAGAGTGCTCCAAGCGGTACTACCGCTCTGTGGAGCGGTACTGCCGCTTGATGCATATCGGCGGTACTACCGCTGTGGCCCGCGGTACTACCGCTGGGACTAGGAAAAAGCAGAGAAGGGGGAAAGTAGAGCTCCATTGAGGCGGAAAGGTATGGTGGGTGTGATAAGGAAGTGTACGTGTTGATTCCACCCTAACCTTACCAACGCGGATCCCCTCTTGATAGTACAGTGACCCCTACGAAACTAGTCCACCAACAAAGAAACGAAAAGAGCTACACCGTCTTGAATCGAACACCGAGGGGATATAATCATCTCGTGCCAAAGAATGAATCTCTGAAAAACTTAGTGTACACGATTAGTCCGCAAAAGCATTGTCATCAATCACCAAAACACCATCGGGATAAATATGCCCTTACACCCGCAAAAAACTTGACTCGCAAAACGCGTTTGCGATTTCACGAAGATTGCATTTGCGGGTCGAAAACTAGCGCGGCCGAACAGAACTCGTATCCAAAACTACATAATTTGAAAAATCACTTTCGCGGGAGAAACTAACGCAAGTTGTTCATCACATACTACATAGATTTTACATGATCAAACACTACAGCCATACTTCATACTACATACTACGTTAATACTAGTACCAGAGGGGGTTGGATCTGACGTCGGCTAGGTCGCGGCAAATGGACGACGCCGTGGAGGAGAAGGACGCTCAATCCTCCTCGCCGTGGAGGAGAAGGACGCTCAATCCTCCTCGCCGTGGAGGAGAAGGATGCTCCGCTCGGCAATGGCGGCCACAACGGCGTCGACGTCGGCGACGTAGTCTTCCGGCCCGGCGACTCCGCGGAGGCCGAGCAGAGCGGGCTTCTCGGGCTCCTCCTTGACGGGGACGAAGTCGAACTCGTCCGGCTCCTCCTCGTCCTTCGACCACTCCCTCTTCACAGGGAGAAGGCCCGCGCTGGAAGAGGAGGAGCTCCCGGCGTACGCACATCTCGCGGAGGAGAAGGACGCGCGCCGGCGGTCATACTCCTCTGTCTCGCGGACGAGGAAGCTCGCCGGCGGCGACATGCTATGGTTGGTCCACTTCCGGGCTCCGTGCTTCGTCGCGCCGTCCGACCGGACGCGCCGCTCGCGCTCCGGGTCGCTTCGGCCGCCGGATCTGCCGCCGGATGATGACCCTCAACCGTAAGGGATCTATTGCAGCGTTTTCGATAAGTAAGAGTGTCGAACCCAACGAGGAGCAGAAGGTATTGATAAGCGATTCTGAGCAAGAAATTACTGCAAGCACTGAAAGATAACTTTTAGGGGTTTTCTCGGTATAAGCAACAGGAAAGAAAAAAGCGAGTAATGTAAAAGGTACTGAGAGTAACAAGTGGCCCAATCCTTTCTTAGCAAAGGAGAGGCCTAGCAACTGAACTTATAAAGACTAAAGCGTTCTTGAGGACACACGGGAGAGGTAGTCCTGTGCTTTCGCCATATTCCGTATCGATACTATGTTATGTGTTGATAAGTGTTGAGTGGGTGGATCTATGCTAGTGCACTCTCTAGACTAAGATGAATGCACTCTTATGATTAAACACCTTGCAAGCATCCGCAAATACAAGGTAGAATTTAGGCAAAATCCTAACCATAGCAATACGATCGAGGATCCATTATTCCCTTATGCAAAAGCGTGCGAACTGGGGTTCAGGTTTCTGTCACTCCGGCAACCCACCATAAGCATTCTTTATACACAATGTATTCTCCTAGGTCCTTAATAAGGCGAAGTGTTGGGTGTTCAAATCACACAACACTACTAGTAGAATGACAACACAACTTAAGTATCAAACAACACATATTACTTCAACAGCATATGACTACTAACAACAAGACCTTCCCCATGTCCTCAAGAACTAAGGTAACTACTCACAAGACATAAAAGAGATCATGATCAGTGGGGATAAATATGTGATAAACAATCTGGACATAATAATATTTCTCCAACAAAACTCAATAGCATTCACCACAAAGCAGTAATCAACACCGATGGAGTAGAGAGGATAGGTAGTACGAGTTACAACACAAGTTGCGATTGTAAGATGAGATTTGGATGAAGATGGAGATGGTGCTGGTGTTGGGGATGATGTTGATGATGGTCTCGATGATGCCCGTGACGATGGTGATGACGATGGCGACGATCTCCCCTTCCGGGAGGTGATCTCCCCGTCGGAATCTGCCCGCCGGAGATGCGCTTTTCTTCTATGTAGGTTTCCGCCTCGGAGCGGCGGCGGAACTCCGTAAAAAGTCCCGTCCCTAGGGTTTTTGGATAACGGAGAGCATATATGCAAAAGGGGGCATCCGGAGGTGGGCCAGGGGCTCCAGGCGCCCCCCCGACGCGGCCAGGGGGGCGCCCCCAGGCCGCCTGGGCACCCTGTGGCCCCCTCTGGCTCCCCTTTTGCGTGTCTTCGTGATTCGTCAGAAAAATATCTCCCGTCAATTTTCAGGTAATTTGGAGGTATTCTTCTTCAGCAACTCAGCGTCCACTTTTTACTGCTGAATCCTGCGTCTGCTGCTTCGGCATCGGAAAGTTTGCGAACTGTGTAAAATAGACCAAAACAACATAAGAATATCACCATAACGTGAAATATATCAATGAATAAGGATAAATTATGATACACAATAGTGATGCATTTTGGACGTATCAACACCCCCAAGCTTAGACCTCGCTTGTCCCCAAGCGAATATGAACTCGGTAAACCTGTCCACAAGTTTAGAGAGTGAAGTGTCGATAAATAGAATACGGACAAGAAGCATCATAGTTTTTTTACCAACTCAAATATCCTCAACAGCAATCTTCAACTCATAAGGCCCTTATGAAAGAGTGATAACACTTATATTCGAAAGTAGGGCTAAGGAAACTCATTATATCATGGCAAACATGTCCTTCGGTCAAAGAACAACAAATAGATTTAACTTTTGCTCTTATATTTGATGAGATCAATTGAAGCTTTTTGAAATAACATGTTAATAGGCAAGAAGTGAAAGTGTTAACACAAAGGAAGATATTTGCCTTAGCTGGGCATGACAAACAACTTACTTATCGAATGATAATGTCAACAAGGATATGATATGACAAATCTTAATGCAGCTTTATATGAATGAATCCTTATCAACATCAAACGTCTGCTCTCTTTGAGAAATAGAGGGAAGTAGGAATAACTGACTCAATTTAAAATTAAAAGATAGGCCCTGCTCTAGGGTAGTAGGGAAAACTCATGTGCTATCCTCAAATCAAACAGAATGAAAACAAGTTTTGAGAGGTGCATGATTTGTCAACGAATGCTAATAGATAACTCAATTGCTTCTTGAACTGGACAAGTTTCGAGGAACGGCTCCCGCACGAGGACGATAACATCCTCTTATTCTCCTTTGTTTATCACTGCCAAAGTTTTCTGATTTCTCATGAACAAAGCGTGAAGGAGGGTTTGTTTGTTATATTATTTTTAAGCCGGGCGCACTCTTTGCCAGTTCCTTCTCGTATTATGGGTTTGCACATTAGACATGCAATCCCGGGGTGAAGCTTGTCCATCTCAAGAAGACTATGAATTAGCTATTACTTCCTCATGAGCTAAAACAGAGGCACAAAATAAAAGATTTTGAACATTTAAGGATAACACATAAATTATATACTTTAGGAAGTGGTATTGGAATACCACGAGTAGGTAGGTATGGTGGACTCATATGGAAGGTATTGGCTTAAGGGTATGGATGCACAAGCAGAATTCCGCTTAGTATAGAGTTAGGCTAGCAAAGGTTTCGAGAGAACAGACAATTGATGATGACTAAGATGCAAAGCAATATAAAGCATGAACATTGAAATAAGCATAACACATCAAGTTGTCTTCCTTGTCAACATAACACTTCAAGCATAATAACATAAAGGTTTTGGCTATGTTGATACTTTAAGAAAATCATGCTTGTTGTTATGACCAAAACTATGTTTGCCAAGATTAAATAAAGTTTTCACAGCCATACCTGACATAAGGTCAATACTCCCCATAAGAATCATCATATAAGGTCAATTGCGTGAAGAGAATACCGAGTGCAGCAAAAGGAACCGATAAACTTCTCATTAATATTCCATCATAGACGACTCCACACTCACGGATACAATTCTTCACCGAAGGAGTGATAGACCTCAATGCACACACCTATCTCATATAATAACCTCCCTAGACATGATACGACTCTACTTGACTCTAAAAGACAAAAGGTAAAGATAAAGATACCGGGCACTCCCCCAAGCTTGGAACAAGCCAAGGGAATGCCATTACCCCAGGAGATTTCACTCATCATTCTTGTTGGCGTTGATCACGTAGTCCTTGGCGAAACGCTTCCATGGATATCTAGCTAGAGTCTCATATGAGAGGCTCGTCTCCTGAATCCTGCATTCAGCACCCAAACTCATGCGCATAAACCTTAGTTCATACCCACAGTTCTGGTTATGTAGATCATTAATTTGACCTTGGAGTTCTTCAATTCTTTCTTCAGACGCGGTGATTCTTTCCCACATCTCCTTCATCTCCTTCAGGAAGTAGTTCTTCAGCTCGTTGGTGATGTCAAAGTTAGCTTCGACACCACGCTCGATCATCTTCTTGTACTCGAAGACTTCTTGCTCCACTTCTTCCAGCCTGGCCTGGATGCTCCCCTCCTTGATAGGTCCCTTCAGATCTTCTTGATGAAGGACACCGTCCTTCATCTGAACAACCTGAGGGTGCTTCTTCACCTCAGCGAGGTAAGGGTTGATGACGTTGACGACGAACTTGTCCTTGGGGGAACTTGGAGAAGCCATGGCACCTAAATTTAGCTGAAAGATTTCCTGGCAGAAACAGATCGAAGAGAAAACACGCGAAATCGCAAGATACGTTGCCGGAACAATCCGGGCAAATATATAGGAAAAATTTATGCACAGAAAGGAAGGTAACGGACCAAAGCGGGGTCGGAGACGGAATCCCGGGTGTCCAGGCGGCCTCCCGGTGCGGCCCAGGGGGGCGCCAGGGGGGCGCCTGGACTCCCTGGAGGTCGTCTCCGGCTCCCCTTAGGTTTGGAATTTTACTAATTTTGCAGAAACTCGTAATATGGAACTTTTATGGCGGTTCGCGATGTTTCCTTACCGTACTACATACCTTTTCTTTATTCTGCTTCTGCTGGCGTCTGAAACAGGGCTGCAACATGTTCTTCGTGGGTTGTTGTGTATATTATATTCACATCGACATCGACAGGGTCTCCTGCTATGTAATGTTTAAGTCTTTGCCCATTCACAACTTGAGGTTTGGTGCCTTCAAAATTATTAATCTTAATTGCACCAGACCGATAAACTTCTTCAATATGAAATGGTCCTTCCCACCTGGAAAGTAGTTTACCTGGAGAAAACCTGAAGCGGGATCTAAATAGCAAAACTTTATCACCAACATTAAATTCACGTTTCAGAATCTTCCTATCATGCCACTTTTTTACCTTTTCCTTGAACATTTTAGCGCTCTCGTAAGCTTCACTCCTCCATTCATCTAGAGAAGTCAATTTCATGAGACGTTTCTCACCAGCTAATTTTGGGTCAGCATTAAGCTCTCTAACAGCCCAGAAAGCTTTGTGCTCTAACTCTAATGGCAAATGGCAAGCCCTGCCATACACCATCTTATAGGGGGACATGCCCATGGGGTTTTTGTAAGCAGTTCTATATGCCCACAAAGCATCTCCTAACTTATTTGATCAGTCCTTTCTATTTCTGTTTACTGTTTTCTGCAAGATCAACTTAATCTCTCTATTGGTGAGCTCAACTTGCCCACTAGTTTGAGGATGATATGGTGAAGCAATTCTATGATTAACATCGTATTTAGCCAAAGCTTTTCTAAAAGCTCCGTGCGTGAAATGTGATCCCCCATCAGTCATGAGATACCTTGGTACACCAAACCTAGGAAAAATTACATCTTTAAGCATTTTCAAAGATGTTTTGTGATCAGCACTTTCAGTGGGGATTGCTTCAACCCACTTGGTCACATAATCAACAGCTACTAAAATGTGAGTGTACTTGTGCGAAGAAGGAAAAGGACCCATAAAGTCAAAACCCCAACAATCGAAAGGTTCAATCACTAGTGAGTAATTCATAGGCATCTCATTCCTTCTACTAATGTTACCAACTCTCTGACATTTATCACAGGCTAAAACATAATTTTTGGCATCTTTAAAGAGAGTAGGCCAATAAAAACCTGATTGAAGAACCTTATGTGCAGTCCTCTCACCGGCATGATGTCCTCCATAGGGACTATCATGACACCGTCTGAGAATGTCCTTCTGCTCATGTTCCGGAATGCATTTTCTCACGATCCCGTCGGGACCTTCTTTGAAAAGATGTGGGTCATCCCAAAAGTAGTGCCTCAAATCATGAAAGAAACTTCTTCCTTTGCTGAAATGTTAGACCTGGAGGCAAATACTTTGCAACAATAAAATTAGCATAATCTGCATACCAAGGGTCGGAAAGAGATTGTACTTTTACAATGGCAAGTTGCTCGTCTGGATAACTATCGTTAACTGGGATGGGGTCGTGTGGTATATCTTCCATCCTTGAAAGATTGTCCGCCACCGGATTGTCTTCCCCTTTCCTATCAACAATCTACAAATCAAATTCTTGAAGAAGGAGTACCCATCTGATAAGCCTTGGCTTGGCATTCTTCTTTGTCATAAGATACTTAATGGCAGCATGATCAGTATGAATAATAACTTTGGAATCAACAATATATTGCCTAAACTTATCACAAGCAAAAACTACAGCTAAGAATTCCTTCTCAGTAGTAGCATAATTTCTTTGAGCACTATCAAGGGTTTTACTAGCATAATGTATAACATTCAATTTCTTATCAACTCTTTGTCCTAAAACAGCTCCAACAGCAAAATCACTTGCATCACACATAATGTCAAAAGGTAAATTCCAGTCAGGTGGTTGTACTATAGGAGCAGTTATTAAAGCTTTCTTAAGGACTTCAAAAGCTTCCTTACAATTTTCATCAAATACAAAAGGAACATCCTTCTGGAGAAGATTAGTGAGGGGTCTCGAGGTTTTAGAAAAGTATTTAATAAATCTTCTATAAAAACCTGCATGACCGAGAAAACTGCAAATACCTTTGATGTCCCTTGGATAGGGTATCCTCTCAATAGCTTCGATCTTGGCCTTGTCCACTTCAATTCCCCTTTCGGAAATCTTGTGACCAAGAACAATCCCTTCATTAACCATGAAGTGGCACCTCTCCCAGTTGAGTACCAAATTTGTCTCCTCACATCTCTACAAAACTTTATTAAGGTTGTGAAGACAATGGTCAAAAGAAGTTCCATAGACGGAGAAATCGTCCATGAAGACTTCCATAATATCCCCGCAGAAACCATGAAAAATAGCAGACATACACCTTTGAAAAGTGGCAGGGGCATTACATAAACCAAAAGGCATACGTCTGTAAGCATAAGTACCAAAGGACAAGTAAAAGTGGTCTTCTCTTGATCGGCAGTGTTAACATGAATTTGAGAGAAGCCAGAATAACCATCGAGATAACAAAAGTGGGTATTTTTGGATAACCTTTCAAGCATTTGGTCGATGAACGGCAACGGGTAGTGATCCTTCCTGGTTGCCTTGTTCAACTTCCTGTAATCAATACACATTCTATATCCAATAATAATTCTCTGAGGTATTAATTCATTTTTATCATTAGGAACCACAGTTGTACCTCCTTTCTTAGGAACACAATGTACCGGACTTACCCACTTACTATCAGCTATAGGGTAGATAATACCTGCGGCTAGAAGCTTGAGAATCTCAGTTCTCACAACATCCATCATCTTCGGGTTCAACCGTCGTTGATGATCAACAACTGGTTTAGCATCAGGCTCAAGGTTGATAGTATGTTGACAGATAGATGGACTAATCCCCTTAAGGTCATCAAGGGTGTAGCCAATTGCGCCTCGGTGCTTACGAAGTACTTCCAATAATCGCTCTTCTTCATATCCTGAAAGATTAGAATTGATAATAACAGGATATACTTTCTTTTCATCTAAATAAGCATACTTGAGCGTATCGGGAAGAGGTTTAAGATCGAACACCGGGTCTTCTTTCGGTTTTGATAAAATTCCCAAAGGTTCAACCGGAAGGTTGTGCTTCAGGATAGCAGGCTGCCTCAAGAATATTTCATCTAGTTCATTTCTTTCCTGCATATGCAAATCATTCTCGTGGTCCTCCATGTATTGCTGCAAAGGATCATTAGGGGGAATAGCAATAGAGGCAATACTTTCAATAATTTTATCATCACTAGGTAAATCAGTACCACGAGGCTGCTTAGAGAACTTAGAAAAATTAAATTCATATGGCTCACCATCGAATTCAACAGAAACTTTACCTTTCTTGCAATCTATTATAGCTCCACAAGTTCTAAGAAAAGGTCTGCCAAAAATAATTGGACAAAAATTGTCCCTCTCTGAACCAAGTACTAAAAAGTCGGTAGGGTATTTTACCTTTCCACATAGGACTTCAACGTCCCTCACAATTCCGATAGGAGAGATAGTTGTTCTGTTTGCAAGATGAATAGTAACATCAATTTCTTCAAGTTCACAAGGGGAAATCTCACCGATGATTTCTTCATAAAGTGAATAAGGAATAGCACTTGCACTCGATCCCAAATCGCATAGCCCATAATAATTGTGATCTCCTATTTTAACAGATACCACTGGAGTACCTGAAATTGGGCCTTTATTCTTGGCTGTGACAAGGTTAGTGGAAACAGCACAAAAATTTATATTGGAATCCAAAACATCATCAGTAGCAAGGTCTTTAATCAATGCAACTTGAGGATCGACCCTGATCTGGTCCTCAGGCTCATCAACCCTTCTCTCACTTTTATTTATTATGCCTGTCACAAGAGAGTGCTCCCTTATCCTCGTGGGAAAAGGAGGCTTTTCATATATAACTGCAGGCAAAATAGGGTCAGCAACATAAATATCAATAGGTGGTTCTTTAAAAGGTTCATGGTGCTGGTCTCTCTTCTTTTTAAAAGAATCAACGTAAGAGGCAAAATTCTTACACAAATCAATCACTAGATGGGAATCAAGACCAATCTTAGAGCAAAAAGTATTGAAGTAATCAGTTTCCACATAGCCCTCAATATAATCATGTTCATAATTTATAGCGGGTTCAATACCTTTATCAATTTCCCAATCTTCGATATTCCTCTGGATTCTTTCGAGGAGATCCCACCTTTCTTCAACACTCTTCTTCTGAAACACCCCACTAGAGGAGGCATCCAGCATCTCCTTATCCTGACGAGAAAGCCTGGCATAAAAATTTGTAAGTATAATTTCCTTGGGAAGCTTATGAATAGGGCATTTGAGCATTAGGGACTTCAATCTCCCCCAAGCTTGAGCAATGCTTTCTCCGTCACGAGACCTAAAGTTATAGATATAATTCCTGTCTCGATTAATTTCATGAAGAGGATAAAACTTAGTATAAAAGAGAGACATAAGCTCCTGCCAGTCCAGCAAGTGTGAGTTATCGAGAAGCCCATACCAATCTGAAGCTTTATCTATAAGTGATACGACAAACAATTTCCTCATGACAAACTCCCTCGATACACCTGCAAGCTTAAATAATGAACATAGTTGTGACAGATATAGCAAGTGTTCACCGGGATGTCTGTCTCCTGCGTAACGATTAGCCAAAACATAATCGATAATACCAGCTGGTATTTTATAAGGCACAATTTCAGTAGGGGGAGGATCAACCACCACAGGTGTGGGGCGTCTTCCCGCAAGCAACGATCCAATAATGAGGTTGTCCATAAGGACAAAGAGCAGCAATAGCAAAAATAAGAACAGAATTATAAAAACTTCCTTACCAGTTTCACTTTACCAATAGTGCTATGCTCCCCGGCAACGGCGCCAGAAAACGGTACTTGATGACCCTCAACCGTAAGGGATCTATTGCAGCGTTTTCGATAAGTAAGAGTGTCGAACTTAATGAGGAGCAGAAGGTATTGATAAGCGATTCTGAGCAAGAAATTACTGCAAGCACTGAAAGATAACTTTTAGGGGTTTTCTCGGTATAAGCAACAGGAAAGAAAAAAGCGAGTAATGTAAAAGGTACTGAGAGTAACAAGTGGCCCAATCCTTTCTTAGCAAAGGAGAGGCCTAGCAACTGAACTTATAAAGACTAAAGCGTTCTTGAGGACACACGGGAGAGGTAGTCCTGTGCTTTCGCCATATTCCGTATCGATACTATGTTATGTGTTGATAAGTGTTGAGTGGGTGGATCTATGCTAGTGCACTCTCTAGACTAAGATGAATGCACTCTTATGATTAAACACCTTGCAAGCATCCGCAAATACAAGGTAGAATTTAGGCAAAATCCTAACCATAGCAATACGATCGAGGATCCATTATTCCCTTATGCAAAAGCGTGCGAACTGGGGTTCAGGTTTCTGTCACTCCGGCAACCCACCATAAGCATTCTTTATACACAATGTATTCTCCTAGGTCCTTAATAAGGCGAAGTGTTGGGTGTTCGACTCACACAACACTACTAGTAGAATGACAACACAACTTAAGTATCAAACAACACATATTACTTCAACAGCATATGACTACTAACAACAAGACCTTCCCCATGTCCTCAAGAACTAAGGTAACTACTCACAAGACATAAAAGAGATCATGATCAGTGGGGATAAATATGTGATAAACAATCTGGACATAATAATATTTCTCCAACAAAACTCAATAGCATTCACCACAAAGCAGTAATCAACACCGATGGAGTAGAGAGGATAGGTAGTACGAGTTACAACACAAGTTGCGATTGTAAGATGAGATTTGGATGAAGATGGAGATGGTGCTGGTGTTGGGGATGATGTTGATGATGATCTCGATGATGCCCGTGACGATGGTGATGACGATGGCGACGATCTCCCCTTCCGGGAGGTGATCTCCCCGGCGGAATCTGCCCGCCGGAGATGCCCTTTTCTTCTCTGTAGGTTTCCGCCTCGGAGCGGCGGCAGAACTCCGTAAAAAGTCCCGTCCCTAGGGTTTTTGGATAACGGAGAGCATATATGCAAAAGGGGGCATCCGGAGGTGGGCCAGGGGCTCCAGGCGCCCCCCCGGCGCGGCCAGGGGGGCGCCCCCAGGCCGCCTGGGCACCCTGTGCCCCCTCCCTCTGGCTCCCCTTTTGCGTGTCTTCGTGATTCGTCAGTAAAATATCTCCCGTCAATTTTCAGGTAATTTGAAGGTATTCTTCTTCAGCAACTCAGCGTCCACTTTTTACTGCTGAATCCTGCGTCTGCTGCTTCGGCATCGGAAAGTTTGCAAACTGTGTAAAATAGACCAAAACAACATAAGAACATCACCGTAACGTGAAATATATCAATGAATAAGGATAAATTATGATACAAAATAGTGATGCATTTTGGACGTATCACCGGAGCCGTGTCCGGAGCTCCAAATGCGTCCCCACATGGCGGCTGGAGGCAGGGAGGTTGTCGCCGGCGGCGAGGAATGTGGAGAAAGGGTGTGGAATCGCGTGGCTCGGCGGCAGCGAGGTATAGGGTTTCGACCCGCAAACGAGCCGCGGAACTATAGATATAGCGTTCGGGGCGTGCGTTTTGCGGGACGAGGCAAACTTTTTTGCGGGCCGCGCAAGTATGCGTGCTCTATTCCGGCCGGAAAATTGGGCCGAGCCCGCATACTCGCCGGAATTTTGCAGGTCTGTGCGTTTTGCAGGGTCTGCTAGAGTTGCTCTTATATAGGGACCACACCATCAAAATAAGCACTATTTTCGGTCTTCGTTGGGAGTTGGCTGTTCCACGAAGCAGTTTTGGGTTTGGTCCACAAAGCAGTTCTAGCTTTGGTCTATAGAAGCTACAATATGCTGGGTTGAGCGGTTTTTGCTGGGTTTTTTCAATCCAAATTTTTAGAAAAGTTCTTGTTTTTTAAAGTATTCAAGAATAAAATTTTCATGATTTTAGAAAGGCCAATATTATTTTAAGATTAAAATCTTCCCAAAATTTTCCCAAAACTTTAAAATGCTCGTGGATTTAATAAAGTTTCAAGAGTTTTAAAACATGTTCATGAATTTTATAAATATTTGAAATGTTCATGGATTTTAAAATAGTTCATTGTTTTTTGTGAATTAAAGAATACTGTCAAATTTCAAGAAATGTTCTTTTACCAGAAAAGAGCAGGATAGGCTCTTATTGTGTTATATATTAAAGATAATAGAATTTTACAAGGAAGCTATGATCATTTTGGCATAGCGGGGTCATAAATATTGTTTTTTGTGGGGAGGGAGAATAAATATTGTTGATGTATGGACGAAGCTTTCTAGGTGCTCAACGTCCCAAATCTGAAGCACGTAGTTTTCCTTCCCTAACCCTAGGCGGCCAGGGCAAACTCTTTTCTCCAAAACTTCGCTGGCGAGTTCGTTGATTTGCCTCCCCGCTGCCTGCCGCACCGGTGGTCGGTGATGGGGAGGGGAATCCCGGTGCCTATACTCTGGTTAGTAGTTTAGATTAGGTTTTTTTTTTAGTCTTCATAGGTGCGGTGCTTGGGCGGATGGTGGCGCTATTTCTTCAAGTTTGTCTCCCCGACTTCGATCCTCCTCGGGTACATTTGTCTGGACGTAGTCGACTGAGATCTAGCGTAGATTCCTGCCTTATCTTTTAGGCAACGATGTTAGGGTTTCTCTTCTTGTGGTGAGATTTGGTGTCAGGTGCTTTTGAGCTATGCAAGGGTTCAACGGCAACGACTACTGATCCAGGACGCTGGTCCTTAGGGGCACGTGCACGAAGACTTTCAGGCTGTCATCGACAAGATCAAGCCGGCTTCGATAGGTGAGCGGCGACAATGGCGCGTTGATGCCTCATTCTGGCGGCCATAGTGCTTGTTTGGAGGTTTTAGAATCTCAATGTAATTTTTATTATGTTCGAGATGCTTTGTACTCGCGCTAAACTTTGATAATAGATCTTAATCATTTTCACAAAATAAATATATTTCCAAGGAGCATTTGGTTACTGGGTGCGATCGATGGGAAATGGTAGCACGGGTTATCTTTAACCGGTTTGGATGGCGGTCACATCATAGGATAGGTCCTTAATGTCATCCTCGTCCAGCCGGTTGTGGCAATGCTTTATGTTAGTACATTTTGTCGTTTGTGCTCCCTCTGAGAGCTGTACTTCAGATACCAGACTTTGTTTTTGCTGAACTCTTTTTAATAATATGGCTGCATGCATCTTTCGAATGCAGATGTCGGGAAATATCCTCCTTTTCAAAAAAAAAAATATGATTGATTTGTTGATCGGTAGTTCATCACCCATTTGTTTGGAAAACATTGTTGTCAACCGCCCAAGAAGACGGGAACGAAATTCATAGAGACGGTGAACACCAATTTTGAACAGCTTTTAGCAATCCATACGACGTGCTACAGGTTGTCATCGTATCTTTTTCTTTGGGCGGGTTGCTATCTTAATATGCTTGTACAGAAGACTAAATCGTGATTGTTTTAGTCCTGGGGATATACGCTCGATCAGCGAGCAAAATGAAATGACGCCCTCCGGCGGACAACACTAACGCTCTGAGTTATATGGGCTGACGATTAGCCCGCGCTGCGTATACGGGCCTGTACCTCTTCCTGGATCAGAAAAAAAAAAAGCTTAATTAGGTTCATTAGGCAAACGGGCCACTGTTTCTTAAAAAAAAAAGAACAAATGCGTGATCGTTCCTAAATCTTTATCTATTTTTTTAATCTATCTATACCTAATAATAAAGCACGGAACGAGTCCGTCGGGTTCACCGTCACAATACGCTTTCACCCAGTCGTAATACGCTTTTACGATTTGTATATACAAAATTGTAATATAAACAAGGTGGTACTAATCTTATGTTGCACGATGAACACGCACTCATCCTGCCTCCGTCTCGCACACGACTGCACCCCGACCACCGCTCGGCTCCACTCGCCGCCAGCCCTGGCTGCGTCCGTGCGCCTTGGCTGCCCCTGGCCACGCCTCGCCGCGTCCTTCCGTGCGCCAACCGTTCCTGCCCGCCGTTCACTGCCACCCGCTACTGCCGCCGGCCCCGCCCTCTGTATACGCGCGCGCGTGGCTGTACGCCCGACGGCGGCGGTGATTGGGGCTCTGACAAACGGAGGCGAGTAGCCATAGGAGAAGCTCCGCGCGACACTATGAATCCCCTGTTTCCAGCCGCGGCGGAGCAGGATAAGGTGAGGGCCGCGCCCTTGCCGACGGACGGCTAGAGCCGGGGCGCCGTAGAAGGAGCGCCCGAGTCCCCACGGCGGTGGTGAGCCGCGGAGGAGTAGAAGGAGTGCCGAGGAGATGGACGCCCGACGGCGGAGGTGCTTGGGGCTCTGACAAACGGAGGCGAGTAGCCATAGGAGAAGCTCCGCGCGACGCTATGAAGGCCATCAGCCGTGGCTGCGGGTGCGCACGCAAGCAGCTCTAGATGAGAATCTGAAAATCTAAAAATAAGAACGAGAGCAGACACAGAGGGAGGGGAGGGGAAGAGATCCGGCAGCGGTGCTCGTTCAGGTGGATGGAACGGGGGGCGCCATGGACTTTGGCTGCCACGTTGGGATGAGAAGGAAAGATGGGACGAGAAGGGAGATTTTTCTTTTTATGGGAGAAGGGAGATTGATGCAGTGCATCACCGTGAAGACGAATGGATAAGCTAGCTAGCGGTGGAGATGAATGGATAAGCTAGCGCTAAAGACACGTGATGGTCTATTTTTTTTAATTTTATTAGGAATTCACGTGATAGTCTAATGTGTGTACGTGCTGGCCGCTCAGCCCCAACATGATGGATGGTTGTACTGCGTTTGGGCCAAGACTTAAACTTTCCATAAATATAAAAGGGCTACATAATAAAATTTATTATAATTCAAATCTTATGATAATTTTATATAATTCTTTAAATGAATTACTAAAGCTCGAAGAGTATGTAAGGGTATCTTCAACGCCGATCCTAAAAATGCCCGCAACCATCCGGGCCGCATAGTCCTAACGTGTTTTCGCATGTATCGATCCGTCGACCAGTCTAAACTTACTTTTTTCATCGATCTGAAAAGAACTTGGAGGGCTTTGCTGGCGTATGAATCGTTGGCACGCTCGATTCTATTTGTCATGGTCCACCCAAAAACCCCTCCCTTGCCTATACCCTTCCTGTTCGAAATGGTGAACGCCGACACAGAGCACCGGTGTCGCATTCATGCCGGCTTAGAGCGACGCGACCTCTCACTAGCACTCTAGCATTGAAGCAACGTTGATCGTGAGCGCCGTCCACGCCATTTCCCGGTGCACGCGACTCCTCCGCGTTCAAATGATAGGTCGTCATTTCAACTCCCCACATTATACGTGCACGGTTCCCAAGGAACCTACTCCGACACCACATGTTCATTCGCCTGCCGCCGGCCATTAACCACATCGGTGCTTCTCCTGCCATCCGTCGACTATTTAAACTCTAGCCCTGGCTATAGTCGCATACATCCTCCTCCTTGCCGCACCACACCCTTCATGGCCTCCTCGAGCTCCAAATCCATTTGGGACAACCTCTCGTCCGAGTGGAGGACGGATATGTTTCCTGCAGCCAGACGGAGTTGGGTGTTGCAGATATCTCAATGGAGGATGTGACCAATGACGAGTCGGCGCCACCCTTCTAGCCGGTCCATGCCAGCATCACCATGGGCTAGGCACGTGCTCAGTACACCAAAATGGTGTTGGCCGAGAAGGAGGTCTTGTTCTAACTAGCGCAAGCCAAATAGGAGTACAACCTCTGCCTCCTCGACAAGCACCTGCGTGCGGTGGAGCAACTCGCCGCTGGCACGGCGATCGCGCCAAACGTGAACCAGTTAGAGTAGGAGGCGCTGGTCGACTCATATCGCACCGCCTGGGAAATCCGCCGCAGCCGCTAGCGGTACCGCCAGCGTCCGGCGAAGATAGAGGCGGCCTTCAAGGAGATCGACGAGACGGCTGAGGAAGTCTACCGCAAGAGCAAGGACGAGAACTACGTTCCCAGCTCCGCCACGCATGCGCCTCGCTGACACGACCATGAAGCCGACACGTCCAAGGGAACCACCGAGAGCGAGGAAGAGTAGAGCATGGGAATTCGCCGGCGCTTGTCCCCCAAGAAGGCCACCACCATTTCGGTCCCTCTGAAGCCAAGCTTGGCGGGCTCAAAATCGTCTGCCGATTAGCCGCTTGCAGGCTGTGGAGGCAGAGACTACGAAGACGGAGCTGGAGCTTCAATTCCAAGACTCATGGCTGGTCGAAAAAATGGGAGAACCTGCGGGTCGGCGTTGGAATGCGCTGAAAATCACATTTTATGTTTCTCCCCTAAAAATATGTTCCATGCCCCTATAAAGTTTAGATTTTATGTTTATCGTGCTAAAAGACAATTTCATGCATCAGTACTCTTTCATTTGATAGAAGTGCGGAGCTTAAGTATATGACAATAACACTTCATGATCCAAATAAGGACAATTCAACATGTGGTAACCTAATTTCAACATTTGTCAAACTTGAATATAAGTGGAGCATAGTGGCACGTGAAGCAGGTTTTCTCAATTTTTCGCCCGTTGCAACGCACGGGCATATGTACTAGTAATAATAAAGCACGGAACGAGTTTGTCGGATTCACCGTAGCAATACGCTTCTTCCCTTGAATTTATGGTTTCAGTTTGAATTTAAACACATATAAGCGAGGTGGTACTAATGAAACGTTATTTTAAATTTGTACGTCGCCATAACAAGCCGAGATGGGCCGTCCCATTGGCGGACGCTATACTGCAGCGCCAAAGTGCGCTCTTCTCAAGAAATAAAAAAGAAGGAAAAGTGTGCCAAATAGGTGCCAAAGAAGAATCGTACCGGGGTGCTAACGGGGGTAACTGGGACATGCTAGCCAATACACTAAAAATCCTCACGTGCCAGTTTCCAAATCTTCATTTATGAACATACATGAATACTTTGCAAAGTTGTGAACACAAAATTTAAAGTCGATCCTTTTTTAAAAAAGAAACAAGGTTTTGAATTTGGATTTTTTGTAAAACATGAAGATTTTTTTTAAACTAGGAGGTACTTTACTCGAATTTTGAATATTTTTTAAGCGCAAACATTTTCTAAAACACGATTTAAAAAATACTAAAAAATGATTCGCTGACGTGATTCTTTTTTAGATGGATTTCGACGTGATCCTCCTATTTACGTAGAAAGGAAGTTATTTGTTTCTATTACCCCTTCCGTTCACTTTTATAAGACATTTCATACAGTTGATATTGAACTGTTTCGTTACACCTTTCCCTCAGTGACCCCACCTGGTTTTTATCTCAAACCAAATGATCACCAATTTCTTCACAAAAAAGGAACAATGGCTGCAATCAATCGACGACGATCACAGTCGACACCCCTGCGTGATGCGTGATCTCCCCACCCAGCGAACCCTTGGCTCTCTACCCATCGCCACTCTCCTTTGAAACTAAGTTTCTATGGTTCCGGCTGTGCCAACCCAAAGGTTGCTGCCACTTAGGACTCCTACGGCGAGCCGGAAAAGTTGTGGAGGCAGTGGTGATAGTCACAAATGAGGAGGCGAAGGAGCTGGGTAGCATGAGCGTTGCGGATGTGCACATGTGGCCTGAGTGCATCGAGGGTATGGAGCGGCTCATGCAACGATGATGATGAAATCATAAGGGCCTTTTGCATGATGACAGGAAAATGGTGGAAGGATAAAGGGGATGGTGATACTTTCATTACCCGTTGCAACGCACGGGCATTTTTGCTACTAAAAGGACAAAGACGCGACCCAATTTCCTGGCAAACCCTATTTGGCGCTCGTTAGTGTCAGAACGACGTGCTTTCGCTGAGGCGAGCCTCCTGTTGGGCCGGCCCACGTACAGGATTGACGTTTGCTGTTTGATTCGTTTGCTGTTGCTTCCTTCTCTATTCCTTGCGGTTTTTTTCCTTTTTCTTCTATGGTTTTTGGTATCCAGTTCTTTCACTGTTTTGCCCGGTTTTCAGCTGTTTTGTTCCGTTTTTTTATTTCTCTCTCTTTTGGTTCCTTTCTCCTTTCATTTTTTCTTTTATGTTTCCTTTTTATTTTTTATTTATGTTTTTCTTCCTTTTATTGCATATTACATAAAATTCCACCGTGTAATACCAAAATATTCATCTTATTAAGAAAATGTTCATCATATATTATGACCTTGTCAGCCCCGACTGTCGTCGATGCCACCACGACGCCGGACAACGCCACCACATGAGTTGCTACATATGTATCGCATTATCGGGACTAAACTAGCTAGCCATGGATCATTGGCCACGAGTTATTTCTTAAATAGTTGATGTAGGCTTAAAGTTGGTGCATATGTACCTGTTACGGTTGCAAGTGCCAGGCTCTTTAGACACTTTTTTTGGCTGATAATAAAAGAGTTAAAGTTCAGTTCGAATTTTAAATAAAAATATATGTACGTCATCGTCTTACTTTGGAGCTTTAGACTGAACCTTTAGGAATATGCTTTTTTTTTAATTTTGTGCCTGTAATTTCAAGAGTGACGCACACGCGCAAACACACGACAAACTTTTACGCTGCCGTGAATATCAATCAAACACAAGACTGGAGTACACAGGGAGGTAAGTAGGTAACTTGTCAAGGGAAGTGTGGCTCGGTCGAAGTTGGAAGGTTCTGCTCGAAGATGAAAGGTTGCGATCGTTCAGCCAGTCCTCTCCGCTAGCTCCGTCGCGTCGTGTGCTGCTGCTTATGTCCTGTTTCTTGGCTTGGAAAGTCACGTCCGACTTCTGATTTTTTTCGCTCGTGTCGCCATGGTTTTCCATGGCAGAGACTCGTCTCAATGATTGGTGGTTTGTTTGGACGACGTTTCTGTCGACTGCCGAAGAAACACGGGAATGAAATTCAGAGTGACGGCCAAGGCATATTTTGAACAGCTTATGGCAATCCAGGCTCTCATCGTATCCTTTTTCTGTGGACAGGCTGTCATCTCTCCGTAAGTTTGGATTGTTTCAGTCCTGGAGACGCTCGATGAGAAAGAGAAATGACGACCTACTACGGCAGCGAGCATTACGTGTTGAGCTATATGGGCCGATGATTAGGCCGCGCTGCGTATACGGGCCTATACTTCCTGGACCAGAAGAAGATGCTTAAAAAATTTAGGTTCGTTGTTAGGCAAACACGCGAGCCAATTATCCCACCTCGAGGGACCAGCACGGTGAACACCGGTTTAAAGGAGGCTCCGGCTGAGATGCTCTCGCCGAGCCCAGTGGCGTGGGCTCGTAACCCCAGCTAAACCTACGGGGGGGCAGCAGTTGGTGCACCGCACGCCTCGGCAGCGGCTCAACTGTTTTTTTTTTTTTAGCGGTGGCTCAACCGTATTTTTAACAACCAATCGCGCACCTCCCCTTGGTAGCGGGCCGGTCCACAAAGCAGTTCTGGGCGCCTGGTCTATCTACAAGCTACGGCATTCTGGCTGACCGGTTTTAGCCGGGTTGTTTTTCAACCCGAATTTCTAAAAAGGTTCTGACTTTAAAGGTGTTCAAGATTAAAATGTTCGTGATTAAAACAATCGCCAAGATTTATTTTAGCAAATTAAACAATCTTCCAAAAATTCAGAAAATGTTTGTGGATTTAATAAAATTTCAAACATGTTCAGGAAATTTAAAAATGTTTGAAATGTTCCTGGATTTTAAAACTGATCATGAATTAGAAAAAGTCTGCAAACTAAAAGTGTTACCAAATTTCGTGAATTGTTTTACCAGAAAATAGCAGGAGAGGCTCCTACCGTGTTATATATTAAGGAGAATAAATATTTACAAGGAAGTGAGGACCATTTTGGACTAGTGGGAGAAAAGATTACAAGTTTAGGCCGGTTTTGAAGAATTTTCCTCTGTTCACAAATGTAAAATATTTTGGATGTTTCAATATGGACAATATACAGACTGAAATGAGTGATAAAACAAACTAAAACATGTTTATATACATCAAATTCACCAAATAGTTAGAACATCTTATATTTGTGAACGGAGGGAGTACCTATGACGGATTTATCCTTAGATTCCACTCTATACCCTAGTGGCCTAGTTGACTAAGATCCACGTACCAATTAGAAAAAAAAATACCCCTTCGCTCCTCACGCTCCAGGGCACCCAACACTAGTGTTTCTGTTGGCCCCCGCCGCCTAGCCGCCGGTATGCCTCCTCTCACGTGGCCTTAGTGCCATGGAGGCGCATTGGAGCTCGGTCCTTACCGGTGGGAGGGCTCCGTTTTAGGTAGTTTTATATGAACTTTGGTAGGGCTTGTGTCCTCCTCAGGAAGGCGAGGCGGTGACAATTTCTTGAAGATGGAATGAGGTTCTCCCCGCCTAGCCCCAGGCCAGGTGGTGCTTCTAGTGTCACCGGAGGGCGTGTGGAGGTTTGTCTTCACGGGATTTGGTTGGCGTTTGTCTTTAGTGGATCCGTTAGATCTGATCTTCATTTGTCTATGTTCGTGTGTCTACAGATTGGATCCTTTAGATGTACACCTCTCTTCGTTGGCGGTGGTTGTTGTTCTGGTGCGCTAGTCCATTAGGCCCTTAGCACGACGAATTTCCGACTGTCTACTATAAAAAAGTTTGCCCGGCTCCGGTGATGAAGGGGATATGACGGCAGTGCGCCTTCGGCTCGCTCCAGTGCTTGTGATCTTAGCTAGGTGGCCTACATATATGTATGTAATTTTTACTTCTGGTGTTTTTTGTACTATCTTGACACTTGATGAATAAATTGGAAGTTTTTCTCGTAAAAAAAAGAGACTGAGATCCACACATAGTTGCTTGTGTAGGGACCACACCATCAAAGTTAGCAGCATCTTCGGTATTTTAGTTGGTAGTGGGTTGGTCCAGAAAGCAGTTCTAGGTCTGGTCCATATAAATTATAATATGCTGGGTTGATCGGTTTTTGCTGGTCTTTTTCAATCCAATTTTTTTAGAAAAGTTCATGTTCTAAAGAATTCAAGATTAAAATGTTCATGATTTTTATAAAGGACAAAAACTTAAGTTAAAAAGTCTTCCAAAATTTTAAAAATGTTCATGGATTTAAAATTTCAAGAACTTTTAAATATATTGACGAATTTTAAAAATGTTTGAAATGTTCATGAATTTTAAAACAGTGGTGACCAGCTCTGATCGACAAGATCCTAGTATGATACCCGGGTGGATTCTGGAAGCAAAAGAATATTAAATCCATGAACTGGCAGCCAAGAATATTGACAACACATATAACCTTTTCCAGCTGCCACTATCAATTGTCGCTCATCAACAATTTCATTTGCTTTCTAATCGAATTAATGCCATTAGGCATAACCATGATCATGACAGATGGATATTTAACTGGGAAGCTCTACTAATATGACCAAGAAGATTTATAACTTCCTTATGGGCAATGATGAAGCAGCTTCACCTATCAAATGGATATGGAAATCCTGTTGTCTCCCTAGACATAAATTTTTCTGCTGGTTAATGCTCAGTGATAGAACTAATACATGTGATCTTCTTACCAGGAAAAGTTTTCACCTTGATTCCACATCATGTGTTTTATGTAATGATGAAGGCATGGAAGACATGACTCATCTACTATGGTATGATCATTGAAGCATCCATGGTATGATCATTGAATGGAACACTGACAAAAACATCCATGGTATGATCATTGAAGCAAAACAGAGATATCAACATAGTTTTTTCATGGAAATTATGACTGTCGCCTGCTGGAATATATATCTGGAATCAAAGGAATGGTACGGTTTTTGAGGGTATCCCATGCTCTATCAATGAATGCAGATATGACTTCATCGGAACCTTTAAATTGACCATGCTTAGAGCTAAACCTAGTCTTAAGGATGGCATGCCATCCTGGACAGATATATTTGATTCATTTTCTATTAGTTGTAATACTAGCATCCATTAGTTGTAACCCCATCAACCATTGTGACACTCTTTTTGTTTCCTTATTATGAAAAATGACACACGGTAGGGCTCTTTGCCTTACTGTTTTATGGTAAAAAATGAACATTTTTTGATGATCTGAGTACTGCTTTGGATGATTATCCTATTTGGGACATGCGGTTCCTAATCGTACATTGGTATCGCATTATCACGGTCGAACTATGGCTAGCCAGGTGTCATTAGCCTTGGGTGTGTACTTCTTAAATTGTTGCCGAATGTTTAGACTTGGTGCATGTACCTGTTACAGTTGCTAGTGTCGGACTCTTTAGACACTTTTCTTGCCTGATAAAAGAGCTAAAGTTCGGCACAATTTTTAAATAAAAATATCTACACGTAGAGTAAATCATCATCTTGCTTTAGAGCTTTAGACTGAACTTTTACGACCATGCTTTTGTGTGTGTGAGTGTGTGATTTCAAGAGTGACGGACACGCGCACGCGTTTACGCTGCCGTGAATATGAATCAGACACATGGTTGTAACTTGTCAAGGGAAGTGTGGCCCCGTCGATGTTGGAAGGTCGTGATCGTTCAGTCAGTCCCTTCCAGTAGCTCCGTCGTGTCGTGTGCTGCTGCTTATGTTTGGCGGTGTTGTTTCTTGGTGTGAAAAGTCGTGTCCGACGTCGGAAATTTCTTCGCTCGCGATGGCTTCCAGGGTAACATCAAAAGATGGTAGACTCATCTCAACGATCGGTTGATCGGTAGTCTGTGACCTGTTTGTTTTGACGACGTTTTTGTCGACTGCCGAAGGAACACGGGAACGAAATTCAGAGAGACGGCGAATGCCTATTCTGAACAGCTTACGGCAGTCCACGCGACGTGCTCGCTACTTTTCCATAAGTTTTGCATAAACAGAAGGCCAAAATCGTGATTGCTTAAGAGCAACTCTAGCAGACCCCGTAAAACACGTAGACCCGTAAAACTCCGGCGAATATACAGGCTCGGCCCAATTTTTCGGTCAGAACAGAGCCCACATACTCGCCCGGCCCGCATACTCCTTTCCACAATGTCCTTAATTCGGCAAGCAGGCAAGCCGCGGCCAATCTGAGTTCAGACTTCGGAGTGCTGGTACCAACAAGATCAGGGAGAGTTCCTTTTGCAGGCTGTCAGTTAGGCTGTCGATCTCTGGCAGTTGCATTGTGCTAGAAACAGTTTCAGAATATTTTCTGCAGAAGTTCAGAAAGCATCAAGATTTGCTGAACCCGGAGAGGACAGCAAGCCACAGACAGTAATGCTTTGGCAGGCAGAATTATTCAGAGTGAACCTGCTGGCGATTAACAAAAGAACTCCACCTGATCTCATGATTGATCTCACCCGGTGACCGGTTAAGGTAAACCAAACGGCACCAAAGCTTCTTTTGCATAAGGAAATGTCTGTCACCAACCGAATTAATCGGCCGAACACAAACAAAGCGGGCGATTAGCTAAGCAGGCACGGATCGTACTCGCTTTCCGCGCCGAACTAAATTTGTCATCTTCTCGCCCCCGAATGCCATTATAATCTCCTCGTCGAGTTCGTTTTGGCCACACTAACGTGCTCGCACATTATCTAAGACGATCACTAACGTGGTGACCAGCTCTGATCGACGGGATCCCAGTAGGATAATCGGGTGGATTCTGAAAGCAAAAGTATCTTAATTGGGTTAATGGCATGACGTGTCGCTAGCAGGGGTACTTTGGATTATCCTATTTGGGACCTGGGGCTCCTAATCCTACGTAGGTATCGCATTATCCCGGCTAAACTAGCTAGGCCGTGCGTCGTTGGCCTTGGGTTACTTCTTTAAATTGCTGATGTTGGTTTAAAGTTGGTGCACATGTACCTGTTACGGTTGCTAGTGCCGGGCTCTTTACGCACTTTTCTTGCCTGATAAATAAGTGAGTTAAAGTTCGGTTCAAAATTTGTAAATAAAAATATCTACATCATCATCTTGCTTTGGAGCTTTAGACTGAACTTTCACGACCATGCTTTTGTGTGTGTGTGCGAGGGATTTTTTCAAGAGTGACGCACGCGCGCAAGGGCACGGCACGCGGTCACGGTGCCGTGAATAACGGGCAGAGTAGCGGACACTACAAGTTGCGAGGTTGTGCTCGTGCCGTCGTGTGGGATGGGTTACACTCGAACATGCGATCGTTTAGTCACCCTCGAGCTCGTGTGCTTCGTTTGTCTTGCGGTGTTGTTTTCTGGTGTGGAAAGTCGTGTCGGACGTCGGGAATTTCTTCGCTCATGGCGTTGTGGTTTCCAGGGTAACAAGCAGAAGATGATGGTAGTGGTAGAGACAAGAGTTATATGAATGATTTGTTGATCGGTAGTTCATCACGCATTTGTTTGGATAACATTTTTGTGGACTGCCCAAGAAGACTGGAGCGAAAATCAGAGAGACGTGAATGCCAATTTTGAACAGCTTTTAGCATTCCACGCGACGTGCTCCAGGTTGCCATCGTATATTTTTCTTTGGCGGGTTGTCATGTTAATATGCTTGTACAGAATGGCTAAATCTCCTGGAGATATCCCCGCAAAAAAAAAAAAAATCTCCTGGAGATATACGCTCGATCAGCTAGCAAAATGACGCCCTCCGGCGGAGAACACTAATGCTTGAGTTATATGGGCCGACGACTAGCCCGCGCTGGGTATACGGGCCTATACCTCTTCCTGGATCAGAAAAAAAAAAGCTTAATTAGGTTCATTAGGCAAAAGCGTGGCCGTTCCTCAAAAAAGAAAAGAAAAAAGCAAACACGCGACTGTTCCTTTTTTTTTTTTGAGGGAAGGCCATCATTGCTAACTTTATTAATTTAGATAGGAATTACATCATCCACAAGTTTTGAGACAAGACAGCTTGGGCTCGTCCGTCCAATGACTACAAAGTTTATTACAATAGCTATAATTCGCTAGCACATGCGCCGCTTGGTTTGAACTACGATAACAATGCTTAAAATTGACCTTCCCGATCATCGTTGAGATGTCCACACATTCAACAAAAATTGCAGCAGCTTCATCCCACCATCTTGTATGGCCAGCACATGATTCAATTACTATCAACGAATCGGACACCGCTTCCACCCGCTAGAAACCAAGCGAGTTTGCAAAATTCAGACCGTCCCGCATTGCCAACGCCTCAGTCATCACTACGTTTGATGTGTATGAAATGTAAATACACCGAGCAGCTAGAAAAGATCCATTCGCATCCCTGATCACTGCTGCGGTAGCTCCTTCTCTTTCTGCCATATAAAAAGATGCATCAACATTTAATTTCACAATCTGGGCTCTAGCTTCGTCCATCTATCTTGCAATGGTACGTTTTTCTTTGCGTTCGCTTGCCGGAAGTTATTAGCTATAGCTAGGATTGACATTGGCCATTTAAAAGGGGGTGGGGGAGATCCGTTATGAGTGATCTCACGCCTGATCCATCAAAGGTACCATCCTCCGACCGTGATCAGTTGCTTCACATCCAGGTTGGGCTTGAGTGGCACTTGTCTTGCGGGAGCTACAAGAATATACTCCAGGATGATCGACCCAGAACGATCAATCGTTTTCACTTCATTGATGTAATCCAGTATTCCTAGACGTGACCAGAGTTCTGTAGCATGAGAGCATTCGAAGAGAAGGTGCTTCACATCTTCAGCCGCTCGGTGGCATATAGGACAAGCTCCATCTGACCTGACATGCCTATTAGTGATTATGGACTTTAGAGGTAATATTCCATGGAGTGCTCGCCAACAAAAAATTTGAATTTTACGTGGGATTTGAAGCTTCCACAGTGTACTCCATACAGCTGGAGTACTAGACCTTCCAGGCTGCGCTAGCCCGCTTGCATGTGCTCGAAAAGTTCGAAATCATTGGGTGTGGTAAGCTGAGCGGACTGAAAAAATACCTCTGCGATCTGGGTGCCATGCTATAAAGTCATCAAAGGCATCGTAGTTAAGCGGAATTTCCAAAATTCTGCGGACATCAACCGGGTTGAAGATTGAAGCAATTAATTCTTCGTCCCAATTGCCACTTGTAGGGTCGATGAGATCATTAACAGTGGTTAGGACAGTGTGTCCACGCGGGGTAATCACCCTCCTGTCTGCACTGCTAGGAATCCACGGATCCCTCCAGATGTTCACTTTCTCTCCAGTTCCAATTCGCCAGATATATCCCAGTTTAAAAGTCTCTAATCCCTTCATAATGCTTGGCCAGGTAAAAGAAGCCCCATTCTTAAGAGTGGCATGTAATAAGCTCCCATTCGGAAAGTACTTTGCCTTTAGTACTCTTGCACATAACGACTCTGGGTTATTTATTAATCTCCAACATTGCTTAGAGAGCACTGCCAGATTAAAGTAATATAGATCTCGAAATCCCATCCCCCCTTCACTCTTCGGATAGCAAAGTTTCCACCAGGTGTACCAATGCATTCTCTTGTGTTCTTCATCATCCCCCACCAGAACTGGGAGATTAAGTCTGTTATCTCTTTGCATATTCCTTTAGGTAAACTAAAAACTAACATGGCAAACACAGGAATAGCTTGTGCCACAGACTTGAGAAGGATCTCTTTCCCTCCCATGGATAGCCGCTTTTCCATTCATCCCTTAAGTCTTTCCTTAATCCTTTCAACAAAGTGCTTGAAGCAATCACTTCTGCCTGCTCCCACCATTGCAGGTAGTCCAAGATATTTATCAGATAAAGCTTCAGTATCAATGTGCAGCAGTTGACATATTTTAGCCCTAGAAACAACAGGGTTATTAGGACTAAAGAATATACTCGACTTAGCCACACTCACCATTTGCCCCGAGCTATGACAGTAGGTATCCAGAACATGTTGTAAGGAAGCTGCATTAAGTGTGTCTGCCTTCATGAGAATTAGAGAATCATCAGCGAATAAGAGGTGTGATACTGATGGTGCATTTCTGCACACTCTAATCCCTTCTATGCCACCAGCTTCTTCTTCATACTGCAAAAGACCGGATAGTCCCTCTGCACAGAGAAGGAATAGATAGGGGGAGAGGGGATCCCCCTGCCTAATTCCCCTTGTCGGGCTAAAACCTTCTGTTTCCTGTGAATTGAATCTGACCTTGTATGTTACTGATTTCACACATTCCATAATCAATTCAACCCATTGTTCATGAAATCCTAACTTGATCATCATGTCTTGCAAAAAGGACCACTCCACACTATCGTAGGCCTTATGCATGTCAAGTTTTACTGCACATAAACCAAATTTGCCAGCCCTTTTCTTCTTTATCTTATGCACACATTCATAAGCGATCAAGATATTATCTGTGATCATTCTCCCAGGAACAAAAGCACTTCGGGTAGGAGAAATAATTTCAGGAATTATATTTTTTAACCGTAGAGCTAGCATTTTGGAGATGATTTTGTAAAGGACGTTACACTGACTGATAGGTCTATATTGCGTTACCAATTCTGGAGACTCGGTCTTAGGGATCATCACAATGGTGGTATCATTCCATTCAGCTGGGAACTTCCTTGAATTAATGGCCAACAAAACCTCCTGTGTGATTTCATCTCCTAGTACATGCCAATATTTCTTAAAGAAAATTGCATGCAGCCCATCTGGCCCAGGTGCCTTAATGTATCCAATGCTCAAAATCGCCTTCTTTACATCTTCTGCTGTATATGGAGCCATCAAAAAATTATTCATTTGGTCCGGAACCTTGTGTTGGACTTGTTCCAAAATAACCGGATCTATTTGTTGTACCTTGGAGGAAAACATGTTAGAAAAGTAGTTTAACATGTGCGCATTTAGTTCATCACTACCTTCTAGCCAGTTTCCCGTCTCATCCTTCAATCTTTAGATGAAATTCCTTTTCCTCCGTGCTGAAGCAAAAGCCTAGAAGAAAGCTGTGTTGCGATCCCCCGCCTTTAACCATGTAGCTCTAGAGTGTTGCATGGCTTGTATCTCCTCTAATTCCAGCAGATACTCTATTAGTTCTGAAAGTTCTCACCTCTTCTCATCACTATCATCATCCATAGGCCCCGCCATTACCTTTTCAAGGTCTCTTTGAGCTTTACGGAGACGTTTTTTGGTTTTTTTTAGGACACGCCGGTCCCAGTCATGGAACCTATTATGCATTTTATTCAACTTCTCATAAATAGAGTTGATAGTTGGATCGGCAGTAGCTTCATTCCATGTCTCCTCAACTGTCTCGTTGAAGCTCTATTCTCTCAACCACCGCGCCTCAAATCTCTTCACACGTCCTTTGTTCGAGTTATTCGCCGGTAGCAAGTAATACTCTGTGTCCACCAAAAGTGGTCTATGGTCAGAGTGGTTAAATTCCAAGTTCTGCAATGCCGCCTGGGGGAACAGGTTCGCCCATGCATCATTCACTAATCCCCTGTCTAGCCTTTCTCGTATCCTCCCGCGGCGCCAAGTAAAGGGGTCTCCAAGGAACCCCATGTCATGCAACTCACAATCGTCGATTGCTTCTTGAAAAGCTTGCATGTATTGAACTGGCCGCGGATTACCCCCTTCCTTCTCGTGCAGAAACTGAATTTCGTTGAGGTCGCCAATCAAGAGCCACGGTAGAGACTGACCTTGATGGAGTTGCCGCATACGTGACCATGTTAGATGTTTATTCGCCCACCTGAATTCACCATACATCCCAGTCAAGCGCCAAAGTGGGTTATTATTATTATCCACGATTATTACATCAACGAACATGGGGTCTAAAGCAAGTCTGCGAACTTTAATATGATTATTCCAAAACAGGACTAAACCACCACTTCTTCCATTGCTCGTACACACCAGTTTCTAATCCATCTTCATTCTCCCTCTCAAACATTCAGCCAGATAGCTGTCAAGGTGGGTCTCAGACAAAAACACCACCTCAGGGCTACACTTTTGCTGGACATCCATCAAAGCGCGAACTGCCGGGGCGTTCCCAAGCCCTCGGCAGTTCCAACTTAAGAGTTTCATTGCGCCCGGCGGTCCCCTCCTCGAGGGGCCGCCGATCCTGCATTTTTTGTTTCTTCAGTATCTCCCTCCACATTACTCAGAGCCTCTCCATTTTCCCCTCTCAGTTTTTTCCTGTTTGCATTCTTCTGTGGGGTGTTCAACTAGTTCAAGGAGCTATCCAGTTGGTCATCATCACCTTCAAAATGATCAACTAAATTCGCAACCACTGATTTTACTGTTTTGCCAACCGGTACAATAGCCAAATTCAGTTTTGGCATTACTGTACTTGAGTCATCAGCCGTCCTTTTCCCCAAAAGATTCCCTGTAAATACGTGTACAGGAATTGTATCATCCTGGGCTTTATCCTCCCTAGATGCAGACGTATTATCAGAGTTAGTCCCTTTATTCACAGCCTCACTTGCATCTATCATTCTTACATCCTGTCCGGGTACCTTGTTGGCTGGTGCTATCACACGCGCGTCATCCTCGTTGCCGTTTCTCCCTGTTGGGTTATAGAGTGCATTAAAATGCCAACTTCCATTATTCTGGGTATTGGGAGGTGCAGGCTGCATATTGCGCCCCCTACCCCTACCTAGGCCTCTGCCAAAACCTCTTCCACCTTCATACAAATCATCATCCATCTCGCTTCGCCTATCTCCACTTGCTTGGCCTCCCCGGCCTACTCCTCTACCTCTCCTTGGTGCCAGTATGAAATCATCCCATTCAAATTTTGATTTGTCGTGTTCTCCAGTGCCGCATTATGAATTATCCCATACGCGACTGTTCCTAAAAAAGAAAAAGAAGACAAACACGCGACCCAATTATTAATTATCGCACCTCGATGAAACAACATAGTGAACCGCTTAAGAGCAAGTATAATAAGGTACAGTCAGCAGAAAATCCATTTCTGCACCCGAGCTCATCTGCACCTGCGCTCACGAAAAAATTCAAAATAAATACTAGAAAAATTCAAAAAATTCCAAAAAAAAATTGGGTGGTAGACAATTTGATGCGTGAGGTACGCTCCAATTTTCAAAACATTTGGAATTCTGTGCAGCTCTCGGCAAAAAAGACAAATCGGAGGTCTGTAAAAATGTGTACTGTTCATATCCGATTTTGTCTTTTTTACCGAGACCTGCTCATATGTCCAAATGTTATGAAATTTGGAGAGGACCTCACGCATCAAATTATCTGCCACCCAATTTTTTTTGGAAATTTTTGAATGTTTTTAAATTTGTTACGATTTTTTTATGACAGGGTGCAGATGCACCTGGGCACCGAAACGCCGCACTCTCAGTCAGCAGGCTATAAGAAATTAAATAATTATATTTGTGTTGAGTTGGATGAGAGAGAAGGAAAGCGGGTTGTAGATTAACAGCCGGCTGCAACACGGACTCAAAAAAAACATTGTGAGAGTGTACGGTGGGTCATGCATTTATAAAGTAGTACTCCCTCCAGTTTTCTTTTGTTTGCGTATAAGTTTTTGCCGTTTTTTCGCTTTTAATCTGCGCCTAGGCCTTTTTCTCCCAATCTTTCCAATACTACCCTTGTCGTTCGTCTTCCCACGCAGCCGCTGCATTAACTAGGTGCAGGGAAGCGATGCTTCATGTTTTTAGAGCTGTGAATGCGGGGGAAAGAACGAGGAGAAACGAAACGACAGCCAATCAGCAGCCACTACTCATTAGAAGGCGTGGGAATCGACTGCATGCATCATTTATACTCCTCCATGCATCGCATGCTAAGTCAGGGGCAAACTAGTCGAGAATTATACTCCTGCAGCTGTTCTTGGTATCCGGGATTCCTCTTTTGCCTAGGCGAGCAGTTTTAGCATGGTCCCTCTTACCCCCTCTTTTCACATGAGAGGTAAGAGTATGTAATAGATCTGAGCCGTTGATCACATTAATTAGTGGTCGGATTAACTCTTACCTTCTTACCTCTCATGTGAACAGAGGAGGTAAGAGGGACCATGCTAAAATTTGCCTAGGCGCAAACAAAAGAAAAACGGGGGAGTACTACTTTGCAACTAGCTATTATACATGTTGGCTATAAAGTTGACTATATGTGACATGACAACTTCATATAGCCGGCTACTGGCTATACTATTAACTATGCTCTAAACAAGACTCCGTTTGATATGCTCTCCTCGAACCCCGTGGCGTGGGCTGGTAACCCAGCAACTATGTGGATCAATAGAGGCGCCACGCCGCCCCATGGCGAGCCGAGAGCATCAACCGGTCTACAAGACCATCAGGGCGCACCGCATGCACACGCTCTCGTCACCATATTTCGTCGTCCTATCTTCAAAAGGGATCAACATATTGACCTTGTCAGGCCCAACTGTCGTAGATGCGCCTTTTCAATCCTTTTGACAAGAGGACCTGGCATTTCCAAACAGATAAAACATCAGCCTGTACGCCCGCGTTGCTCTAGAGGCGGCTCGGGTGGAACCCTAGCCGCCGCCGCCGCCCCTTCCCTTACCTCCTCCTCCCTCGCCGCCGCCGGAGGACGTCGGTGGGCTAAGCCCGCGTGGCAGACGGTGGCGGGGGGGCGTTTTTACGCGTGTCTATGGTGGGGGAGGCTCGGACCTTCGCGGCTGCGCGATGCAGATTCCTCGGTGGCTCGGCGGCCGCCCTGGCGCAC
Organism: Secale cereale; assembly: GCA_902687465.1. Classification (NCBI taxonomy): domain Eukaryota; kingdom Viridiplantae; phylum Streptophyta; class Magnoliopsida; order Poales; family Poaceae; genus Secale; species Secale cereale. The sequence continues at coordinate 854,121,943 of LR738710.1, read as the reverse complement.
TCAGGCGGATCCCTCGGCGGCGCTCTCCGGTGAGGTGGTGGCTGCGACGCTCCCTCATGCGGCGGCAGCGAGGAGCTCAAGGGCTTCGTCCCTCCAGCGAGGAGATCAGGGTGGCAGCCCGTGTTTCCTGCCTCGTGGGTGTGCCTCTGGTGCGTTGGTGGCGCGGCTGTTGGCTTCTCCGCTAACGGCGCGACTGCTGGTGGTTGTCCGATCTGGCCGGGCTTGGTCAGAACTGGCTCGCGGCGTTGGCTGGCGACGAGGATTGGTGGTCGCTCCTGTGTGTTGATGATGCTGTCGAGGCGCATGAGGTGTACGGGCCAGCGGATGTGCGGGTCGGCGTGGCCGGCTGCATGGGGTGGGTGGTTCTCGAGTTGCTCCGAGCGAAGGCTTGCCTGGCTTGCGTCGGCTGGTGGTGGCGGCGCCTGCGGGCGTCGTTCCCTTCTTGAAGGCGTCACCGTGGAGTTCCCGTCACTGCGCTTCATCCTCAGATCTGGTTCTTCGGGTGAAAGCCTAGACCCGGCTGGGTCGGGCAACGATGTCGTCTCTATGACATTTCAACCTTTGGTGCGCTGCTTTGAAGACCGGTGATCCTTCTCCGCGCTTCCCTTGGACTGGACATGCACGCCATCACGGTTGGCAGGTGCCCAACCGGTGATGCAAGTGGTTGGCGTTGCGACCTGTGCGACGACGATGATGGTGGCGTGCGAGCTGGGTCGCGGCTTGTCCTTCTGATGTTGACGGTCCGATTCGCCGTCGGGTGCGCCTATGTTTGTTTCTCACTGTGACAGAGAAGTCGAAGCTGCGTGTGGCGGGGCCCTTGCGGCAAAGATGACTCCATGAGGGTAGTTACAACGGGCGGTGCTCTCCGGAGGTTGCGTTGGACTAGGTCGGTGCGAGGTTTGCAACTTTCTCCTGCGAAGCGCATCAACAAAATCGGAGCTGCCGGTCCTCGACGTCTCGGCTGATTGTTTGGCTATTGCCGACGAGGTCCTTGGGCGTCGTTTGATCGGAGGGGTCTGGACGGGTCATCAACGGCGAAGTCGAAGTCGCCTGCTCAGGGAGAGGTGATGACGATGACATTGCAGGCAGCCTCGATGATGTCCTCTCCTCGACGGTGTGGGTGCCAGGTCAGCCGATGTGCCCTTTTCTGTGGGCGTTCGGTTTTAGTCCGGATTTCTGTTAATTAACCGGACAATTCTCTTCTTCTTAATCAATGAAAATAATGAATCTTTTGCCTTGTTTCAACAAAAAAAAAAAACTGTCGTAGATGCCACTATAACGCTGGACAGTGCCAGCACATGGGTTGCTACATAGGTATCACATTATCAGGGCTAAACTAGCTAGCCATGGATCATTGGCCACGAGTTATTTCTTAGATAGTTGATGTAGGCTTAAAGTTGGTGCATATGTACCTGTTACGGTTGCAAGTGCCGGGCTCTTTAGTCACTTTTCTTGGCTGATAAAAAAGTTAAAGTTCGGTTCGAATTTTAAATAAAAATATCTGTACATCATCATCTTACTTTGGAGCTTTAGACTGAACCTTTAGGACTATGCTTTTTCAATTTTGTGACTGTAATTTCAAGAGTGACGCATGACTGGAGTACGCATGAAGGGAAGTGTGGCTCGGTCGAAGTTGGAAGGTTCTGCTCGAAGATGAAAGGTTGTGATCGTTCAGTCAGTCCGCTCCGCTAGCTCCGTCATGCCGTTTGCTGCTGCTTATGTCCGGCGGCGTTGTTTCTTGGTGTGGAAAGTCGTGACCGTCGTCGGAAATTTCTTCGCTCGTGTCGCAATGTCTTCCAGGGTAACAACACAAGATGGTAGTCATCTCAATGATCGGTTGATCGGTAGTCTATGACCCATTTTGCTTGGACGACGTTTCTGTCGACTGCCCAAGAAACACGGGAACGAAATTCAGAGGGACGGCCAATGCATATTTTGAACAGCTTATGGCAATCCAGGCTCTCATCGTATCTTTTCTCCGTAGACGTGCTGTCATCTTTCCATAAGGTAATGCTTGTGCAGCGAGCATTACGCGTTGAGCTATATGGGCCGATGATTAGGCCGCGCTGCGTATACGGGCCTATACTTCCTGGACCAGAAGAAGATGCTTAATTAGGTTCGTTGTTTGTCTCAAAAAAAAAAAAATAGGTTCGTTGTTAGGCAAACACGCGAGCCAATTAGGGCATGTACAATGGTTGCTAAGATAGTCTTATCTTAAGTTTTGCATGTAAATTAGAGATGACAAAAAAACAAGTCTACAATGGGTCATCTCTTAGCCTTATCTTCAATAATTAGTTATTCCTAAAAACAATGTGAGACAAATTGTGCTAAGCTATCATCTTTTGTCTTCTCTTAAATAAGATAAGACAAGCCTTCTCTTATGATTTCTCTCTCCTCCACCTCATCATTTATCTTACGTGGCATTCTTAAGCTAGAACCATTGTACATGCCCTTATCCCACCTCGAGGGACCAGTACGGTGAACACCGGTTTAAAGGAGGCTCCGACTGAGATGCTCTCGCCGAGCCCAGTGGCGTGGGCTCGTAACCCCAGCTAAACCTTAGGGGGGGGGGGGGGG
>LR738710.1:854102553-854119257 GCA_902687465.1 Secale cereale | reverse complement strand
GTTTTTTTTTTTTTGAGCGGTGGCTCAACTGTTTTTTTAACAACCAATCGCGCACCTCCCGTTGGTAGCGGGCCGGTCCACAAAGCAGTTCTGGGCGCCTGGTCTATCTACAAGCTACGGCATGCTGGCTGACCGGTTTTAGCCGGGTTGTTTTTCAACCCGAATTTCTAAAAAGGTTCTGACTTTAAAGGTGTTCAAGATTAAAATGTTCGTGATTAAAACAATCGCCAAGATTTATTTTAGCAAATTAAACAATCTTCCAAAAATTCAGAAAATGTTTGTGGATTTAATAAAATTTCAAACATGTTCAGGAAATTTAAAAATGTTTGAAATGTTCCTGGATTTTAAAACTGATCATGAATTAGAAAAAGTCTGCAAACTAAAAGTGCTACCAAATTTCGTGAATTGTTTTACCAGAAAATAGCAGGAGAGGCTCCTACCGTGTTATATATTAAGGAGAATAAATATTTACAAGGAAGCTAGGACAATTTTGGAGTAGTGGGAGAAAAGATTACAAGTTTAGGCCGTTTTTGAAGATATTTCCTCTGTTCATAAATGTAAAATATTTTGGATGTTTCAATATGGACAATATACAGACTGAAGTGAGTGATAAAACACACTAAAACATGTTTATATACATCAAATTGACCAAAAAGTTAGAACATATTATATTAGTGAACGGAGGGAGTACCTACGAGGGATTTATCCTTAGATTTTCACTCTATACCCTAGTGGCCTAGTTGACTAAGATCCACGTACCAATTAGAAAGAACAAACATATCCTTTCGCTCCTCAAGCTCCAGGGCACCCAACGCTAGGGTTTTTGTTGCCCCCCGCCGTGTAGCCGTCAGTTTGCCTCGTCTCCTGTGGCCTTAGGGCCATGGAGGCGCGGTGGAGCCCAGTCCTTGCCGACGGGAGGACTCTGTTTTTAGGTAGTTTTATATGAACTTTGGCAAGGCTTGCGTCCTGCACGGGAAGGCGAGGCGTCGACGGCTTCTTGAAGATGGAATAAGGTTCTCCCCGCCTAGCCTCGTCACGGTGGTGCTTCTAGTGTCACCGAAGGGCGTGTGGAGGTTTGTCTTCGCGGGATTTGGTTGGCGTTTGTCTTTGGTGGATCCGTTAGATCGGATCTTCGTTCGTCTATATTCGTGTGTCTACAGATTGGATCCTTCTAATGTTCGCTTCTCTTCATCGGCGGTGGTTGTTGTTCTGATGCGCTAGTCCTTTAGGGTCTTAGCACGACGAATTCCCGACTGTCTACTCTAAAAAGTTTTGCCCGGCTCCGGTGATGGAGGGGATATGACAACAGTGCGCCTTCGGTTCGCTCTAGTGCTTGTGATCTTCGTTAGGTGGCCTACATATATGTATGTAATTTTTACTTCTGATGTTTTGTACTATCTCAGTCGATGAATAAATTGGAAGTTTTTTTCGGAAAAAAAACTAAGATCCACACAGAGTAGCTTGTGTAGGGACCACACCATCAAAATTAGCAGCAACTTCGGTATTTTTAGTTGGTAGTGGGTTGGTCCACAAAGCAGTTCTAGGTTTGGTCCATATAAACTACAATATGCTGGGTTGACCGGTTTTTGCTAGTCTTTTTCAATCCTTTTTTTAGAAAAGTTCATGTTCTTAAGAATTCAAGATTAAAATGTTCATGATTTTTTATAAAGGCCAAAAAAATAAGTTAAAAAGTCTTCCCAAATTTTAAAAATGTTCATGGATTTAAAATTTCAAGAACTTTTAAACATGTTAAAGAATTTTAAAAATGTTTGAAATGTTCATTTAGATACATTAAAACCACGCACTTTCCTAGCCCTCTCAGGTCATCAACATTTTTAACCGTTGGATCATGTGTTGTGGTTAATTTTGGCCCTTAGGTGCACTTAATTAGCGCTAAGTGGACCACATGCCACATGGGCTGCTACTCCCATAACAAAAATAAAGTTTTATCGTTAATTGAGCCTCTTATCAAGTGGAGAAGCCCATCCAAGCTCATGACTCCAACGTACAGTATACGTTTGCAGCGACAATGGCCACTGACCACGACCAATATGGTACAAGAATCAGCGGAGATCGCGACGCTACGCTTCTCCAGGGACATTGAAGGGGCGGCAAGGAAACGATGCGGCAACAATACCGGCGTAGATGCACCGGTGTTCAAGCAAGGAGTAATGTTGCCATTTAACACAAATGGAGGTGCGCCACTCGCCGGCCTATTCCCCTCCTCCTCCTTTATTTAGTACGCTTGGGGACGCCCATCCCGGCTCCCCGGACCTTGACCTGGAGCGGCATCACCACCACTACTCGCTAGATATCCCTCCATGCCAGAATGGCATGTGATCCGTTATAGAACCATAGCGGGCCACGTGAGTGCACTGCCATGACAACACTGCTACTTCTAACATATTCACCCCTTCTACCACTGCCTTGTGCCGCCTGGATCCCATCGTTACCGCCGTTCCAATCCTGGAGAAGAACACGCAGAAATAAGGTGCGCGAGGTGCATGTCCGTTTTTTTCTTTTGCTTATTCTCATATTTGATCAACGGAACACCATGGGGGCTATGCGGATTTGGGGTGACTTGTCACCACAAGGCTCTGTTGCAGACTCTCCTTGCAAAGAAATAAAAAAAGCTCCAGACCCGAGGCCGCTACAACAGAGGAAGCGAAAAGCGTTGATGCTTGATGCACACCAGAAGATGACAAGTCTCTTCCACAGCCTTTCCGAGGTCGTTGCTACACCGTGAGGATTAGAGTATTCTCTTTCAAGGTATTTTCATTAATGATGCTCACATATCCGTCCTTGTTCCGTCATTTGAACATCCTTGTGCATTGGCGCTAGCCTCACTTTGAGTTTTTCTTATTTCTGATTTGTTGTCTGCAGTAAGTGATCTTCATATTCTTCATCAAAAGTATAAGCCCATCATGCAAAACAAGGGAACGAATAAAGCAGCAGTAGCTATAGTACTAACTACTGATATTGGCAACTTTGTACATAATGTGTTATGATGTACGCTCGTTGAGTTTATTGGTATTCTTCTGCAAGTATCAACCAAATTTAACATTTATACGAAGAAATTAATTACTTGATTGCAAAGGCGAGGTTCTTAATATTTGGCCAATGGATTTACATAAGGATCTGAAAGGCATTTCTGATGCAATTATATTTCAATCCTGACCAAAAATATATTTCAGGTAACAGCATAACAGATCAAAATGGTGGGCCGCTGAACCGTTCAAATGGTAGCACATCACCAGTTAATCATTAATTAACTCTGCTGATGTTGGCACAACTACCCTTATGCAGGCGTTGGATATACATACATGGGTGCGAGACCCCCTGCGGATCCTTGCTACAACAAATGAAAATTGCAGGCGGACAAACACTCGATGGAACAGGTTGGCACTTGGCAGTTCAAAAGATGGACATGCCCGTATGTCGTTTTACTTTGTGGGAGGAGGGAGTGGCTCTCGAAATTCAAAACTTAATTGTTACCCATTACTTGTCTGTATACGGTCTCTTGGTTAGTAATATTAAATCATAAACAACTTCCCGTGTGTGTTTAGGTGAAAGAGAAGACCGTAAAGCTTACAGAGGCCATGTAATCTACCTACGGGGATCTGATGTCACGAGCAGCGTCTTAGCTGTTACAGTGAACTCTGTTGTTCAATCCATCCTCGTGGTGTTGTAATTTGTAATTAATTGGAACAGTTGGTAGTGCTTAGCCACTTGATTCTACAAATATTTGTTTCAGAAATTTGATTTTACAGGCTTATTTGTTCCCCTACTACACATAACCCCCCATAATGATTCAGATGGTTTCACGTACAATCACCCAAACGACTGTGTTCCAAAGCGAAGTCTTTGGATTGCCATCTAAATAAAGAGGTTGTTCTGTTGATTATTTTTCTATTTTTCAGTGTGACCTTAAAGTGCATTTATACTTGATTGGATGGATGTTTTTTTCGGCGTTAAACTCAGGCAGTATATTAATTCATGCTTGAACTCATAAACAAGTTGAGTTTTTGTGCAATTTCAGGGTTTTTAGGTCCTTTATAAAGGGCTGTGAACATTATATTGGAATTTAGTGACAGCTTCTGGTCCTTTCGTATCCTCCACATTGTTGGAAAAACAACCTCCGTCAATGTATATACTATATTGTTTTTAGAGCTAGCATTAATTGAATCATTATGTTCATAAATAAATATGTATATCCCTTACAATATGCAATACATATACATAACTTGAAAATTTAAATTACATGTTCAGACATCATATTTATGAAAATTCATAGTATCCTATAGCAAAAATGGACGGGCGTGGCAACTCGCGCCATCATGGTCTAGTGAATTTTAAAACAGTGGTGACCAGCTCCGATCGACGAGATCCCAGTATGATACTCGGGTGGATTATGAAAGCAAAAGAATATTAAATCCATGATCTGGCAGCCAAGAATATTGACAACACATATAACCTTTTCCAGCTGCCACTGTCAATTGTTGCTCACCAACAGTTTCTTTTGCTTTCCAATCGAATTAATGCCATTAGGCATAACCATGATCATGACAGATGGGTATTTAACTGGGAAGCTATACCAATATGACCAAGAAGATTTATAACTTCCTTATGGGCAATGACGAAGGAGCTTCACCTATCAAATGGATACGAAAATCCTGTTGTCTCCCTAGACATAAATTTTTCTACTGGTTAATGCTCAGTGATAGAATCTACTACCCCTATAAAAGGAAGAGAAGGCAGATCCAACTTAAAATCTGGACCATCTAATCACATCATCAACGGTGTAAATACGTCGTTAACGAAATAGTTTTCGTTAACGAAACGCTACCCCCCGCTTCGTCTCAGCCCGCAAGTCGTTCAACCACCGCTTCGCCGTTCAGAAAAAAAAGCAACAACGCAAACCCCACGTCCTCCCCCCGCCCGCACGACCTCGACCACTCGCCCACTCCTCCTCCTCCCGCGCCGTTCCTCCCGCCGCCGTTAGCCGCAGGAGCGGCCCTTCGCTGCGGGAGCCGCCGCCGAGCCCGCCCGTCGCGCCCGAGCCGCCGCCAGAGCCGCCCTTCGCGGTGGGAGCCCCTTCGCCGCGGGAGCCGTTAGCCACAGGAGCGGCCCTTCGCCGCGGGAGCCGCCGCCGAGCCCGCTCGTCGCGCCCGAGCCGCCGCCGGAGCCGCCCTTCGCGGCGGGAGCCGTCCCCTTCGCCGCGGGAGCCGTTAGCCACAGGAGCGGCCCTTCGCCGCGGGAGCCGCCGCCGAGCCCGCCCGTCGCGCCCGAGCCGCCGCCGGAGCCGCCCTTCGCGGCGGGAGCCGTCCCCTTCGCCGCGGGAGCCGTTAGCCACAGGAGCGGCCCTTCGCCGCGGGAGCCGCCGCCGAGCCCGCCCGTCGCGTCCGAGCCGCCGCCGGAGCCGCCCTTCGCGGCAGGAGCCGTTAGCCGCAGGAGCGCCCCTTCGCCGCGGGAGCCGCCGCCGAGCCCGTTCATCGCGCCCGTGCCGCCGCCTGGCGCGTGCCAGGGTGCTCGCGACGCGACGAATCGTCCACGTCGGCCCCTCACCGATCTGTGCCGGCTTTTGCATCGCCATGCCGCCGTCTTCATCGACCTCTCACTGAGTACTGTTATGGGTGGCCGGCGAACAAACCCACCTACTGCCATATCCGTCTCAAGATTGAACGCACCTCACCCATCCTTCGTTTCACAGGTCAGCCCCCAATTTGTTGTGCCACCATCCCTATCACTGGTACAGCATATCCATTTGTTTTTTTTCACATTTGAGAGAAGATGGATAAGTAACAAATTTGTGTCCATTTGATAAAAAACAAATTTGTGTCATGATTATCTTCAGTTCGTGCTATTTATCCATCAGTTTGTCATAATCATGTTTTGACCCCAGAGACCCATAACCCAATGTGTTTATGTATTTGTGGTTCAAGAGATGAACAAATGCGCTCCTGTCTGATCGATGTTTGTGAAAAACATGCTTTTCTTTGGCCATGCAGCCCTTCAGGTTTTATTCATCTCTGTGATACAAACTTCACCCAGCTTGGCGTCCGCCTCGCCGCCCTCCGTTCCTCTTCTGCTTCTCGGTGGCCTAATGCAAGTAAGTTTCTTTTACACTTTCAACCAAAGGGATTGAGCAACTAGGTGGTAGCAGATGCGCAATATATCGGCCACTCCTATCCTGTTACTATGCTTCTTACCAATGCCTAAACTCATCATTTGTGTTTTCTCAAAAGATGAAGAGAAGATAATCTCTGTAAACTAGAAGTTCTGGCATGTCTTTTGCTTTATTAGTGGCTCTTCTCTCTGATGATGTTCACATCGCCCGAGCCCCATTTACAGTGAGGAGAATTGATGCGATTATATCTTCATGCTAACAGTAACACCCTCTTTGTTTCAGATAATTACAATGATCATGGGAAGCCCGATCAGCACATGGTAAAGCCGCTTTTATCTTTGGGGAACCCAGAGACTGTTGCTCCCCACCAATGCTTGATTGTAGCCAACCATTTGTAAGTTCATGTCATCATGGGAATTGTTCTCTATCTCATATGCTGCCTTCAGTTGACCAGCTTTTTTTATAGGCATATATTCCTTATACCTGCTGATGCTTATGCTGGGATCTTTCCAGGATATGTCTCGCACGCTATTGTAAGTTTACTCTATCCTTTTACTCTTCAAATCCTGTAAGATATTTTACAGTTCAAGGTGATTACATATCCCATTTATATTTCCATGGTTCATTTATGAGTTCTTTAAATTCGTTTATGATTTGTTGAGTTTTGGAGATCTTATTCATTCTGCTATGGCTTGGCCTCATCGGGAAGATAATCTTTTTACCTCCTTATTGCTGAGTACAACTACTATTGCGAAGCAACAGAACACACTAAAAGTGTCCTCTTAAAGGACAAATAAGTGCATAAACAGATCTTTCATTGTTTTTTGCATTAAGGGCTTCAGCTTTATTGACCGCTTCAGAAATAATGGAAACAAATGGATATGATTAATGAAATCATATTTTGATCCTGCCAATGCACATGATAGTGGTCATATTTAATTATCGACCACTCATATCCTATTACTATGCTTCTTACGTTGTCTGCATGTACGAATTTCCCGGAGAGCCGCCATGGGCGCTATGGTTGGCAGCAGCTTCTTCACCTCTTCTCTGGCGAGGAAAACATTGCATGATATTCAAATAATATGCAACTTCCCCCCTTCTCGCTATCAAATCTACGATGCAATGTTGATGCTTCGGCATGGGAAGCGGCGGAGCGATCCGGAAGAGATGCCTGCTGCCGGTTTCCTCGCCATGCTGTGACCAGTGCCTCCGCCGGTCAGTGTTGTTGTTGTCCTCTTCGACAGCGGCGAGATCCACGACACATGCGACTGGAAGATCGTGCTTCCAGTTTAAGTGCCGTTTCTGCAGGTAATATGATTCTCCGTCATGTTTACCCAGGCACTAACAAATTCCATCCCTTGTTTGGCTGGCATGTGAATGGGTCGATGGGAATTTGCTGGTTGTGGCCCTAAGCTGAATCAGCACTTGATCGACCTCAAGCCGTTGGGATGGCTCCAGTAGCAGGCACAAGACTGAAACTACAGGTTTGAGAAGGGGCTAGCCGAAATAGCTGCTTTTGTAAAGGTATGTTTGAATGTAGTTACAGTTTTTTCATGTGACATGATCTGTATCTATTTCTTTCTTAGTAGGTTTTCTTATTTTCTGAGCACAATCTAACAAAGTAATTTTTACGGTTGCCTATTTAGTATTTACTCTCTTTACTGAATTTATTCTTCAATAATAAGGCAAGGATTACACGATAAATAAACTGTCCATTCATTTTAACAGCCATCTCAGTAAAGAAGCAGGTAGAATAGAAAATTAAATACAAACATAATCTTGTCAGAATCTGGGGATGTGGAAGGTCAATCGCAGGTGATTAGTCTGAATCCGGGTACATTGTCGTTATTTTTGTTGCTTGAAGTGATGTTCTGTTGGTGATGATGTAGGATGGAAGTACACTTCAGAGGATTGTGCACCTATGAAGCGGTTAGCGATGAAGTCATGGAAAAGGGACTTGCCAATGCTACAGTCGTGAAATCCTTATCTGCTTCACTCTTCTTCCATACATGATATACAAGGTTATCATTAGTCCAAGTTAAAGCAGTTCTTGTGATGCTTGTTACTGTTGGCAGGAGGTACGAAATCGTTTGATCTGTCAAGCATGGATGTAGGTTCACTTACATGCTGCACCTACTGTTAGATCTAGAGTATCACTAGCCAGATCTTTTGTTCGTGTTCAGTGCTGAAGTACAAAATACAAGGGGGTGGATGAGGAGGCGAGGGCTGACAGCAACCACGGGAGGAGGTCGGGGCGGTCGAAGAGTAAGGCGTGAGTGACTCTGGCGAGATGTGGCTCGACCGGATGTCAATGATGCGGCAATGAGAAGACCCTCTCTGTGAGCCCTATCCCTCTCATTTAGCATCTCAATTTTTGGTTCTCATGCTCCCTATTTCTCTGTTCTTCATTTGTGGTGATGGACCAGAAAGCCCCAGATAGTACTATTTTAGTGCTCTATGATTGGAATAAATTTATATACTGCGAACGAGCACATAGGAAATATAGGAAAAATATAAAAAAATGATCACTATGATGTCCATCAACGGGGACCTGATAACTCAGCCAAGCGATGAAAATTCATAAATGTATAAGAAAACCAGGTCTTTTACCTCTAAACTCACTTTGTTATGTCCAGATGCAGACAATGTTCTACAGGTAATCTTCAAAATTTGTAGTGTACTGGATTTTGAGTTGTATGTGCAGTTTAATTTCCCCCCATTGAACTTAGCTATTATCTCAAGTGAAGTACATGATATAATATTTGTTGACAGGATAGGATTCACATAATTGATTTGCTTAATTTCCTTGCTGTTTATAAATCTTATGGCACCTTCTTGCTGCTAATATACATTGTTACAAAAAAAATCATGCTTAGGCTACTAATTCTAAATGTATACAGCTTGCTTGCATGGGTAGATTGCCCGCCTATTTTAGCCTGGTGTGTTTCTACTTTTGTTTATATCTACGATGTGAACCTTTGTAAGGGGAATTGATATTGAGCTGCTGCACATTTTTTGTTCAATCCTTCTGTCAGTAACTAGCATTTTTTGATGGGATAGTTTACGATCTCCAATTCTCATTGTTTAGTTCGACTTTATTTCTTAGAAGTTACAACCTCCATAATAAGGCCTACACTTTTTCATCTATTAGCAACATAATTTTGTTTCAAACATGCCATGTTATCCGCATCAGTTCATGTATAAAAATAGTTTTCCTTTTGCATTCGTTGGCATTGACCACGTCACATGTAAGAACAACCAGTTATACCATTAGGTTAGTTGTTCAAGGAAATAACTCACCGAATGCAAAGTTATTCCCCTAATTTTGTCAGCTATAATCCAAGGTCATGCTTTACTTGATTGCTCATAGTACCCACATTTCTTGCTGCCTATTCTGTTCTTCGCAAATGATTCTTTTTCAAGAAATCCAGATGCTTTGTTTCAGTGTTAGTTAAGTGATTTGTCAATTTGTAGGACGAACTTGTTGATGTGCTGAAGCACTTATACTTATTTCATTGTTCATCCATGCCTTGTTGACTTCCCTTTTATCTCCCTTTGTTTAATCCCAAACTTGTTGTTTTATGTTTTGCGGATTTCACTAGACATGTGGAGGGGGTTGCTCAGTTCTTATGGTGTGAAGCCTGCCTTTTTTGTCATCTGGCCGGTTTCTGTTCCTGCTAGGTTGCTCAATTTCTTTGTTCTATACTAAGCATGGGCTGATTCAAAGCTCGCTGGCTTTGGTGTGTATCTGAAATTTTTAATGCAATGGGAAGATTGATAAGGAGGTAACTCAACTGAAGTTTAAATTGAATGTTGGTTGTTATGCTTGGGCCTGTGCTTAAAGCCTTTTCTATAGATGACTTGTGGGTTATATACAATATCTTTTTGTTGTGCTACATTGTTGTTGTGCTGATTATGATGGCCAAATTGTGAGTTTTGACAATTTTCGCTTTATTATCATGGTCTGGTGGTTGTGGTGGCCTAAAGAGGCAGGGGAAAGTTCTTCTATAATAATCGTTACCTCATAAGTCATAACTACATGAATGAGAGAACAATATGCACCTAGAGAGGTTCAGAAATCTTACCGAAATATTATCTCTGTAATTGTTCGGTTAAAACATCCGGAAATTTATATACATGATGTTTTCTTATTGTCTCATAAGTCATAATTGGATGAATAAGAAAACAATTTTATACTGTATGATACGTGCGTTGCACGTGCAAGCTTACTAGTAAATACATGGTGATAGAATAAATACATGTGATCTTCTTACCAGGAAAAGTTTTCACCTTGATTCCACATCCTGTGTTTTATGTAATGATGAAGGCATGGAAGACATGACTCATCTACTATTCTCCTGCCCATTTAGTCAGGGCTTCTGGTGGAATATTAGTATTGAATGGATGACAAAAACATCCATGATATGACCATTGAAGCAAAACAGTGATATCAACATAGTTTTTTCATGGAAATTATGACTGTGGGTTGCTGGAATATATATCTGGAATCAAAGGAATGGTCTGATTTTTTAGGTATCCCATGCTCTATCAATGAATGCAGATATGACTTCATCAGAACCTTTAAATTGACCATGCTTAGAGCTAAACCTAGACTTAAGGATGACATGTCATCCTGGACAGATATATTTGATTCATTTTTCTGTTAGTTGTAGTACTGGCATCCATTGGTTGTAACCCCATCAACCCTTGTGACACTCTTTTTGTTTTTTTTATTAATGAAAAATGACACACAGTAGGGCTCTTTGCCTTACCGTTTTATGGTAAAAAGACGAACATTTTTGGATGATCCCAGTAATGCACTTTGGATGATTATCCTATTTGGGACGTGGGGTTCCTAATCCTTCGTTGGTATCGCATTATCGTGGCTGAACTATGGCTAGCCAGGTGTCATAGCCTTTGGGTGTGTACTTCTTAAATTGTTGCTGCAGGTTTAAAGATGGTGCATGTACCTGTTACAGTTGCTATAGCCGGGCTCTTTAGACACTTTTCTTGCCTGATAAAAATAATAATGTTTGGCACAATTTTTAAAATAAAAATATCTACACACAGAGTACATCATCATCTTGCTTTGGAGCTTTAGACTGAACTTTTACAACCATGCTTTTGTGTGTGTGAGTGTGTGATTTCAAGAGTGGCGCACACGCGCAAGCACAAGACACGCATTTACGCTGCCGTGAATATCAATCAGACACATGGCTAGAGTAGGCATGGAGGTAACTTGTCAAGGGATGCGTGACCCCGTTGATGTTGGAAGGTTCCGCTCGAAGATGGAAGGCTGTGAATGTGATTGTTCAGTCAGTCCGTTCCAGTAGCTCGGTCGTGTCGTGTGCTGCTGCTTATGTCTGGCGGTGTTGTTTGTTGGTGTGGAAAGTCGTGTCCGACGTCCGAAATTTCTTCGCTCGCGATCAAGATGGCTTCGAGGGTAACACCAGATGATAGCACCCTAATCTCAATGATCGGTTGCATTAGTAGAAAACAGGGCATTGGTCCAGCCCATTAGCCCCAGTTCAATATAGAACCGGGTCCAATGGGGGTACTGGACCCGGTTCGTGAGCCCAGGGGGCCGGCCGGGCCACGTGGGCCATTGGTCCCGGTTTGTCTGGACCTATTGGTCCCGGTTGGAGCTAAAAACCGGGACCAATGGCTCTTGCTCCTGGCCCACCACTATTGGTCCCGGTTGGTGTTATGAACCGGGACCAAAGGCACCCCTTTAGTCCCGGTTTGTAGCACCAACCGGGACCAGTGAGTTGCTTATATAAACCCCCTCACTCAAGAGCAGAGCTCACTGCTCTGTTTTTTTTTCTGGCCGAGGGGGAGAGGGGTTAGTGGTGCTCTAGCTCACCTCCTATGCACACAACGTGTTCGGTGGAATGCCCGAGCCACACTAGTTAAGCTTTTCTCCTCTCGAAGCTCTATTTTCTCCGAGATTTGTCTAGGTTTAGCGGTCCGTCACGTCCCGTCCCCGTCTTCGCCCCCGCCGATCTCGTCACCGGCACCACCGTGGTGAGCCTCTTGTTATTTCCATGCTTTTCTTACTTTTATTATTGCTTTAGATATATATTTGTCTAATTTTCTTACGTTTATTATTGCTTGTTATTATATAGTGCGATGGTTTTGATATCCGCCCACGTGGGCCCTCGTCCGGTCTACGATTTGGATGTGGTATATTATCTTTAATTTATAACTATTTGTTTTAGTGTTTATGATAGTTATGCCGACCAACCTGACATGCATAGATGTTTTATTATGTCTAGGAGGTAGTTGAACCGGAAATTCCAACCGACCCTCTTGTGGAGAGGTTAAATTTAGTTGAAGAGGAAAATATTTTGTTAAAGAAAAAATTGGAAAAAATGGAGGAGGAGAAGATGGAATTGGAGTTGCATGTTGCGGAAGTTATCGATGATCACAAGATCAAGATGGACCCTATTGTCGAGAGGTTAAATTTAGTTGAAGAAGAAAACAAATTCTTGAAGGAAAAAATAAAAAAAATTGTGGACGAGAAGATGATATTGGAGTTGCATGTTGCGGATGTCGTCGATGATCACAAGATCAAGATGGATGCAATGCGGTTGAAGATTAAAAAGATTAGAAAATATGCCATTCATACCGAGGCTTGGTATCATTATGCCGTTGGATCAATTGTTACCTTGGTTGCGATTATGATAGCATTTGTTTTCGCGTTGAAATGTTTTACATAGTTTCGATGTGTATGGAGAGCTATATGTTTTTAGATGAGAACTATATATGTATGTACTTTGGTTTTAATGTGATGATGAACTTTTATCCATTTGGTCACTTAATTATCTATTTATGATGTTCTGTAATGGTTTTGACACACTTAATTATATATAAATGCACACAGATGAACCGGCAATGGATGTACGGTGACAGACACACCTCCGAGTACATTAAGGGCGTGCGTGAGTTTCTAAATGCGGCTGAGGCAAACAAGCAGAATGGTTTTATGTGTTGTCCATGCACTAAATGTGTGAATACGATGTCTTACTCTAACCGGAAAATCCTTCACTCCCACCTGCTTTACAAGGGTTTCATGCCACACTATAATGTTTGGACGAGGCACGGAGAAATAGGGGTTATGATGGAAGACGGCGAAGAAGAAGAGTACGATGACAACTATGTGCCCTCTGAATACGGTGATGCTGCAATGGGGGGAGCTGGTGAAGATCAAGAGGAACCAGACGATGTGCCCAATGATGCTGCAACGGGTGAAGCTGCTGAAGATCAAGAGGAACCAAATGATGATCTTCACCGGGTCATTGTCGATGCAAAGACACAATGCGAAAGTCAAAAGGAGAAGCTGAAGTTCGATCGCATGTTAGAGGATCACAAAAAAGGGTTGTACCCCAATTGCGAAGATGGCAACACAAAGCTCGGTACCGTACTGGAATTGCTGCAGTGGAAGGCAGAGAATGCTGTGGCTGACAAAGGATTTGAGAAGCTACTGAAAATATTGAAGAAAAAGCTTCCGAAGGATAACGAATTGCCCGACAGTACATACGCAGCAAAGAAGGTCGTATGCCCTCTAGGATTGGAGGTGCAGAAGATACATGCATGCCCTAATGACTGCATCCTCTACCGCGGTGCATACAAGGATCTGAACGCATGCCCGGTATGCGGTGCATTGCGGTATAAGATCAGACGAGATGACCCTGGTGATGTTGATGGCGAGCCCGCCAGGAAGAGGGTTCCTGCAAAGGTGATGTGGTATGCTCCTATAATACCACGGTTGAAACGTTTGTTTAGAAACAGAGAGCATGCCAAGTTGATGCGATGGCACAGTGAGGACCGTAAGAAAGACGGGAAGTTGAGAGCACCCGCTGACGGGTCGCAGTGGAGAAAAATCGAGAGAAAGTACTGGGAGGAGTTTGCAAAGGACCCAAGGAACGTATGGTTTGCTTTAAGCGCGGATGGCATTAATCCTTTCGGGGAGCAGAGCAGCAATCACAGCACCTGGCCCGTGACTCTATGTATGTATAACCTTCCTCCTTGGATGTGCATGAAGCGGAAGTTCATTATGATGCCAGTTCTCATCCAATGCCCTAAGCAACCCGGCAACGACATTGATGTGTACCTAAGGCCATTAGTTGAAGAACTTTTACAGCTGTGGAATGGAAACGGTGTACGTGCGTGGGATGAGCACAAACAGGAGGAATTTGACCTAAAGGTGTTGCTGTTCGTGACCATCAACGATTGGCCCGCTCTCAGTAACCTTTCAGGATAGACAAACAAAGGATACCACGCATGCACGCACTGTTTAGATGACACTGAAAGTATATACCTGGACAAGTACAGGAAGAATGTGTACCTGGGCCATCGTCGATTTCTTCCGACCAACCATCCATGTCGAAAGAAAGGCAAGCATTTCAAAGGCGAGGCAGATCACCGGAAGAAGCCCGCCATGCGTACCGGTGATCACGTACTTGCTATGGTCAATGATTTACATGTAATCTTTGGAAAGGGCCCGGCGCACTAGCTGTTCCGAATGACGATGAGGGACACGCACCCATGTGGAAGAAGAAATCTATATTTTGGGACCTACCCTACTGGAAAGACCTAGAGGTCCGCTCTTCAATCGACGTGATGCACGTGACGAAGAACCTTTGCGTGAACCTGTTAGGCTTCTTGGGCGTGTATGGAAAGACAAAAGATACAGCTGAGGCACGGGAGGACCTGCAACGTTTGCATGAAAAAGACGGCGAAGCAGTATGAAGGTCCTGCCAGCTATGCTCTTATGAAAGAAGAGAAAGAAATCTTCTTTGAATGCCTGCTCAGTATGAAGGTCCCGACTGGCTTCTCGTCGAATATAAAGGGAATAATAAATATGGCAGAGAAAAAGTTCCAGAACCTAAAGTCTCATGACTGCCATGTGATTATGACGCAACTGCTTCCGGTTGCATTGAGGGGGCTTCTACCGGAAAACGTCCGATTAGCCATTGTGAAGCTATGTGCATTCCTCAATGCATTCTCTCAGAAGGTGATCGATCCAGAAATCGTACCAAGGCTAAGGAGTGATGTGGCGCAATGTCTTGTCAGTTTCGAGCTTGTGTTCCCACCATCCTTCTTCAATATCATGACACGCGTCCTAGTTCATCTAGTCGACGAGATTGTCATTCTGGGGCCCGTATTTCTACACAATATGTTCCCCTTTGAGAGGTTCATGGGAGTCCTAAAGAAATATGTCCGTAACCGCGCCAGGCCAGAAGGAAGCATCTCCATGGGCCATCAAACAGAGGATGTCATCGGGTTTTGTGTTGACTTCATTTCTGGCCTTAATAAGATAGGTCTCCCTAAATTGCGGTACGAGGGGAGACTGACTGGAAAAGGCACGCTTGGAAGGGACTCAATAATATGCAGGGACGGATATTCTTGGTCTCAAGCACACTACACAGTTCTACAGAACTCTACATTGGTGACCCCGTATGTCGATGAACACAAGAACAGTCTGCGCTCCAAACACCCGGAGCAGTGCGACGACTGGATTACACGTGAACACATCAGGACTTTCAGCAGTTGGTTGGAAACATGTCTCAGAGGTGACAACACTGTTTGTGATGAGTTGTACTTGTTGTCCAGGGGACCATCTTCGACTGTATTGATTTACAAAGGATACGAGATAAATGAGAATACATTTTACACGATTGTCCAAGATCAAAAGAGCACCAACCAAAACAGCGGTGTCCGCTTTGATGCAACAACCGAGAGGGGAAAGGACACATATTATGGTTACATAGTGGACATATGGGAACTTGACTACAGACATGATTTTAAGGTCCCTTTGTTTAAGTGCAAATGGGTCAATCTGTCAGGAGGCGGGGTACAGGTAGACCCACAGTACGGAATGACAACAGTGGATCTGAAAAATCTTGGATACACTGACGAACCGTTCGTCCTAGCCAATGATGTGGCACAGGTTATCTATGTGAAGGACATGTCTACCAGACCGAGAAAAAAAAAGATAAGGAAGCGAATACATCATACGATGAGCCAAAGCGCCACATAGTTCTTTCAGGAAAAAGGGACATCCTGGGAGTGGAGGGCAAGACAGACATGTCTGAAGATTATGAAAAGTTTCATGAAATTCCTCCCTTCAAAGTCAAGGCTGACCCAAGCATCCTGATAAACGATGAAGATTATCCATGGTTACGGCGTAATAAGCAAATGACACAAGCGAAGAAAAAATGAAGAATTTTCTCCGCAACTATTATGATGATACCATGCCAACTTTGTAACAAACGAGTATGATACCATTGTCCGTTTCTACTATTCAAATTTGCACTAACAGATAGTTTGTAATTGGTTTTACCAGAAAGAATTAAAAAATAAAACAAAAAACAAAAGAAAATAAATAATGCAGAAAACAAAAAAAAACTTGCAAAAAAAATAAAAAATAGCAACAATAAGTATTTCATTGTAAGTAGAAACAAAATAAAATAAATAAAGCAACAAAGAAAACAAATAATTTCAAATTTAAACTATTCAAATTTGAATACTACTTGCACTAACAGAAAGTTTGTAATTGGTTTTACCAGAAA
>LR738710.1:854084756-854099284 GCA_902687465.1 Secale cereale | reverse complement strand
CAGAAGTAACCGGGGCATGTTGGTACGAAGTTATGCAAAGATATTTTGGAACGGAGTTCCTGATAGGATAATCCGTCTTTTGTTACGGATTATCTTATCTGGGACTCCGTTCCAAAACAACTTTGGAGAGCTTCGTACCATCATGCTACTGTTACTTTCGCCTAATGATGAAGTATTGGTTTTGTTGAATCCTTTGACACTAGACAAAATGTGACATGAGGGGGTCTAGGGTTTGTGGATCGCCGAGCAGTCGAGGGTTGAAGCTAGTTCTACGTTTGCCATTAATATATCCATCTGTCATGTTTGAATAATAATTGGAATGTTGTAAATATTTGTAGAAACAATGGACGACAACACCCGAGACCTAGCACAAGAAGCGATGTTGATGGACATAATCGCAGACGGACAAAATGCCGTCTTGTCGTTTCTCAACGACACCGATGAGCAGGTCGAAAAAGAGCTGCAGCTGGAAGATCTAGGCTATGATATTGATGGATCCGGTGACCCAATGCACATGGAAGAAGTAGACCGTGAGGACGGCTCCACTGACCCAATGCCGGTGCAAGAAGGAGACCGTGATGCTGGCTCCGGTGACCGAACCGAGTCTGGCCAGGAGGTATATATGTTAGTTAAGCATGTGCTGACTAGTTAATTGATTCATTCATTAACTCTCGTCTTTGTTCTTTTTCTAGCCCTCCGGATCGAGCAAATCTTCGGTAAAGAGACGAGGAGCGAAGAAAAAGTTGAGGCCGGATGAAAAGTTTGAGATCTCAGAAATCTCGCGCTCCGGCGAGCCGATTGCACCCATCCGGACAAAGAACGCATTTGTTAATCAGTGCGGGGTTCTGGTTAGGGACAAGATCCCGATCAGCATCCATCAATGGTTAAAGCCGGCTGCAAACGACGCTCAGGTGACTTATGTCACTGATATGCAGAAAGAAGATCTTTGGACTGAGCTGAAGTCAAATTTCATCCTACCGCGAGAGGTTGATCCGGCGAACCCAGTTAAAGAGGAGTTAATCAAGTCTGCTGCACTTTCGAAGATGGCAGACCAATTCAGGGCATGGAAGAAAAAACTGAATACATTTGTCAAAGATAAAAAGACTCCAGAATTCGTGGGCATATATGAGAAGATCAAAGATGACTGGCCCGCATTTGTGGCCCATAAGAAGTCGGAAAAGAGTCAGAAGATGTCGGAGACAAACCGGATAAATGCTGCGAAGAAGAAGCATCACCGTCGCACGGGGTCGGGCGGCTACCTCGTAGCCTGGCCTAAGTGGGCCAAGACTGAGAATGATCTGCTTCAGAAAGGGATCGAACCAGAGACAATGCACTGGCCAGACCGTTGCCGGACTTGGTTCTTCGGGGCTGGCGGAACCTTGGACCCTGTAACAGGGTGGTGCATTTGGACGGACAAGCAATTGGAAACACCACTCAGGAAGATGCGGCAGTATATCAAAGCAGCGCATGAAGGGACGTTCTTCCCCGATAGAGAGAACGACGAACTGACAATGGCCCTCGGGAATCCTGAGCACCCTGGACGGACACGAGGCACGCCAGGCTCCCTTCCGTGGCGTGCTGGGTTTCCGGACGCAGGAGGCTACAAATGCTACGACAGGAGGAAGAAAATGGAGCAGACCGAAATCCAGGCGCTGCGGGCCAGAATACAAGCGATAGAGGAACGGGAAGCAAATCGGGAGAAAAGAATTGCCGAAGCTTCCCCCGAAGCTACCACGCCATCTCAGCGGAGAAGCAGCGTGGCTTCCACCGAGCTGCTTCAGCCAGAGCCTGCCTTGACAGCTACTGCCAGGAATCCTGTGGATGCTATCACGCAGGCACAAAATTGCCACCTTATGGCGCAGTGGATGAATCTGAAGGTCAAGGCGGCTGCTGGCTCTGTTTATCCTTCTGGACCCGACGACACTTTTCATTGCCGGCCGATTCCAGAAGGATATGCTAGGGTGATGGTCGACGAAATAACGGAGGGATTTGAGGAGCTCCAGCTTGACCACCCTACCGGTGAAGGGGAGACTCGGCTGGGTTCTTCACTGAAGACTCCATGCCTATGGCGGAAGGACCTAATCAACATTCTCAACTGGACGCCTCCGCCTCCTCCTCCTCCTCCGGCGAGTCAGGGCACTCCGCCTCCTCCACCGCCTCCTCCTCCGGCGAGTGACCATCAGGGCACTCCGCCTCCTTCTCCGGCGCGTGGCGGCACTCCGCCTCCTTCGCCGCCGGCGCGTGGCGGCACTCCGCCTCCTTCGCCGCCGACGCGTGGCGGCACTCCGCCTTTTTCGCCGCCGGCGCGCCCGAGCAGCCAGCCTGCTCCTCCTTCTCCGCCTAATCAGCAAGGGCGGAAGAGACCTGCCGCCGCTCCGGCTGCTCCTGCTCCGGCGCGTAAGCAAGTGAAAAAGGCAGCCGCTTCGTCTGGTCCGGCGACGTCTACCAGTACAGCCAGAGGCGGGAGGCGATGCAGATTCGGTCCTTCTCTCACGCCTCTAGAGAAGTTACCGTACGAGAGGTCCGACGAGGAAAACACGAAGATCGCTCAAGGCGAAGTGAAGGACTTTTTTGAAGGGTTGAAAGCACAGAGACATCCACCTCCGGAGGAGAAGATAGATGCGGTGAAAGCAAAGCGCACTCTTGCTGCCCTGAAGCAACCAGCGAAAAGTAAGCCGAAGGGCAACTATGACCGCATGATTCAAAAGTCATTTCAAGAAGCAAAGCGGTCGGGAAGTACAAAAAGTGATCAAAGGTTAGCAGAAGGACGAGCTGGGAAACAAATTGCCCAGCTCGGCGAACAAGCGGACCAATCGTGCCCCCCGCTCAAGGTGTCTAGCGACATGGTCGCTAATGATCCGAGGATGGTGCCCGGTTATGACAATCATGGAGATTACGTGTCCGACGATGTACAATATGATTTCTTGGAGGTGCAGATACAAAGATACGAGTACGGGAAGCCTCTCGTCAAAGATGAAAGATCTCTATCAACGAATATGCGAAGATTGCATGATTGGTACTTGAAAATCTGCAGAGAGTCTGGGGGGAGGGATAGCTTGTATTTGAGAGTTAAACCGGAGCATGACCTCGTTGGAATTGAACTGTTGCCTGTTCCATTTGAGGAGTTCTATCAGTTTTTCAATCAATTGGCCCTCGATAAAGCAACGGTCACCTGCTACTGTTTGTAAGTAGTACTACTTCTGTCATTAAGTCTCTCTATATAGCTGATCTTCATTGCATGTATTTATGGTTATCCTCACTATATTATGCAGATTGAAGATCGTCGAATTGAAGAAAAGACAAGTAGGTGATATTGGGTTCGTTAACACATACCTCATAGATGCAACCGAGGTTAAATTGCGTCCCGACGATACCGAGACCAACTTGCTATGATCGTTGGTGGTAAATGAAAACAAAGATATAATACTCTTTCCTTACAACTTCAAGTGAGTGTTACTGTCTTGTGCATATTTGGTTTCCCTTATATATCAGTTAAGGTTATAGTGATGTAATTGATGAGTTCATGCATGCGTGCGCAACTTTCACTATATTCTCTTAGAGATTAAGCTTGAGAAGGGAGTAGTAACTGTCTTGGACTCTAGACGTAAAGATCCCGAGGAGTATGCGGACATGACTCAAATGCTCGAGAGGTAAGTTAAATCGATCAATATTATCCTCCATGCATATCAGCAACTTTGTTCATTTCTGATATATATCAAGTAATTGTTTTCTTTGTCTGGCAGGGTTTGGAGAAAATTCACCAAAAAAGCTCCGGGATTGCCGAAGAAGCTAGAATTTAGACACCCGAAAGTAAGTACTATATAGTAGCATGTTTCGCGCATCTCCTATATCTTGATTCAAGCGCTAGTTTCATCAATACCATTTGTTGGCATTCTTGATTATCAGTTTGATTGACCTCTATTTCTTGTAAAGTGGTTGTGGCAGGAACACGGGAATAATTACTGTGGATACTACATTTGCGAGTCCATCCGCCACACGACCTGTGAGTGGGGCTACTCTGAAGCACAATTTGAAGTGCGTAAGCAATTAATTATAATATTCACAATTTTATAGCATCATTTCATGTATTGACCCCCTACTTCAAATTAGATGTTTCGGTTGCGGGATGAACTCCTAACAACAGATCGTCTGCGAGCAATTCAAGAGGAATTGGCGGCATTCTTCCTTGAACACATGATCGCGCCAGCCGGAGAATACCATGTGGACCATGCGTCCATCCTATAGGAGATTATTTTTGTAAAAGATAATTGTATATATGTACCCGGTAGTGTCGGATAGATATACGAGAACTTGTTGTTTGACCGATCTCTCGGAGAAGGAGAGGTGGTCGATATTACTTCTCTCTGTATGCATATATATATATATATAAATATATATATATATATATATATATATATATATATATATATATATATATATATATATATATATATATATATATATATATATATATATATATATATATATATATATATATATATGTTGATTATACGATCTTCTGTTTCCTTCGTGTGCTTAGTAGCTAGCAGCTAGCTAGCTAGCTAGCGTGACTCGTCCTCTCTATATACGTATGTGTAGTATGTAGCGTCGACCAAGCACGGACATAAGAGAGGACACTTCTCTCTATTAATTAGCTAGCTAACACAATATATGAAACACCTAAATTAACCCCCCAAAACCTAAAACCCTCCCTCCCATTTAAAAAAAACAAAAACCACAGCCACAGAAATGCTGACGCGTGGATGCCTTTTGGTCCCGGTTGGTACCACCAACCGGGACTAAAGCCCCTCCTGCCTGGGCTCGGTACACAGGCCACGTGGACACCCTTCTGCCCCGGTTCTGGATTGAACCGGGACTAAAGGGTCAGAGCATTAGTACCGACCCTCTTGTCCCGGTTCTGGAACCGGGGCTAAAGGCCCAAATGAACCGGGTCTGATGACCCTTTATCTACTAGTGTTGGGACGTGCTTGGTTGCATGCATACAACTCGACCAGGCACGCGCGAAAAATATCCGGTCTGTTTAGTTGCCTGTATACATTGTTGGACCTGCATAGCACGGAATTTAAAGCATCTCTAGGCCTGGCTCGCTGGAAACAGTCAGATAGGTAGTTTCTTGCGAGCCAGGTCTAGGCGAGCACAATCGAGCGGGCCCTTCCACGAGTGAAGACGGGAGGGATGCGAGGTGATTACGTGAGGTCTTCTTCAACCTCTAGTAAACTTCTATCTAATCTCCTCTCTTCCTTATCCCTCTGATCTACACAACGATGCTTCGATTCGAGGTAAACTCTACATGAAAAAGATGCACCTCGATGCTACGTACGGTTTCATTCTGACGATCGGTTCGTAGCTTCGTCGGCTGTAAGTTTTTAATTTTGTGTTCCTGCTTGAAGCTATTCTGGACGAATTTTATCAGATTCGTCGCGCACGATCGATCATTTGAAATTCCCTTTAACCAACAACCTAATCTCGCAGTTCCTCACAACATTCATGTTGTAAGTTTTTGATTTCGATGATCGTAGCTTCACCTCTCTTTGAACAGCAGTCTACTACACTGACGCCGCCATGTCGAGCTCTTCCGTCCTCTGCTCAGAGCCCTCCTATTGGTCCATCTCGACGCCGAATCCCTTCCCCTTGATCTCCTTGCCCGCGTCCTACTACACTAGAGTCGTTTCCGGCGTCGCTCATCTCGGCCTACTCTCTGTCGTCCTCCTACTGCACTGACGCTGCAATGGTGCGCACACCGCTTTCTTGTGTCCTCTGTCTCTGTGCACACTGTAGTTCGCCGCGCCACCGACGGGGTCAATCATCTTGGCCTCCCCTCTCTCGTCCTACTACACTGGAGTCGTTTCCGGCGTCGATCATCTCGGCCTCGTCTCTCGTCCACTGCACTGACGATACCATGGCACGAGCATTGCATTCTCCTCCTTTGTCAACTGTCTTTGCGGGAGCAGCGCAACTAGTTCACCGACGGTGTCGCTCGCCATGCCGCCGACGGATACGACGCCACGGCCACTATCCACCGTAGTCGCCATGGCCCGGCGCACACTGCATTTCTTCCCCCTTCCCCTCCTAGCTCTTAACCCTGTGTGCTAAGTGCAAGTGCTAGCTCTTAATCATACCTCATGCGTGCAACCAAACACCGTGCCCATGTGCCGCTTGGGCCAATGCAGGCAACCAAACAAAGTGCACTTGCGTATTACCTAATGCAGGGACCCAAAATGTAGGCAACCAAACAACTTGTAGATGGCGCATTAGGATCTGTTCTTGCTCAACCAGGCTAGGTTGAGAAGTGTACGCCATGCAGGTACTATTCACGACTTGAACCAAACACGCCTTTGATTGGTGGTAGTCTATGACCCATTTGTTTGGATGACGTTTTTGTCGATTGCCGAAGGAACACGCGAACGAAATTCAGAGGGACGTCGAATGCCTATTCCGAATAGCTTATGGCAATCCACGTGACGTGCTCCAGGCTATCATCAGATCTTTTTCTTTGAATCCAATAACTCCCAAACGTTCGGATTTTGAGCATTTCGCCCCGAATGTTTTTACATGGCAACTTTAGTTCATAGGGGATGGCAACTTTAGTTCATAGGGGATGACAACTTTGTCATTTTTCGTTTTTTGTCAGAAAATTGCCATGTCTCCCTAATCCCACACAAACTGAACTTGCCATCTAAAACGTTCGGATTGCCATGCTTAAATCCCGAACGTTCGGGAGTTATCATTACCGTTTTCTTTTGACGGTTTGGTTGTACCTTCCCGCAAGTTAATGCTTGTATATACACAAGGCCAAAATCGTGATTGTTCCAGTCCCGAAAGTACGCTCGATTCAGCAAAATGACGACCTCCTCCGGGAGAGAGCATTATGCGTTGAGCTATATGGGCCGATGATTAGGCCGCGCTGCGTATACGAGCCTATAGTTTTTTTATTACTTTGAATTTCTTACCACATGTGTCATATGGTTACGGGCCTATACTTCTTAGATCAAAAGATGTTTGGTTAGGTTTGATAGGCAAACATGCGGCCCTATTATCCCACCTCAAGCTCGAGAGACCATCATGGTGAACACCGGCTTAAAGAAGTCTTCGTTTGAGATGCTCTCGCCGAGCCTCTGTTCACAAATGTGACCGAGGAGCCTGAGGGGGCACGTTCGACTCGGGCTGATGTAAGGAAGGGAAACCAGAGAGGGTTCCGAGCCGAGGAGACACGTGTGACTCATTACTTGTGACCATACCACCCACGATGCCTTCCTAACATATGACTAGTATATGCTCTTCGCCGAGCAGACTAAACATTTTATAAAACATTGTTGTGTCATTTTTGTTGGTGGACCACGACCTTCGCCATAACGTATTTGTACGCATCCCTGCTAACATTTGTCTCTTCTTGGCTACTAAGGGATACCCGTTGGAAATAACTAATGTCCTAGAGAAAATAATAAAGTGCTCTCTCCGATCCAAAATAAGTGTCACAGTTTTGGACTGGTTGGTACAAAACTGCAACAACTATTTTAGATTGGAGGGAGTATTATTTATTTTCACATTCATAACTAATATTTATATTTGTACGCTACAATTTTAATGGTTCTTGAATATGACAATCAGAGGAAAACCCATTTGCTTGTGCGAAAATATAAACACCAACCAGATCTCTAGTCTCACCTCTAAAACTAGCTCATGTACTGCATGTTGATCCTATTTTTCTGATCATAGGGCATTATTAAATTAACAAGCATGTGGTACCATGCTTGCCCCTCTCCCCAAGTTGCAACCCCTTGCCCCTCTATAAATAGAGGGGACGAGTAGCCCTCCAATTGCTAGGCCCCGCCCCCCCTCTCTCTCTCTCTTAATATATCTCTACTCCTAATGGAGCAGTTGGTAGTCTTTGTTCCAGGTTTTTTTCGTCTCACCTTGTCTGGTTTTTTTTCGTCCCATCTCGTCTGGTTTTTTTTCAATCGATTTTTTTCGCTACAATTAACCCACCCCAACCCCACCCCACTCACCGCACGCAGTCAGGTTCCGTTTCCCCCCTTACGTCCCCGATTCATGCATGACAATCAATTCTTTCCAAACGCAGTCATGCATGACAATCAATTTTTTCCAAACGCAATCAGTTAACTTAAGGTAACCAGACACAATCAATTCATTCATAACGCAATAAAAAATTTCCTAATTTTCCCAAAGTTTCCTAACTAGACACGTTATAAATGGGCAGGAACCGATAACACGTTACCTATTAATAAAGTTTAGTTTTATGACCATCAATTCCAAATCCTAATTTTCCTAATGCATTGACAATCAATTCTTTCCAAACACAATAATGCATGACAATTAATTATTTCCAAACGCAATCAATTAACTTAAGGTAACCAGACACAATCAATTCATTCATAACGCAATAAAAACTTTCCTAATTTTCCCAAAGTTTCCTAACTAGACACGTTATAAACGGGCAGGAACCGATAACACGTTACCAATTAATAAAGTTTAGTTTTATGACCATCAATTCCAAATCCTAATTTTCCTAATGCATTAACGTTTGCCTTTTCTAAGAACCAATCAATGTTCAATATAAGAGAAAAAAAAAGCTCCGCACCTAGCGAGCCAGCCGCTTCTCTTCCCGATTAACAATCTTGCACTAGGGTTCCTTGTGTTGTGTCGCCGCCGTGGAGCTCCTTGACCAGCCCGTCTCCTGCCGCCTTGCCCCTCTCTCTTCCCTCCAACCTAGAAGCTGGCGACGAGGCGCACAATGCCCTCACGGACCTGCTCGATCGCTTCCAGAACCCACCACGCGCGTCGAGGCGAGGCACCTCCTGGGCTCCGTTCGTCGCCGCTTCGCCGATGACCCCCAAGCGTCTGTCGCCGCTGCACCGACGACCCCGCTGCCGGGCAGGAGGAGTGCTTCGGCACCTCATTGGCTCCGTCCGTCGCCCCTTCGTGGACGACCCCCACGCGTCTGTCGTCGCTTCGCCGACGACCCCGCTACCGGACAGGAGGAGTGCTCCGGTGAATCATGGGCTCCGTCCATCACCGCTTCAACGACGGCCCCCACGCGTCGGGCTTCGCCGACGCCGACGACCCCGCCACTGGGCAGGAGTGCTTCGGCGCATCATTGGCTCCGTCCGTCGCTGCTTCACCAGTGATGCAGTTAAATTTTCAAATCTTTATTGTTATTTCCAAGTAATTTTGCGGCTGATTGGACAATATCAGTTACTAACTTAATTCAAATGGTTGGACAATTATCTGACACAATTTTATAGTGTTTTACTTTATTTCTGGAACTATTATCCTGTAAATTTAGTTTGTTTTAAAGGTTTGCCATGTTTCTTTAAAATTTATCGGTTGAATTTGTATGTCTGCTCCACTGTGCAGCTGCTGCAAGCTTTCAAGTTTGGCTCTTGCACTATTGTTTCATATTTATATGCTCTATTTTCCTGTTCAGTCATTTTGGTATTTATATATGGCTTGTGTTTGTGGGAATCTTATTCAATCAAAGGTTATAAGATATATTACATTGCCTTTGTTATCTCTCATATATATCTTACATAGATCACTATATGAAAAACTTAACCCTTACGAGGACGCGGTTATGTTACGTGTTGACTACATATATAGTTTGTTCTACAAATCATCGCGTTGAACTTGCAAAATCAGGTTGGATGTAGCTCTGATATAATTATGTATGAAGTGATATGAAGGTGCGCTCATGTCTTGCAAGATGTCATGCAAGACATCCTGCTTCTGTATCTCTACTACTATTAAACAAGCAAACATATTCTTTCTTAAGTGCACCCAGAAACACGTACACAGAAAAACCAAGACCAAATAACACCCCACGATCTAACCCATCTAATTAGATCTAACCGTTAGCAGTAGAATAAACCCTCACCTGTGTACGTTTAGCAATTTACCCGAGCGGACGAAACTCTGCCACATCTATATTGCACCCTATCGTCCGCGTCAGAAAAACACAATGGGGCAATCAAGTACGCAAAAGATATAGGCACATCTTCTCTGCCACGGACACAACCCTGACGATCACGACGGCCACGAGAATCGCCTCAGCGCCGGCGTCTCCGGCGGCCGCGCTCGCCGAGCCGTCCTCGGGATCATCCGCCGAGTCCGCTCCCTTGATCTCTCCATCCTTCAAGTCCCAAGTCCGAAGCCCAGACCTAGCCCGCAACAGCATCCCCTTATTCCACATCCCGCTCGAGGAAGATCGGGAAGAGGAGGCAGGGGAGATGGGAGTGGGAGATGGCACTGGCGCGGGAGACGACGCCCGCCGAGCGGCTGCTGGGCACCATCGAGCTTGAGCGGCTGCGGCGGGCGGCGCACGGGATGGGGGACGGGTGGGTGCGTGCCAAAAAGTGCAAAGTGACGGATGAGGTGGAGGAGGACCTGCGCACGGTGTGTGCCGGCGGCCAGGATCCCACCGGCTGGGCCGTCGAGCCGCTTCGTCGGTGCATGGACGAAGCAAGGGAGATCACATCCTGTTGCCGGATCCTCCATGTGAGTGTTTAATTACTTGCAATTTGACTCAACAGATGCTTCAGATTTATCTCAGTTTTGTCATCCATCTAATTGTGTATATATGTGGCAGAGAAATATGAAATTCTGATGTAATTGTTCATTAATCGTAACTGACAATGCTCGATGCATGGGTGGAGTGGAGGCCGCCTGAGGAAGACAACGCCATCAAAGGGGATGGAGTTCATATTGCAGCCTATCAAATGGTAAAATCTCACCCCTTTCGTTTCCTATCCTCTCAGATCTCAATCTTCGCCGAATTTAAGCATTGGATTAATGAGCCTTGCCAATCTACCTTGAATAGGTTATAAGATCCAGAAGAAGTGACTAGGCAATTGTGTTGATAATTTGGTTTAACGGCTTCAAAGGGCACCGAGAATGAACTTTGCATTCTACGAAACACATTGCTACCTTGCGACCATATTTTACCTTCCGAGCGCAAGAGGTGTCGTCATCACCGTTCCTACTGTCCTTCGGCTGGGCCGTCAAGGACCTCCTGCAGTTCTCTCTGCGTGCACCGTCGAGGTCACCGAAGGTCTCACAAATCAATCAGGTGAACCTTTAATTCGATCTGCGGTATTTTGTGGTTTACATGATTAATACTGCACTTTTCGCACTTGGTGGTGGGTTAGAACTACTGCTGGACATGTTGCAGAAGCTGGGTACACGGGACACACTTCCGTTGCCAGGGACATGGATAGATGGTAGCCTGTAGGTATGCTGGCGCTGCTGTTGTCGGTCCGATGTTGCTGTTAGATAGTTGCAATGTGCGGGCATTCTACTGGTTTTTGAACTTCCCTTTCTTGGTCAAGTGACATTTAAAGTTTGCACTAACCAGATATTAGAATAACAAAAATAAGCTTTAGTTGTCATGTGAGGCTCACAAAACCTGATTCTTTCATTGGGCGTCAGCCCTAGGCCCCGTCTGGGAGCTCTGTATCTTTGGAGCAGCATTCCAAGAATACTTTGGTTTTCAACACCATTGAAGTATTAAATACTTTGAGGTGTTTGGCTTTAGAATATTGTGATTTTCCAATACTTGAACTTTATAAGTACTTCACGGCCAAACTAAGTCTTAAATTTTCTCCTGTTTATTATATTTTCTTGATTGTTGGATCCATGCAATATTAATCAAGTATCTATATTTCAGCTAGATTTTTGTTTATTCGGTTTCAGATGGTTTCCTTGGCACCTCAGACCATTTTAATGTTATCTCTTTGGGTTCTCCTATTTAGCTCATGGCTCTAACTTTTGTTGAAGGGAACTCAAGATTCCACATGATATGCCATCTCTTTCATTTAGCTTATTGGAGCATAAAATTTGTAAATTTGGTGACCTAAAAGTAGTTTTTGGTATAGGTGATTTAAAATGAGTGCAATCTTTTTTTCGCTCTTCTCTGACGGATACATAAATTTGTATGTGCACGCAAGGGATGGAAGAGAAGAGAAACATTAAGATTTTTCATGCTTTCGACCAACATTCCCATTCATAGCTTCCTTTTTTCGTGGCAACGCATGAATGTAGAGCTATCGTGGTATAGCGTGAGAAAAAGGACGAGTCAAGTATACAATCATGTGGTACTAGAACTAAGATAGGAAGGCAGTTGTTGCCCTTGTCCCATACTGCTGGCCTTCCACGACTATGTCGATTACTATCTCACTTGGAATACGAGTTGGTGGATTTTATGATAAGAGTGAGGGTTAAGAGTGAGCGGGATGGGGTTAGCAGGTGTCTGAGCAGAATAATTTCTCTACTTTAGAAAATGTGGCAAATTTCATTTCATTAGAGATTACTTTGCAACAGATTGCACAAGTGAGGGATTCATATATTTCCACCAAGTTGTACAATTTTTTGGTTAGGATAGAAGGACAAATGCATTGGTTGGTTGCTTCAAAAGTTAATAATAAACAGTGGTGTATCAGTTGCATGTTGAACAACAGGCATAATAATATTTTTGTCTCGTGGTAATGCGCAACATTCAACTATATGTGACAACGTGGCAATGCCATCATGGGCGGCGCATGGCTCATCCCCTTGATGGCGGTGACGAATTGGTGTGAACATGAGGGATGATCAGGGCAGAGAGCGGGGAAATTGGCGTGAGACTCCTCCTTGGCGGTCCATGAGCAAGTACGGTGTAAAGAAGAGAGGGGACCATAGCGAAGATGAGGTGGGCATCATCCTGTGTGTTGGAAATAACATGACGGATAGCCCGTAGCAACGCACGGGCGTTCTACTAGTATATACTCCTAATGGACGAGTTAGTGAATCGTCTCCGCGGTTTATTTTCGCTGGTTTTTTTTCGTTTCTCCTCCCACCACCCCCTCCCACCCTGGTCTGCCCTTTATTTTCGCTGGTTTTTTTGTCTCTCCTCCCACCACCCCCTCACACCCTGGTCCATTGGTTTATTTTTCTCTCCACTCTTTATTACAATCAGAACTTTCCTAACGTATAACAAATCACGGATCTAACTTCCTTAAATTATGCAAATCAATCGATTCCTTTTATAGGTTCAATTTGTCTTAGGAAACAAATAACAGATTTTCAGGAAACAAATAATACATTTCAATCTAACTTCCTTAAATTATGCAAATCAATCGATTCCTTTTATTGGTTCAATTTGTCTTAGGAAACAAATAACAGATTTTCAGGAAGCAAATGATACATTTTAATCTAACTTTCCTAACTTATCTAAATCAATCGATTTCTCTTATTAGTGAAATTTGTTTTAGGAAACAAATAACAGACACGTCACAACTTTCCTCCCAATAAATAGTTTCTTAACATTTGCAAACTTTCCTAATCAGACACGTCACAAACGGGCAGGTACTGATATCACGTTACCAAACAATAAAACCCCATTTGCATAGAAATCAGTTCAAAAATCCCAACTTTCCTAAATTTTTACCTTTCCTTGATAACAACCAATATTTCCTATGTTTTCCACCTATTGAAAGAAATCACCCCTCCGTCAATATTAGCATTTTTTTTGAACTGAGATCTCCGAGTTATGATTTTTTTTTTTGCGATTCTTTCCAATTGTGACCTCTCCTTCCACTCCGGCTCCTTCTCGCATAACCACCTCCACCACAGCCAGGTGACACCGCCCTAGACCTCCTGCCTCTCCACACCTTCTCCGCCACCTCCTTCTCGTACTCCATTAACAATCCCTCTGCCACATTTGTCCACGGTGGTGTCGAGGGCATGGCGCAGTAGCGTACCAGCGGTAGAGCAGCGCATAGCAGCAGGAAGCAACACGCAGCAGGAGAGGCGAGCGGCCGACGATGGAGGGCAGAGATGCGGACGACCTGGCTGAGGGGGCGGCCGGCAGAAGATGGCCACAACTGGAGGCGGACGAGGTAGGGGCGCGACAGCGGGGTGAGCGAAGGATAGGCGGCAGCAGACGGGGCAAGCGCAGCCAGCGAGAGTGTGGCGCACGGCCAGGGTGTGTGTCGCGCGGGGGCACAATGGTGCGGTGGCTGCGGCGAGCGCGACGGCAGCGGCGGGCGCGACCGATGCGGTGTAGCACGGGCGTGGGCATGGAGAGGGAGTGGCCCCGCGGGCGCGAAAGAAGAGCGGCAGGCTCGGGCATGGGCGTGCATAGGAGCGGGCATGTGCCACGGGGTCAATCCGAGGAGCTTGGTGGCTACCCCTGCAATGGCCATGGCGGACGGCGGTTCTGGGCCATGGGGAAATACCTAACGAGAGCAAACGAGAGGGGAAACAGGGTAAAGACAAGAGGAGATCATTGATACGTCCAAAACGTATCTATAATTTCTGCTTGCTCCATGCCACTTTTGGGTGATATTGCTATGATATTCATACACTTCCATACACTTTTGATCATATTTGGACTAACTTACTAATCCAGTGCACCCCAGTGCCAGTTTCTGTTTTCGGCTGTTTCTGTATTTCAGGTTTTCACGTTTCGAGAACTGCCCAGAAAAATCCAGAAAAATTATATAAAAAATCAGCGA
>LR738710.1:854071434-854084693 GCA_902687465.1 Secale cereale | reverse complement strand
GGGGGGGGGGGGGGGGGGGGGGGGGGCACCAGGGCTCAAGGAGCCCTGGCGGCGCGCCCCCCTGGGCCGCGCCGGGGGGGCGCCTGGGCCCCCCGAAGCTCCCCCGATGCCCTCCTTTGGCATATATTTAAAGGGTCCTTCGAAACCCTCAGAACAGGAACTCTTTTCGCGATCCCATCACTGTTCCACCGCCGCCGCCGCTTCCAAGATCGGGAGCACCAGGAGAACTCTTCCCGGCACCATGCCGGAGGGGAGGATCACCACCGGGAGCTTCTCCACCACCATGGACGCCTCCCGGATGACTCTTGAGTAGTCTCCCTTGGACCATGGGTCCATGACCAGTAGCTATGTGATGTTCTCCTCCCATTCTTGTGCTTCACTTATTAGTCCTCGTGAGCTGCCCTACATGATCGAGGCACCTATGTAATCCTTATGCTGTTGCTATGTTGAGTTTGCTGGGATCCGATGGATTATGAGATTATGTTCAGATTGATCTTGAGTAATATATTTGATCTACCTCTTTTATATTTATGTTCATAAGTAATTCTTGCATGTTCTCCGTTGTTATTTATTGCTTTGGCCGAGTAATAGGTAGTGACTCCAAGAGGGAACGTTATGCTCGATTGTGGGTTCATGCCCCTCGATGACTAGCTTGAGTGACAGAAACATGAGTCTAGGGGATGTGCTGTTGCCACAAGGGGGAAAACAACGGTGCTTGTGCCGGCGGGTGCAAGGATTGTTTACTTTACGCAAAGTTCTTTTAATGCAGTTGTCTGTTGCATTGAGTTTACACTATGGGTGGGACTCGCAACTTAATACCAGCGAGATGTTCTGGATAGATATCTCAAGGTGGATGATTAGTAGTAGATATTGATGGATTTCGGTCTACTTACTTTGGCGTACCGCCCATGCTTTGAACCTCAACCTTTCTTGCAATGTAGTCAGCATTGGTTTGCGTTCGTGGTCCTGTCAATTGCCCAGCTGTAATTCGTTTACCTCACATAGCTGTTTTATCGTCTTTTGGGAGAGAGACATCACTAGTGAACATCATGAGACTCCGGTCCATATTACCATCATTCATCACATCCGCTATTTACTTTCCGTTATTATTTACTATTGCAAAACACTATCTATCACTACTATCATTGCTTTTAATCCTTTGTGAACTACAAGGCCGGAGGGATTGACAACCTCTCTGTACTCGTTGGGAGCAAAGTTATTTGTATCTGTGTGCAGGTCCACGTTGATTGCTATCTGCGCCGTAGCAGTTGACACCTACTTGTTGAACCTAGGAGTCTCTGGGGATTCGATCCTTGGCATCTTTGCTAAGGGAAAACACTTCTACAATACTGCATCTTACACCTTCCACTTGGGGTAACCAACGAGGGGTTCGAGGCCTATCAAGGAGTATTTTCTGGCGCCGTTGCCGGGGACTCCACTCTTCAGGATAGGGGAGTTGCATGCTATCTTTTACCTTTGCTTTTTAGTCTTGTTAGTTTACCTTTCAGTTTTTGCTTTAGTACCTTTTTACCGAAAATCTCAAAAATAGTTATCTTGCTTGCTTGCTACTATGGGTTCCACCGAGAACACCAAGTTGTGTGACTTCACTAGTCACAACAACGATGACTTTATCAGCACACCTATCACTACACCTGCCACTTCAGCACCTTCATATGAAATTAAACCTGCTTTACTGAACTTAGTCATGAGAGAACAATTCTCCGGTGCTGGAGATGATGTTGCTTTACACTTGAACAACTTTGTTGAACTTTGTGATATGCAAAAGTACCAAGAAATAGATGGTAATATTGTTAAGCTTAAGCTTTTTCCTTTCTCCTTGAGAGGAGGAGCTAAAATTTGGTTTCAGTCTTTGCCTAGAAATAGCATAGATTCTTGGGACAAGTGCAAAGATGCTTTTATCGGAAAATACTATCCACCTGCTAAAATTATCCAACTTAGAAGTAACATTATGAATTTTAAACAATTGGATAATGAACACGTTGCCCAAGCTTGGGAACGTATGAAATCTCTTATCAAGAACTGCCCTACTCACGGTTTGACTACTTGGATGGTTATCCAAACTTTTTATGCAGGCTTGAACTTTACCTCGCGGAACTTGTTAGATTCGGCCGCGGGAGGAACTTTTATGTCAACTACACTTGGTGCTGCCATAAAGCTTCTCGATGAGATGATGACCAACTATTCCCAATGGCACACCGAACGCGCTCCAACAGGTAGGAAGGTAAACTCTGTCGAGGAGATTTCCTCCCTTAATGAAAAAGTTGATTTGATCATGTCTCTACTTTCGAAGCAATCTACTGTTGATCCTCGTGATGTTCCTTTAAATTCTTTGATTGCTCAAGAACAAGTAGATGTGAACTTTATCTCTAGAAACAATTTTAACAACAATGCTTATAGGAGTAATTTTGGTAGCAATCCTAGACCGTTCCCCTCTAACTCTTATGGAAACAACAATGCTTATCCTAGTACCAAGAACTCCAATACTGAACTAGAGACTATGCTTAGAGATTTCATCACTACCCAAAAAGCCTTTAATAAGAATGTAGAAGAGAAACTACATAAACTAGATGATCTTTCTTTTAAGGTAGACCATTTAGCCAATGAGGTAAAATTGCTAAAAATTGAAACTTCTCCTCTTAAGGAGAGGGAAGTCATCCCTATTAATGCTACTCAAGTGCAAATCAATGAAAATATTAGGATGATGGCTAAACTTAAAGAGAGATGGGCTAGAGAAAGGGAGGAAGAGGAAAGAATTAAGAGCCTTCCTACCCACCACACTGTTGCTACTATCCAAGTTGTTGAGGATGTTCACACTCTTAGCACCCAATGTACTCCTGGTCCCAATGGACCTATTAATGGTGATGCTATGACTATAGAAACTACCAAACAAGTGAACCTTAAGGACACCACTACCACTTTACTTGATGCTCGTGACCTTGATTTTGATAATTGCACTACCGAAGTTATTGATTTCCTTCACAAGATGTCTAGAGATCCCCGCACTAGCACGCTTAACCTTGCCTTCACAGAGCATATCACTAATGCTCTCATCAAAGCTAGGGAGGAGAAACTTAGAGTAGAAGCCTCCATACCTAGAAAGCTAGAAGATGGTTGGGATCCTATGATAAAAATTAATTTGAATGACTTCTCTTGTTATGCATTATGTGATGTTGGTGCTAGTACCTCTGTTATGCCCAAAAGAATATATGATATGCTTAAATTGAAACCTTATGATTCTTGTTCTTTTGGTGTTCGTCTCGTTGATTCTTCCATAAAGAAACCTTTGGGGAGGATCGACGATGTTCTTATTGTTGTCAATGATAATTATGTTCCCATTGATTTTACTATTATGGATATTGAATGTGATCCTTCATGTCCAATTATTTTGGGACGTCCCTTTTTGCGCACCGTTGGTGCTATCATTGACATGAAAGAGGGTAATATAAAATTTCAGTTTCCTCTCAAGAAAGGGATGGAACACTTCCCTCGTAAGAAGATCAAGTTACCTTTTGAGTCCGTTGTACGGGCTAGTTATTCTTTTACTCTTGATAAAACTTGATCTATGCATTATGCCTAGCTTAAAGGCATAAAAGAAAGCGCTTTTGGGAGGCAGCCCAATGAATAAATTTTTTGCTTTTGTTGTGTCTTGATGTTGTTTACTGCTGTAGCATCATCATTGTATCTTTGATTTTCATATTTGTGCCAAGTATAGCCTCTGATTGCTAGAAAGTTCAAAAGTTGTGAGGTGCTGTCCAGGAAACAGATTCTGTCCTTGGATAGAAAAATTCGTATAAAATCACCAGATCATCTTTTTGGTCTGAATTTTTTCTAATGCGTTCTCTATATAATTTTCTTTCGTGCGTCTGTTCTGAGTTTTTTGATTTGAGTTGCAGAAGTATCCCGAACAGATCAATTACTACCTGCTGTTCTGTTTTTCACTGATTCTGTCCTGTTTTGCCTTTCCTTCACTTTGCAAATCAAGAGCTTGCTTTTTCTTTGCAAAAACCTTTTGGCAATCTTGAGAAACAGTAGAACTTCAAGAATATCTTTATTTCCAGCAAGGTATAATTATTTTATTAAGGGTACTAACCTCGCTAATCAGATTATGATGAGTTATGTATGAAGGGAGTTTTCAAGTGTGCGAGGGAAGATGATAAAAAGATTCAGGAGTGTCAAGCGCTCAAGCTTGGGGATGCCCGCGTGCACCCCCAAGAGATATTCAAGGAGACTCAAGCGTCTAAGCTTGGGGATGCCCCCATGCATCCCCTTCTCCATCAACATTATCAGTTCGTCTTTCGTTCCGCTATATTTTTATCACTTCATGTGTTATGTGCTATGCTTGGAGCGTCTTGCTTTTAGTTTTTTTTTAGTTTTTCATAACAAGTCGGAACTCAGCATTCCTTTATGTGGGAGAGAAACACACTCCACCTCTGCCTAGAACATAACATCGAATTTTCATGTCTATCTTTGCTGTGTGTGTTCTTTGTCTTTTAATAGCTACTATCATGCTCTGCTCTTAGTATTCATGCTTATCTTTTCAAAGAGCTTTTGTCTAGTTGGTTGCTTGAACTCTCTTTAATTATCATGCTCACCTTATTAAGAGAGTTTGCTTCCGTTGCATTGGTTAATGTGTCTATGATAAAGATGCTACTTGCATAATGGTGCTTAGTAGTTCAGGTTTTCTTATGGTTAATCTCAAATAGCTGGGGGGGTTCCCAATGTGTTATTGGAGTACCAACATGATTTGTTTGCCTATGATGTGGTATGGTTTAGTAATATCTTCCTTCGAGAATTTATTTTGATTGACTTGGCGTATGCTCACACATATTTAAGACTGTAAAGAAAGTCTGTCAAGCCTTGATGATCTTTTGTTTCTGAGTAGCGATATAACTACCATGCCTGATTCAATATTGCTTTGTCGCTCTGCATGATTATGACCGTCATTGCTCTTTTAGTTGGTCGCTCCCAGTCTTTTTCTAACCTCCACCTGTACTAAGCAAACTAACCATGCAATACATAGCTCATGGGAAAGTAGCCTAAAAACTATTGTGGTAAAGAATATATTGCCTATGTATCTTATTTCTTATAAGTTGCTTGCTGAGCGGTAACCATGTTTCTGGGGACGCCATCAACTGTCACACTTTTGTTGAATATCATGTGAGTTGCTATGCATGTTCGTCTTGTCTGAAGTAAGGGTGATTTACCGTGGGTTGAATGAATATGCATATTGTTAGAGAAGAACATTGGGCCGCCAACCAAAGCCATGTATCATGGTGGAAGTTTTAGCTTGGACCTTAATCCTCAATCTCTTATGAGAATATGCTTATGCATTGAAGAGGAGTCCATAATCTATTTTCTATGTTGTCCCGGTATGGATGTCCTCAAGTTGAGATCTATCAAAAACGAGAAATCAAATGCGATCTATCTCCTTGGACCTTTGTACAGGTGGCATAGAGGTACCCCTTTGTGACACTTGGCTGAAACATATGCAATGCAATGATAACCCATGGAAATCCGAGCTAATTAGGACAAGGTGCGAGCACTATTGGTATTCGATGCATGAGGCTTGCAACTTATAGGATGTCTTATGCATGACACATATGAAGTACTACTACCGTTGACAAAATTGCTTCCATGTTTTCAAAATAAAAAGCTCTAGCACATAACCATTCTTTTACTTTTATGTTAAAGCACCAACTACTGAGAGCATGATTGTCATTCTGAGTGTAATGTGCATTGTCCCAAAGTAGCATTGTCCTTTGCATGATTGTGATATCGTTTATTCTGAAATCATTGTATCTAGTCATCACTTAAACCTTGAAGGTGCCCCTGCATTTATGTTTTGCATCACTAAAGGGGGCAAGCTAGATATCACTTTATCATATTTGCACATCATGTTCATTGCAAATCTATTTGATGTTTCAGTTTCATATTGTAAAACTTTCAGTCATTTGTGATTTTCTCATGAGGCAACTTAACTACTATAG
The DNA here is from genome assembly GCA_902687465.1 of Secale cereale. Taxonomy (NCBI): domain Eukaryota; kingdom Viridiplantae; phylum Streptophyta; class Magnoliopsida; order Poales; family Poaceae; genus Secale; species Secale cereale. The sequence goes on along the minus strand of LR738710.1, from coordinate 854,078,685 downwards.
AATCATTGTCTTAGTAAGCTTTTGTCATATGACTATAAAAAGTCCTATATGGTTAATAGCATGTCACCACAGAAATTATTCTTGTTATCATTTACCTACTCGAGGACGAGCAGGAATTAAGCTTGGGGATGTTGATACGTCCAAAACGTATCTATAATTTCTGCTTGCTCCATGCCACTTTTGGGTGATATTGCTATGATATTCATACACTTCCATACACTTTTGATCATATTTGGACTAACTTACTAATCCAGTGCACCCCAGTGCCAGTTTCTGTTTTCGGCTGTTTTTGTATTTCAGGTTTTCACGTTTCGAGAACTGCCCAGAAAAATCCAGAAAAATTATATAAAAAATCAGCGTTCCGGAAACAACACTGCGTCCGAAGGGCAGCCTGGGGGGGGGCACCAGGGCTCCAGGCGCCCTGGCGGCGCGCCCCCCCTGGGCCGCGCCGGGGGGGCGCCTGGGCCCCCCGAAGCTCCCCCGATGCCCTCCTTTGGCATATATTTAAAGGGTCCTCCGAAACCCTCAGAACAGGAACTCTTTTCGTGATCCCATCTCTGTTCCGCCGCCGCCGCCACTTCCAAGATCGGGAGCATCAGGAGAACCCTTCCCGGCACCCTGCCGGAGGGGAGGATCACCACCGGGAGCTTCTCCACCACCATGGACGCCTCCCGGATGACTCGTGAGTAGTCTCCCTTGGACCATGGGTCCATGACCAGTAGCTATGTGATGTTCTCCTCCCGTTCTTGTGCTTCACTAATTAGTACTCGTGAGCTGCCCTACATGATTGAGGCACCTATGTAATCCTTATGTTGTTGCTATGTTGAGTTTGCTGGGATCCGATGGATTATGAGATTATGTTCAGATTGATCTTGAGTAATATATTTGATCTACCTCTTTTATATTTATGTTCATAAGTAATTCTTGCATGTTCTCCGTTGTTATTTATTGCTTTGGCCGAGTAATAGGTAGTGACTCCAAGAGGGAACGTTATGCTCGATTGTGGGTTCATGCCCCTCGATGACTAGCTTGAGTGACAGAAACATGAGTCTAGGGGATGTGCTGTTGCCACAAGGGGGAAAACAACGGTGCTTGTGCCGGCGGGTGCAAGGATTGTTTACTTTACGCAAAGTTCTTTTAATGCAGTTGTCTGTTGCATTGAGTTTACACTATGGGTGGGACTCGCAACTTAATACCAGCGAGATGTTCTGGATAGATATCTCAAGGTGGATGATTAGTAGTAGATATTGATGGATTTCGGTCTACTTACTTTGGCGTACCGCCCATGCTTTGAACCTCAACCTTTCTTGCAATGTAGTCAGCATTGGTTTGCGTTCGTGGTCCTGTCAATTGCCCAGCTGTAATTCGTTTACCTCACATAGCTGTTTTATCGTCTTTTGGGAGAGAGACATCACTAGTGAACATCATGAGACTCCGGTCCATATTACCATCATTGATCACATCCACTATTTACTTTCCGTTATTATTTACTATTGAAAAACACTATCTATCACTACTATCATTGCTTTTAATCCTTTGTGAACTACAAGGCCGGAGGGATTGACAACCTCTCTGTACTCGTTGGGAGCAAAGTTATTTGTATCTGTGTGCAGGTCCACGTTGATTGCTATCTGCGCCGTAGCAGTTGACACCTACTTGTTGAACCTAGGAGTCTCTGGGGATTCGATCCTTGGCATCTTTGCTAAGGGAAAACACTTCTACAATACTGCATCTTACACCTTCCACTTGGGATAACCAACGAGGGGTTCGAGGCCCATCAATCATGGCGGTGTCAATGGCACCCTAGGGGAAGACATGGGAGCTCGGGGCAGCGCGGATCGAACGGCAATGTTGCGGTGGCCCAAGGTTGAGGAAGACGGCAACGACGTCGATGCGGGGGTGCTGGACTTGATCTCGTTGGCGCAGACGAAGTAGCGAAGGCGTTCGGAGCTGCTCGACAAGCTCCTAGCCCGCAGGGAGGGCAGTGGCCATGTGGACGGGGTCGGTCATGGTGGCCGTGGCGTCTGACTTCGTCCAGATCGACGGGATCGAGCGAGTGAGGAGGAGAAGTGGATTTGGGAGGGGACATCGAGGAGGAGTGAGGCCATGGGGGCAGGGAAGGAAGGGCGTCACCCTTATCCATTCCCCTTCGATGCCAGCGAGGTGGTCGGGCGGGAGCCCGGCTCTGTAGCGACGCGGCTCGGGGAATAGGAGAAGAAAACCGCGCGGGGACTGGACCACTGAGCCGGTTCGGTGGCAAGGCCCGGGGGGCAGGGCGAATCCCCTTTTACATCGTCCTTTTGGTTTTTCAATGTATTATAATCCGTTTCTCCTTTTTAACACCGTTTTCTATTTATTCTTATCAACTAAATGATCTCTACTCCTAATGTCTCAGTTGGTAGTCTCCGTTCTGGGTTTATTTTCGTCCCACCTCCCGAGTGAGGGAGAGGGGGAGAGAGAGTGAGGAAGACGGAGGGAGAGGGTGTGTGTGAGAATTGATGGTAAAAAAGGTCGTCAATGTCACTTAATATGTAGGAGAATATTAAATGTAATATTAACATAATTGATATTGAACTTTTAAAGTTAATATGGCCCCGTTGCAATGCACGGGCGTTCTTCTAGTATGTGTGTGTGTGTGTGTGTGTGTGTGTGTGTGTGTGTGTGTGTGTGTGTGTGTGTGTGTGTTTTCTTCTCCATGCTGTTAGGCTGCTCTTTGTCCTAGACGACGGAGTGCTCCCGAATATTGACATGGTACGGGTGGATACCACACAGGCTTTAGATGCTTGATAGGTGGATCACATCGAGGGAGGAAAAATCTCGCGGTTGGGAGCTAATACCTAGCTACAGGAATTTGCACGTCTTTACCAACATCCACTTCAACATTGTGTTTTGCTGGTAAAGACGGATCTAATCTTTGCATCTTCATAGTGTTTCCTGGGTGTGTTCGTATGTACAATTTTTTTGTACTATGTTCCCCAACAGTGGCACCATGAACGATTTTATGAGTTCATGCAGGTATGATCTTGTCCACATCGTGATGTGCGAGCATTGCCCAATTTTGGTCCGGTATTAGATTGGGTCTTTTACTTGAGGTTACTTTTGATTCTCTTTAAATTGCAACCTTTTTTTTACCTTAGCAACATAATGAGACTTTGTTATGAAGGTCTGGCTTTCTGTGATCCTTCTATGATGTTCTTGAGTATACTGGTTGTTTGACCGAAGTCATGTTTCAGACACTTTGGGCTTCACTTTAGTTAAGAAAGTGAAAATTTTACGAAGAAAAAACTTGATGTGATCTACATGGTGTGACGCCCGGTAACCATCGAGTATGTTCATCCTCAGCACATGAGCCAGTGTTAGAGGTATGACTAGGGATCATATTTGTGTTTATGTTTCCATACATGAAATTGAGTTTTCATCCTAATTTCATATTTTAGAATCAATGCAATTATAGCAAAGAAATATAAACTTAATTATTATCATGAAAAAATATATTATTGTCTCTAGGGCATATTTCCAACATATTATTCATCCTATAGTGCTCCATCTCATGGATTGTCACTGCTTATTGTGTACACAACTGTAGACTGATGTTGGGAGCTAGCGACAACGGCGAGCATCAAGAGCTTGCCGAGCATCCAGACTGATAACAATGGCGGAGCTAGAGAGTTCTTGGGGGGTGGGAGTGAAAGATAAAATATGAGTTTCCCGGGGAGGGGAGGCTAAAAACTTTGTAACCAAACCTTCCATGCCCCTAGCTTTCAGAGCAAAGCCGGGGGAGGGGGCCATGCCCCCCCTAGTAATAGCTCCGCCTCTGACTGGCAAGGCTCCGTTCTGCCTCTCGACGCAAATGCTTGTGAATTGTGACACAACCAACAAAAATTGCTCTAGTGGTTCTCCCAAGGAAAGCTTTCAAGTGGATTGTCAACAATGACATCACGGAGGCGGATTATCTCTAAGTTGCACGACCACAAATGTGCCAAGAAGCGGAATCACGCTATGAAGATCACATGATACAACACACGCGACAAAACAGAAGCGAGCCTCATGAAGGCCGCAACGGCTCAACCTATGGTTGTCCGGCTTGCATTGCCAAACTTGCGTGCATACAAGACTATAGGTCTAGGATATTTTAGGGGCCGTGCGAGGATGCCTTGCATGATATCCTTGTCATGGGTTACGTGGTGGGGTGACAATGGTTTCTTCCTCGTGAAACCGCCCAGTCCCTTTGGCGCTTAAGGCGCCAGTTACATGCTTATCTGCTAATTGGCACCCACGTCTGAATCCCTCACTAGCATAATGGGCCGACCCATCGTTAGGTACCTAGAATGAAGCTTGTTAGGTTTTGATAAGCTTCTGGAAGCTTCCCAGACGGTTTGGGAAGCTTCCCGCATTTTCTTCCTTTTTGTTTCTCGTTTTTTCTAGATTGACTCTTTGTTCGGCATTAACGATTTTTTTCCTTCTTATTTTTTCTTTTTAATTCTTCAGTTTCCCAATTTTACCCTTTTCCGTTTTAAGTGCGCAAACTTTTTTCAAATTCATGATTTTTTTTCAATTTTTTTAACATTTCTCCCAATTTTGCGAACATTTGTTCAGTTTTTGCTTACATTTTTTCAATCACGTTTTTTTGTCAAGTTCAGTGGAAATTTTCCATTTCTTTAAAAATTTCTTTTTTTTCAAATCCGCTATTTTTTTGATTTTTTTTTGCCAATTTGAAGTTTTTCAAATTTGTGACTTGTTATGGTCAAAGGTCAACTGGCCAACCATTCAACCTGTCAACCGAAAAATACAGGCGACAAAATAGCAGCTAGTTATAGATGGGCCGGCCTATATTAGCGGCTTCACTCGCTATAGGTACAAAATAGTGTCTAGAGCCCTCTTTAGGACCTCTCCATGAAGCTTGGAGTAGGCATAGATATGTGATATAGCGAACATGGTGAGCTACCCGAAGACCGCTCCTATTTGATGGGTAGCTAGCTGTATAACGAGCTAGCTTTCTGTTTTGAGGATCCTATAATGAGCTAGCTCGTATGCTCTAGTTTGCCATGTCCTCTGTATGGGCCGGCCGATTGTGGATTTTTGTCTTTTTATTTCTTTATTTCTGTTTCATTTTCCTTTTAAAAAATATTTTTTAATTTCGTGAACATTTTTCAAACCCGCGGACATTTTTTGAATTCATGAATATGTTTCTATTCATGAACATATTTTCCAAATTTGTGAACATGTTTTGAACTTGCAAAAGTTTTGTAAAATTGATGGACATTTTCAAAAATCATCAAATATCTTTAGAATTCGTGAAATTTGTTTGAAATTCATGATTTTTTGAATTCGTGGTTCTTTTTTATTTTGGGAACCTGTTTTCAAATTCATGATTTTTTTTTGTTCACGATCATTTTTTCAAATTCAAGATTTTTTTAAACCTGTAAACATTTTTTACAAACTCGCAAACATTATGTTTGAAGTTCTGAACATTTTCCGAACTCAAGACAAAATTTTGAAGTCCATGATTGTTTTTGAATTCGTGACTATTATTAAAACTCATTATTTTTTCTTCTAAAATTAGTGAAAAAAATGGAACTCACGAACGGCTTTGGTATACCCATTCAAAACTATGTACTGAACAACTTTGATATCAGCTGCCCTTCTCGTTGAGAAACTTCCACAGTACAAAATACATGTTTGCTTATATTACGTCAAATAAATTATGTGTTCTTACAGTGGTCATTTGGCTAGTTGCAATGGTGCTCTTCTTGTTAACCTGAGACCAACTATGAGGATAATATGTACCCATTCGAAATTATACATCTATACGAAGCCTTGGTTATCCTGATAGGATTTAACTGGATGATGGTTATTTCTTTTGGGTTGTGTTTCTGTTTCAGATCTAAAATTGTTATGAAATTCGGAGGCTGTAGCTATGTTTTTCTGCCTGTGATCTTAATTTGTTATGGAATTTGGAGGCTGGAGTGGTGTCTTTCTACCTGAGATGTGTTCACTAATGAAGACCATTCAAAATTATTAAACCGAGTGCCTCCACTTCTACTTTTGCTTAGAAGAGACCCATTTTTGGCGATGTTCCCTTTCTCTTTATGATATTTAATATGAAATATAGAGGGTGTAGTGTTGTCTTTCTCGCTGACCTCAGCTCAGAAGCGTTGTACTCGGGACAATTTTGACGACATTTTCGGAGGCGCGCGCAACCGACGGGTCAGATCGGTCGCACGGTGTAGATGAGGGGCATCGCGGCGGCGGACGGGTGATCAATCCGATCGCGCACGAGGTACGGGACGCCGCTTGGTGGAGGCGGGGTGACGGCGGAGTCCAATATGAAGCTGACGATGACGGCGCAAGGGTCCGACACAACCGACCCAGCCCGAGGCAGCCAGCGACGGGGCCGCAGCCAGCGTACCCGAGGTAGCCGGCGACGGGGCCGCACAGACGTGGCGGACACGGTGGATGATGAAGAATCCCGGTCGGAGCTCGGCGGCGACGGGCAAGCCCACGTGCGGACGGCGGCAATGCCGTGACGGGTCGCCTCGGCGCGCGTGGCCGTCTGGTCGGAGGAGAGGCCGGCCGGTCGCGTTGGTGTCGGAGTAGAGGCGCGGTGGATCGACGAGGGCAGCGGGCGACGCGAACCGATCAAGCTTATATCGGAAAATAAAAAAGAAAAATGTCGATCAAGGTGACCAGCGGGAGAGAGAAACAACCCGGAGCAAGGGCTCGGGAAAAAAACTCTTTAGGGCAACCGGTCAACACGACCGGGGAACGAACCCTAGGTACGGGCGGTGCGGCCCCCGGCGACGGTCATGGCGGCCGACCGCCCCGAGGCGGCGCGCAGGGCGGAAGCGGTGTGCGACGGCTAGGGTTTGGATCGGTTAGGCTGATATCATGTTAGAAGGGATAGAGACAGAATCGACGAAGTATGATGAATTATATTACTGAGCCTCCAGGGCGAGTATATATATTGAGTATAAGACTTAAAGAGCAAGACGGCCTCTGGTTGTTGTTTTCCCAAGGTAACAACACAAGATGGTAGAGTCATCTCAATGGTTGGTTGACGGCCAATGCATATTTTGAACAGCTTATGGCAATCCAGGCTCTCATCGTATCTTTTTTCCGTGGACGGGCTGTCATCTTTACGTAAGTTAATGCTTCAGTCCTGGTGTTTTATTTTGAGGGGTTTCAGTCCTTGAGAATTGAGATACGGTCGATGAGAAAGAGAAATGACGCCCCTTTTTTTTTTTTTTTTTT
>LR738710.1:854055048-854071330 GCA_902687465.1 Secale cereale | reverse complement strand
TGAGAAGAATGACGCCCCTTTTTTGAGGTGAAGAGAAATTTTTTTTTTGAGGGTGGAAAATAGCTTTATTCAAGGAATTCCACATGCGGTGGGATACATCTCGGGTCATGTGGGATGCCAAGCCAAACATGGCGTCCCGGACCCTTGTCTAAGCAAAACTTTGCTAATCTATGTGCTTCATAATTAACAGCACGACCCTCGAAAGTAAAAGAACAATTAAACGATGACGCTTTCAAAGCTATCTCGCTGATAATAGCACCATATTGTCCTCGAGTTTTCCTCGTAATATCAGAGACCACCTGTCGACAATCAGAGGCCACCACAAACTGTTGGATGCCCAAGTCCTCGGCGAGGGCTAGTGCCTCCCGACATGCCACTGCTTCTAATGTTGCCGGATCAGTGACTCCTTCAAGCACCAATGCTGAGCTTCCAAGAAAGTTTCCTTCATCATCCCTGCAAACTGCTGCAGCCGATCCTCCTGTTCTCCCCCGAACTCCGGCATCTACATGTAATTTGCAGAAGCCAAGTGGGGGCTTCTTCGGTCGCGTAGCTCTCTGTGCCGTTAAACCTCCAGTCCTAGGTTGTTCACGGTTGCTTTTGAGGACTCCCAGCTCGTTGATGAAGTTCTGGATGAAGGCATGAGTGGCATGAGGGCTCTGGAATATGGCCTCGTGAATTGCCTTACGCCTTGCATGCCATATCGCCCATAGTGTAACTGCCACAAGGACAAAATCATCATGAGAGAGAGACTCCATCAGTGCGAAAAGCCACTGCTTAGCCTTGGGCTCAGTATTCGTTATGATTTTATGTGTGATCTCCTCGTTCGCAAGAGCCCATACACTTCTGGACGAGGTACATTCCACCAGAGAGTGACGCCAGGAGTCCTGAACGCCACAGAGGCCACACTGGGATGTATCCGTCATATGGCGATGAGCACGTGCATCGTTCGTCGGGAGTGAGTGCTTAGCCAAGCGCCATAAGAACATGCGAACCTTGCCTGGGACCTCAGTTTTCCACAACGATTTCCATGCACCTTCCTCTGCTCTTGAACTGGATGGTCCCGGACCCTCCTCGAGCCAAGCCTCTCGGCGAGCCCTAGTAGCGACTAGCATATTGTAGGCAGATTTTACTGTGAAGTTGCCATGCTTTTCATGATGCCATGCCCAGAAGTCAGGGAGGTTACGGGTGCACAACGGGATCCCCATGATTACTTGCACATCCATAGGCAGAAAGATAGATTGGACCAGCTGCCTATTCCAGGAAGCTATAGGGCTCAATATCAGATCCGACACCAGCGTAGGTGGGTTCTCTATCAGGCATCCGTACGGCCTTTTCATCTCTTCCCTGGGTAGCCAGTTTTCAGTCCAGATATTAGTGGTGGCTCCATTACCAATTATCTTGATCAGACCAAGATTTAGAGTATCTCTCCCTTCTATCACCGCTCGCCACACCTGGCTTGGATGGCCCCCAAGGTCAGCGTCCAAAAAATCCTTAGCGGGGTAATAGACGCTCTTCAGAATTCTAGCACTTAGGGACTCAGGGTTTTGTAATAGGCGCCAAGCTTGCCGGGCAAGCATGGCTAGGTTAAATAACTCAAAATCCTTAAACCCCAGGCCCCCCATACTTTTTGGTTGTGTCATAGATTTCCAAGAAACCCAATGGGGTTTTCTTTTTCCCTCTTTACTGCCCCACCAAAACTTCCTGATAAGCATATTGAGGTGCTCGCACAAACCTCTAGGTAACTTGAAGCAAGACATTGAGAAGACAGGAACTGCCTGTGCCACGACTTTGACCAGAACCTCCTTTCCTGCCATTGACATTGTATGTTCGATCCAGCCTTGAACTTTGCTTCACAAACGATCTTTAAGATACTTAAAAGCGCCAGTTTTTGAGTTACCAATATCAGAAGGCATTCCCAAGTACTTCTCGTTGAGAGTTTCGTTGGGAATGTTGAGTGTTTCCTTTATATCTTGCCTGACAGCCTCCGGTACACCCTTGCTGAAGTATACCGAAGATTTAGAGTAGTTAATACGTTGCCCAGTTGCTTGACAGTAGATATCCAGAACCTGGAGCACCTCGTTAGCCCCCACACCGTTTGCCTTGAAAAACAGCAGGCTGTCATCAGCAAATAAAAGATGGTTCACTGGTGGAGCCGTAGGAGCTACCTGTAAACCATGCAGATTGGATGACTCTCTTCTTGATTTTAGGAGGCACGACAGGCCCTCTGCTGCTAGCAAGAACAAGTATGGAGATATCGGGTCCCCTTGTCTGATTCCTCGTGAAGGAATAAACTGTTGCAACTTCTTTCCATTGAACAAGACAGAAAATTTCACTGTTGAGACCATGCCCATCACAATATTCACCCACCTCTCAGTGAAGCCCAACTTCAGCATAATTGCTTTTAAGTATGGCCATTCTATTCTGTCGTAGGCTTTCATCATATCCAGTTTTAGAGCACAGAACTGGTTTTTCTTTGCTTTATTCCTCTTCATAAAATGCAGGCATTCGTATGCCGTTATGATGTTGTCTGTGATCAGCCTGCCAGGGACAAAGGCTGATTGTTCTTCGGACACTATTTCAGGGAGCACTTGTTTCAATCTGTTAGATATCACCTTCGAAGCTATTTTGTATAATACATTACAGAGGCTGATGGGACGAAATTGAGTTAGGAGAGTTGGGTTCTTTACCTTGGGGATTAGTACTAGTATAGTATCATTAATGCACTCGGCTGATTCAGTCCCCTCGACAATCCTCAAGACAGCCCTCGACACGTCTCCGCCACATGTCTCCCAATGATGCTGGAAGAAGTGCGCCGGGAAGCCATCAGGGCCCGGTGACTTGATCGGGAACATCTGAAACAGGGCATTCTTCACTTCATCTTGGCTGTATGGTGCATTGAGCATTTCATTCATCGCCTCAGTTACCTTCACGGGTACTGTCTCGAGCACTTGGTCCATGTCTTGGACGCCCTCAGATGTGTACAAGTCCTCATAAAAGTTAGTGGCCATGATCTCCATCTCCCTCAAGTTTTCGGTCATCTGTCCATCCGCCCTCATTAAGGATTTAACTAGATTCTTTCTCCTCCTTCTGCTGGCCCTGAGGTGAAAAAAATATGTGTTCTTATCACCGTGCATTAGCCACTCCAGCCTGGCCCGTTGCCTCCACAAAATTTCTTCCCTGTGATAGAGCTCCGTTAACTTTTCCACTATTTTTAATTCTGCATGACAAGGACCAGATCTTCCTTGGATCGTGCGCAGTTCCTGTAGCTCAGATTTGAGTCGTTGGATGTCACGTCGGATATGGCCGAAATGCGTTTTGTCCCACTGCGTCAGGTCAGTTGACAGCGACGTTAACTTGTCGCTTAGCTCCTGGACCGAATCCCCTTGTCGCTGCGTCCACGCCTGCTGCACCACTGAATTCAAGGACGGGTCCCTCTCCCATGCAAGCTCATATTTAAAGGACCGTGGGGCCCTCCTGCATGCGTTCCCATGCACGTAGCTCACGTAGAGGGGGCAATGGTCACTTCCGGCGGCAGTAACATGTTCGAGTCTTGCCATTGGAAATGCAATGAGCCAAGCGGGGTTTGCAACACCTCTATCTAGCCGGACTCTAGTATACGTGCCTCCCGTAACTTTCTTCTCAAAGGTCCAGTCGTTCCCTTCATACCCAATATCAGTAAGACCGCATGAGTCGAGGGCGTCTCGGAAGAGATCCATTTGGGCTTGGCTTCTGCTCCCCACTCCATCATGTTCATGAGCATGGAGGCATTCATTGAAATCCCCCAAAACTAGCCATGGTACATTATTCGATCCCACTATTCCCCGGAGTGTGTTCCATGTGTTCTGCCTTTCTGTTACCTGGGCTTCTCCATAAACAAAGGTTACCCTAGTTTTGACATCAACCATCTCCTCAATTTCAGCATCAATATGATACTTCGAGTACCGTACAATTTCAAGCTTTATTGCATCGTTCCAGAAAATACCAAGACCTCCACTTCTTCCCGAACTGCTAACAGCAAAACTTTTATTAAAACCCAAAGAATCCTTCATACTTTCTACCCTAGAACCCTCTATTTGTGTTTCAAGAATGCAAAGTACAGAGAGGGCAAACTGCTTCGTCATATCACGAAGCTCTCTAACTGTCGCAGGTTTGCCAGCCCCGCGACAGTTCCAGCAGAGTAGACTCATTGCGCTTGGCGCGACCCCAGCTGGGGCCCGCCAGATCGCGCATCAGGGTTTTTGGGTAGTGTTGATATTCTTCCATTGTTTTTGTCGCTGATCATCAGTCCAGTTTTGTTCCGCTTAGTTTCCTGCTTGGTCGACGGGCTAACTGGTATCTCAGGTCCTGGTAGCAGGAGCAGTTTCGAGGCGGAAGCTGACGACGCTGGGTCAGACACAGATGCTCCCCTTTTCCTTGTATTCTCTGCCTCCCCCATTGTGATATCCAGGTCTTGAACTTCCTTGCTGTCGGTGTTTTGTGTGAAGCCCCGTCCACGTCCTCTCCCCGTGCGTCCGGAGCGGCCACCCCTTGCACCATTGCCATCATGTGAGCCTCGCCCTTCTCCCGGGCCTCTCCCTGGGCCCTTAGACCATGACGCTTTCAGATCTTTAAACACTAGATCCTTTGGTGCGTGAACTCCAGCTCCGCACTCCTTATAAAGATGTCCAAGATATCCGCATACAGCACACCAATCTGGAAGTCTTTCGTATTTAACCCTGAAGATCTCTCTCTGGACTGTATCCTTCTTCCTCACTACGACTGATACTGCATTCTTGAGCGGTTTTGTGACATCAATCCTCACCCTAACCCGAGCAAAATTTCCTTCAAAATCTTGAGATATAGGTTCGGTGTATATGAACTCTCCCACAGTTGACGCCAGGGCTTTTATCTTTGTGAAAAACCCGTTCGGGAAGTCATGGATTTGTATCCATATCTCTATTTTGTTTAGCTCTATCGACGATGGTTTTGAGTAGCCATCGTATGGTTCCAGCACCACCGCCTTTCCCTTGAAAGACCATGGCCCATCTTGCATTACTCGTTCCCAATCGCCCAGGCATGCAAACTGCATCGTGTACAAGTTATCCTCTAATGGCCTGATTTTTCACTTCCTTGGCCAGATCCCAGGCCGCCCTCATGTTCCTGAAAAACCAGTATTGACTATAGGTTCTGTGTGTGTGAACCCTGCCTATCGCCATCCAGCGGACCACCTCCTCTGGTATCTCTTCATCCTCGATCACAACATCTTGCAGATCATCCTCCTTCAGACCAAGCTCCTCCATCATTGCCTCTAGATCGGATGTGAAGCCACCCGAACCCGAGGCTGTGTCACCCATAGCTCTCTTGCCTGTGGTTTCTTCTTCCGCATGCGTTCTGGATCCCATCCCCCCTAACTCCAGCGAGGGGAGGGGAGACCCCTGCGACCACCGGGCAGCGCCGGCGGCCAAGGGGAGGGGAGGGGAGAGGTGAATCTCAACGATGGGGCGAAGAAATCGCCGCCACCGAGAGGAGTCAAAACCCTAACGAGAGGGGAAAAAAACTCAGTTGAGGTGAAGAGAAATGACGCCCTACTACGGCAGAGAGCATTACGCGTTGAGCTATATGGGCCGATGATTAGGCCGTGCTGCGTATACGGGCCTATACTTCCTGGACCAGAAGAAGATGCTAAATTACGTTCGTTGTTAGGCAAAAACACGCGAGCCAATTATCCCACCTCGAACCCAGAATTATTTTCTGCCAACTAGGGTTTTTTCCCCTAGGGATATACGCCTAGGGTTTCGATATCTTCCGGCGGCGCACGTCGGAATCTGTCCTTTGCTCGTCGGAGAGTTGCCCTGACCGTCGGGGTAAGGCAAGCAGGGGGGTCTGGGCGATCTTCACTCAGCATGGGCCTCTTGGGGCGGCGGTGGAGACACACGAAGAGGAGGACCTCTTCTTGTTCTCTTGTTTCAAGATCCGATCAGTAGAGATGGCGGAAGATGCCGGCTCTCAGAGGATGGGGAAAGAAACAGCAGAGGAGTTGTTGGCCCGATTAACATTGCAGGAGGAAGAAGAGGATGATTTCATATGGGAAGAGGAGTTGCCGGACCTGGTGGAACCGGCGAAGTGGTTAGCTATTGTACGGGTTCATACGCCGAAGTCTTTCAGCCCCAATGCGCTGTATGGAGATATGCGAGCAGCTTGGAACCCAGCCAAACAAGTAGTATGGAGGAAAATCAAGAGCAATTTGTTCACGGCGCAATTTGGCTGTCTAGGAGATTGGCATAAGGCGATGGACGAGGGGCCATGGCTGTTTCGGGAGCAAGCAGTGATCATGGAAGAGTATGATGGTTTCAAGAACCCGGATGCTTTTAAACTGGACAAGCTATCTGTGTGGGCGCAAATCCACCGCCTGCCAGACAAGTTCTTGATTGAACCTGTAGTGAGAGGCTTGGCTTCGAGGATAGGTGAGGTGGAGGAGGTACAACTGAAATTGCCTGCGGGTTTCTTTGGAGAATTTGTAAGAGTCAAGGTGAAGATAGATATCAACAGCAAGATTAAACGTTTTGTCACAGCGAAGAAGGGGGATGAGAGAGTGCAGTATCAGGTAAAATATGAAAAGCTACCCACCTTTTGTTACAATTGTGGTGAATTTGGGCACTGGTATGAAGAATGCGGAGATGGAGAACATGATGAATCCACCTTTGAGTGGGGTGATTTTGTTTTTGCGGATAATGTGAGGTTTAAGCAAGCAGGAAGAGGAAGTTATGCTTTCCCAAGAGGAAGAGGAGGAGCTGGAGTAGGAGGAGGACGTGGCAGAGGAAGAGAACCTTATAACCCAAATCAAAGTTGGCGTTTTAATGCGCGTAAACAACAGGAGCCAACAAGTGATGGGCGATCGGGGGATGAGACAGAGGATAACCTAGCCATTCAGGGAGCATCGGGACTTATTCAGATATCTAACAAGCGTCTCTCTGTCGACAAGGCAAGCTCTTCTGTCGATGCGAATACTGAAGGAGAAACAGGGAAGAATATGGCGATGGTAGTTAAAGAGCCCCAAGTTCCTCCACTCCCACCGGTGTATGTTTCACCAAGAAAGGAAAGTAAGAGGCCGAAGAAGATAAGTAAGGCAGATGGGGCGGAGAAAGATGATGAAACAGGTAGAGTTGAGCAGGATAGGAGAATTGCAACAACCAACAATGATGCAGTATCGGCGGGCTCCAGCGAGGAGTACCGCCGGGCGCAATGAGTATATTAAGTTGGAACTGTCGTGGCGCGGGCAACGCTGCGACAGTTCGAGAACTTCGCGAGATCGCGAAGGAATTTGCCCCTACCTTCTTATGTATTGTTGAAACACAGATTGAAAGGACGAGGGTAGAAGGTTTGGCAGGAACTATTGGTTATGATAATAGTTTTGCTGTAAGTAGTCAAGGTAGAAGTGGTGGTTTAGGTATATTTTGGAATAATCCAATAAAGATTGAGATTCTTGGGTACTCTTGTTATCACATTGATTGCTCCGTGGAGGAACTGGACAGCGAACCATGGAGACTGTCTTTGGTTTATGGTGAAGCACAAACAAACTTAAGATATCAAACCTGGGATGTGCTGAAAGGAATAAGTACTTTGAGCAATCTCCCGTGGATTTGTATAGGGGATTTCAATGAAGTGCTACGTCTAGACGAACAAGAAGGTATTGGAGAGAGGAGTAATGCCCAAATCCAGGGCTTTCGGGAGGCGGTGGATGTATGCATGTTGATGGATATTGGCTATCAAGGTCGTTTCTGGACGTATGAGAAAAAGGTGAATGGAGGGAGCTACACTAGGGTAAGGTTGGACCGAGCATTGGCCACAGCTGAGTGGAATGAAAGATACCCGGATGCTCACCTCAAGCATCTTACAGCAGCAACATCAGATCATTGTCCAATCCTTTTGAACTTCCAAGGAACGCGCCCTCCCGATCGGAAGAAAGATTTCAAGTATGAAGTAATGTGGGAAACACATGAAACTTGGACAGATACTATATCGTCGAGCTGGGCCGGTGGAGGTCCGACAGCAAGTATGGAGGATCTAAGGATGAAACTGAAGCAAATATCGAGGGAGCTAGGGGCCTGGAACAGAGACACCTTCGGCTCGGTAAGGAAAGAAATAAAGAGTTTAAAGCAAGAGATGGAGCGGTTGCGTGGTGATCTAGCCAGGACTGCACCTTCGCATATTGAACTTAAGATCAATGAAAAACTTATAGAGCTTTACCATCGGGAAGAACTAATGTGGAGGCAGAGATCAAGGCTAGAATGGCTCTCGGCGGGAGATAAAAACACACGCTTCTTTCATTTGAGGGCGAGCCAGAGGCGGAAGAAGAATATGATCAAAGCACTGGCTGATTCTTTGGGAGTTCTAACTGAAGAACCGGGTGCCTTAAGAGCACTTGTGACAGATTTCTACAAGAGTTTGTACACCTCAGAAGGAGTGTCAGGGATGGAAGATGTATTATCAGAGGTTCCTACAAAGGTCACCGAGGAAATGAATACCATGTTGTTGGCGACGTACACAAAGGAAGAGGTAAAAAATGCACTCTTCCAGATGGTTCCCACAAAGGCCCCAGGGCCAGACGGTTTTCCAGCCCACTTCTATCAAAGGCATTGGGATATCTGTGGGGATGAGGTGACAAATGCAGTTATAAGAATTGTAAAAGGGGAGGAAGGAGCTGAGTGTGTTAATGACACTATTCTGGTACTTATTCCAAAGGTTTTGAATCCTACACAACTCTCTCAATTTCGTCCTATTAGCCTTTGTAATGTGATCTATAAGATTGCGTCCAAAGTTGTTGCAAACAGGTTGAAGAGGATCCTTCCCGAGATCATATCTGAGGAACATTCAGCCTTTGTACCAGGAAGATTAATCACAAACAATATCATATGTGCTTATGAGTGTCTGCATTTCATGAAGAGAAGTAAAGCAAAATCCAACAGCTACTGCGCATTAAAACTGGACATGATGAAAGCGTATGATCGCTTGGAGTGGCCTTATCTGAGGGCCATGATGGAAAAGTTGGGGTTTGCACAATCTTGGATACAAATAGTGATGAACATGGTACAGTCAGTTAAGTTTTCGGTTCTTTTTAATGGTCAAAAGCTAGAACAATTTACTCCCACTCGGAGGATCCGGCAGGGAGATCCTATCTCCCCCTACCTTTTCTTGATTGCGGCAAAGGGCCTTTCGTGCCTACTAAAATCGAGTTCTCAGTCGATCAATCTGGAAGGGATCAAGGTGGCATCAACAGCTCCGGCTGTGAACCATCTCCTTTTCGCGGACGACAGTCTGCTTCTTTTCAAGTCAAGTGTCGAGGGGGCGACAAAGGCATCAAACTTGCTGGAGAGGTACTGTAACGCTTTGGGACAGCGGGTAAACAATGAAAAATCTTCCATCTTCTTTAGCAAAGGGTGTCCTCAAGTGTTGAGGGATAATATAAAGCAAATTTTGCATGTGCACAAGGAGTCTTTGAGTGATAAATATCTTGGTATGCCAACTGATGTGGGCCAGTCAAAAATGGGTACATTCAAATACCTGAGAGACAGAGTTTGGGAAAAAGTACGAGGTTGGATGGAAAAGTTACTATCTGCAGCAAGAAAAGAAGTTCTAATCAAGTCAGTGGCCCAAGCCATCCCAGTTTATTCCATGGCATGTTTCAGATTACCTCGAGGTCTATGTGACAATATCACTTCCATAATCCGGCAATTTTGGTGGGGAAGTAAGCAAGGCAGGAGGAAACCAGCATGGGTATCATGGGATGCCATGTCCCAACCAAAATACATGGGAGGTATGGGTTTCAGGGACATTGAAATTTTCAACCTAGCCCTTCTTGCCCGCCAAGCATGGAGAATTCTTGTTGACCCAAACTCTCTAAGTGCGAGAATACTCAAAGCAGCCTACTTCCCAAGTGTTTGCTTTCTGGAAACACAATTGGGAAGTCACCATTCTCAAATCTGGAGAGCTTTGATGGATGGTCAGGACATACTGAAGCAGGGGCTAATCAGGCGAGTAGGAGATGGAAGAACTATAAACATCTAGGAAACTAACTGGCTACCGAGGGTAGGCCCTATGCGACCCATAGCATCTCTCTCTGAAAACCCCCCGAGGCTTGTTTCGGAGCTTATCGATTCAACTACAGCAACTTGGAGGGAAGAACTGATTCGGGCAAATTTCATTCAGTTTGACGCAGACACGATTATGGCAATACCCTTGTGCACAAGAGTAATTGATGACTTCTGGGCTTGGAATGCTGAGAGAAGCGGCACATTCATGGTACGATCTGCGTACCGAATGATTATGAACACGAAACACCAGAGAGAGGAATGGA
Source organism: Secale cereale (assembly GCA_902687465.1). Taxonomy (NCBI): domain Eukaryota; kingdom Viridiplantae; phylum Streptophyta; class Magnoliopsida; order Poales; family Poaceae; genus Secale; species Secale cereale. The sequence goes on along the minus strand of LR738710.1, from coordinate 854,060,997 downwards.
TAGACAATACGGCGGGAGCGTCAGACTCGAGTGCGAGTAGCAAACTATGGACTGATCTATGGCACACTAAAGTCCCAGCAAAACTGAAGGTTTTCTTGTGGAGGCTGGCACGACATTCCATGCCATCCATGGATGAATTGCATCACCGCAATATGTCGAGCACTCATCTATGCGCTTTATGTGGCTGTGAAGATTCGTGGAGACACGCGCTTTTAGATTGCACCATGTCACGGTGCGTTTGGACTATGGCGGAATCTTCCCTGGTGGAACAAATGAGTACAAACACTTATACGAATGCAAGGAATTGGCTCTTTGCGTTGCAAGATCAATTACCTCAGAAGGAGTTTGTGCTTTTGGTTGTAACCCTATGGTCAGTGTGGAAGGCAAGGCGAAAGGCGATATATGAGGGTATCTTTCAGAGCCCCCACGCTACACATGAGTCCATTCAAGCATTCCTAAGAGATCTTCACACACTGGAAGAGGTAAGAAGTAAACCAGCGGAACAACGAGAAGGTAGACCTAAACACTGGATCAAGCCTCCTGAAACAATGTTTAAGATCAATGTAGATGCAGCAGTACCACAGAGCCGGAGACGAGGAGTGGCAGTAGCTATATGCCGTGATTATGATGGAAATTTCCAAGGCGCTTCATCGCTAGTGGTTAAGGGTGTTTTTGATCCACCGACTCTCGAAGCTCTTGCTGTTCGGGAAGCTTTGGCACTTGCGGAGGACCTTAACATCCAAGATATCCATGTTGCATCCGATTGCAAAACTGTAATAGAAGACATCAAGCAGCGAAGCCCGGCAAGCTATGGGGCGATACTACATGAAATAATAGATCAAAGCTCTTCTTTTAGGAGCTGTAGTTTTGTCCATGAGTATAGGAGCTCGAATTTCGAGGCTCACAATCTCGCGAAGCATGTTTTGAGTTTAGGGGTGGGCCGCCATGTTTGGTTAGGACACCCCGGAAATCTTTCTTTTGTACCTTTGAACATTGGGTCAGTTTAAATAAAGCTTCGCGTGGATTGTCTCAAAAAAAAAATATTATCCCACCTCGAGGGACCAGCACGGTGAACACCGGTTTAAAGGAGGCTCCGACTGAGATGCTCTCGCCGAGCCCAGTGGCGTGGGCTCGTAACCCCAGCTAAACCTAGGGGGGGGGGGGCAGCACCGCACGCCTCGGCAGCGGCTCAACTGTTTTTTTTTAGCGGTGGCTCAACCGTATTTTTAACAATCAATCGCGCACCTCCCGTTGGTAGCGGGCCGGTCCACAAAGCAGTTCTGGGCGCCTGGTCTATCTACAAGCTACGGCATGTTAGTCTGATCGGTTTTAGCCGGGTTGTTTTTCAACCCGAATTTCTAAAAGGGTTCCGACTTTAATTTGTTTTCAAGATTAAAATGCTCGTGATTAAAACAGTCGCCAAGATTTATTTTAGCAAATTAAACAATCTTCCCAACATTCAAAAAACGTTTGTGGATTTAATAAATTTTCAAACATGTTCAGGAAATTAAAAAAATGTTTAACATGTTCCTGGATTTTAACTCTGATCATGAATTAGAAAAATTCTGCAAATTAAAAAGTGTTACCAAATTTCAAGAATTGTTTTACCAGAAAATGGCAGGAGAGGCTCCTACCGTGTTATATATTAAGGAGAATAAATATTTACAAGGAAGCTAGACCATTTTGGACTAGTGGGAGAAAAAATTACAAGTTTAGGCCGTTTTTGAAGATATTTCCGCTGTTCACAAATGTAAAATATTTTGGATATTTCAATATGGGCAATATACGGACTGAAATGAGTGATAAAACACACTTAAACATGTTTATATACATCAAATTCACCAAAAAGTTAGAACATCTTATATATGTGAACAGAGGGAGTACCTACGACGGATTTATCCTCATATTTCACTCTACACCCTAGTGGCCTAGTTGACTAAGATCCACGTACCAATTAGAAAAAAAAATACCCCTTCGCTCCTCACGCTCTAGGGCACCCAACACTAGTGTTTCTGTTGGCCCCCAGCGCGTAGCCGCCGGTTTGCCTCCTCTCATGTGACCTTAGGGCCATGGAGGCACATTGGAGCCTGGTCCTTGCCGGCGGGAGGGCTCCGTTTTTAGGTAGTTTTATATGAACTTTGGTAGGGCTTGTGTCGTGCTCTGTTCAGGAAGGTGAGGCGGCGACGGCTTCTTGAAGATGTAATAAAGTTCTCCCGCCTAGCCACGGCCTGGTGGTGCTTCCAATGTCACCGGAGGGCGTGTGGAGGTTTGTCTTCATGTGATTTGGTTGGCGTTTGTCTTTAGTGGATCCGGTAGATCGGATCTTCGTTCGTCTATGTTCGTGTGTCTACATATTGGATCCTTCAGATGTATGCCTCTCTTCGTCGGCGGTGGTTGTTGTTCTGGTGCGCTAGTCCTTTAGGGACTTAGCATGATGAATTCCTGACTGTCTACTATAAAAATGTTTGCCCGGCTCCGGTGATGGAGGGACGATGACGGCAGTGCGCCTTCGGCTCACTCCAATGCTTGTGATCTTCGCTAGGTAGCCTACAGATATGTATGCAATTTTTACTTCTCATATTTTTGTACTGTCCTGACAATTGATGAATAGATTAGAAGTTTTTCTCGCAAAAAAAAAGACTGAGATCCACACAGAATTGCTTGTGTAGGGACCACACCATCAAAATTAGCAGCATCTTCTGTATTTTAGCTGGTAGTGGGTTGGTCCACAAAGCAGTTCCAGGTTTGGTCTATATAAACTACAATATGCTGGGTTGACCGGTTTTTGCTGGTCTTTTTCAATCCATTTTTTTAGAAAATTTCATGTTCTAAAGAATTCAAGATTAAAATGTTCATGATTTTTATAAAGGCCAAAAAAATTAAGTTAAAAAGGCTTCCCAAAATTAAAAAAATGTTCGCGGATCTAAATTTTCAAGAACTTTTAAACATGTTAACGAATCTTAAAAATGTTTCAAATGTTCATGAATTTTAAAACAGTGGTGACCAGCTCTGACCGACGAGATCCTAGTATGATACTCGGGTGGATTCTTAAGGCAAAAGAATATTAAATCCACGAACTGGCAGCCAAGAATATTGACAACACATATAACCTTTTCCAGCTGCCACTGTCAATTGTTGCTCATCAACAACTTCATTTGCTTTCTAATCGAATTAATGCCATCAGGCATAACCATGATCATGACAGATGGATACTTAACTGGGAAGCTCTACTAATATGACCAAGAAGATTTATAACTTCCTTATGGGCAATGATGAAGCAGCTTCACCTATCAAATGGATATGGAAATCCTGTTGTCTCCCTAGACATAAATTTTTCTGCTGGTTAATGCCCAGTGATAGAATAAACACATGTGATCCTCTTATCAGGAAAAGTTTTCACCTTGATTTCATATCCTGTGTTTTATGTAATGATGAAGGCATGGAAGACATGACTCATCTACTATTCTCCTGCCCTTTTAGTCAGGGCTTCTGGTGGAATATTAGTATTGAATTGAACACTGGCAAAAACATCCATAATATGATCATTGAAGCAAAACCGAGATATCAACATAGTTTTTTCATGGAAATTATGACTGCGGGCTGCTGGAATATATATCCGGAATCAAAGGAATGGTCTGATTTTTGAAGGTATCACATGCTCTATCAATGAATGCAGATATGACTTCACCAGAACCTTTATATTGACCATGCTTAGAGCTAAACCTAGACTTAAGGATGGCATGTCATCCTGGACAGATATATTTGATTCATTTTTCTATTAGTTGTAACACTAGCATCCATTAGTTGTAACCCCATCAATCATTGTGACACTCTTTTTGTTTCTGTATTAATAAAAAATGACACACAGTAGGGCTCTTTGCCTTACTGTTTTATGGTAAGAAAATGAACATTTTTGGATGATCCCAGTACTGTACTTTGGATGATTATCCTATTTGGGACGTGGGGTTCCTAATCCTTCGTTGGTATTGCATTATCGCGGCTGAACTATGGCTAGCCAGGTGTCATTAGCCTTGAGTGTGTACTCCCTCCGTCCGGAAATACTCGTCATCAAAATGGATAAAAGGGGATGTATCTAGATGTATTTTAGTTCTAGATACATCCCCTTTTGTCTATTTTGATGACAAGTATTTTCGGACGGAGGGAGTACTTCTTAAATTGTTGTCGTAGGTTTAAACTTGGTGCATGTAACTGTTACAGTTGCTAGTGCCGGGCTCTTTAGACACTTTTCTTGCATGATAAAAGAGCTAAAGTTCGGTCCAATTTTTAAATAAAAATATCTACACGCAGAGTAAATCATCATCTTGCATTAGAGCTTTAGACTGAACTTTTACGACCATGCTTTTGTTTGTGTGAGTGTGTGATTTCAAGAGTGACGCACACGCGCAAGCACACGACACGCTGCCGTGAATATCAATCCAATCAGGCACATGACTGGAGTAGGGTAGTAGACATGGAGGTAACTTGTCAGGACGAAGGGAAGTGTGGCCCCATCGATGTTGGAAGGTTCTGCTCGAAGATGGAAGTGTTGTCATCGTTCAGTCAATCCGTTTCAGTAACTCGGTCATGTCGTGTGCTGCTGCTTATGTCTAGCGGTGTTGTTTGTTGGTTGGTGTGGAAAGTCGTGTCCGATGTTGGAAATTTCTTCGCTCGCGATGGCTTCCAGGGTAAGATCAGAAGATGGCACGCTCATCACAATGATCGGTTGATCGGTAGTCTATGACCCGTTTGTTTGGATGATGTTTTTGTCGACTGCCGAAGAAACATACGAACGAAATTCAGAGGGACGGTGAATGCCTATTCGGCTATTCCGAACAGCTTAGGGCAATCTACGTGACGTGTTACAGGCTCTCATCGGATCTTTTTCTTTTGACGGTTTGGCTATACCTTTCCGCAAGTTAATGCTTGTATATACAGAAGGCCAAAATCGTGATTGTTCCAGTCCTGAAGGTACGCTCGATTCAGCAAAATGACGACCTCCTCCGGCAGAGAGCATTATGCTTTGAGCTATATCGGCCGATGATTAGGCCGCGCTGCGCATACGAGCCTATAGTTTTTTTAATACTTTGAATTGCTTACCACATGTGTCATATGGTTATGGGCCTATACTTCTTAGATCGGAAGATGTTTGGTTAGGTTCGATAGGCAAACATGCGGCCCTATTATCCCACCTCAAGCTCGAGGGACCATCATGGTGAACACCAGCTTAAAGAGGTCTTCGTTTGAGATGCTCTCACCGAGCCTCTGTTCACAAATGTGACTAAGGAGCCTGAGGGGGCACGTTCGACTCGGGCTGATGTTAAGGAAGGGAAACCAGAGAGGGTTCCGAGCCGAGGAGACATGTTTTACTTGTGACCATACCACCCACGACGCCTTCCTAACATATGACTAGTATATGCTCTTCGCGAAGCAGACTAAACATTTTATAAAACATCGTTGTGCCATTTTTGTTGGTGGACCACGACCTTCTCCATAACGTATTTGTACGCACCCCTGCTAACATTTGTCTCTTCTTGGCTACTAAGGGATACCCGTTGGAAATAACTAATGTCCTAGAGAAAATAATAAAGTGCTCCCTCCGATCCAAAATAAGTGTCACAGTTTTGGACTGGTTGGTACAAAACTGCAACAATTATTTTGGATTGGAGGGAGTATTATTTATTCGCACATTCAAAATTAATATTTATATTTCTACGCTACAATTTTAATGGTTCTTGAATATGACAATCGAAGGAAAACCCATTTGCTTGTGCGAAAACATAAACACCAACCAGATCTCTAGTCTCACCTCTAAGACTAGCTCATGTACTACATGTTGATCATGTTTTTCTGGCCATAGGGGATTGTTAAAGTAACAAGCATGTGCTACTATGGTTGCCCCTCTCCCCAAGTTGCAACCCCTTTGCCCCTCTATAAATAGAGGGGACGAGT
>LR738710.1:854028491-854054633 GCA_902687465.1 Secale cereale | reverse complement strand
TGTGTGTGTTTTCTCTACTCCATGTTGTTAGGCTGCTGTAGCTCTAGTCCTACGGTTGCTCTTCGTCCTAGACGACGGAGTGCTCCCGAATATTGACATGGTACGGGTGGATACCACACATGCTTTAGATGCTTGATAGGTGGATCACATCGAGGGAGGAAAAATCTCACGGTTGGGAGCTAATACCTAGCTACAGGAAATTGCACATCTTTACCAACATCCACTTCAACATCGTGTTTTGCTGGTAAATACAGATCTAATCTTTGCATCTTCATAGTGTTTCTTGGGTGTGTTCATATGTACAATTGTTTTGTACTATGTTCCCCAACAGTGGCACCATGAACGATTTTATGAGTAAATGCAGGTATGATCTCATCCACATCGTGATGTGCGAGCATTGCCCAAATTTTGGGCCGGTATTAGATTAGATCTTTTACTTGAGGTTACTTTTGATTCTCTTTAAATTGCAACCTTTGTTTACCTTAGCAACATAATTAGACTTTGTTACGAAGGTCTGACTTTCTGTGATCCTTCTATGTTGTTCTTGAGTATACTGGTTGTTGAGGGATCGAAGAAGGTGAGAGTGTCTAGAGGGGGGGTGATTAGACTACTCGACAAGATAAAAATTCTGTCTTTTATCAAGGACAGATTTTGGCAGATTTTGTATAACACACAAGTCAAGTAGCACACTACACATGCAATTCTAGAGTATGGGCAACGGAAAGTAAATTGCACAAGTAGTAAAGAGAAGTGGAGAAGATCAAACGCAATTTGGAGACGCAATGATTTTTCTCGTGGTTCCGATAGGTAGTGCTATCGTACATCCACGTTGATGGAGACTTCAACCCACGGAGGGTAACGGCTGCGCGAGTCCACGGAGGGCTCCACCCACGAAGGGTCCACGAAGAAGCAACCTTGTCTATTCCATCATGGCCTACGCCCACGGAGGGCTAGCCTTACTCGGGGTAGATCTTCACGAAGTAGGCGATCTCCTTGCCCTTACAAACTTCTTGGTTCAACTCCACATCTCAATGACGGAGGCTCCCAAGCGACACCTAACCAATCTAGGAGGCACCACCCTCCAAAAGGTAATAGATGTTGTAGATGATGATGAACTCCTTGCTCTTGTGCTTCAAATGATAATCTCCCCAACACTCAACTCTCCTCACTGATTTGGCTATGGTGGAAGAAAGGATTGAGTGGAAAGCTGTAGGATCGAAGAAGTAGGTCTAGAAGGGGGGGGGGTGATTAGACTACTTGACAAGATAAAAATCTGCCTTTTGGTTGAGCAAAGTTTTTAGGCAGTTTTGCAATTAAGATCAAGTCAAGTAACTCACTACACATGCAATTCTAGAGTATGGGCAGCGGAAAGTAAATTGCATATATAGTAAAGAGAGGTGGAGAAGATCAAACGCAGTTTGGTGACACAGAGATTTTTGTCGTGGTTCCGATAGGTGGTGCTATCGTACATCCACGTTGATGGAGACTTCAACCCACGGAGGGTAACGGCTGCGCGAGTCCACGGAGGGCTCCACCCACGAAGGGTCCACGAAGAAGCAACCTTGTCTATTCCATCACGGCCTACGCCCACGGAGGACTAGCCTTACTCGGGGTAGATCTTCACGAAGTAGGCGATCTCCTTGCCCTTACAAACTTCTTGGTTCAACTCCACATCATCAAGACGGAGGCTCCCAAGCGACACCTAACCAATCTAGGAGGCACCACCCCCCAAAAGGTAATAGACGGTGTTGATGGTGATGAACTCCTTGCTCTTGTGCTTCAAATGATAATCTCCCCAACACTCAACTCTCCTCACTGATATGGCTGTGGTGGAAGAAAGATTTGAGTGGAAGGCAACTTGGGAAGGCTAGAGATCAAGTTTCATATGGTAGGAATGGAATGGCTTGATCTCAACACAAGGGTAGGTGGTTCACTTCTCAGAAAGTGTATGGTAGAAGTGGTGGTACTTTCTGATGGCTCTCCTCACGAATGAGGAGGGGGTGGAGGGGTATATATAGCCTCCACACAAAATCCAACCGTTACACACACATTTGACCAATCTCGGTCAGACCGAAGTGAAAACTCGGTTAGACCGAAAGTTCAAATATAGTGAACGTTGGGATTTTTGGTGGGACCGAAAATACCATCTCGGTGAGACCGAAGTGAGTCAAAGGTTAGGGTTTGCCATTTCGGTGAGACCGAAAATATAAACTCGGATATTCCGAATTGATGTCAACTGATCACAGAAGGTTGGCAGCCCTTTTTCTGTGAGACCGAAACTCAGAATCGGTTTGACCGAGAAGCTAGGGTTTGGAGAAACAACTGAAGAGGTTCATCTCGGTGGGACTGAGTTGGAGAAATCGGTGTGACCGAGATGTTAGGGTTTGTGTTAAGTAGTGAATAGTGCTGATAGTTGAGGGAGTTAGATCACCAAGCACTTGAGCAACAAGAACATTAACACAACCTCATCCCCTTTTAATAGTATTGGCTTTCCTATGGACTCAATGTGATCTTTGATCACTAAACCAGAAATGGAGTCTTGAGCTTTTGCCAATGCTTGCCTTAGCATTTGAGGGGTCCACTTCTTCAGTCATCTTGCCATACCAATGTGATTGGGTTTCCTGAAACATACTTGATAAAAGTATTAGTCCAACCACAAAGTATGTTGTCATTAATTACCAAAACCACCCAGGGAGCAAATGTGCTTTCAGAATATCTAGCTTTGATTCCTTCACAGATTCAGTACCTTCGTGCATTTCAACCAAAGTATCCCAAATCTCTTTAGCATTCTCAAGACGGCTGATTTTGTTGAACTCCTCGGAACACAAGGCATTGAAGAGAATGTCACAAGCTTGAGCATTGTTTTGCAACATCCGCAACTCTTCCGGTGTAGCTTCGCGATCCGGAACTTTTCCTTCCTCGAAGAATTCACCTTGCATACCAACACAAATAATGCCCCATGCGGCTGGGTTATGACCAAGAATATGCATTTTCATTTTATGCTTCCAACTAGCAAAATTTGTACCATCAAAGTAAGGACCTCTACGATAATTACCCTCACTAGACGCCATACTCTCCTAGGTTGTGAAACCAAGCTTATGGAGTCCAATGCAATGGAAACCAAAACAATGGAGACCAAAGCTCTGATACCACTTGTAGGATCGAAAGTATGTCTAGAGGGGGGGTGATTAGACTACTTGTAAATATAAAAATTCTGCCTTTGACAAAGAACAGTTTTAGGTAGTTTCACAATTAAGATCAAGTCAAGTATCACCCTACACATGCAATTCTAGAGTATAAGCAGCGGAAAGTAAATTGCACATGTAGTAAAGAGAGGTGGAGAAGATCAAACGCAATTTGGAGACGCAATGATTTTTCCCGTGGTTCCGATAGGTAGTGCTATCGTACATCCACGTTGATGGAGACTTCTACCCACGGAGGGTAACGGCTGCGCGAGTCCACGGAGGGCTCCACCCACGAAGGGTCCACGAAGAAGCAACCTTGTCTATTCCATCATGGCCTACCCCCACGGAGGGCTAGCCTTACTCGGGGTAGATCTTCACGAAGTAGGCGATCTCCTTGCCCTTACAAACTTCTTGGTTCAACTCCACATCTCGATGAAGGAGGCTCCCAAGCGACACCTAACCAATCTAGGAGGCACCACCCTCCAAAAGGTAATAGATGTTGTAGATGATGATGAACTCCTTGCTCTTGTGCTTCAAATGATAATCTCCCCAACACTCAACTCTCCTCACTGATATGGCTGTGGTGGAAGAAAGGATTGAGTGGAAAGCAACTTGGGAAGGTTAGAAATCAAGTTTCATATGGTAGGAATGGAGCAACTTGATCTCAACACAAGGGTAGGTAGTTCTCTTCTCAGAAAGTGTAAGGTAGGAGTGGTAGTTCTTTCTGATGGCTCTCTCCACGAATGAAGAGGGGGTGGAGGGGTATATATAGCCTCCACACAAAATCCAACCGTTACACACATAATTGAGCAATCTCGGTGAGACCGAAGTGGAAACTCGGTCAGATCGAAAGTTCAAATATAGTGAACGTTGGGGTTTTCGGTGGGACCGAAAATACCATCTCGGTTTGTCCGATTTGAGTCAAAGACAGGAACTTGCCATTTTCGGTGGGACCGAAAATGCAATCTCGATGAGACCGATTTTAGCCAAGACAGGAGCTTGCCAATTTCGGTGGGACCGAAAATGCAAACTCGGATATTCCGATATGATGTCAAACTGTTACAGAAGGTTGGCAGCCCGTGTTTCGGTGAGACCGAACTCAAACTCGGAATGACCGATTTTTCTAGGGTTTGGCTTATGGCTGAGGTGGTTCATCTCGGTGGGACTGAGTTTGGAAAATTGGTTTGTCCGAGATTACTTATGAGTGTGTATAGTAGTGAAAGTTGCTGATAGTTGAAGGAGATATATCACTAAGCACTTGAGCAACCAGATCATCAACACAACCTCATCCCCTTTTAATAGTATTGGCTTTTCCTATGGACTCAATGTGATCTTGGATCACTAAACCAAAAATGGAGTCTTGAGCTTTTGCCAATGCTTGCCTTAGCATTTTGAGGGGTCCACTTCTTCAGTCCTTTTGCCATACCAATGTGATTGGATTTCCTGAAACATACTTGATAAAAGCATTAGTCCAACCACAAAGTATGTTGTCATTAATTACCAAAACCACCCAGGGAGCAAATGTGCTTTCAATCTCCCCCTTTTTGGTAATTGATGGCAACACACTAAAATCACACTAAACAAGACATCAAAGCTTATTGAAAGAAAGACAGAATTATCACGAAAGCTTTGACAAGCATGTAGTACACAGGCTCCCCCTACAAGTGTGCAAGATGTTCATAAATTTTGGTTTTGGACTACCTCAAGCACACAAGAGAGATATGCAAGATGTGCTACATGCAGCTTGGCTATATGCATCAGAGCAGAAGAAAAGAAGTGAGTGATAATGCGTATGTGCATGGTGATTTCTTGCAAACAAGTATTTACAAGCAAGTCACCATCATGCACATTCTGCAAGATGCATATACTTACCTTGAGGTTCCTTGGCATTGTACCTGAAGGGATAAACTTGGGAAAACAAGGTTAGATAACACAAGAGTATTCCTTCAACCAACTGCAAGAACATCAAGAGTACCAAGCCAGGGATGACATGTATAAAGAGTGTCTCATATTGAGCACAAGCTTGAATCAGCAAACATGTCTCCGAAACTAAAAGATTTTCAATGAACTCTGAGAGATTTTGCTTTCCATAAAGATATCAATTGTGAAGATTCCTCTCCCTTTGAGTTCTCTCAGAACAGGGATGTGATGGAAACAGCAAAATCAAAAGAATGATGCCAAAAGAGAATGATGTCCAATGTAAGACACGACAAAGCTTTGATGTGATTCTCTCCCCCTTAAGATAAGATTGCTTTTCTTCTCCCCCTAAGTCTTCTCTTCTCCCCTACTCCCCCTAAGTCTTCTCCCCCTTTGACATCAAGTGCCGAAAAGGACAGCAAACTAGGAAGGTTAGGAAAGATGGAAAGAAAGAAGTGGGATCCTTAAGAATCACAACAGGGCAAATAAGAACATGCATAGAGAAACAATGAGTGGAGCTGCAGGAGATGATATCCTGGAGGAAATAAATCAGTGACACCGAATTGAGTTAGGGTAGACCCTTTTCGGTTAGACCGAAAAATAAATCGGTGACGCCGAGTTTAATTCCAAGGAAATACAGAAATAATTCAGCTCACTTTGCGAGGAATGTTTCAAAGGATTTGCAATGAATTTGTAAAAGATTTTCGGGGAATTGATCAGAGCCAGAAGGATATTCAAAGGAACATAAGAAAAGAAATGAAAAAAAGATTCCTAGATGAAGTTTTTTGTTGTTGTTGTTGTTTTAAAGAAAACTCAATGAGAGAACATAAGAGAAAACAGAAAGACTTCAAAAGCACATGTACTTCATCTAGATAAAGGTCGGCGACAAAGTCACCTATGTTTGAGTATATTGACTTAGGAATCAAATGAGGACATTTGATCATAGGTCATACTCATCATTTAAGCTCAAAATGGGGTTGCCATTTTTCGATTAAGCATTTGATGTGATCACATCTTATGAAGCTGCTTGTACTCATGACTTTGAGCAAAGCTCCTTAAAGATGTGAAGAACATACCTTGGGCTTGTTGATGCTTTGCTCATGTAGGTAAGCTCGATGTAGGTGCTCATTGAATGTGAAGTTGGAGCGCCATTTCTACTTGTGTAGTTCATCTTCCTACATGGGTTAGGCAAGCAAGGAAATACTCGAGGATATCCAAGATGACAAGAGTGAAATACTAGATGTATAAGATGTCAAAAAGGATATGTGGAATTTTGTTCCTTGAACTCAACATCCCAAAGGGCTAGATACTTGGTTAATGACAAGATTACTCATGAATTGAGTGTGTGGTAATCTTGTGGAATGTAGATCATCCAAGTACCTGCAAAGAGTTAGATGCAATACAAGGAGGTAATTGTGTCCAAGACATATGATCATCATCATAAGAGAAATATCAAGGATTAGTCAAGTGAGCTCATGCCTTGCATGCATCAATGGAGTTATCACTCCAAGTTTGAAGCATCAATGATGTTCAACTCACTCCTTAAGCGACAAAACACCTTCTCATCAAGAGGTTTTGTAAAGATATCAGCAAGTTGTTTGTCAGTACGAACATGCTTAAGATTAATGTCACCCTTGGCAATATGATCACGAATAAAATGGTGACGAACTTCAATATGCTTTGTTCGAGAGTGTTGCACTGGATTGTGTCCAATTTTAATTGCACTCTCATTGTCACAAAGCAAGGGAACACGTCTCACATGTATCCCATAATCCTTAAGCGTTTGTGTCATCCATAGCAATTGAGCACAACACGAACCAGCAGCAATATATTCCGCTTCAGCAGTGGATAATGATACCGAATTTTGTTTCTTGGAGGACCAAGATACAAGGGATCGACCAAGGAATTGACACGTACCCGAAGTTGACTTTCTATCAACCTTGTCACCGGCATAGTCCGAGTCGGAATAGCCAACAAGGTCGAAAGAGGCTCTCTTAGGATACCAAATGCCAAAGTTTGGTGTGTGTATCAGGTATCTCACTATCCTTTTAACAGCTTTAAGATGACATTCTTTAGGGGCTGCTTGATATCGTGCACACATGCATACACTCAACATTATGTCAGGACGAGAAGCACAAAGATATAGTAGAGAACCAATCATAGATCGGTAAACCCTTTGATCAACGGGTTCTCCATCTTTTGTCAAGTCATTATGTCCACTTGTGGGCATGGGGGTACTCATACCTTTGCTTTCTTGCATATTGAACTTCTTGAAGAGATCCTTGGTGTACTTTGTTTGTGAGACAAAGGTACCCTCCTTAGATTGCTTGATTTGCAACCCAAGGAAGAATTTGAGTTCACACATCATGGACATCTCATACTTCTCCGACATGAGCTGTCCAAACTTCTTGCTAAAATGGGGGTTAGTTGAACCAAAGATAATATCATCAACATATATTTGGCACACAAATAGTTCACCATTAACCCTTTTCGTGAACAGCGTTGAGTCTATCTTTCCAATTTCAAAGCCTTTTTCAAGAAGAAAGCTGGTTAAGCATTTGTACCAAGCTCTAGGAGCTTGTTTAAGACCATAAAGAGCTTTGTGCAACTTGTAAACATGATTAGGCTTTTTGGGATTCACAAATCCGGGAGGTTGTTTCACAAATACTTCCTCCTCAATTTCACCATTTAGGAAAGCACTTTTGATATCCATTTGATAGAGAGTAATATCATGATGATTGGCATAAGCAAGAAGAATGCGAATGGATTCAAGTCTAGCAACGGGGGCATAGGTCTCACCATAGTCCATACCTTCGACTTGTGTGTAACCTTGAGCTACGAGACGAGCCTTGTTGCGGATGACTTGTCCATCTTCATCTTGCTTGTTCCGAAACACCCATTTGGTTCCAATGATGTTTTGATCATCCTTGGGCTTCTCTACCAAAGTCCATACCTTGTTCCTCTCGAAGTTGTGTAGTTCTTCGTGCATAGCGTTCACCCAATCTGGGTCTTCAAGTGCTTCTTCTACCTTCATAGGTTCAATGCTAGAGATAAATGAGTAATGCTCTCAAAAATTAGCTAAGCGAGTTTTAGAGCGAGTAATTCTCCCGGAGTTGATGTCGTTCATCATTTGTTCCACGGGATGATTCTTCTTGACTCTTGCTCGAACTCGGGATAGCTTTTGTTGATGTTGTGGCTGAGCCTCCTCATCATCTTCATCTTCCTCTTCTTCTTCTTCATTGTTGTTGGTGTTGTCTTGAGGCGGTGGAGAAGGAGGTTGTGGTGGATCTTCTTGTTGCACTTCCTCATCTTGGTGAGTTCCGCTTGTGGAGGCCTCCATGTTGCCTTGAGGTTCATCTCGCCGTGAGGTAGGTGGCTCCACATATGTAGATGAGGTACTCTCCTTCACTTCCATGGGACGGATCTTTCCAATAGATAAGTCTTGGATAGCTTCCGATGGGTCCTTGTCTCCTACATCAATAGGCATTTGCTCTACTTGCGAGCCATTAGATTCATCAAACTTCACGTCTACCGTCTCTTCAACCTTTCAGGTGAAATTATTGTAGACACGGTAGGTGTGAGAGTTTGATCCATAACCAAGGAGAAAGCCTTCATGAGATTTAGGAGCAAATTTAGACCGACGATGCTTATCAAGGATATAGCATTCTGAACCAAAGACACGAAAGTATCCCACTTGGGGTTTGTTACCGGTGAGGAGCTCGTATGATGTCTTGCCGAGGAGCTTATGAAGATAAAGCCTGTTGATAGCATGACAAGCTGTCTCGACCGCTTCTCCCCAAAAATGCTTCGGTGTCTTGTATTCATCAAGCATCGTTCTCGCCATCTCTATGAGCGTTCGGTTCTTCCTCTCAACAACTCCATTCTGTTGAGGAGTGTACGTAGCCGAGAACTCATGTAGAATTCCTTCCTCGTCGAGAAAAGAGTCTACATTTGCGTTCTTGAACTCCGTTCCATTGTCACTCCGAACTTTCTTGATCTTCACCTCAAATTGATTTTGGGCCTTTTTGGCAAAGGTCTTGAAGATTCTCTGAACCTGCGATTTATCATCAAGGAAAAATACCCACGTAAATCTGGAATAATCATCAACTATAACTAGACCAAAGGAGTTACCACCAAGGCTTTTGTAAGCATTGGGACCGAAGAGATCCATATGAAGAAGCTCAAGCGGTCTCCTTGTGGTCATGATGTTCTTTATGAGATGACTTCCACCAACTTGTTTTCCTGCTTGACAAGCACTACAAAGTCTATCTTTGTCAAAGAGAACATCTTTAACACCAAGAATATGATCACCTTTGATTAGCTTGTCTAGATTACGCATACCAACATGTCCTAGCCTTCTATGCCACAGCCAACCTTTAGAAGATTTAGCAATGAAACAAGCTCTAGGTTGGGCTTTCTTAGTGAAATCAACAATATATAGATCACCTCTACGGATACCGGTAAATGCCATGTTTTGATTGTCACGACGAAAGACTTGGCAATCTACTTTGGTGAATAGCACATTGAATCCAAAGTCAGCTAATCTAGACACGGAAAGTAAATTGTATCCAAGAGATTCTACAAGCATGACATTTTGAATAGAGCTATCATGAGATATGGCCACCTTACCGAGGCCAAGTACCTTACCCTTGGAGTTGTCTCCAAAAGTCACATACTTGCGTGGACCATATTTCTTTGCAAGCTCTCAAAACATGTCTTTGTCTCCGGTCATGTGATCGGTGCATCCACTATCAAGAATCCACTCTTTTCCGCCGGACATGTAGTCTCTCAGGTTTGCCATAAGATTGAGACTCTTCATGACCTTGTCTAGCTTGGCGTCCGAATCGAAGTAATCATCATCATGCTCATGCTCATCATCATATTGACCCATAGATTGTTCATCATCAACACCTAGGTCAATTTGATAAGTACTTGCATTAGTTTTGTCAATGTGACAATAATCTTCGGAATGCAATGCAAGAGCATTTCTAACTAAAACATTGATAAGAGCGGGATCACCCTTCTTTTTCATAAGATCACGAAGCTCAAAGAAGCATTTATCAAAGTTAGGATCATTGGGGTGCATCTTATCAAATTCAATAGTCTTGTATAGAATTTTATCAAGACCTCTCATAGAGTAGTCCGGATAAAGTTCTTCCAAGAACTTCCACATAGCATAGGCACACTCAAAGTTTGTAACAAGCTTAAGCAAATCATCGGGTAACCCTCTAATGATAAGATTTACAGTTCTAAGGTTACAAAGCAAATCAAGCTCTTCATCCATGGTAGGGTGCAAGGGATCAAAAGGAGGCACATAGGGGTTCTCAATATATTTGCACAAATTGTACTTCTTAAAGATACTAAGCATTTCAAACCTCCATGAGTTATATGACTCTCCATTAAGAATAGGCACTCTATGGCTAATACTCCCAAACGTAGACACGTCCATCTTCCTCCAATGGTGTGTAAACCAAAGCAATGGAGACCAAAGCTCTGATACCAATTAAGGGATCGAAGAAGGTGAGAGTGTCTAGAGGGGGGGTGATTAGACTACTCGACAAGATAAAAATTCTGTCTTTTATCAAGGACAGATTTTGGCAGATTTTGTATAACACACAAGTCAAGTAGCACACTACATATGCAATTCTAGAGTATGGGAAGCGGAAAGTAAATTGCACAAGTAGTAAAGAGAAGTGGAGAAGATCAAACGCAATTTGGAGACGCAACGATTTTTCCCGTGGTTCCGATAGGTAGTGCTATCGTACATCCACATTGATGGAGACTTCAACCCACGGAGGGTAACGGTTGCGCGAGTCCACGGAGGGCTCCACCCACGAAGGGTCCACGAAGAAGCAACCTTGTCTATTCCATCATGGCCTACGCCCACGGAGGGCTAGCCTTACTCGGGGTAGATCTTCACGAAGTAGGCGATCTCCTTGCCCTTACAAACTTCTTGGTTCAACTCCACATCTCAATGACGGAGGCTCCCAAGCGACACCTAACCAATCTAGGAGGCACCACCCTCCAAAAGGTAATAGATGTTGTAGATGATGATGAACTCCTTGCTCCTGTGCTTCAAATGATAATCTCCCCAACACTCAACTCTCCTCACTGATATGGCTGTGGTGGAAGAAAGCATTGAGTGGAAAGCAACTTGGGAAGGTTAGAAATCAAGTTTCATATGGTAGGAATGGAGCAACTTGATCTCAACACAAGGGTATGTAGTTCTCTTCTCAGAAAGTGTAAGGTAGGAGTGGTAGTTCTTTCTGATGGCTCTCTCCACGAATGAAGAGGGGGTGGAGGGGTATATATAGCCTCCACACAAAATCCAACCGTTACACACATAATTGAGCAATCTCGGTGAGACCGAAGTGGAAACTCGGTCAGACCGAAAGTTCAAATATAGTGAACGTTGGGGTTTTCGGTGGGACCGAAAATACCATCTCGGTTTGTCCGATTTGAGTCAAAGACAGGAACTTGCCATTTTCGGTGGGACCGAAAATGCAATCTCGATGAGACCGATTTTAGCCAAGACAGGAGCTTGCCAATTTCGGTGGGACCGAAAATGCAAACTCGGATATTCCGATATGATGTCAAACTGTTACAGAAGGTTGGCAGCCCGTGTTTCGGTGAGACCGAACTCAAACTCGGAATGACCGATTTTTCTAGGGTTTGGCTTATGGCTGAGGTGGTTCATCTCGGTGGGACTGAGTTTGGAAAATCGGTTTGTCCGAGATTACTTATGAGTGTGTATAGTAGTGAAAGTTGCTGATAGTTGAAGGAGATATATCACTAAGCACTTGAGCAACCAGATCATCAACACAACCTCATCCCCTTTTAATAGTATTGGCTTTTCCTATGGACTCAATGTGATCTTGGATCACTAAACCAAAAATGGAGTCTTGAGCTTTTGCCAATGCTTGCCTTAGCATTTTGAGGGGTCCACTTCTTCAGTCCTTTTGCCATACCAATGTGATTGGATTTCCTGAAACATACTTGATAAAAGCATTAGTCCAACCACAAAGTATGTTGTCATTAATTACCAAAACCACCCAGGGAGCAAATGTGCTTTCAATCTCCCCCTTTTTGGTAATTGATGGCAACACACTAAAATCACACTAAACAAGACATCAAAGCTTATTGAAAGAAAGACAAAATTATCACGAAAGCTTTGACAAGCATGTAGTACACAGGCTCCCCCTACAAGTGTGCAAGATGTTCATAAATTTTGGTTTTGGACTACCTCAAGCACACAAGAGAGATAGGCAAGATGTGCTACATGCAGCTTGGCTATATGCATCAGAGCAGAAGAAAAGAAGTGAGTGATAATGCGTATGTGCATGGTGATTTCTTGCAAACAAGTATTTACAAGCAAGTCACCATCATGCACATTCTGCAAGATGCATATACTTACCTTGAGGTTCCTTGGCATTGTACCTGAAGGGATAAACTTGGGAAAACAAGGTTAGATAACACAAGAGTATTCCTTCAACCAACTGCAAGAACATCAAGAGTACCAAGCCAGGGATGACATGTATAAAGAGTGTCTCATATTGAGCACAAGCTTGAATCAGCAAACATGTCTCCGAAACTAAAAGATTTTCAATGAACTCTGAGAGATTTTGCTTTCCATAAAGATATCAATTGTGAAGATTCCTCTCCCTTTGAGTTCTCTCAGAACAGGGATGTGATGGAAACAGCAAAATCAAAAGAATGATGCCAAAAGAGAATGATGTCCAATGTAAGACACGACAAAGCTTTGATGTGATTCTCTCCCCCTTAAGATAAGATTGCTTTTCTTCTCCCCCTAAGTCTTCTCTTCTCCCCTACTCCCCCTAAGTCTTCTCCCCCTTTGACATCAAGTGCCGAAAAGGACAGCAAACTAGGAAGGTTAGGAAAGATGGAAAGAAAGAAGTGGGATCCTTAAGAATCACAACAGGGCAAATAAGAACATGCATAGAGAAACAATGAGTGGAGCTGCAGGAGATGATATCCTGGAGGAAATAAATCAGTGACACCGAATTGAGTTAGGGTAGACCCTTTTCGGTTAGACCGAAAAATAAATCGGTGACGCCGAGTTTAATTCCAAGGAAATACAGAAATAATTCAGCTCACTTTGCGAGGAATGTTTCAAAGGATTTGCAATGAATTTGTAAAAGATTTTCGGGGAATTGATCAGAGCCAGAAGGATATTCAAAGGAACATAAGAAAAGAAATGAAAAAAAGATTCCTAGATGAAGTTTTTTGTTGTTGTTGTTGTTTTAAAGAAAACTCAATGAGAGAACATAAGAGAAAACAGAAAGACTTCAAAAGCACATGTACTTCATCTAGATAAAGGTCGGCGACAAAGTCACCTATGTTTGAGTATATTGACTTAGGAATCAAATGAGGACATTTGATCATAGGTCATACTCATCATTTAAGCTCAAAATGGGGTTGCCATTTTTCGATTAAGCATTTGATGTGATCACATCTTATGAAGCTGCTTGTACTCATGACTTTGAGCAAAGCTCCTTAAAGATGTGAAGAACATACCTTGGGCTTGTTGATGCTTTGCTCATGTAGGTAAGCTCGATGTAGGTGCTCATTGAATGTGAAGTTGGAGCGCCATTTCTACTTGTGTAGTTCATCTTCCTACATGGGTTAGGCAAGCAAGGAAATACTCGAGGATATCCAAGATGACAAGAGTGAAATACTAGATGTATAAGATGTCAAAAAGGATATGTGGAATTTTGTTCCTTGAACTCAACATCCCAAAGGGCTAGATACTTGGTTAATGACAAGATTACTCATGAATTGAGTGTGTGGTAATCTTGTGGAATGTAGATCATCCAAGTACCTGCAAAGAGTTAGATGCAATACAAGGAGGTAATTGTGTCCAAGACATATGATCATCATCATAAGAGAAATATCAAGGATTAGTCAAGTGAGCTCATGCCTTGCATGCATCAATGGAGTTATCACTCCAAGTTTGAAGCATCAATGATGTTCAACTCACTCCTTAAGCGACAAAACACCTTCTCATCAAGAGGTTTTGTAAAGATATCAGCAAGTTGTTTGTCAGTACGAACATGCTTAAGATTAATGTCACCCTTGGCAATATGATCACGAATAAAATGGTGACGAACTTCAATATGCTTTGTTCGAGAGTGTTGCACTAGATTGTGTCCAATTTTAATTGCACTCTCATTGTCACAAAGCAAGGGAACATGTCTCACATGTATCCCATAATCTTTAAGCGTTTGTGTCATCCATAGCAATTGAGCACAACACGAACCAGCAGCAATATATTCCGCTTCAGCAGTGGATAATGATACCGAATTTTGTTTCTTGGAGGACCAAGATACAAGGGATCGACCAAGGAATTGACATGTACCCGAAGTTGACTTTCTATCAACCTTGTCACCGGCATAGTCCGAGTCGGAATAGCCAACAAGGTCGAAAGAGGCTCTCTTAGGATACCAAATGCCAAAGTTTGGTGTGTGTATCAGGTATCTCACTATCCTTTTAACAGCTTTAAGATGACATTCTTTAGGGGCTGCTTGATATCGTGCACACATGCATACACTCAACATTATGTCAGGACGAGAAGCACAAAGATATAGTAGAGAACCAATCATAGATCGGTAAACCCTTTGATCAACGGGTTCTCCATCTTTTGTCAAGTCATTATGTCCACTTGTGGGCATGGGGGTACTCATACCTTTGCTTTCTTGCATGTTGAACTTCTTGAAGAGATCCTTGGTGTACTTTGTTTGTGAGACAAAGGTACCCTCCTTAGATTGCTTGATTTGCAACCCAAGGAAGAATTTGAGTTCACACATCATGGACATCTCATACTTCTCCGACATGAGCTGTCCAAACTTCTTGCTAAAATGGGGGTTAGTTGAACCAAAGATAATATCATCAACATATATTTGGCACACAAATAGTTCACCACTAACCCTTTTCGTGAACAGCGTTGAGTCTATCTTTCCAATTTCAAAGCCTTTTTCAAGAAGAAAGCTGGTTAAGCATTTGTACCAAGCTCTAGGAGCTTGTTTAAGACCATAAAGAGCTTTGTGCAACTTGTAAACATGATTAGGCTTTTTGGGATTCACAAATCCGGGAGGTTGTTTCACAAATACTTCCTCCTCAATTTCACCATTTAGGAAAGCACTTTTGATATCCATTTGATAGAGAGTAATATCATGATGATTGGCATAAGCAAGAAGAATGCGAATGGATTCAAGTCTAGCAACGGGGGCATAGGTCTCACCATAGTCCATACCTTCGACTTGTGTGTAACCTTGAGCTACGAGACGAGCCTTGTTGCGGATGACTTGTCCATCTTCATCTTGCTTGTTCCGAAACACCCATTTGGTTCCAATGATGTTTTGATCATCCTTGGGCTTCTCTACCAAAGTCCATACCTTGTTCCTCTCGAAGTTGTGTAGTTCTTCGTGCATAGCGTTCACCCAATCTGGGTCTTCAAGTGCTTCTTCTACCTTCATAGGTTCAATGCTAGAGATAAATGAGTAATGCTCTCAAAAATTAGCTAAGCGAGTTTTAGAGCGAGTAATTCTCCCGGAGTTGATGTCGTTCATCATTTGTTCCACGGGATGATTCTTCTTGACTCTTGCTCGAACTCGGGATAGCTTTTGTTGATGTTGTGGCTGAGCCTCCTCATCATCTTCATCTTCCTCTTCTTCTTCTTCATTGTTGTTGGTGTTGTCTTGAGGCGGTGGAGAAGGAGGTTGTGGTGGATCTTCTTGTTGCACTTCCTCATCTTGGTGAGTTCCGCTTGTGGAGGCCTCCATGTTGCCTTGAGGTTCATCTCGCCGTGAGGTAGGTGGCTCCACATATGTAGATGAGGTACTCTCCTTCACTTCCATGGGATGGATCTTTCCAATAGATAAGTCTTGGATAGCTTCCGATGGGTCCTTGTCTCCTACATCAATAGGCATTTGCTCTACTTGCGAGCCATTAGATTCATCAAACTTCACGTCTACCGTCTCTTCAACCTTTCAGGTGAAATTATTGTAGACACGGTAGGTGTGAGAGTTTGATCCATAACCAAGGAGAAAGCCTTCATGAGATTTAGGAGCAAATTTAGACCGACGATGCTTATCAAGGATATAGCATTCTGAACCAAAGACACGAAAGTATCCCACTTGGGGTTTGTTACCGGTGAGGAGCTCGTATGATGTCTTGCCGAGGAGCTTATGAAGATAAAGCCTGTTGATAGCATGACAAGCTGTATCGACCGCTTCTCCCCAAAAATGCTTCGGTGTCTTGTATTCATCAAGCATCGTTCTCGCCATCTCTATGAGCGTTCGGTTCTTCCTCTCAACAACTCCATTCTGTTGAGGAGTGTACGTAGCCGAGAACTCATGTAGAATTCCTTCCTCGTCGAGAAAAGAGTCTACATTTGCGTTCTTGAACTCCGTTCCATTGTCACTCCGAACTTTCTTGATCTTCACCTCAAATTGATTTTGGGCCTTTTTGGCAAAGGTCTTGAAGATTCTCTGAACCTGCGATTTATCATCAAGGAAAAATACCCACGTAAATCTGGAATAATCATCAACTATAACTAGACCAAAGGAGTTACCACCAAGGCTTTTGTAAGCATTGGGACCGAAGAGATCCATATGAAGAAGCTCAAGCGGTCTCCTTGTGGTCATGATGTTCTTTACGGGATGACTTCCACCAACTTGTTTTCCTGCTTGACAAGCACTACAAAGTCTATCTTTGTCAAAGAGAACATCTTTAACACCAAGAATATGATCACCTTTGATTAGCTTGTCTAGATTACGCATACCAACATGTCCTAGCCTTCTATGCCACAGCCAACCTTTAGAAGATTTAGCAATGAAACAAGCTCTAGGTTGGGCTTTCTTAGTGAAATCAACAATATATAGATCACCTCTACGGATACCGGTAAATGCCATGTTTTGATTGTCACGACGAAAGACTTGGCAATCTACTTTGGTGAATAGCACATTGAATCCAAAGTCAGCTAATCTAGACACGGAAAGTAAATTGTATCCAAGAGATTCTACAAGCATGACATTTTGAATAGAGCTATCATGAGATATGGCCACCTTACCGAGGCCAAGTACCTTACCCTTGGAGTTGTCTCCAAAAGTCACATACTTGCGTGGACCATATTTCTTTGCAAGCTCTCAAAACATGTCTTTGTCTCCGGTCATGTGATCGGTGCATCCACTATCAAGAATCCACTCTTTTCCGCCGGACATGTAGTCTCTCAGGTTTGCCATAAGATTGAGACTCTTCATGACCTTGTCTAGCTTGGCGTCCGAATCGAAGTAATCATCATCATGCTCATGCTCATCATCATATTGACCCATAGATTGTTCATCATCAACACCTAGGTCAATTTGATAAGTACTTGCATTAGTTTTGTCAATGTGACAATAATCTTCGGAATGCAATGCAAGAGCATTTCTAACTAAAACATTGATAAGAGCGGGATCACCCTTCTTTTTCATAAGATCACGAAGCTCAAAGAAGCATTTATCAAAGTTAGGATCATTGGGGTGCATCTTATCAAATTCAATAGTCTTGTATAGAATTTTATCAAGACCTCTCATAGAGTAGTCCGGATAAAGTTCTTCCAAGAACTTCCACATAGCATAGGCACACTCAAAGTTTGTAACAAGCTTAAGCAAATCATCGGGTAACCCTCTAATGATAAGATTTACAGTTCTAAGGTTACAAAGCAAATCAAGCTCTTCATCCATGGTAGGGTGCAAGGGATCAAAAGGAGGCACATAGGGGTTCTCAATATATTTGCACAAATTGTACTTCTTAAAGATACTAAGCATTTCAAACCTCCATGAGTTATATGACTCTCCATTAAGAATAGGCACTCTATGGCTAATACTCCCAAACGTAGACACGTCCATCTTCCTCCAATGGTGTGTAAACCAAAGCAATGGAGACCAAAGCTCTGATACCAATTAAGGGATCGAAGAAGGTGAGAGTGTCTAGAGGGGGGGTGATTAGACTACTCGACAAGATAAAAATTCTGTCTTTTATCAAGGACAGATTTTGGCAGATTTTGTATAACACACAAGTCAAGTAGCACACTACATATGCAATTCTAGAGTATGGGAAGCGGAAAGTAAATTGCACAAGTAGTAAAGAGAAGTGGAGAAGATCAAACGCAATTTGGAGACGCAACGATTTTTCCCGTGGTTCCGATAGGTAGTGCTATCGTACATCCACATTGATGGAGACTTCAACCCACGGAGGGTAACGGCTGCGCGAGTCCACGGAGGGCTCCACCCACGAAGGGTCCATGAAGAAGCAACCTTGTCTATTCCATCATGGCCTACGCCCACGGAGGGCTAGCCTTACTCGGGGTAGATCTTCACGAAGTAGGCGATCTCCTTGCCCTTACAAACTTCTTGGTTCAACTCCACATCTCAATGACGGAGGCTCCCAAGCGACACCTAACCAATCTAGGAGGCACCACCCTCCAAAAGGTAATAGATGTTGTAGATGATGATGAACTCCTTGCTCCTGTGCTTCAAATGATAATCTCCCCAACACTCAACTCTCCTCACTGATATAGCTGTGGTGGAAGAAAGCATTGAGTGGAAAGCAACTTGGGAAGGTTAGAAATCAAGTTTCATATGGTAGGAATGGAGCAACTTGATCTCAACACAAGGGTAGGTAGTTCTCTTCTCAGAAAGTGTAAGGTAGGAGTGGTAGTTCTTTCTGATGGCTCTCTCCACGAATGAAGAGGGGGTGGAGGGGTATATATAGCCTCCACACAAAATCCAACCGTTACACACATAATTGAGCAATCTCGGTGAGACCGAAGTGGAAACTCGGTCAGACCGAAAGTTCAAATATAGTGAACGTTGGGGTTTTCGGTGGGACCGAAAATACCATCTCGGTTTGTCCGATTTGAGTCAAAGACAGGAACTTGCCATTTTCGGTGGGACCGAAAATGCAATCTCGATGAGACCGATTTTAGCCAAGACAGGAGCTTGCCAATTTCGGTGGGACCGAAAATGCAAACTCGGATATTCCGATATGATGTCAAACTGTTACAGAAGGTTGGCAGCCCGTGTTTCGGTGAGACCGAACTCAAACTCGGAATGACCGATTTTTCTAGGGTTTGGCTTATGGCTGAGGTGGTTCATCTCGGTGGGACTGAGTTTGGAAAATCGGTTTGTCCGAGATTACTTATGAGTGTGTATAGTAGTGAAAGTTGCTGATAGTTGAAGGAGATATATCACTAAGCACTTGAGCAACCAGATCATCAACACAACCTCATCCCCTTTTAATAGTATTGGCTTTTCCTATGGACTCAATGTGATCTTGGATCACTAAACCAAAAATGGAGTCTTGAGCTTTTGCCAATGCTTGCCTTAGCATTTTGAGGGGTCCACTTCTTCAGTCCTTTTGCCATACCAATGTGATTGGATTTCCTGAAACATACTTGATAAAAGCATTAGTCCAACCACAAAGTATGTTGTCATTAATTACCAAAACCACCCAGGGAGCAAATGTGCTTTCAGTTGTTTGACTGAAGTCATGTTTCAGACACTTTGTGCTTCACTTTAGTTAGAAAAGAGAAAAAAATACGAAGAAAAGACTTGATGTGATCTACATGGTGTGACGCCCGGTAACCATCGAGTATGTTCATCCTCAGCACATGAGCTAGTGTTAGAGGTATGACTAGGGATCATATTGGTGTTTATGTTACCGTACATGAAATTTAGTTTTCATCTTAATTTCATATTTTAGAATCAATGCAATTATAGCAAAGAAATATAAACTTAATTATTAACATGAAAAATATATTTTTATTATTATCTTTAGGACATATTTCCAACATATTATTCATCCTATAGTGCTCCATCTAATGGATCGTCATCTCATTAGTGTGTACACAATTGTACGGCGAGCATCGAGAGCTCGCCGAGCATGACAACAATGGCGGAGCTAGAGAGTTGTTGAGAGGGCATGGGGGTGAAAGATAAAATACGAGTTTCCCGAGGAGGGGAGGCTAAAAACTTTGTAACCAAACCTTCCATGCCCCTAGCTTTCAGAGCAAAGCTGGGGGAGGGGGCCATGCCCCCCCTAGTAACACATAGCTCCGCCTCTGACCGGCAAGGCCCCGTTCTACCTCTCGACGGAAATGCTTGTGAATTGTGACACAACCAACAAAAATTGTACTAGTGGTTCTCCCAAGGAAAGCGTTCAAGTGGATTGTCAACAACAACATCACCACCGAGGCGGATTATCCCTAAGTTGCACGACCACAAATGTGCCAAGAAGCGGAATCATGCTATGAAGATCACATGATACAGCACATGCGACAAAACAGAAGCGAGCCTCATGAAGGGCGCAACGGCCCAACCGATGGTTGTCGGGCTTGCATTGCCAAACTTGCGTGCATACAGGACTATAGGTCTAGGATATTTGAGGGGCCATGCGAGGATGCCTTGGATGATATCCTTATCGTGGGCTACGGGGTGGGGTGACAATGGTTTCTTCCTCGTGAAACCGCCCAGTCCCTTTGGCGCTTACGGCGCCAATTACACGCTTATCTGCTAATTGGCGCCTACGTCTGAATCCCTCACTAGCATAATGGGCCGACCCATCGTTAGGTACCTAGCCTGAAACTTGTCTAGGTTTCGATAAGCTTCTGGAAGCTTCGCTGACGGTTTTGGGTAGCTTCCCACATTTTTTTTCGTTTTTCTAGATTTCCTTTTTAAATGCACAAACTTTTTTTCAAATTCGTGAATTTTTTTCAAATTTTATAACATTTCCCCCAATTTTGAAAACATTTTTACAGTTTTTGCGAACATTTTTTCAATCAGCGAATTTTTGTCAAGTTTCGTGTAATTTTTCCAATTTTTTTTCTAATCTGCTGATTTTTTGAATTTGGAAACTTTTACAAATATCTGATTTTTTCAACGCTAATATTTTGATTTTTTTTAATTTAAGTTTTTCAAATTTGTGATTTTTATGGTCAAAGGTCAACTGCCAATCATTCAACCAGTCAACCGAAAAATACAGGTGACAAAATAGCACCTAGTTGTAGATGGGCCGGCCTATATTAGCGGCTTCACTCGCTATGGGTACAAAATAGTGTCTAGAGCGCTCTTTAGGACCTCTCCATGAAGCTTGGAGTAGGCTTAGAAAGCTTATGTGATATAGCGAACATGGTGAGCTACCCCCAAGACCGCTCCTATTTGATGGGTAGTTAGCTGTGTAACGACCTAGCTTTCTGTTTCGAGGATCCTATAATGACCTAGCTCGTATGCTCTAGTGCGCCATGTCTTCTGTATGGGCCGGCCGATTGTGGTTTTTTGTCTTTTTATTTCTTTATTTTTGTTTCATTTTCCATTTTAATTTTTTAACTTTTAATTTGATGAACATTTTTCAAACCCGCGGACATTTTTTGAATTCATGAATATTTTTCTATTCGTGAACAATTTTCAAATTCACCAACATATTTTCCAAATTTGTGAACATGTTTTAAAATGAACATTTTAAAAACTTGGAAAAGTTTTGTAAAATTGATGGACATTTTCAAAACTCATCAAATATTTTTGGAATTCATGAAATTTGTTTGAAATTTATGATTGTTTTTGAATTCGTGATTCTTTTTTAATTTGGGGACCTGTTTTTAAATTCATGATTATTTTTTGAGTTCACGGTCATTTTTCCAAATTCAAGATTTTTTAAAACCCGTAAACATTTTTTACAAACTCACGAACATTGTGTTTGAAAGTTCTGAACAATTTCCAAACTCAAGACAAAATTTTGAAGTCCATGATTGTTTGTGAATTCGTGATTATTATTAAAACTCTTGATTGTTTTCTTCTGAAATTAGTGAAAAAAAATTGGAACTCACGACCGGCTTTGGTATACCCATTCGAAACTATGTACCGAGCAGTTTTGGTATGAGCTGCCCTTCTCGTTGAGAAACTTCCACGTACAAATTACATGTTTGCTTATATTACGTCAAATAAATTATGTGTTCATACAGTGGTCAGTTGCCTAGTTGCAATGGTGCTCTTCTATTAAACTGAGCACTCCACTTAGACTCTTGCTTAGAAAAGAAACCTCTGTTCGCTATGTTCTTTTTCTGCCTCTGATCTTAATTTGTTATGAAATTTGGAGGCTGGAGTGATGTCTTTCTCGTTAACCTGAGATGTGCTCACTAATGAAGACCATTCAAAATTATTAAACTATGTGCCTCCACTTCTACTTTTGCTTAGAAGAGACCCATTTTTTTGCTATGTTCCCTTTCTCTTTATGTTATTTTTTTACGAAATATAGAGGGCGTAGTGATGTGTTTCTCGGTGACCTCACCTTTTTGATCTGTTGCTTCTCTGCTTCTGATCTAAGTTTGTTACAAAATCTGTTGGCTGCGGTGATGTTTTTCTCGTTAATCTGAGATGTGCTTACTGATAAGACAAACGCAAACCACTCAAAATTATTGAACCGAGCGCCTTGTTGGGATACACATAACAGGTAGGCCCACAAAGGGTCGAAATATCATAAAGCATGGAATCCACACAACGTGTGGGTCCGGATAAATTTCACACATACATACTATCCACTCGGACAAGCAATGTACTATCCACTCGGACAAGCAGCATATCATCCACTCGGATGACAGTTGACCACTCGATCATACAACTCACTCGAATATGCAAAGATCAACAGTCGACAAGGCACTCGAAGCATCACCTTAGTAATAGGCTGGCATTATGGCATCAATGCCCACTTTGTAATATAGGAGGTGAGGGGGTGGCGCACTCTATATAAGGCACCCCCCACCACTAGACGAGACAGGTTCTCATTCTTCCCCTCTCTCTCTCTATCGCCATTAGTCTCAGGACTGAGCTCAGGCATGAGGATCCGTTCCTCCCGCTCTCACGCATTGTAATATACAGATACATACACGAATAAACAAAGCCTCTCCAGAGCACGAGACGTAGGGCTGTTATCTCCACCGCGAGAGGCCCGAACTCGTTAAAACTATCGTGTCACCCATATGCATCTCGATAGATCATGCTCCTTTACCCTATACCTTATTATTGTCGGAATCGTTCCCATGACAGTTGGCGCCCACCGTGGGGCATGACGTTTATCGAGCCATAATGCCGATGGTTTTTTCATTCATTTATGTTTAATTCCCTGTTCATTCTGATCATACTGTTCGTCTTCGCAACAAGTAACCGAAGCATCCCAAAAGGAATGGAGAAAAAACGTCTTCACCTGATGCTGCGAAGCATCCCAAAAGGAGAGGAGAATAAACGTCTTCACCTGATGCTGCAGGCGTTCATAACCGTTTGCAAATGGACCGGTCGGGAGATTTCTTTCTATGCTATCCTCTTATGATCTAACAATCATCGTGTATCTTAACAAATCTGTTGTTTTCCTCCTTGTACGCATAGGTGCCTATCGGCGTCAGCAACAAAATGTTGCGATGAATAGATCAAACAAGAGACGAGGAAGGGAAAAGGGCATCGACGTGCTGCACCAAGGGTCGTCGCCATTGTCCTCGCGCACGGCCGCCAGCGCGGTGGCCCGCGCCTCCTGCTTCCTCTTCTCCGTCGACCTCAGCCCGCCCTTCAGCCGGCTGCAGCGATCGCAGGCGCTCGGCAGTCCCTCTGGCGGCGCGGGTGCTCGGCTGTGGTCGTTGTGATGTGCACGCAGGCATGACGCTGCAGTGGCCACCTCGTCTCTGCGAGACCGCGACGGCCTAACACGGTGCGCTGCAGCGGCGTCCCTCGCCAACCGCGCCACGGCGAGCCCCGTGGTCGATGCTCGCGCCCGACGCGGCACCGAGTCCGACGCTGTCCACGTCCTCGTCTCGCTGCCGCCTCAGGCTCCGCCCATGTGCAGCCTCACCGAAGTACGCCATCCTGCACTCGGATTTGTCACGGACCGCCTCACCTCGCGATGGATGCCGCCGCCGCGGTGGCCGACCAGGGAGCTCTGCACCCCGCCTTCCACATGCCTTTTAATCATAATTCCTTCCCATTTATGTCCTGCATGCAGAAGATAAATGGCCGTGGGAAACGTACATTACATGCATGCATGGCTTTAACTCTCGCTTAATTAGCGTTAAACCACTTGCATGCAGGTTAATTCGGTGCTAGATGTGGGCAACTCCTCCCACGTACTTTGGATCATGTCTGCCTGCAAGTGATCCAGCCACCCGGCTCCATCGGACGGGACAGCGCTCGTGCGCCCGTGGGCACATCCATGCTGAGCCTCGCGGACGCATCCGAGCCCATGACTCGGCGTCGGCCTGCCCAGCCTGCTCCACACCGACTGGATCGCAGCCCAGTTGTGGTTCCCTCGGACCAGCGGGTGCACTCGGACGTGGAGTCCACTCGGACTGCGCTCCTGAAGCCCCAGGGTTCACCTGGCTCGTTTAGGAAACTGATGCGAAGAGATGGCTCTTTGCCATGCATGAGGCGTTAACGCAGGATGAATTTACTACCTTTGTTGTCACACTTTGGGCGTTATGGAGTGCTCGCCGGAAAGCTATACACGAACAGATCTTCCAGAGTCCGTTCTCAGTCCATGCTTTCGCCCAATCGTATGTCAATGAACTACGATGCTTGGCAACGACGATCTCGAGGGAAACTAATGTGCGACAGCCAAGACCAACTGGATGGATAGCTCCTCCGTCAGGTGTGGCGAAGATCAATGTGGATGCGGCGGTAGGGAGAGGAAGAAGTTACGGTTCTGTTGCTGCAATTTCCAGGGATTCTTCAGGCATTTTTTTGGGAGCTTCGGCGGTCGTCTTCTCAGGCGTTTCAGACCCGGCTACTCTGGAGTGCATGGCGATCAGGGAAGCTCTGGCATTAGCGGATGATCTATATGTGGAGAAGATCCAAGTGGCGTCGGACGCGAAGGTGGTGGTCGAGGATATCCATCACAACAACCCTACAGCCTATGGGGCGATCATACATGAAATAATAGACCATAGTTCCAATTTTCATACTTGTAATATTAGTCATGAGTTTAGGAGCTCGAATGTCGAGGCTCACAAGCTCGCGAGGCACGCTTTATCCCTACCCGCTGGCCGACATGTTTGGCTAGGTCAACCGGGGGGCTTATCTTTCGTCCGTGTAAACGTTGTGACGGCATAATAAAGAGCTTCGGAGTTTGTCTCAAAAAAAAAAAAAAACCTGGCTCGTTTGCCCTTTTCCCACTCAGCCCGCTAACATCCTGAACATCATCGACAACAATTACGATCGCAAACCAACGGAACCAACCGCATCTTCATCGCTCGGCCGCTCTCCATGTGTGCCGCTGCTCGGTTGGATACGCCTGCATCACTCGGCAGACCGTGCGTCGTCACTTGGCCGGACGCGTCTACTTCATTCGGATGCCCGAGCGTCGTCACTCGGCTGGACACATCTACTTCACTCGGACGTCCTGAGCATCGTCACTCAACGGGACGCGTCTTCTTCACGCGGATGCTCCGCATCGTCACTTTGCGGGACACGTCTATTTCACTCGGACGCCCTATGCGTCGCCACTTGGCGGGACACGTCTACTTCACTCGGACGCCCTGAGCATCGCCACCAAACAGGACGCGTCTTCTTCACGCGGATGCTCCGCATCGTCACTCTGCGGGACACATCTACTTCACTCGGACGTCCTATGCGTCGCCACTTGGCGGGACATGTCTACTTCATTCGGACGCCTAGAGCATTGCCACTCCACGGGACGAGTCTACTTCAGGCGGATGCTCCGCATCGTCACTCTGTGGGACGCATCTACTTTACTCGGACACCCCGGGCGTCGCCACTCCGCTGGATGCGTCTTCATCACTCGGTCGCCCCGGGCATCGCCACTCCGCTAGATGCGTCTTCATCACTTGGCCGCTCCATGCGTCCCCTTTCGGTTGATCACCTCATAACCACTCGGCCGCTTCATGCGTCGCCTCTCGGTTGGTCACCTCATAACCACTCGGCCGCTCCGTGCGTCGCCGCTCTGTTGGTCACCTCATAACCACTCAGCCGCTCCGTGCGTCACCCCT
>LR738710.1:854017911-854028237 GCA_902687465.1 Secale cereale | reverse complement strand
TCCGTGCGTCGCCTATCGGTTGGTCACCTCATCACCACTCGGCCGCTCCGTGCGTCGCCATCGGTTGGTCACCTCATCACCACTCGGCCGCTCCGTGCGTCGCCATCGGTTGGACACCTCATCACCACTCGGCCGCCCCGCGCATCGACACTTGGTGAGACACATCTACATCAACCGACCGCCCCGTGCATCGCCATCGGTCGAACACATCTTCACCACTCGTCCACTCGTGCGCCTTCAGACAGATAAGTCATTTTACATGCACTACATTCTGTTATTTCCGCGTTCCAGAGTATCCTGTAACTCACGCATTACGTTCACTCGGAGGCCACGCCACCGAGTGTAACTCTATGCTCCGTTGCTTATTTCGACGTACTTGCTTAGTACGGGTTATTTGACTTCCGAGTCCAACTTTCATTTTAGTGCATTCGTCACTCACGAACACCATGAGTTCTTCATTTCGAGTTTGCATCGGTCCTCGGGGGCTGCAACTCAGTCGGAACACTACACTTCCATTTTATTTGAGCCAGTACTCCAATGAGTTCAGTCGGAGCCTTCACTTCGACATGTTCGGACGGATTCTTCGCTCTTTCAGACTCTTGCTGGTTAGCCGGCAAGCCCCTTGCACTCCCAGCGGGTGTTTATGGGCGTTATTCACACAAATTATTTCGGCACACATCAAATTCCCTCGAGAAATTGTTACGCTGGCTTGTGCTATTTTTCATGCACAAGTTACGCGGTCACTCAATGGCACTGTGTGTCAACTACACCGCTACTCGGACTCGGTCACCGTTCCGATCTTAGCGCACCGCAACACCGACCTTGTCGCTCTGTTGACTTCAAACACATCCGGCCGACCCCTCCGTAGAGCCTTCTTCATCGTATCAACAACATAGACCTCGTCGTCTCGTTGGGCATGAGTCCGGGTAAATCCCTTTTACGATCAAACTGCATACTTCACGCCTTTGCAAGTTTTCCTCTTTCGAGCATCACTCGGAAGCTCCTCCTCACCTTTACCCGAGTCAGACTCGACGAATTACAATTTATCCATTCAAAACTATATTACTCGTTTTCCGACAGGACCGCGGGCGAAGCCTATAGTATGCTCGGGGGCTACGCCGCACTCGAGGGCTGCAGCTCATTCAGAATCACACTCTCCTGAGTGGTCGAGTACTTCCCCACCAGTTAGAACCTTCACTTCAACGAGTGCACCGGATCTTCCACTTCGATAAGTTGCATGATCACTCAGGCCCTCTGCACGCCATCTTCGTTCGTACTCACAATCAGTTGGCAACCGGTCTTCTTGCACCGCAACCATGATACACCGACCTCGTCACTACATTATCTTCGAAAGCATCCGACTAACTCCTCTGAGGATCATTATTGCCGATCGGTGGCACATGTCTTCACTTCGATCGCCCAGGGCGTTGTCACTCGGCCGCTCCTCGCGCTTCCACTCGGTCGCCCCGCACGTCGTGACTTCACTTCGACCACCCTGCGCGTCGTCACTCAGCGCCCCGCGTGCCACCGCTTGGCCTCATGCGTGTTGCCACTCCCTAGGACACGCCAACATTACTCTGACGGCCCCACGCGTCGTCACTCGGCCGCCCCGTGCGTCGCCACTCCGTGGAGCACGTCTTCACTTCGACCGCCCTGCGCGTCGTCATTCAACCAGACATGTCCTCACCACTCGGCCGCTCTGCGCGTCGCCACTCCGTGGGACACGTCCTCATCACTCGGCCACTCCGCGCGTCGCCACTCGGTTGTGCACGTCTTCACCACTCGATCGTCCTGCGCGCCGTCACTCGGTTGAGCACACCCTAACCACCCAGCCGCTCCACGTCTCGTCACTCTGTGGGACACGTCTTCACTTTGGCCGCCACCCGCATCGCCACTCGGTGAGACACCTCTCCAGCACTTGGAACCCCACACATCATCACTCGACAGGACCCGTCATCATCGCTCGGCTGCTCCGTGCGTCGCCACTCTATGGGACACGTCTTCACTGCCCCACGCGTCGTCACTTGACCACCCCGCGTGTTGCCATTCGGTTAGTGATGTCTACGCACGCTTCTACTCTTGTAGACTATGTTGGGCCTCCAAGCGCAGAGGTTTGTAGGACAGCAGCAAATTTCCCTCAAGTGGATGACCTAAGGTTTATCGAACTCAGGGAAGTAGAGGTTGAAGATGGTCTCTCTCAAGCAACCCTGCAACTAAGATACAAGAAGTCTCTTGTGTCCCCAACACACCTAATACACTTGTCAGATGTATAGGTGCACTAGTTCGGCGAAGAGAGGTTAAATGGCAAGTGATATGGATGGCTAAACAAGGTAATATAAATATGTAATAAAAAGTGCAGCAAGCAAACAAGTAGTAAACGTGAGCACAAACGGTATTGCAATGGTGGAAACAAGGCCTAAGGTTCATACTTTCACTAGTGGCAACTCCCAACAACATTAACATAATTGAATCACATGATATTTCCCATAAAACATGCAAAGGGGACACACTCGGAGATCATTCCTTCGTGGTCAAGAGAGGACGAGAATTATGTAGGGCTACAAAAGCACACCTCAAAGTTCGTAGTTCTCAATCTAAGGATTTCCCATTGTCACCGCGGCCATCCAAAGAGAGTCCCACAATCACCACAACATATCTAAAGGATAGTCAAAGACAAGCACCAAGAGACTCTCAATCTTCAATCAACACACAAGAGAGGAAATCACTCATGAAAATATTGTTCTAATCCATGTCCAATAGACCGCTGTCACCTTGGTCTCGGGGATTATACTAAATAAAGACAAGTGAGTACATCAATCCAATACATAGAGGAAGGGGAAACACCCTAGATTAACATAGCCTATGATCACAACGAAGATCACATCATGGGAGAGAGAATTGACCACATAGCTATTGGTAAGAACCTCAGCCCCGAAGAGGAACTACTCCCGCATCATGGAGGGAGGAAGCAACGTCGATGGAGATGAATCCGGGAGCACTTCCCCGTCCCAGCAGGGTGCTGGCACAGGAATTCTGATCTCCCGAAGCTTGATGGCGATGGCGGCGGAGATCGGAATCGCTTCTAGAGAAAAGGGGTCTGGAATCAGGGTTTCCTCGACACGCTTTAAATATATGCAAAAGGGGGCCACCAGAGGGGGTCAGGGGTGCCCAGGCGCCCCCCCGGCGCGGCCCAGGGGTGGGCCGCCTGGGCAGGCCGCCTGGAGCCCCTGTGGGTCCCCCCGGCTGTACTTTGGCCGCACGGTAGCTCCTGGAACGCTGATTTTTTATATATTTTTTCTGGATTTTTCCTGGCAGTTCTCGTAATGTGAAAACCTGAAATACAAAAACAGCCGAAAACAGAAACTGGCACTGGGGCGCACTGAGTTAATAGGTTAGTCCAAATATGATCAAAAGTGTATGGAAGTGTATAAATATCATAGCAATATCACCCAAAAGAGGCATGGAGCAAGCAGAAATTATAGATACGTTTTGGACGTATCAACATCCCCAAGCTTAATTCCTGCTCGTCCTCGAGTAGGTAAATGATAACAAGAATAATTTCTGTGGTGACATGCTATTAACCATATAGGACTTTCTCATAGTCATATGACAAAAGCTTACTGAGACAATGATTCTAAAGCAATTAAGTTGTCTCAAGAGAAAATCACAAATGACTGAAAGTTTTACAACATGAAACTGAAACATCAAAAAGATTTGCAATGAACATGATGTGCAAATATGATAAAGTGATATCTAGCTTGCCCCCTTTAGTGATGCAAAACATAAGTGCAGGGGCACCTTCAAGGTTTAAGTGATGACTAGATATAATCATTTCAGAATAAACGATATCATAATCATGCAAAAGACAATGCTACTTTGGGACAATGCACATTACACTCAGAATGACAATCATGCTCTCAGTAGTTGGTGCTTCAACATAAAGGTAAAAGAAAGGTTTAGTGCTAAAGCTTTTTATATGAAAACATGGAAGCAATTGTGTCAACGGTAGTAGCACTTCATATGTGTCATGCATAAAACATCCTATAAGTTGCAAGCCTCATGCATCGAATACCAATAGTGCTCGCTCCTTGTCCTAATTAGCTCGGATCCCCATGGGTTATCATTGCATTGCATATGTTTCAACCAAGTGTCACAAAGGGGTACCTCTATGCCACCTGTACAAAGGTCCAAGGAGATAGATCGCATTTGATTTCTCGTTTTTGATAGATCTCAACTTGAGGACATCCATACCAGGACAACATAGAAAATAGATGATGGACTCCTCTTTAATGCATAGGCATATTCTCATGAGAGATTGAGGATTATGGTCCAAGCTAAAACTTCCACCATGATGCATGGCTTTGGTTGGCGGCCCAATGTTCTTCTCTAACAATATGCATAGTTATTCAACCCACGGTAAATCACCCTTACTTCAGACAAGACGAACATGCATAGAAACTCACATGATATTCAACAAAAGTGTGAAAGTTGATGGCGTCCCCAGAAACATGGTTACCGCTCAGCAAGCAACTTATAAGAAATAAGATACATAAGCAACATATTCTTTACCATAATAGTTTTTAGGCTACTTTCCCATGAGCTATGTATTTCATGGTTAGTTTGCTTAGTACAGGTGGAGGTTAGCAAAAGACTGCGAGCGACCAACTAAGAGAGCAATGACGGTCATAATCATGCAGAGCGACAAAGCAATATTGAATCAGGCATGGTAGTTATATCGCTACTTAGAAACAAAATATGATCAAGGCTTGACAGACTTTCTTTACAGTCTTGAATATGCGTGAGCATACGCCAAGTCAATCAAAATACATTCTCGAAGGAAGATATTACTAAAGCATACCATATCATAGGCAAACAAACCAAGTTGGTGCTCCAATAACACATTGGGAACCCCCCGGCTATTTGAGATTAACCATAAGAAAACCCGAACTACTAAGCACCATCATGAAAGTAGCATCTTTATCATAGACACATTAACCAATGCAAAGGAAGCAAACTCTCTTAATAAGGTGAGCATGGTAATTAAAGAGAGTTCAAGCAACCAACTAAATAAAAGCTCTTGAAAAGATAAGCATGAATACTAAGAGCAGAGTATGATAGTAGCTATTAAAAGACAAAGAACACACACATCATAGATAGACATGAAAATTCTATGTAATGTTCTAGGTAGAGGTGGAGCGTGTTTCTCTCCCACATAAAGGAATGCTGAGTTCCGACTCGTTATGAAAAACTAAAAAGAAAACTAAAAGCAAGACGCTCCAAGCATAGCACATAACACATGAAGTGATTAAAATATAGTGGAACGAAAGACGAACTGATAATGTTGATGGAGAAGGGGATGCACGGGGGAATCCCCAAGCTTAGACGCTTGAGTCTCCTTGAATATTTCTTGGGGGTGCACGGGGGCATCCCCAAGCTTGAGCTCTTGACACTCCTGAATCTTTTTATCATCTTCCCTCGCACACTTGAAAACTCCCTTCATACACAACTCATCATAATCTGATTAGCGAGGTTAGTATCCTTAATAAAATAATTATACCTTGCTGGAAATAAGGATATTCTTGAAGTTCTACTGTTTCTCAAGATTGCCAAAAGGTTTTTGCAAAGAAAAAGCAAGTTCTTAATTTGCAAAGTGAAGGTAAGGCAAAACAGGACAGAATCTGTGAAAAACAGAACAGCAGGCAGTAATTGACCTGTTCGGGATACTTCTGCAACTCAAATAAAAAAACTCAGAACTGACGCACGGAATACAATTATATAGAGAACGCTGTCGAAAAAATTCAGACCAAAAAGATGATCTGGTGATTTTATACGAATTTTTCTATCCAAGGACAGAATCTGTTTCCTGGACAGCACCTCACAACTTTTGAACTTTCTAGCAATCAGAGGCTATACTTGGCACAAATATGAAAAGCAAAGATACAATGATGATGCTACAGCAGTAAACAACATCAAGACACAACAAAAGCAAAAAATAAAAAATTTATTCATGTGGGCTGCCTCCCAAAAGCGCTTTCTTTTATGCCTTTAAGCTAGGCATAGGACTTTAATGATGCTCTCGTAAGAATAAGAGCTGAAGAACAAAAGAGGCATCAAGAAGCAAATGCTAAATACATTTAAGCCTAACTTGCTTCCTATTTATAGGAATATTGTAATAGAATAATTCATTGAAGCACGAAGCAATAAGCATAGGAAGACAAAACAAGTGCAGCTTCAAAACCTTCAACATAAAGAGAGGGAACTTCTTATTATTAAGATATTTAGAACCAAGCCTCCCTTTCTCATTATAAATTTCAGTGGCATCATGGATGAACTCAACAATATAAGCATCACATAAAGCATTGTTGCCATGATCCACATGCAAAAAGGTACTCTCATTCCCCACATAAGCATAATTTTTCTCATTGGTAATAGTGGGAGTAGGACTATCATAAACAACTTGAACACTATAGATGAGTTGTATATCAGGAGGGTGGTGTTCAACAAGGGAGTAATTCCCTTCATGATTATGACAAGTTTCATAAGGATAATTTCTCCTTATGTCATAGGTACCTTTATAATCACTATAGATTGGAGTTATAACATCATCATGGTAGAGAAGAGCATTATCATTGCTAGCAACTATATTTGTAAACATGTTGTCTTTATTCTTACTAGCAAGAAAATCAATTATCACATCACTAGTGGGGATAGGATTTGCAATCCTATCATCCCCAAGCTTAGAGCTTCCCATATCTTCACTTTCAGAGTTGGTAACAAAAAGATTTTCAAGATCATAAGTAGCATTATCATCATTTTCCCAATCACAATAAGTAACATGCATATCATAATCAAAATCATCTTCAATAGTACCTACGGACGTATCATCAAGATGATAATTAAGGCAATAAACTTCACCTTCTTCTTTAAACTTACAACCGTTAGGATAAAAGTTGATGGGAGGAATATGCTCAGGCCAGGTTGATACCCCTTCTTCTTCTTTCTTGCTCCTCTTCCTCCTCCTCTTCTTTTTCTTCTTCTTAACCTTAGGAGGGAGTGGTTGGAGATGAAGCTTCTCCACATATCCTGGTTTATCATTAGAAACAATAGGGGAAACTTGGGAGAAACTCTCCTTTTTATTAGCAGAAATATAAGAGACATTTTTATACTTTGGTAAAGTTCCCTCCTTTCTAATCTTACTTATGTAATCATTTTCATGGCAATTAACAACACAATAGAGATGGCAATTTTGCAAAGTTTTTTTTATTCCTATGGCATTATCATCCAGCCAAGAAGTCTTTTCTGATAACTCTTCACACATCAAAAATAACATAAGTTCATCATAAAGATCAGAGGTGATCATGTCATCACACAACCGGTTAACATTTATGCTTTGAAAGTTCATGCATTGAAAATTAAAGTGACCCTCTGTACGGCAAAGTTCACAAGTAAAAGGATAAAGGTCACACAATTCTCTAGCAATTTCATTTAAATCTTTGACCCAAGTGATTGTTCTTTCATGCTTATGTTGCTTACAATACTTCTCTTCTTCAATCATAGGCCTTTCACAAGGTCTATCCACTCCACAAAAATTAACATGCTTATATAAAACTTCATTTTTAGGAATTGGATCATGCATGTTGAAATCATCATGAACAATTTCATTTTCTTTGCAAGTCTCTTTAAAAGGTTTATGATACTTGATCCAATCTTCCTTAGGCATATTAAGATGTGAAGCAAAAGATTTGAGGAAATCAACAAGGAGTTGAGAATCAAGCCCAAACTTAGCACTAAACTTATTAAAACTTATAGTTTCAACAAAGGACTTAATGCAATCATACTCATAAATTATACCTGACTCTTTACCTTTGTCGATCTCCCAATCTTCAGTGTTGCGTTGAATTCTTTCAAGGAGTTCCCATTTAGCATCAATCTTTTTGTTTGTGAAAGAACCCATAGAGGAGGCGTCGAGCAAGTCTTTATCCTGTCGAGAAAGCCTCGCATAGAAGTTAGTAATAATAATATCTTTGGGGAGCCCATGGTTAGGACATTTTAGCATTAACGTTTTCAGTCTCCCCCAAGCTTGAGCTATGCTCTCTCCGTCATGAGGATAAAAATTATAAACATAATTCCTATTCTTATGGACTTCATGAAGAGGATAAAATTTGGAGTAAAAGAGAGACTGGATCTCTTCCCACTCCAGCAGGTAAGAGTCATTTAGTAGCCTATACCATTCCAATGCTTTTCCTTTCAGTGACAAGGCAAATAATTTCCTCATGACAAACTCCCTCGATACACCTGCAAGCTTAAATAATGAACATAGTTGTGACAGATATAGCAAGTGTTCATCGGGATGTCTGTCTCCTGCATAACGATTAGCCAAAACATGATTGATAATACCAGCCGGTATTTTATAGGGCACAATTTCAGTAGCAGGAGGAGCAACCACCACAGGTGTGGGGCGTCCTCCCGCAAGCAACGATGCAATAAGAAGGTTTTCCATAGACATAACTAGTGAAATAAAAACAAGAAACAAAAAGATTTAATTACAAAATCTAAAGATATACCTTCAAGCGCTCACCTCCCCGGCAACGGCGCCAGAAATAGCTTGATGTCTACGCACGCTTCTACTCTTGTAGACTATGTTGGGCCTCCAAGCGCAGAGGTTTATAGGACAGCAGCAAATTTCCCTCAAGTGGATGATCTAAGGTTTATCGAACTCAGGGAAGTAGAGGTTGAAGATGGTCTCTCTCAAGCAACCCTGCAACTAAGATACAAGAAGTCTCTTGTGTCCCCAACACACCTAATACACTTGTCAGATGTATAGGTGCACTAGTTCGGCGAAGAGAGGTTAAATGGCAAGTGATATGGATGGCTAAACAAGGTAATATAAATATGTAATAAAAAGTGCAGGAAGCAAACAAGTAGTAAACGTGAGCACAAACGGTATTGCAATGGTGGAAACAAGGCCTAAGGTTCATACTTTCACTAGTGGCAACTCCCAACAACATTAACATAATTGAATCACATGATATTTCCCATAAAACATGCAAAGGGGACACACTCGGAGATCATTCCTGCATGGTCAAGAGAGGACGAGAATTATGTAGGGCTACAAAAGCACACCTCAAAGTTCGTAGTTCTCAATCTAAGGATTTCCCATTGTCACCGCGGCCATCCAAAGAGAGTCCCACAATCACCACAACATATCTAAAGGATAGTCAAAGACAAGCACCAAGAGACTCTCAATCTTCAATCAACACACAAGAGAGGAAATCACTCATGAAAATATTGTTCTAATCCATGTCCAATAGACCGCTGTCACCTTGGTCTCGAGGATTATACTAGATAAAGACAAGTGAGTACATCAATCCAATACATAGAGGAAGGGGAAACACCCTAGATTAACATAGCCTATGATCATAACGAAGATCACATCATGGGAGAGAGAATTGACCACATAGCTACTGGTAAGAACCTCAGCCCCGAAGAGGAACTACTCCCGCATCATGGAGGGAGGAAGCAACGTCGATGGAGATGAATCCGGGAGCACTTCCCCATCCTGGCAGGGTGCCGGCATAGGAATTCTGGTCTCCCGAAGCTTGATGGCGATGGCGGCGGAGATCGGAATCGCGTATGGAGAAAAGGGGTCTGGAATCAGGGTTTCCTCGACACGCTTTAAATATATGCCAAAGGGGGCCACCAGAGGGGGTTAGGGGTGCCCAGGCGCCCCCCGGCGCGGCCCAGGGGTGGGCCGCCAGGAGCCCCTATGGGTCCCCACGGCTGTACTTTGGCCGCACGGTAGCTCCTGGAACGCTGATTTTTTATATATTTTTTCTGGATTTTTCCTGGCAGTTCTCGTAATGTGAAAACCTGAAATACAAAAACAGCCGAAAACAGAAACTGGCACTGGGGTGCACTGAGTTAATAGGTTAGTCCAAATATGATCAAAAGTGTATGTGAGTGTATAAATATCATAGCAATATCACCCAAAAGAGGCATGGAGCAAGCAGAAATTATAGATACGTTTTGGACGTATCAGTTAGTCACCTCTGCACCATTCGGCCGCCCCGCGCGTCGCCACTCGGTTACGCACTTCCTCACCACTCGACCGCCCCGCGCGTCGCCATTCGGTTGTGCACGTCTTCTCCAGTTGTCCGCCCCGCGCGTCGCCACTCATTTGGTCACCTCATAACCACTCGGCTGCTCCGTGTGTCGCCTCTCGGTTGGCCACCTCATAACCACTCGGCCGCTCCGTGCGTCGCCTCTCGGTTGGTCACCTCATAACCACTCGGTCGCTGCGTGCGTCGCCACTCGGTTGTGCACGTC
>LR738710.1:854005964-854017689 GCA_902687465.1 Secale cereale | reverse complement strand
TTACGTACGTCCTCACCACTCGGCGCCCCGCGCATCGCCATTCGGTTGTGCAAGTCTTCTACATTCGGCCGCCCTGCACGCCGCCGCTCGATTGCGCACGTCCTCACCACTCGACCGCCCCGCACGTCGCCACTCGGTTGTGCACGTCTTCTCCATTCGACCGCCCCGCGCGTCGCCACTCGGTTTTGCACGTCTTCACCACTCGGCCGCCCCGCGCGTCGCCACTTGGTGGTGTACGTCTTCACCACTCGTCTGCCCCGCGCGTCGTCACTCGGTTTTACACGTCCTCGCCCCTCGACCGCCCTGAGCGTCACCATTAGTTGGACGTGTCTTCACCACTACATCCAGATTAGTCCGACTGATTCAGTTCCAGACTAAGCTTATTTACCATGCCAAGTGCATGAAGATCCATCCGATTGACTCAATTTCAGACTAAAATATATTTACCGTGCCGACTGGATGGAGGTTCGCTAGAAACTTAAACCCTCGGCTAGACTCATCCAGTCCGACAAAGGCTCGGGCTACACCCACTGGGTGCACTCAGCGTGCCCCCATTGGAAGAGAAGCCAAAAAGAAACATTTTGCTCGATCAAGACCAATGCCAGATCCTCAAGTACTACTCGACATCCGAGTCGGAGAGGAACAAGTTCGATCAATACCAACTAAGAAGATTTTTAGTTCTCTCAGACCCCCGCCGACTGCCCGCAGTCGACGGTGGTCTCGGGGACTACACCCAGTGGGTGCACTTAGCGTGCCCCCACTGGAGTAATCTTCACTCGGTATGGCCTGACTGTTCCGAGTGAAGAACAAAAACAAAAAAGTTCTAAGGCTCCGGTCGACTACAGGAAAAATTCCTATAAGGTGAGTTTGACGCTCCTCCGTGGACCTGTTTTGAGCCTTCTTCTAGGACTCAAAGCGTGAAACTCATGAGTTTGGGTCTACTTATATTGACGTTCCTCCGGGATCAGAATGGCATCTCTCCGAGAGAGCAGTCCATGCGTCAATCTTGCTACCCAGATTTAATGACACACCCGTACTCTGATCACGAGATAACCTCTTCCGAGAGATGAACGAATGTCACCATGTTGCTCCTCGTGGGCACTTACCCCAGTTTAGTCGGGAATCGCAGTGCCGGAATCCATTGTGATTTTGTTCAAACCTTGGTTGTCTGAAAGCACGATGATAGGTACCGAGCATTTACGTAATCACTCGGGCCAAATTGTGTCTTTCACAAACTCGTTCTGCAAAATCGCAATCGATTCAGGGGCTAATGTTGGGGATACACATAACAGGTAGGCCCACAAAGGGTCAAAATATCATAAAGCATGGGGTCCACACAACGTGTGGGTCCAGATAAATTTCACACATACATACTATCCACTCGGACAAGCAGCATACCATCCACTCGGATGACAGTTGACCACTCGATCATACAACTCACTCAGATATGCAAAGATCAACAGTTGACAAGGCACTCGAAGCATCACCTTAGTAATAGGCTGGCATTATGGCATCAATGCCCACTTTGTAACATAGGAGGTGAGGGGGTGGCGCACCCTATATAAGCCACCCCCACCACTAGACTAGACATGTTCTCATTCTTCCCCCCCTCTCTCTCTCTCTCTCTCTATCGCCATTAGTCTCAGGACTGAGCTCAGGCATGAGGATCTGTTCCTCCCGCTCTCACGCATTGTAATCTCCGGATACATACACAGATAAACAAAGACTCTCCGGAGCACGAGACGTAGGGCTGTTATCTCCATCGCGAGAGGCCCGAACTCGCTAAAACTACC
Source organism: Secale cereale (assembly GCA_902687465.1). NCBI lineage: Eukaryota > Viridiplantae > Streptophyta > Magnoliopsida > Poales > Poaceae > Secale > Secale cereale. The sequence goes on along the minus strand of LR738710.1, from coordinate 854,015,896 downwards.
GTGTCACCCATATGCATCTCGATAGATCATGCTCCTTTACCCTATACCTTATTATTGTCGGAATCGTTCCCACGACGCGCCTCCATTTCTACCGTTGCTAAGAAAAAGGAATTATTTTGCTCTGACCCTTTTTTTGTTTCTGATCTAAGTTTGTTACTACATTTGGAGACTGAGGTGATATTTTTCTCGTTATCCTGATATATGTGCTTACTAGTGAAGACAAGCTCAAACCATTCAAAATTATTGAACTGAGCACCTCCACTTGTACTCTTGCTTAGTTTTTTTCTGGGACGGTATTTTCGGAAACCTGCGCTTCCGCTACCCACCGAAAAAAACAAATACCGGACGAAAATTTTGTATTTATTTGAATTAGACGTCTCGGTTAGGTCAACTAGGACCCGTATGGCGCGGCGCTATAGCTCCAGCAGACGCGCAAAATTTACAGCGCGCGCACGCCCAACACAAACAACATTTCTCCTCCAAAAAGATCAAACACAAAAAAAACAACAACAATAAATAGTTCAATTATTACTACAACTCAAACAAATAATCTATATCCGAATACAACATCAAACATACAACAACAAACTAGTTTTGTCGCACATTCATGTCACTGCTTCAAGGATTATAGTGGAACTCCTTTTCTGGCCGTGGAATTGTCCATGCCACAGTTCTTTCAACTTCAATGCATACCTTGCAAACATTTTGTCAAACACCTTGTGGGCGCCGAGCTGCAATGGGCCATCGGGCGCTGTTCGTCAGAGGAATGGTGCACTCGAGGTGCAGCGGCAAGGAGAGGAGGTGGAGGAAATGGCGGCGGCGCGCGGGGATATGCGGAGGAAGCGCCGACTGGTCGCCGGAGCAAATTGGGAAGATGCGGGCGGCGGCGCGAGCGCTTGGAGAGCATGCAGCCATGCACCAGATTATTCTTTTGGCTACACCTCTAGCATAGAGAGTAAGGCTCTTAGCTAATTATCTAGAGCAAGTTTCCGTATTATTACTTGTGGATGTTCTCTTATCACAATCAACCTCTCTGTATCTATATATAACTCCGACTCCATGCTAAATTCATAGCAAATCAAATCCTAACAATATGGGTCATATAAATTTTATTTATTAGGGAACTCCTGTAATGCCCAGTATGAGACTATACCTCCTACGTGTCGAGGCACGACTTAAAGGCATAATCTCATACTAGAATGATCTCAAGTATGGTATCTGTCAGGGATATTACTAGCAGGTATAAACCGGCTAGTGTAAACCGGATTATGGTAATTCAGTTGTATACTTGTAAATATCCAGTAGAGGTTACGGCCCATGAAGGCTCAAGGCCCATATGTAGAGTTACGGTTTGTAAACCGCCTGATCATGTAACTTGAGAGATAAGGAAGAAAGAGCAGAGACCGAGGCGGACACAAGTATGAGCCGGCCTCGGGACTCTGTAAGACCGGACCGGGCGTCGCCTCTATATAAAGGGACGACCCGGCGACGGTTCAAGGACAAGAAAACAACACGTCGAGACACAGGCAAGCGATCCGCTCCCTGTTCATCAACGCCCAAGCAATACCAACCCAACTAGACGTAGGCTTTTACCTTCATCGAAGGGGCCGAACTAGTATAAACTCTCTGTGTCCTTTGTGTGCTTTTAACCCCTTCAAGCTAACCTGTGCGATGGTTCCATCACTAAGTCCATTAAACCGGACATCTGCCATGTTAATTCCACGACAGCTGGCGCCCACCGTGGGGCCTCCGCATGATAGTTTCGAGTTCTTGAAGGGCAGCTTTGAAGGGCTCAAAGGGTACGCGGTCGGCCGGATGACCAAGAGTCGCCGCGGTCGGATCTACATCGACGACGCAGGTTGGGGACCGGAGGCCGATTCGATCGAATACGGGTACCGGGTTCCCTTCGGCGGCATCCACGTCTTAATCGGCAAGATTGGTGAACCGCGGCCTGAGCCGAACGTCTTCCCCAACATCGTCGAGCCGGCTCAGCGTGCGAGATCGGCCCGGATTCAGCCTGCCATGAAGCGCGTTTTCGTTGGAGCAATTCACGGGGTTCACGCCGAGGACGGATCGGATTCCGGTGGCGAGACAGTTATCTATTCCGACGATGAATCTTCATCTGGAGAGACTGAGTCTTTGTATCAGTTGCGGGACGGCCGGTCTGAGGGTGTGTCCGACGGAGACAGTATTTCGGACCCCTTTGACCCGCCAAACCGAGTGGCTGTCTTTATGGCCGGTTCACAACCTACGCCACAGTCCACGGTGAACGGGGCGACAGCGGAAGCTGGTGTAGGGGGGAGCGGCCAGGCCCTCTCGCCCTCTGACGCTCTATCCACCTTGGTCGAGGAGTTCACAGCCCGAGCCATGGCAGAGGTAGCTCCAGCAGACAAGGCGCAACACGATGCAGAGCTCCTTCAGCTAAAGGGCCGGATCGATCAAGCAAAGGAAAGTCTGAAAGCAGAGAAGGCTATGATAGCAATGAGGCAGGCATAGTTGGATGATCAGGCTTTTCAGCTAAGGATGGAACAGGCCTCGGTGCAGGGAGTAAGGAGTCGGAAGTACCAGTCTCGTTTACCGCCGGTTTATGAGGTGATGAATCTTTTCAGGACACCAGGAGCGAGGACCAGCAATGATCCGGCGTTAAACCGGAGGGCGGCCCCGGCGAGGGATGAGCCGGTTCAACAGCCTACTGCGGAGCAAGATCGGCGGGTTACGTCTGTACCTCACATTCCTACCCCTCCGGGTCATTATTCAAACCCTTTGGATAATATTGTTGCTGCCGCCTCGCGCCTGGCCGCTTTACCCATTGAGGGGACATCCCCCGTGGCGTTGGAGGCACGCGGGGTCAAGGATCTGCTTAACACGGCGTTAACACAACAACAAGCATATTCTTATAGCAAGGAGAGGCTCCATTCAACACCACGCCACAGCCGGAGTTACACTAGGCATTGGGAGGAACCAGAAATGTCTAGTAGTGAACGCAGGCGACACCGTCACAGACAAGATAATCCGGCAGGCGCGGATGCACAAGATAAGGATGCAAACCGGGTTAGATCGGTGGCCCGTGAGGAGGTTCGTCAAACGACGCCGGTTCACACAACCACAGCAGAGACAGGGGTCACAACGAGTTCCTTTGGGGTGCAATGTCTTATCCCCGCTTTACGGAGCGTGAAGCTGCCCAAGGACTTTAAAGGTCCGCGTAAAGTGCCTAATTACACAGCAGATTTAGCTCCAGAAGCTTGGGTTGAGAGTTACGAGATGGCCATGGAGATGCTGGATGTAGATGAAGCGGCTTGTGCGAAATACTTCACCATGATGCTTGAGGGTACAACCCGGACCTGGCTAAAGGGTTTACCCCCTAACTCCATCGGATCGTGGGGAGAGCTACGTCGCCAGTTTATCAAAAACTTCAAGGATATGTGCAAGCAGCCGATGTCAGTGGTAGATCTAGCAGCCTGTATACAAGGAGAACATGAGTCTACAAGTGCATGGGTGCGGCGAGTATCAGAAATCTTGCATTCTTTGAACGGTATCAATCCCAGTACGGCAATAGTGACACTGGAAAACAATTGCCGGTTTGAGTCTCTCAAGTTATAACTGGGACGGCTTAAACGGGGTTGTAATGACATGGGAACTCTCATGAGCGTTCTGGTGAAGTACGGGGACTCCGGTAACACTAAATATCCAGAAGCGGAGGGAGACAAAGCTGAAAAGGTCAATAAGCCTGGTAAACCGGCTCAGGTTAGTCCGGCCGGTGCAAGCTTCTTAGGCAAGCGAAAAGCGGAGGGTGGCTCTGATTTCGTGGCCAATACCCAAGTTCAAGGGGGTTTTCAACGCAATAAGGGTAAGCCACCTCTGCAAACCGGCGGAAGGACCGTTAGCTGGGAGCAAGAGTTAAATGAGCCTTGTCCGAAACACGGCTCAAGGGAACGTCCAGCAAAACACACTATAGGAGAATGCAAGAACATGATGGAAGTCGTAATGAGCCGGTTCAGCTCCAACAACGGGCCTCCAGGCGGCGGTTCAGGCCCGGGATTTTATGGTCCGGGTCACCAGGGGAACGGTTCCGGATCAGGATATCGTGGAAATAACAGTGGTTATAATAACCGAGACAATAACCAATATGGTCAAGGCGGTTATAATAACCAAGGCAATCAACAGCAGGGCCAAGGTAATCACAATAACCAAGGTAATCAGCAGCGTCAGCAACAGCAGCAGCAATCCGGATATCAGAGTAATCCGAAGGAGTTGAGTAGTGGGCAGTATCATGTGTTCACCACGAGTTTGTGCAAACAAGATCAAAAAGTTTTGAAGCGGGCGGTCCACGCGGTTGAACCGGCGACGCCGCAATTCCTGCGCTGGTCAGAGCAGCCCATTGTGTGGAGCAGGGAGGATCACCCGCTGCGAGTTGATAATCCGGGCCGCTTGGCCTTGGTAGTAGCACCACAGGTGGGTGGCTACAAGTTCACCAAAGTCCTCATGGACGGCGGCAGTAGCATCAATATCTTGTATTATGAGACTTTCCGTCGCATGGGGCTGACGGATAAAAAGCTAAGACAATCAAACACGGTGTTTCATGGAGTGGTGCCAGGTAAATTAGCTTACCCAGTTGGGAAAATTGACCTAGAAGTTACCTTTGGAGATGAGCAGGATTCCAGGTCAGAGATGATAACCTTTGAAGTTGTCAAAATCCGGAGCCCTTACCACGCTCTGTTTGGAAGAACGGTTTACGCCAAGTTTATGGCCAGGCCATGTTATGTCTATGTGGAAAAAATTGGCTATACCAATAAAAATGTTATCTCTGTTATCCTGTTATCCACATTAATCCGGACCAGAGGTAATAGAAGTTATAGTTATCCCAATCCATTTCTTCAAAGAAGGGACAAAAATTGTCAAAAATTTAGCACAAACATTTCATCAAACACTTGCCGGGTGTGGTGACCGCACGAACGGCATCCGCAGGGGCATGGACTTGCGCGGTGGATGGACGAGAGCTGGAACGGCGGCGTAGGTACATTTTTGGAATAATGTCTTTGAATAAATATTGAACATTCCCAAATACACGTTGAGTGTGTTTCGAGTGGTATGAGATACTTTGTCTTCCATTGTATAAAATATTTTTTTTAGAATTCGCAAGCATTTTGTGAAACACGTGAACATTTTTAGTTGAATGGTACAAAACCTTTTCTAAAACTACGTGCACATATTTTACATTGTATAGAAAATTTATTGTCACAAAAAATCGACAAAATTAGGAATTGCATAAAAAATAATTGAATGGTACAATACATTTTTTTACAAAATCTATGAACATTTTTATATTGTATTAACACTTTTAAAAGTCATGAACTTTTGGTGATACGCACAAACATCTTTTAAAGGTCACGAACATTTGTTTTATGCTAACAACAATGTTTTAAAGTTGCGCCAACATTTTATTTACGCTGCATGAACATTTTTAAACGAATAATTATTTATTTTAAAAAATGTTTCCTTTTCAGAAATATAAATAAAATTCATAATAAAGGGTTAATTTGATAAATGCTACTCGAATTCTGGCGATTCTGAGAAATGGCACTACAATTTTCAAACTTTGAAACATGCCACTGCAAATTTTGCAAACTTTGAAAAACGGCACTGCATTCTTTGAAAAGTGCCATTGGAAATGACATTTTTTAAAGTTTGGCAATTGAAGTGGCGTTTTTTGGAATCGCCAGAATTCGAGTGACATTTATAAGGCGCCAGCGCTCCTCCCTCGCCTGGCCGGTCTATTTAGGGCATCCTTGATGTGAGATGTGCTTGTGCCTTGCTGCGGGCAAGACAAAGCTGCTCCCATAGATTATTAAAACACGATGAGCATTTCTTAAATTCATGATGAAAATTTCCTAAAAACACGATGAACATTTTTAAAGTATAATGAATTTATTGAACATGATAAATATTTTTTAAGTACATTATAAACTGTTTTAAAAACATGATAAAAATTTATAATAAGAATGAATACTTTTTAAAATACATCATGAATTTTTTTGATTCGCGGTACTCTCACCATCCCATAATATAAGTGTTTTTGTAAGCTATGTTAGTTTGAGAAAACGTCTTATATTATGGGACAGAGGGAGTAATTTTTTTTATACACGATGATCTTTTTCTGAAAACATATAACTTTTTTAAAGACAAGATGAACATTTTTAATACATGATGAGCATTATGAAATACACAATGATATTTTTGGATAAAGTATATGACAAACATTTTAAAAACACGACGAATATTTTATAGACACAACGAATATTTTTAAAATACATGATATTTCAACGTTCAGCTAACGGAATTTGTAAGATTAATATTTGTAAGAGAAGACTCCAGAGCGTGTGATTCCAGTTTTTTTTAGGTGATGGGCGGCGCTTCATGGATTAAATCACGAGAAGTCCGTTACAAAGTACAGCTCCGATGAAATCCGGAGCTTCAACATACCAAGCACCTACGACGACATGCTCCGCAGATTGCACGATAGCAGGAGCGGCCCTATTACGGACTCAACTAACATGAATATGGAAACTGAAACAAGCTTCAATGATAACAACTTGATGTAGCCGACCGATAAGCTTTCGGAGGCATTCAGTTTAGCCACCAGGGAAGAACAATCAGAAGCTAAGACAATCCTGTGAATACCATCAACAAGAGAACAGGATAAAGTATATCAAGTGGCCATTGCTTCAGTGGGTTCAGGATCGCAAACATTCGCATAGAAGCGACGGTGAGCGTTCAGGAACATACCAGTGATCACGGGACACGACAGAACAACACCAGCACCAATACATTCAGATTGTAAGAAGATGGCAGCATCAAAGTTGACCATAACCTTGTCCTCCCAGCGGACTCCATCTTTGAACTGAGGGGGTGAAATCACACCTTTTGGAAGCTTTGGCTTTGAAAGAGTGCTGCAAAATCATCTCAATGTAAGCTTGGGAGAACTGGGAACAGTGCACAGGCGGAACTTGAAAACTTCCGAGACCCTATCGCCCCTCTATCACTGTAAGGGCCTCCATATCGACAGAGTTCTGACCGTATTCTGCTCTCTTCGTTACCTTATTCCTCTGAGAAAAATACAGTGGCTTATCAGGCGTTGCAAGTGGTGTGCTTCTACTCTCCAAGGTTGATACAACAGTTGACATGAGTGGTCTGGCATCCGGATCATCCTGAACACACAAGATCCCAACATGGATGCAACACAAAACCTCTTCATTCGAGCAGCTCTCTGAAACAGATAGATCCACCAAATCCTTTGATAGCCCTTCCCTCCATAGACTCCATGACTGAACAAACAAAATAAAATAAAATTAAGTCACGTGGTCAAAGGAATTCCAGACATTGGCAATGATAAATCGTAATCTTACATATATTATAAGGTTGGGGAATTCCTTGATGTTCTGGGTTGAGCTAATCCTTAGACCACTTACAGTTTCCAAGAGCAACACTCCAAAGCTATAGACATCAGACTTAACAGAAAAGAGGCCTTCCATTGCATATTCCGGAGACATATAACCGCTGGATAAATCACATCATCAGCAAGACTTGTACGTTTCGAGTTGAGTTTAACTATGTATGACTTTAATGAACAGCTACACGCAAGATAGTAATCCTACTTACTATGTTCCGACAACTCGGTTAGTGTTTGCTTGTTGCTCATCTCCACCAAAGATTCTTGCCATTCCAAAATCAGATATTTCGGGATTCATGTCTCCATCTAGCAAAATGTTGCTTGTTTTGAGATCCCTATGAATTATCATCAGTCTTGAATCTTAAGGCCTCGTTTGACAGGAAGGGATTTGGGGGGTTTTGAGGGGAGGGGATTTCAGAGGATTTGGTGAATCCACCTCTTCCACCCAATCCCCTCAAATCCCTTTGAAACCCCCCAAATCCCTCTAGACACAATCCACTTTGTATAAAGTTGTTGTTTCGTAGGAGGGGTTTGCATACTAATATAAGATGTGCAAAACAACTAAAAATGTAATCTTTACTAATATAACAAGATCATATCATGAAGAGCTTCACATGCACGGAGTATATGACAAGCTACATAATTGTAAAGGTCTCCAAATAAAAATGTGACCTGCTACAGAGAACAATTTTGTAGCAACAACATAATTTTGCATGAATTCAAATCAACCTCTCATCACATGCATGTAGTATATCACAACAGCATAATTTATTGTAACATTATGACTTGGAATCAACACGCCATGTGTGACCTTTCATATCAACAACAGTTCACACAACCACAAAATATTGAGATAAAATGAATTTGCTTCTTCGATGTCATGATCATCCAGCTTTTGAGTGGCCAAATTTTTAATCCATTCAGCTTGTTGAGTTGCTTCTTTTGGGGGCTGGAACCTGATGAAACAAAAAGAGATGAGCATCGGGTGCTACTTTTGCAAGGGAAACAAAAGATAATAAAAGAAACAGATGCATGCCACTGAGAACAAGATATATCTAAGTAGTCATTAGAACAAACTATGCACTGTCTCGGTTTGTGTGGAACCCATGCATTTCAATATAAAACATCATCTATATTCGTGAACAAAAAAAATGGACCTATGTCGCTGAGTTCTCTCGATTGGCCCTCTACTACGCATCCGATGCAATATGGGCAGAATAAAGGACATCATATCTTCATCATCCTCGCTTCTCCTCTTCCTAATTCGATCCATAATCTTGGAGTTCATCTTCACACTAAAACTAGAATAAAGCGGTTAAGATTTAAGAAACAAGGTTTATAGTAGAATATAATCATTCATACAATTTCATATCATGATAAGACTACAAGATCTATCAACTAGGATATAGTACTTCGGTTAAGACTTAAGAAACAAGGTCTACATGCCAAAAAGCTTGTGTACGCTACCGAAGTTAGGCGTGGCAACTGAATCCCAAGACGGAGGTAATTCGTCCACGCCCACAATAATCGAAGCGGCAGGCTGTCAAAATAAGAACATATCACGTTGTTTCAGTATTCAGAAACTGCAAGCATAGAAGGCTTATGATAAACTTGAGTTAACTCTAGATTCCACTCGCACACAATCACCACAGTTGATAAACTTCAGTTAACTCTGGATTTCACTCGCACACAATCACCACAGTTCAAAGCCACACCAAGAATCACAAATAAGATTTTCCAAGGTATATAAGCTTCGGAGAAGAGGAAAACTAAACGTACTCTGATTCACTATCAGCTATCCCCTTTGCTATATCAGTCGCTAGTGCAAGGACAAATCTAAATCAGAGTATACAGTATATACAAATACAAATCGGAACAAGCACCCAAATCAGAGTATACATTATATACAAATACAAATGACAAAGAAAGTAAGGCAGTAGAGTTGTTCACGAATTAGTAAATATCTCAAGTATTTCTTGACCACCTGATGCCAAGTGCGCCGTGAGCCAACAGCGGCATGCCAAGCATTGGAGCAAACCTGAACAACAACACTAGCTTCTAATCTAAAGCCGCATCCTCTGCTTGCGTTGAAAATGCAGAATGGATGGTGCAGTCCATGATATATTTTAAAGAAATCGACAGCCTTCACATTTGTTGTTTATTAGAATGTAATTTTACTAGCCCCAACAGATGGATTTAGTTCCCCTAAGAATGGTTATCAGGTTACTGTATTTCATTTAGCTTTAGATTACTCCATGTGGGCATGTGAAACAAGAAACTACATGTAGTTGTTGGGGTTCAGACTGATTTTTCAGATGCAGAACACCACATGAATTTCAAGTGGAGCAATAAAAGCTAGAGGCAAAACTACATGTAGTTTCTTGTGTAGAAGGTCGTCGATGAGTGGCTAGAAGAGGACAACGTTCTTTGCGAGCTCGCCGGATAGGGTTAGGACGGAGGCGGGCAGAGAAGGGGGGGGGGAGGG
>LR738710.1:853967271-854005831 GCA_902687465.1 Secale cereale | reverse complement strand
GGGGAGAGGCGGAGATGACTAACCACCGGCGAGAAGGCCAGTATGCTGGAGGAGTGACGCCGGCGTTGGGCAGCGGCGGGGCTCATCCCCTCGGTGGCGGCAGCGGGGCTCTTCCCGGGTGGCAGCGGCGGCTCTTCCATTAGCTGGCGGCGTGCGATGGGACGAGCGATTCCCTGAGTCGCTCGACGAGGGTTTCGAGTCACGTGGGTTGGCGTGGATTAGAGATGATTGGCCCATACAAACCCCTTGTACCAAAAGGGCCGACGTGGTTTCTGGGGGTTTCTGGCCCACGCTAGGAAAATCCTCTGGAAACCCCCTCAATCCACTCGCGCCAAATGAGGCCTAATGGAGATAGAGTAGCCCCCTAGGCACTCCTTTTATTATATTGAATTGTGTCGGCCAACGAAGCATTGGCTTCTTTTCAGAATCTGCAATAATACTGTGGGATTATGATTTTAGATGTGGCATCAAATAATTTTTTACTAATTAATTTGTGGTCAGAACATACTGAAAAGGAAGGTGTCCAGGCTTTTGTTTGGTAGATACTCATAAATAAGTAGATTTCACCGCCCTGCACACAATACAAAGTTTTTGTGTTGCAATTTAGCAATCACAACTACTTCATTCCGGAATTCTATTACCCCCTGCCCAGAACCTCTACTCAGCCTTTTAACAGCAACTTCTTTGTTGCCATGTAAGAGCCCCTGCATTATAGCAGCAGGAAGAAAATGAAGGTTACAAAATAGTATGGTTCAGTTTTGATTCACGGCAAAAAGTGACAGATTTTTCATATTTCGGTGCAATTAGGGACGCATTGTTGTGTTTGCGTTTACCTTGTAAACTTTGCCAAAGCCGCCTTCTCCGAGTAAATTGGACATGGAGAAGTTGTTTGTTGCAGTGACTATTTCCTCTAAGCTAATAAATGGAAGTTCATGAGTTTCCTCTCCAAGTCCATCACCAATGCGCAAACCCCCCATTATCAGTCTCTTTGATCTTCCTTCCTTGCCATGTTTGCCTAAGAGAAATGTCATCTTTATTGTCTTAAAAAGGCCACAATATGTGTCTTCCAAACTGCTTCGAAAATTAAATCAATGTACTACCTTTAAACTTGTGGAACCATACAAGGCATGCCAATAGAAGTATCAGCAACACACTTGCTGAAATTGCTGGTACAACTTTTATTACGATGCTCTTTCGCCCTTTGCCTGAAAAGGAACGATGTTATGAGGTTCAATTTATTGTAAATCTTCACTTTAATAGTGTTACCTACAGTTCAGTTAATTGCATCAGGAATTGTTTTACATGAGTATTTAGCTCAATACCTGCACCACCATTTTGATCTATCAAATGCATTGACATATATACAGTCGAACAATTTGAATACTGAAATTTCTGAAAGCATAAGTTTTCAGATTAGCATGCTAGGATTCTGAGAACTAATACCCTCTAGTGATTTTGCTGCGTGTAGTGGTGGAGCAACTCACAATTTATTAGCAAGTTAAAGCAGCAAGTTGTCATGCTCTGCTTCTTATGTTACACACAAATTCTTAAACTGAAACATTCATGAACCTCAACTAGAGCAGTAGAAAGAGGAACGTACTTGACAAGGCAGCAAGGCGGAAATACAGGTTCTCATAGCCGATGGTGCGACCCTTCTCCACATCAATCAGCTCCCCGGTCCACATCAGGCACCTTGTTGCATCCTCATCAGTCTTGCTGGTGCTTAGATTAGCATATGCATATGCTACACATGAGCAATTTTTGCTGCACTCCAATTTGCAGTCATCATAGCTTTTGTTCCACAGGCATACAAATTTGTCTGGCACCTTCATTGCTGGCAAGGTCAAGAAATTGTCCTCTCCACCACACTGCAATTCCTCCTTGCGCCGGCAACCATGAGAAAAATTGCCTCTGACCCACTTTGTTTTGTCACTAGGGTCAAATCCATCAAGGCACTTGCATGTGGGAATTGCTTCTGTGTTGTCGCAGTAGCCATATGCACCACAGTATCCATAGAGACTACACCGGTAAGCTGGCGACGGTGGTATAGCAGGGGTCCAATCTGTCAAGCTGGTATTCCAACTCCATAGCGCGGTCTTTCCGGAGTAGTCAACCTTGTAAATTATCCTGGAGGAGCCATCTGATAGTCCAAATGTTGAGTAGGCCTCACCATCGGTGCCCTTGTTAATTGTCAAATACATGAGTGGACTAATGGTCTGGAGGCCCACGTTGGAGGATACATAGCCGTTCCACACAGTGGCACGGAAGTATGGCACTGACCCATCCCAGACGAAGAACTGCAGGGGAGTGTCAAGGTCATTCCCACCAGAGAACCTGCCTTTTGAAGGGTCTTCAGGGCCCTTCCAAGAGATCATCCGCCATGGTGGGTGTGTCTTGTGGGTCGTCCGCATGGGCATGCCAGGAAGGACGGCGTCGCTTGGGTTTTCAAAGCTCTGCCATAACATGGCACCATCTGATGATAAGACTACCAAATTACCGTTGTTGAGAAGCTTGGCCGAAGAGTTGCTGCCAGCAATTCTGTTTGACATCCAAAGTATGTGGCGGCCATTGGTTTCAGACAAACACAAGGCTGGAGCTGTTGGTCATCCCAAGCACCGCGGATGAAGCATCGGTGATCGGATTATCGCGGTTGGCAACCCAGACAACAGTGCGCAACGGGATATCGTTGAACCATATGCCAACATATGTATTTTCAGTTGAATTTGAGGGGGAAAAGAAGCCCAAGGCGAACGAACCTTGGTCCGAGATGAGAGTTTTTCCAGCAGTGAGACCCATGCCAGGGACAAGCATGATATCAGGTGCGCACAGACGCACTGAACTGAAGGGCCAAGGAATCAGGAGCATGATGATGAACAAATGGAGGGAAGGCAGATGCATGCTTACAGCAGGATCTGAGAAGGGGATAAGATTGGGTGGAGAAGATGGAGAAAAATTCAGTGAACTACAAAAACTAACCTTGCAATTGAAATAGGTGAACCGCTATTCCATTTTCTTCTTTGTCAATAGTTAAGACAGACAGTGAAGTGTGAACGGATCCTGATGCATCACTATCTATCAGCCTATCAACTTGAGAGTGGTAAATGCCAGGAAGGTGACTAGGTGACAGTAAGACAAAGAAAGCAGAGACTAGCAAAACGATACTTCTTCCGTTTCAATATAGAAGGCTCACGCATATTTTTAGATCATCAACTTGACCAACAAAAAGTGAGTTACATCTGCATATTGTCAGAGGACATCATGGCTAATGGTCAGACCTCCCACAATGGAAATGAAAGAACACACCTAATTTGCACATTTACCACTACTAATTTACACATCTACCTCTGCAAATAGGTATATTCATTGTGTAATGTTCATTGTGTAAAAAAAGTACCATGCACTAAATTACTTATGATGCATTTAAAAATGTTCATGAGGCAATTCATAAAAAATATCGTGTACTAAAAATTGCTCATCGTGCAATTACAAAAGTGATCACACATTTCAAAAGGAAAAGGATTCATGTATTTGCAGAAAAGTGTATTGTACAAAGTTGTTCATGTATTTGTAAAGATCCACCACCACTACCATCTAACTCATTTATTATTCCTATCGGCCTAGCCTCACTAGCGTCTTTGCAAATTGAAGTGCCTCAAGGACTATTTGTGGAGCAAAGTTCAAGGTTGGATCGAGAAGACCATTGTCTTCAGCAGGAAGAGAGGTATTGGTAAAATCCATTGCGCAAGCTGTTCGTGTGTGTTTCTATGTCCCGCTTTAAGCTGCCATGATGTTTGTGTGAACATTTGAACATGCTGATTCATAATTTTTGGTGGGGAAGCAAAGACTGGAATCGTGAATCCAATTATTGGGTCTCGTGGGACACTATGACACAACCAAAATGCATGGGTGGCTTGGGATTCAAAGACTTCTGAGCTTTTTAATTTGGCTCTCCTAGCTAAACAGGCGTGTGGCGCATTCTACAAAACCCAGAACACTCGGGGCAATTTTTTTTGAAAGGAAAGTGGTAGGGGCAGCCCCCCACATCGAGTTTTTTTAAATAATAAGAACCCAAATTCGTGCCCGTGAGGACTTGAATCTGGGTGGCTGGGTTGTACATCCACTCCACTAGCCAAGTGAGCTGGGCTCACTTCCTAAAGGCAATATATTTCCCTTCATGCTGAATTTTGAATGCAGAATTGGGTAATCATTCAAGCCAGATTTGGAGAGCAATAGTAGAAGGACGTGACATACTCTAGCAGGGATTGGTGCGACGAATTGGCAACGGATCTTCAAATCATATATGGTTAGACAATTGGATTCCAAGCGACGTCATGTTTCGCCCCTATGGATGCCAGGTAACCAACCCACTTTGCTTGCCACGGATTTTATTCACCATATAGCCGGAAGATGGGACATGGAGCGACTATCAGAGGTGTGTTAACCAATTGATATTACATCTATTCTTAATATCCCAATCTGTACAAAGTGAGGTAGAAGATAGCTGGGCATGACACTTTGAGAAAAGTGGCAGCTACACGGTGAGATCAGCATACAAGATGATGAACGCTACAAAGTAAAGGTGGGATGCTTGGATCGATGGTTCTGCTGGTTCCTCCAGTACTGACAAAGATGTGGCCTCATGGAAGCTATTTTGAAAAAAAAAACGTACCAGGAAAATTACATATGCTCCTTCTAGCAATGCACTCATTGCCAATCGAGGACGTACGGGCTCATAGGAAAATGTCCACTAACATCACTTGTGCTCTTTGTGGCGCAGCTGACTCCTGGAGACACTGGTTGCTCGAGTGCAATATGTCGGGGGTGCATTTTGGGCACTTGTGATGGTGAGTTGGTGGAGCACTTATGCGAGACAACTGAACCGAGTGCCAAGCAATGGTTGTTTGCGATGATTGATTCAATATCACATGAGGTATTTGTTAAGTTGTTAGATACCTTTTGGACCATATGGTGGGCACGGAGAAAAGTGATACACGAAGAGGTTTATTAAAGCCCCTCGACTACACATGAGTTCATTAAATGGTTTATAGTAGAACTGTAGATGACAACACAAAAGGAAGCAAGGGCTACAGTTGAGATCATGAGAACAGTGGCAAGGCCTAGGGCGCCACCTTGGGGTTTTGCAAAAAACCATGTTGATGCAAGTGTGGCAAAGTCCGGGATGAGAGGAGCAGCATCCGCGGTGTCGAGAGATGATGTTTTCCATTGAGTCTAGGCTACATCATAGAAATATGAAGGATTGATTCCTATCCTACATATGCTTGTGAAGGATTGATTCCTATGCTTGTGATGATGTTTCACTATCCTTCACATCCACCTTGAATCAAAGATGACGTTTTTTTCTTAAAAATGTGAAGGATTGATTCATATCCTACATAGAAATAGGAATCCATTCCTACAAACCAAAGGGCTCCAAAAGAATTTTTTCCTACAAAATTCCTATCATATATAATTCCTATGAAATTCCTCTAAACCAAAGAATGCCTCAACTCATCAGAGGCGTGGCCCGTGTATTATGCGACCACACCTGCCCACGACACCTCTATATATTGAAAAGAAAAATCTATGGGAGTGGCTTTGTCTCGCCCCCAACGAGACACAAGCACTAAATAGACTAGCCCGACTTCGAAGAAACACTGGCGCCCTATCACCTGTTTTTATTACTTTTATTTATATTTTTGAAATGGAAACATATTTTACTTAAATGTTTTAAAAGTTAAATATTTATACAATGTAAAATATGTTCACATAGTTTGAAAAAACGTTTTGTACCATTCAAAAAACTGTTCACGTGTTTCACAATGCTTGTGACATTTAAAAATAATATTTATACAATGAAAAACAAACTATTTCGTACCACTGGAAAAACATTCAACGTGTATTTGAAAATTTTAATATTTCTTCAAAGATAGTGTTCCAAAAATGTACCTACGCTGCCGTTCCAGCTATTGTCCATCCAACGCGTAGGTACCATGTGCCCTTGCGGATGCTGTCCATGGGGTCACCATGCCCGCAAGTGTTTCATGACATGTTTGTGCTAAAATTTTGAAAAAAATTCTCCTTTTTTGAAGCAATGGCTTGGGACATAGATTTTGAAATGCAGATGCAACTATACTATAAATGGGCAAGACTATAACATGTGTTACTATCTGGTTGACAGTATCTATCCTCCTTCATCAAGATCGTCTCTTAGCTAGTTGGTCAAACAAGAGTTTGATTTGCCCAAAGAGGAGTTAGAAAGGATGTGGAGAGGACATTTAGAGTGCTCTAAGCCCGTTTTCAAGTTTTTCGAGGGCCTGCAAAAATATGGGATCCGGAGACCTTGTGGGAGGCAATGACATGTTGTGTTATCATGCACAACATGATCTTGGACGATGAGGGTGAAGATGTTGTTGGAGGTCTGAAATTTGAGAACATAGGTGATCCTAACAAACTTCCAAATCAAAATCCAACACTTTGGATGTGTTTGTTCAAATGCATCAACAAATTTTGGCATCGAGCAACTCATAAGCAGCTTAATAAAGATCTGATTGATCCGCTGTGGACGTTTAAAGGGGATAACTGAAACATATGTGTGAGTTAAATTCAAGTTTGAACAATTCTATTTCAAAACTTAGTTAGGTTGTAATATTTGCATTTGAATTAGTGTGTCATTTGAATATTTTCACTCTTCAAAGATTTGAAATGCTATTATTTTGAGTGCTATGGAATTAGAGAAAAACAGATACAAACGTTTGAGGACTGGGTTGGATGTATGGTTCCGGTATCCGGGTCCACGGACGAGTTTGGATCAGTCCAAGGATAGATATTGTGTTCATTTTGCCACCAAAATATTGTCTGCTTTGAGTGTCGGTGTTGAAGATGCCCTGACAACCAACCACATTGAGACCAGCTTTTCTACTCTCGGGTGTAGGTACACCCGAGTTTGAAAAAAAAAAGAAAAATATGATCAAACATTGTTTGATCACGTTTTTCAAGATTTTGCAAACTCGGGTGTACCTACACCCGAGAGTAGCCACAACTTTCCCAACCACATTCCCCTCGACAACAACAAAAAAACCAACCACACAACCAGCTCGAATGGGGGCTGTGTCCAGAGTGGAGACCGCCACGGCAACCACACGCAAGAAAGATTGCAACATCCACCCACACGAACGAAAGGAACTCCTACGTACAGACTCAGTGCGCATATCTTATTTCTTGTCTACACCGCTCATGGCGCACGCGGACCGACGGACATGACAGAGCCACGAAGAGTGGGAGACCCAAGATCTCAGCCTCGGCATCCATGGTGCCATACCAACTGCTTTATTACAGGGCCCATATTTATTTCTTCTCTACGCCGAACATGGCGCACGCGGACCGACCGACACAGCGAACACAAGAAACGCAGAACGAGATACTTCGGGGATCCTCTCCGCCTCGCGCCGGCCGGCAGCCTACCGCCTTCGGGAGCGCGGCATGAGGTTCTTCCTGAGGCTGCGGCGGACATGGCAGAGCACCCAGTACTGGTCCTCGTCGCCGTCGTCGGCGCGGCGGTAGCACCGCGGGTCCGTGATCTCGTACTCGGACATCACCCACCCCGTGCTCCGCCGCCCGGCCTCCCCGCCGCGGAGGTAGAAGCAGTACCGCGTCATGGACCAGCGCGCGACCACGCCCAGCTCCGTCACGGACCGGCGGTCCTCCCTGTTGCCGCTGTGCATCCACGTGCCGCCGCCGCCCTCCGGGGTGCGCCGCGCCTGGGCGCGCTTCCCGCGCCGCCGCCGCGCCGCGAAGAAGTAGCCGTGCCCGCGCCGCAGCAGGCCGTGCCTCTCCAGCAGCTCCCACGGGGGCGCCGCGCACGGGTCCGCCTCCAGCACCGCGCCCGCCACGCGCGGCGCGAACCCGCGCAGCTGCGGCCGCAGGAAGTGCAGCACCAGCTCGTCCTCCGTCGGCTCGAACGACTCGGCCCCCTCCTCAGCCTCCTCCTCCTCCTTCACCTCCAGTCCGCCGGCGCCGCCCAGATTTGTCTCCTCCTCCATTTTCCTTCCGGTGAGGTCTCCCCACCCTCCGATGAAGTCAAGGCTCGGCAACCCCAGACAAGAAGATGCGGCTGCGTTTCTTTCCAACTACCGCACCGCACCGCACGTACAAACCTTGGTACATTTCCCTACTCGGCCCAACACGCGTAGCCCACCGAGATGGCCTGCTCGATCCGACCCAATCGAAATTCTAACGCCAGATCTGGCAAGGCTCTAAATTCTTCTAAAAAAATGGCAAGGCTCTAAATTTGGCGCGAATCTCCTCTTTTATTTTCTGGGATCAAATTACGCCATGTAAATGGAGATCACTAGTGAGTAAGGATGGAGAGATACACACCAATTCTATAATTGTGATAACACGATCACTAATTAAGTGGTGCGATATGGCGCGATGTATAAAAAAAAAGGTAGTGCAATATGGCGCACATGTCAGTTAGTATATCGGGCACATTGGGGGAATGAAATGCCAAGGCCCCCCGACATGGTGAACTTAGACCAATGGTGTCGAGTTAAGTGAAGTGAGTCTTCCATGTCACAAATTTTTCATGGGATTCCATAGATTGATTAAACTAGATGAAACCCCGCGCGTTGCTGCGGGACTTCTAAATTATACTTTTTGCAAGCAACTTGGAAAAAACACATTACAGTACATGAAACAGAAAGAAACAAAGTTGATATGTCCTTTTGAATGTTGAATGATACATACATATATGGTATGGACTTGGACTCGACACTAACATAGCATAATCATATATTTCTGTCCTTGGTAGTCAGGTTGGCTTCCAAGAGCACTGAAACAATTAAAGTTCATAAAGGGTACTGTTAACTTTGACTGAGTTCAAGACAAAGGCACTGAAATTCACTTGTAACCAAATGTAAAATGTTTTTATAGTCCTGCTAAATAAAGAATAAATATGACCATATGAAATTGGAGATTGTTTCTCGCTAATTCAAAATGCAAAAAAAAAGTACTATGTTCAAGAATAAACTATAATGATAACACATATTTTGGGGGTATGGAAAACAAATTGGAGCACTGCTATTTGGCATTTAGCCCACTTTTTTCGTAACAACAAATGAATATGCATACTTCCTGCAAAAAGAATGAATGCTTATTTCACAGAAACTGTAAACATGTTTTCTTGTGCTTTAGAAGTGTATTGTGCTAGCAATACTCGATATGATTATTTAATAATAAGAAAAGATATGAGAGGCTAAAGACACCAAAAAGTTAGGCATCAAGAGAGCAAGACATGAGCAGCCACATGAGATGATTTAAACAGCCAAAGACATCATTAATAGAGGGCTAAGATATTTACCTCTTAATAAAGTTGCAAAGGGAGCTTGATATGAAACGTACATAACCTGCCAACTCAGATACTTATCTTATTTATTCCATAGAAAGCAACAATTATAAATCAGAATTAGTAAACAATGGAACTTGGTATGTACTCTAAATTCAGTTAGCTAATCCAAGATTATAATGGGGCTAACACTTCAGGTTTACAATAGCTAAAAAACAATTACCTGTTATGACTTGGGATGTGCTTATCACCCTTGGAGAAAATTTAAGTGCACTTGAAACTGAAATAATAGTAAACTCGGAATGTAAAAAGAGAGGGGATATACCAACATGACACGGTAGGTAATTGAAATCTTCATGTTCACTTTAGGTACGAATTGCAACAGAACTCGATTCCTCTAGGAAGACGACTATCCTTCATAAATGCAAAAAAGTAACAAAGAAATATGGATCAACCAATTCTTGGTCTCAGTCTAAAAAATCATCTATCTGCATAAACAAACAATTATAAACCAAATCATGGTGAAATAAATGGCCTGACTCGAAATTATTAAAATATTTTGGTTCATAACCAATTCACTACTTCATCAAGGTTTACCAACGGGCAAGTGGAGACAGCAACATCTCCAGATGAAGCTATAGGCCATGACAGCAAAGCAATAGGTAGTGCATGTGGGGGGATTAGCATGCTTCAACCTGCAGGCTCATCCAGAGTAGACGCATATTAGGGCATAATCTGGTGTGTGGTTAATTACATAGAGACACTTCAACACCACAAAGCAGAAAAAATCAAAACAAACTACAGAAGCAAGGGGGGATATTGGCTGGCATACCATATGGATGCATGCGTATAGTAGGCGAAAGGGCAGAGCCAGGGTGAGGCAGTTACACTCCCGGCATAGACATTGATGACTCGATGGTTCGCAGCGATGCAACGTCGATCTTTAGTGGCGGCAGACAATTAGATCATTCGTACTTCCAGAGCCACGGATTAAAAGATCAGATGAGGAAATTAGAGAAAAATCTGATTATAGATCAGATGCAATCTATCAAATAGAACAACAAAAACTGATGGAGAGAAAACATATAGTTCCACGAAGAACCTCGGAGGCACACCACAAATTTGCTCCTCCTACTCCTCACAAATCTCAAACAGAGTGCAAGTGATGGATCCGTTCGTCCTTCTCTTTCCTGATCTAAAAAATTAAAATAAAAAAGGACAACAAAATCTCACTCAAAACATTGTAGGAACGCCCAATCGTCTCCGATGCGTGCTTCAGCGGCCGGCTCAGTGAGCCCCCCTTCGTGGACCGCGGGAACGCCCAAAGGACCAGGCTGTCGAAGTATCCCGGCAGGACGGCCAGGCGCCGCCGCCCATCCATGGAGATGCGGATGGTGGAGGTCTCGCTGGGGCTGAGCCGACGCGCGCGCTTCCAGGTGCGCCAGCGTGCTCTAGAACCGGCAGAACGGCCGGCCGCGGCCCTGCGATGCAGCAGCACCCCCGGCACACAACAAAATCTAACTCAGAACTTTGTACGAACATCTGATCCAAATGAAAGATTCAAGAATGAAAGAGGGAGAGGAGGAAGAATCAATGTGAGGAAGAAGAGAAGATTGAAGATGAAGAGGTAACCATGTCAATTCTTTGCAATGAGAAATAAAAGGGGTGAGGTGAAGTGCCTCGTGGGGAGGAAACGAAGAAGGATTAATGAAAAGATGTGCATGGGGGTGATTACCACCACACAAATGATTTTTTTAGACATGGAGCGAGAGAGGGGCTGTTGGCCTTCGACTCTTGGGGAGAATATGTCATTTTTTCCTCTGAGGGTGACAGGCATGGGCTTTGTTTCTACGTGGCTGGGTGTTGATCAGTTGTTACGCCTGGTAATTAACTACTGGCCGCAACAGCTGCTGATATGGCACATGTGTTGTGGTGGGATGGTTGCATGTCAAGAGAAATGAAGTAATGGACCTACTTGATGATGTGGATAGCTTGCATGTCAAGAGAAATAGGTTAGTGGGGATGAACTATTTAGGTATTATAGATGTAGTAGGAATGAAAATGTCAAAGGAAATAACAACATGCGCGAAAGAAGAAAAAGAATCTCTGCAAAAACATATTTCCGATACACTAAGAGCATCTACAACCGGACCTCCACACCCACCCAAAACACCTGGACGGGTTGTTAGTGTCCGGACGGAAAATTGCCGCCCAACTAGGTGCCCCATATCCAGCCCAAACGATCGGACGGGCTGCCCGGTCAATGCCCGGATGGAAAATTTCCACCTAATAGAGTGCCCCATATCCGGCTCAAAACGCCCAAACTGATCGGCACTCCTCATACCCAACACATATCTGGGCGGATATGGGGACACCCGGACGCGCCTGCCACATCGGATCCGGCACACTCTGGCCCATCCGGCACCACATAAATTGGACCCTATCCGCACTCCGGCCGAAACCCTAGCCGCATTTCACTCCCCTCCCGTCCGCACACAAGCTCTCGTCCGGCGATTTCCCGAGGTAAGTATTACAGCTCGCCTACTATATAAACCTAAGAGAATGATCCCCCACTACCTCTAATTATCTCAACATGCATACTTCCACATCATCCAGTTTGTTGCAGATGTTAGATTACTAACTGGACGCACTAGCGTTCATCCGATCCACTCATGAGAGTCCTTACCATGCAACATACATTAGTGCATTTTAAGTGGATTTCAAATCACATTGCATTTGATTGTGACATGCACAACTTTTTGTGTTAAGATTTATTTTGTTTATGCAGAAATCTCTCACATAGGTTTAGAAACAACATATCCAATTCTGTGGCAACGCGCGGGGCGCCGTCTAGTTTATTATGCATTAAGCATATAAACATAAGATGCAAGCTTACAAATAAAATTTAACAAACCAATGTGGACAATAATTTTGTAGTGGAAACTATAAATGTTTCGCTTGTCTTTGAAATTAGCCCAACATGTACTCCCTCCATTACAAAACAGATGAAGTTCTAATTTCATCCAAAGCCAAACAAGCTTAAATAAAATGTGCTAAGTTCTACAACACCAAATACACATAGTACGGAAGAAAAAAAAATCATAAAGAATCCCATGAGACTAATTTGGTGGTTTGGATGTTAATGTATTTTTCGATGGACTTGGTCAAATTGAAACATGTTTGACTTGGGACAAACACAGAACTTCGATTCTTTTGTCTCTGAGGTAGTAAAATGCTTATACTAATCATGAAAAAATGTTGACATGGATAAAAATATATATATATGTGCTTAGAATGATCACCTTATTCATAAGTACATGCATTCTTCTTCTCTTTTTAAACAAAAAGGCACTATTAAAATAAAAAAAGCACAATGAGCTAGTGTGAATAATAAAGTATGTTTTTTTTAGGGTGAATACGATGTATGAAAACACTCCTAAGAAAGCAACACTCTTGTGTGAGATGCAATGTGGTCACTGCTCGAGAGAGGGTCTATTGACAAAAGGCACAAAAAACCAAGAACAAATTAAAACAAGAAAAACAGAAATATAAGTAGAAAAAAAATCCGAAACCCCCAAAAAATGAAAAACTATGAAAAGGAAAAGTGGATAAAATGAATTTGAAAATAAACTAACAAGGAAAACGGAGAAAAGCAAAATGAGATTTTTTAGGGGTTAAAAAAGGGGAAAACAAAATCAGGTTTTTTTAGGGGTAAACAAAAAATCATATAAGTTCCAGCTTTTGTTCTTGCTGGGCCGGTACAAATAGGAACTGTGGGGTTTGGTGGTACTTCTCTCGAAAAATCACCTCGTCTCCTTATTTCGTTCCCCTTCTTCCTCTTCCTCCTCCATCCGCCCCCATTGTGCCCTAAACCCTAGCAGATCAGCAGCACTTCCGCACCAATCACACATCAATCCGTGCTGGGGACGGCGGAGGAGATTTTTAACTCCCATGTCGGCCGCCGCCGGCAAGCCGTCCCGGTCCGCCTCCGCCATCATTGCCTCCACCGCGAGCGGGTACCACCTCCTCAAGATCGAGGGCTACTCCCGCACCAAGGGCGTCCCCACTGGAGACAAGATAAAGTCCCGCCCTTTCACCCTCGGAGGACACCGATGGTACATCTGCTACTATCCCAATGGCTTCAAACCAGAGCACGCAGACTACATATCTCTGTTCCTTTTTCTTGATGGCTGTGTCGCCACGGCAGTGAAGGGTGGCAGTGCCACCACGACAGTGAAGGCACAACAAAACTTCTGTTTCGCAGACGAGGTGACTGACCAAGCTTCTTCGTTGGCATCAGCATCACTCGACAACTACACTTGTGCGCAGGGCTGGGGCAATGTGATGTTCATAAAAAGGGCAGACTTGGAGAAGTCAGAGCATCTCAAGGACGATTCTTTCACCATCAGGTGTGATGTCGTTGTCATCAAGGATTACCGTGCAGAGGATTTGCCCCAAGACACCCCTCCAGCATTTGTCTCTGTGGCCCCATCTGATCTACACCAGCACCTCGGAGATCTCCTCAAGACCGAGAAGGGTGCCGACGTGGTCTTCGAGGTCGGTGGTCATACGTTTGCAGCACATCGGTGTGTGCTCGCTGCCCGATCGCCAGTCTTCAGTGCGGAGCTCTTTGGTGGTATGAAGGAGGGCGACACCGCAGGTGTGGTGCGCATAGATGAAATGGAGGCAGAGGTGTTCAAGGCGTTGCTCTGTTTTGCGTATACCGACTCCTTACCGGTGACAGAAAAGGAAGATGAAGATGTCATGTGCCAGCATCTGCTTGTCGCGGCGGACAGGTATAACATGGAGAGGCTGAAGACTATTTGCGAGGAAAGGTTATGCAAGTACATCAATGGAGGCTCAGTAACGACCATCCTGACGTTAGCTGAGCAGCACCACTGTGAGGGCCTAAAGAAGGCGTGCTTAAGTTTTCTTAGCTCCCCGGCAAATCTTAGGGCTCTGTTGGACAGCGACGGATTCGATCATCTGAGCAGGAGCTGTCCTTCTGTTATTAAGAATCTGATGGCCACGTTTGTCCCCATTTAGCGGTGATTGTTGCTTTAGCAATTATAGTTCCAGGGTTTGAAATGGTTTTCTTGCACCGGCAATGTTGCTTAGCTCCCTGGTTCGGTTTCAAGAATTATAACCTTGTAGCTATCTTGGATTCTTAGTAAATGACTATCAGACTACCTGTCCTAACATTCGAAAAAACTGGAATTTGGTACTGTTGCACTGTCACTTTGTTTTTGTTTGGTCTTTCCAACGCATATCTGCATCCTTAAGTTTATCAGGAAGTACTTAGGTCACTTGGCTGTCAGGTAGCTGCTCATGAATTCTATAGCTCTGTAATTGGGTAGCAATCTTAGACTCTTAGTACAGGAAAGCTTCTTTCCAAAGAACACGGAGCAGTGCATCTTTCATTTGAGCAGCCCCTCTATCATGAGGAGTTATTTGCCACGCATCTATTCTTAAATTATTATCATTTACTTCAAAAAAATATTATCATGCTGCCCATCTACTATTCCCATGTTTGCAATTATTTTGAATTCACGATGGTCATTCTGCTAGTAATAATATTTGGCAGCTTTTACATTTTCTTATTAGGAATTTTGTCCTGGCATCTTACTAAATTTATCCTAATGGCATGCAGAACTATATATGCTTATTCTGGTCTCAGTTATGTGCTTCTTTTCCTATTATTTTGTAATAGCTTTGTTATCAAGTAGCCATGTACGTTGATTGATATTCACCAGCCTTGCAAGTTCTCTGGCTACTGTTTCTTCTTTTCATTGAATGCTTTGGATGCCTACTGCAAATCAGGGAAAGAGCTGCTGGTTTCGAATAAATCTCAGACCTCGACTCAAATGCACTAAGGTGCTTCCAGTTACTCATGCACTTAGGCGTTTGATCTGGAACTGGGGGTGCAGATCTAAATTTTCTTTCTTGAGTCCTGTAGAGCAGAAATTCATCCATTTCACCATTTGCTGTTGAAATGTAAAAAGCCCTCTTTCCTTCCTTTGCAACGATGATTTAGTATTTTCCTTTTCTTTTTCGACGGGAAGATTAAGTACTCAGTATTTTTCTTACGGTTTAAGTTTAATCGATTCTTGAGTATGTTCCTGTAGTTTGTAAGATTTAGGATCCTTGAATTGCATCAGCATGTTTTAGGAGGTGGTTGAGTTCACATATGCCCTCGTTGCTACCTACACTACAGTTAGGCATGTCTAGACACCTTAAATGTTGTAAATATGCAAAAAAAAAAAAACATTTCTTTCTTAATTTTTCAGCTCCAAGTTCAGTTCTGTATTAGAATTTAGAAACAAAGAGTGTGTGTGTTCCTGTTGATATGCACTAGCTGCAGAGCTGTTCTGTTATGCTAAGTGGAGTCGAGCTATAAGCAGTAATCCTCTAGATGTCATCTGTCTCAACACTCATATGTATTCACAGGCCGGGTTGGTTAGTTTTTTTTTTTTTTTTTGACAGCTGGGCTAGTCAGTTTGTATTTGAAACAATGATGATTCAGCATTCTTCTTATGGGTCAAGTATATATCTTATTGTATGTAGCTTGTAAGATTTTGGATCCTCATTTGCACCACGATGTTATAGGATGTGGCTGAGTTCAGATATTGTATGCAATCGTTGCTTCCTGCACTATTAAGTTAAGGCAGGATTAGGCTCATTAAATTCTTGTAAACATGCAAAAGTTGGTTCTTTCTTGATGTTTCTGCTCCAGGTTCAGTTTTGTATTAGAATCAGTGAGCGTCTAATCCTGTTGAACTCACTGCTATTTTAAAATGCACGATATGTTCGTTAATTAGCTCATAGTTTTAGGCTTTTAGCTGTCTGTTCTTCTTTAGTTGTTGTGTCTATTCCGACAACAGCCTCGTGTGGCTGGGATGATGACGCGAAGCCGTACGGTGGCTACTTAAGTCACCGGTTGTATGTAGTCCGATCTGCATCCATCGGCTGAGATTCAACCACTTGTTGACGGCCTTTTACTGTATCGGCTCACGTCCCTGTTGTGGCCTTCTTTTACTTCTAGACTAGATAAACATTTCCTTTATACAGGCATCGGATCCCTTCTTGAGAGGCATCAAATGTAAATGGGTTGTGAGCCCTAGCCGCCACTGCGATCCCTCTGAATCCAAGGCTAGTTTCGTCTGAGTTCTATGTGTTTCTTGTTCTTAAGTTAGTGAGAGCCTGTCAATTGGTATTAGTGGCCAACTGTCCTCGGTGGCGTGTTGGATTGTGGCAAGGTGCAGTTCGGCTAGCCGGTAAAATCGTCGCACCTTGACCCACGATTCCGGGGGCGGTGACACAATTGTGGCGGTAGAATGTTTGAGTGTAGGTTAGGAGGGGGCGTGGTTACTGAAGAACCCTTCTTCAGCGGTAAATCCCCACCCGCCCTCTACGGTGCACTGCGGCGGAGGGCATTTGCGTCGGTGTTCAACGGGGGCTGGATTTTGTTGTGCAGGTACGGTTGCCACTTGGTGGTTGTACAATTCCCTCCTTGCCCTCCCGGATCTTGTTCATTAGGTGAGAAAGTGCTTTGTTTTCCTTAAAACCCTATTTGCACTATGGATGTATGGCACCACCCTCGTATTCGACGGACACAGATCATCTTGATCTCAAATCCTTACGATTGGATGTCCGACAACTCCAACATCATCGTACCACTGACAAGCAGGAGTTCATCGAATTCACACAATCGGTCAATCAGAATTTTGCAGACCTACAGAGCAGTTTCTCCAAGATCCAATTAAGCTTTGATCGTTTCTTTGCTAAACAAACCAATTTGGGCAAACGTTTGGCAATTGATGGACCTCCTGGAACGCCTGAATTATTGCGTACATATAGAGAAATTGGAGTTTCACCAGGTCAAGGTAGCATCAACCAAACTCTGAATAAACCCCGGGGGTGGTCACTAGGGGTACATGACTAGGCATGCAAGGAGCAGCCAGCAGAGCAACAGGCAAAACACCCATAAAGACATCCACATTATAGGCAACTAGCCAACACTACTCGGCTAGCTGACAAAGCTGAAACCCCACTATATTTGTCTGAAGAAGAAGCTGTTGAGACTGGCAACAAAAACAAGAGGCACAGGAGCAATAGCCCTCAGGAAACAAGAAGAGGAATTGTCAGTGTTAAACCAGCCAAGCTCAACATACCTTAATTTGTTGGAGAAGATACTCAACACTGGATACAAACAATTGAACAATACTTTGACACTGCTAGAACACCTCTTGAGCAAAGAACTGAATTTGATGCCTCTTAAGTCTTATCTAAAAGGAACTGTAGTCCAGTGGTGCAGCGGCACAACCTTTAATGCTCAAACTCATCCTTGGCACAGATTCTGCAGATATCTAGGAGACAGATTGCACACAGTTCTATTTGTGCCAGTGTGAAGAATTTTCATGCCATGCAAATTGGAACAGTGAGCGAGTACATTGAGAAATTTGAAAGAGCTCTGAAACTAATGAGAAGGGACAACCCCAGCTTACTTGATCGTTATTATAAGAACTGCCACATTCTATAAGAACTGCCACATATATGTATAGTCGCGTGGTATTCGTGTAGGGCATAGGAGAGTTGGACAATTCGATCCACTCATATGCCACTGTGTGGTGAAATCTTGGACAATGTCGTCTTGGCTGAATCGCACGGAGCTGAAAACATAGAGCCTTAATGGTCCGCTCATCAAGAGTAGCTCTTTGTTCAGTGGTCCCTAGTTTCATTGCTCATCTAAGGGCTCATCTTCTTTATGTTCCTATGAATCGAATTACCAATACATCCCATTCCCCCACTGGATTACGCTATGTGAGAGTTAGTGTCAATCACCCTACTCGATCTTGGTGCTCACTTCTTGCACTTTGCTACCCTATTTCAGCTCCCCTACCAACTAAAGGTGATCCAGCTACATGGGTAATAAGCTAGTTATTTATAGTAGGTCAGCTTGTGACCAACGATGCATGTGGCCATCTCATCATCATTGCTTCACCAAACATCACATGTCAACTGTTGTGTTCATTTAATTTTACTGAGTGTGGTGTAATAATTATTTTAATTTAGCATCATTGCTTCACCCAACCCAAACTCAGTCTGAGCTAACCAGACGGGTTCTGAGCAACACACATGAGTACATGCAATTGTTCAGAGGGAAAAACAAAGTGTCCAAAGCATGCAATTGGGAGCCACCGGCACAAGATATGGTCAAAATTAACCTAGACATGGCCTTTACACCGGGTGAATCATTTGCCACTTGGGGTGTGGTGGTTAGGGACGATACTGGCGTCGTTCTCATGGCCCGAGCAGGTAGGTCGACGGAGCAGGTTGCTGACCCGTTTGGTGCAAAGGTAAACGCGATGGCTAAAGCTATGTCACTGGCGGCTGATGCTGGTGCTCTTCGTGTGATCTTCGAAACCGACTCCCATCTTCTAATGACGCGATGGATCTTACTAAGGTCGACCCTTCGCCATATACAGCTATTATCGAGGACATGAAGTTCCAGCTTAAAAAGATGTGGTTCTCTAAGCAAATTGTTTCTGTGTGTCGCTGTACTGCAAACTCTGTTGCGCATGAACTAGCCAAGTTAGCTTGTCTTCTTCCGTGAGCTGTGTATTGTCCACATTTGTAACACTCAAGGCATATCCAAATATGAGCAACCCTAAGCGGATTGTTGCTAATAAACCATTGATGGAGGCCGGGGACGGCAACGCAAGCGGAGACGAGGCGGCGCTGCTCATGCGAGATCCAGCGGCCTCGAGTTGGGTTCCATGGACGGAGGTACGGACAAGACGATGGACAAGAGGGACGGCGAAAAATTGTCGAAATGGGCGATTAAGAAGAAAAAGTTGCCATGCTATAGATATGGTGAACCGGGTCATTTTTTGGCACAGTGCACTGCAGAGTTATGTGACTATTGTAGTAGATCGCAGCATGTGTCCAGTGACTGCCCACTTCTGTCTGGACCTAAGCCGGCGGTGAACATTTACGGGGTTTGTTGTCAAGAGCTTATGTTTTTTGAGTCTCCTGATGTGGCACCAGTGACGCATGTGCAGGAGAGCTCTTTCCCTACTGTTGTTAGGGTCACCAATGGGGTTTTGACAGAGGCGCGGATTGTGAGACAGTTGCAGGATCTGGTACCAGGTAACCACCAGTGGGATCTTGTCAAGTTGGAAGCCCAGACTTACAAGGTTGATTTTCCCACTAAGGAGGATCAGGTACATACTCTTAAGTACGGCATGTGCAGAGTGCAGAGTACAAATGTCATTCTAGCTTTTGATGAGTGGAAGGAAAAAGAGCCCGAGGGTACACCTCTGGAGAAGGTTTGGGTTCGCTTCTTTGGTGCACCACGCAAGTATATTAACCACTTTCTGATAGCTTGGAGTTTGGTATCCATCATTGGGAAGACGGAACAAGTGGACATGCCTTTCACTCGGGCGCATGGTGCAGCACGGCTTCTTGTTAGTGTAACCAGCGTGGAGTTTATACCGGACGTGGTCAAGTGGACACGTGCCGGTGTCACATATGTGCTCGAGCTCGAAATTGAGGATACCCCGATACCTCAGGAGGGTGATGAGATTACAGACATGGACACGACTGAGGGAGGTGGTGCACCCGGTAATCAGGAGAAGGGGACTGAGAACACTCCACGTGAGCCGACTTCGGGGCCGGGGTCGCACAGTGCGGCTGCTACTCCTGCCAAGGAGACACCTCCTCCCACGACTCCAATGAACACACTTCGTTTTGGTTCTTTTGGAGCGCGATCTGCCCCTAGTCGGTTATGGAGCAACCGAGTAGAGGCGGATGATCCAGAGGAGCTTGAGTTACCACCAGTGATGCCCCATGTAGTTGTTTCTCCTCCATCCCCGAGGAGCGTCTACGAAGCTCACATTTCAGATGGTGATGCACCGCTGGTGCGTGGGGAGGAGGGCGACGGGCAGGTGGACCGCGATGTATCTTCACCCACGCTCATCTCTCGTCCTTTGGTGGAGGGGCGTGGGATGCAGGCCCGCGACAACCCCTCACCGAAGGTCAGCCCCAGGCGACATGGCCAGATGAGCAGGTAGGAGGCTTGCAAGTCTTCTTCTCCGATGTCTTCACCTCGTCACGATGACCGCATAGGAGAGAACGAGATTGCTGAGCAGGTGGCTCCACGGTCTCCATCTCTCCTTTCCCCGGTTGGGGATACTTGCTTGACCGCATCTTATACCTCATCTTTGGCTCTCCAGGAAAAGCGCTGGAGCGAGGTACTCACGCCACGGGAGAGGACTACGCAGGAGTTGGATGCTTTTGGTGGCTTCGCGGATCCGGTCACGGCTGGCCGGCGTGTCAGCGGACGGATCCAGGGTCAGCTAGATGCGGACGAACTGCAGTTAGCACGCGCCAAGAGGGCGGCCATGCTTCGAGATGTCGGGGCAGCTACAGGTATGTCTTTTGATAAGAGTCGTTCAATTTTGCATTTTACCGAACATGAAATAATTGATAAGGCAAAAGACCTGGGCATTATTTTGGGTTCGACTGAAAAAGAGATAGCGAAATCGGTTAATGATCTATTAGACTTAGAAGCAGAGAGGGCTGCTGAGATAATACGGAATCTAGCATCAACTAAACCCATGAATGATTCTGACATGAGCAATCTAGGAATTGTGGCACTAGAAAAAATTTGTAACGACCTTCTACCTAGTGAGGAGGCCGAAGAAGAGGAGGGTCTAGAGAATATAAACATTGTGGAGCCTCTAATGATGGAGGGCAATGATATGGTTTCAAATGATCCTAGGTGTCCAAAGGGGGATGAGGAGAAGCCCAAACGACCCTGGACACGGAAAATTTATCCTACTTCGACGGTTCGTAGAAGTGCTAGGATTAAACATAAGAAAAAAATTCCATGGTGAATCATGAAAGGAATCTTTTGGAATAACAGAGGTCTACTTGACTTGGCTAAACGCAGGTTTTTGGCTGAGACAACGATAGAGCATCATCTAGATTTTATTGCTCTTCTAGAAACACGACGAGATAATTTTACCTCACAGTTCCTCGGAACGCTGTCCGGTGGATTGATTTCGACTGGCACATCCTACCTCCTAGAGGAAGATCTGGTGGGATCTTACTAGGGGTCCGATGTGAAACAATTGAGGTTCTTAACGTGGTGCGGGGAGATTTTGCGGTTAAGTTTCGGGTGAGATCAAAATTGGATGGCTTCTGATGGTCTCTGGTGGCTGTATATGGAGCAGGACAACCTGAACTAAAACCAGACTTCCTTGCCGACTTGGTGCGGATTTGTGGTGATGAAACTTTGCCAATCCTAGTCGGTGGGGATTTTAATATAATCCGTAGGAGAGAAGA
The DNA here is from genome assembly GCA_902687465.1 of Secale cereale. NCBI lineage: Eukaryota > Viridiplantae > Streptophyta > Magnoliopsida > Poales > Poaceae > Secale > Secale cereale. The sequence goes on along the minus strand of LR738710.1, from coordinate 853,984,140 downwards.
AAAGAACAATGACAATTTTGATGGGCGTTGGTCCATGATGTTTAACATGATTATCGAGAGTCTTAATTTGAGAGAAATTGAACTCACCGGTAGACAATTTACTTGGGCCAATTCGTTGCCCACTCCGACTTATGAAAAGTTGGATCGGGTACTCGCCAGCGTAGAATGGAAACAAAAATACCTTTTGGTATCGGTTCATGCTATGCAGAGAGCAATCTCAGACCATACACCTCTCTTTGTAGATTCGGGAGAGACTACACACGTCGTGAATAAGACGTTTTTTCTTTCGAACTCAGTTGGTTCGAGAAAGAATAGTTCATGGATATTATTGCACATGAATGGGCTGTGCCAGTCATTGGACGTACCAATATTGAGAGATGGCAAAATAAGATACGGCATCTGAGACAGTTTTTGCGAGGTTGGGCCAGAAATGAGAGTGGAATTTATAGACAAGAGAAAGAACGATTAACTCAGCTAATCGAGGTGCTAGATTTAAAAGCCGAAAGTAACCTCCTTACAACTAGTGAGCAGAACTCCAAGTCCGAAGCTGAACAAGGCTTACGAGCTCTTCTTAGAGAAGATGAGCTTAAGTGGGCATTGCGTGCTAAAGTGCTAAAGGTTGTCCAAGGGGATGACAATACGTAATTCTTCCATATGATTGCGAATGGTAAACGTAGGAAGAAAAAATTATTCAGCTTGAATAGGACGAGGGGACAATTGTAGGGCATGAAAATTTGAAAGCTTATATCTCTAACTACTACAAACAACTTTTTGGGCACCCGGAAGCAAGCACGGTTACCCTTGATGAAGATGTGGTTGGAGATATACCTAAGCTTCAGGATGAGGAGAATGATATTTTATCTTCACCTTTTACTGAGAAGGAGGTGTTGGATGCCATTTCACAAATGAAGCCGAATAAAGCACCGGGACTAGATGGGTTTCCAGCTGAATTCTATAAGAAATGTTGGCATATCATTAAAGATGACCTTATGCCTATGTTTCATGATTTTTTTTAATGGACATCTGGAGCTGTTTCATCTCAACTTCTGCATGATTACGTTGTTGCCCAAGAAAGAAGAAGTTGTCCGAATCGAACAATTTAGGCCAATATGTCTTCTCAATGCGAGTTTAAGATCTTTACAAAGGTCGGTACTAACAGATTGACACAGATTGCTCATTCTGTGGTACAACCGAGTCAGTCAGCTTTCATGCCAGGACGACACATTCTTGAAGGAGTGGTCGTTTTACATGAAACACTCCATGAAATCCATTCGAAGAAACTAGATGGGGTTATCTTCAAAGTGGATATTGAGAAGGCATACGACAAAGTTAAATGGCCTTTCCTTTAGCAGGCTATGCGCATGAAAGGCTTTTGTGAGGCTTGGCGGAACCAAGTGGGTTCTCAAGTCCAGAAGGGCAGTGTCGGTATAAAGGTCAACGATGATATTGGTCAATATTTTCAAACACATAAGGGCTTGAGACAGGGTGATTCAATGTCCCCACTATTATTTAATATAGTGGTTGATATGTTGGCCATCCTTATTGGCAAGGCCAAACAGCATGACCAAGTGGGGGGTCTAGTTCCTCATTTGGTCAATGGAGGGGTGTCCATTTTACAGTATGCTGACCACACTGTCCTTTTTTTGAACATGATATTGCTAAAGCGCGTAACATGAAACTTATACTTTGCCTCTTCGAACAATTGTGTGATCTAAAGATCAACTTTCACAAGGGTAAGCTATTTTGTTTTGGGAAGGCCAAAAATGACCAAGACACATACAAACAACTGTTCGGGTGTGAATTGGGGTCGTTGCCCTTTAGTTATTTAGGCATACCAATTCATCATCGTAGGCTATCCAATAAAGAGTGGAAATGTATTGAAGATGGCATTGAGAAAAAACTAAGCTGCTGGAAGGGCAAGCTTATGTCTTATGGTGGTCGGCTAGTGCTGATCAATTCGGTACTGGCTAGTATGCCGATGTTCCTTCTCTCTTTCTTCGAAGTCCCGAAAGGGGTTCGAAAGAGGCTGGATTTCTTCAGATATCATTTCTTCTGGCAGTCAGATGAGGCCAAAAGAAAATACCGATTGGCGAGATGGGATATCCTTTGCCGGCCAAAAGACCAGGGGGGTCTTGGTATTGAGAACTTAGAAATCAAGAATAAATGCCTTATGAGCAAGTGGCTCTACAGGCTGGAGATGGAACCGGAGGGCATTTGGGCCCAGATCCTTCGAAATAAATATTTACAGTCGAAAACGCTTGCTCAGGTTACCATAAGACCAACTGACTCGACATTCTAGAAAGGGCTTATGAGAATGAAAGATTCCTTCTTTCGTAGGGTCAAATTCTTGGTCCGCAATGGGGTGTCAACAAGATTTCGGGAAGATGCGTGGTTAGGAGATACACCACTGGCTGTATAATATCCCACCTTATATGACATTGTACAACGCAATGAGGATTATGTAGGCACAGTGTTCCAAACGACTCCCTTGAATATCCAGTTTAGGCGAGCGTTAGTTGGTGTGAGGTGGACAGCTTGGTTGCACTCGGTCCGAAGATTGATAGATGTTCAATTATCGGACCAGCCGGATTCGATATTTTGGAAACTAGCTAAGAATGGGGTCTTCACCGTCAAATCTCTATATACATATTTGATTAATTCTGGTCCAATCTCAAGATCGTTACATATATGGAAGATTAAGGTTCCCTTGCGTATTAAATTTTTTATGTGGTTTGTTCAAAAGCAAGTAATACTCATCAATGACAACTTAATCAAGAGGCGATGGGTAGGTAGTCCCCGTTGTTGTTTTTGTGATCATGATGAAACAATACAACACTTATTCCTTGACTGCCCACTGGCCTAATTGCTTTGGAGAACCATTCATATAGCCTTCAACATTAATCCTCCAGTTGACATTGAATCGTTGTTTGGAACATGGTTAGCTGGGGTTGAACATATTACTGTAGCTCGTATTCGGATTGGAATATGTACGCTTTTGTGGGCTATATGAAACTGTCGAAATGATTTGATTTTTAACAGACAACAAAATTTAACTTTCTTGCAGGTTATCTTCGGAGCTACCACATGGATCCGTGTGTGGTCTTTACTCACTCCTATGGACTTCATGGAGTCTCTGGTTACTGGGTGCAACCGGTGGGAGATGGTAGCACGGACTTTATTCAATCGGTTTGGATGGCGGTCGCATAACATGATAGGAGTCTAAGGAGCTTATCCTTATTTTTGCATTACCGGTTATGTTTTTGGAGTGTTTGTACTCTTTTTATTTGTTTTGCTCCGCTTGCGAGTTATAATAATAACTTTATGCCTTTATACTACTTTGAGACTTTTTAATAAGATGACTGCATGCATCATTACGATGTAGAGGCCGGGGCAAGCCTCCATTTCAAAAAAAAAAGATGTAGGGGGAGAGCAGCGGCCGTGGCAGCCTACTCGGCCCGACCGCGACTAAGTCAACCTGCCTTCGTGGCACCTTTTTTTGCCAACTCAGCCTGATGGACGGGTGCAATCAGTTAAAAACGTCATGAAAGCAATTAGCATTTACTGTCGGTGTTTTTTCTGCCAAACGTTGCGTTCGATGCAGTTTGTCATCCAAACTATTGTGATGTTTTTTTTTTTGCTTATGACTCCTATATTACAGTGGTTTTATGGATTTAACTCTATTATTAAAACGGGCATGACCAATTTCGAGACGGTTTAATCAGTCTATGAGTCCAAATTAGTTACGTATATACTAAGCACACATGCCGTGAAATTAATTAAAAAAGAAAAGTACACATACTGTTAGAATTCGGCCCATTATTTGGGGCAGCCCAATAAGCAAATTCTGAAATCTCAAATGTGCCCATGTTTGTGGCAGCTCACTTGCTAGTGGAGTGGGGAGTGGGAGCTAAAGTTTAGTCCCACCTTGGAAGTTGGAGGAGATGTACACCACCTTATAAGGTGGAGTGTTCTACCACTTGTAAGTGAGTGAGAACAGGAGAGCCTCTCGTGCACTCCTCCTCCGACGACGACGACGCCGCACGCACGCACGCACGCACGCACCGTCCGCCCGAAAACGTGACAGATAACCGACCCGAATGCGCGCGACGTGGACTCTCGTTCCTTGCGCCGCCACCGTAGTCTACTCCATCCCGAGCGCCGGCGTGCTCGCTGCTTCCACCACGGCTCGTCTACCTGCTGCTGCGGCGGTTCGCCACCGACGCCGTCTTCGACCGATCATCACCAACGTTGTCATCAACAACATCGCCACAACGGGCACCGCTGCTTCATCTGCAAACGCTCGGTACGTGCGCAGTGTCTCTGTTCGTTGTCTAAACATGTTTAGTGTATACGTGTTTAGCGATCTGTTGCTGCTATTCTGCATGTTGATTAGTACATCCACTGTATTGGAGTTTCACATGTTAGTAGCTGCTGTCGTCATGTTTAATATGCTGGAATTAATCATGGAAAAGATGCCTAATTATCCAACAATCCAAAAACCTAATTGTAGGCAATTTCTTAATTTATCAATGGCTGGATTTACCGATGCGATGAAACCGGATAAGTTTACCGGGGTGAACTTCAAGAGGTGGCAGATTCAGTGCCAACTCTGGCTTGAGGCCCTGAAGATCTGGGAGGTCAGTAAGGGCAAACCTGAAGGATCTATGTCTGAGGAAGATCAGACTAAGTTCAAGGATGCCACTACTGCCTTCAGAGGCTGTGTTCTGAGTGTTCTTGAGGGTCGTCTGCGAGATGTGTATATGCACATAACAGACGCCAAAGAGCTCTGGGATGCACTGGATGCTAAATTCGGTGCAACCGATGCAGGCAGTGAACTGTATGTCATGGAGAGCTTTAACGACTACAAGATGGTGAACAACAGTGGAGTAGTCGAACAGGCTCATGAAATACAGGTCATTGCAAAGGAGCTTGAACTACTAAAGTGCGTCCTACCTGACAAGTTTGTGGCTGGGTGCATAATTGCAAAGTTGCCTTCTTCGTGGAGGAACTTCGCCACAACGCTCAAACATAAGGGACGGGAGATACCGGTTGAAAACCTGATAGCGTCTCTTGATGTTGAGGAGAAAGCTCGGGCTAAGGACGCTCATGAGAGAGGTGTTGAGGGTCAGTCTAGCGCCAACATGGTGCAGAAAAACTCACACTACAAGAACAACAACAGCAACAAGAAAGGGAACTACAAGCCTCCGACAAATGTGCCTATCAATACTACTTCCTTCAAGAAGAAGAAGAAGCCGAACAAGCTGTCCAGACTAGGGTATTACACCTGTGGAGTAGTCGGCCACTTTTCCAAGGACTGTCCAGACCGTGCAGACCGGAAGAAGAATGTCAACGTCGTGACCGCTAGCGGTGCTGATGGGTACGGTAATTTACCGTTTGTGCTTTCAGCTTTTCAATCTCCAAGTTGGTTGGTTGATACGGGTGCTAATGTTCATGTGTGTGCTGACATCTCTATGTTCACTTCTTATCAGGTCGTCCGAGATTCTCCCGTCATAATGGGGAACGATTCGCATGCTACTGTTCATGGTGTTGGCACGGTAGATCTGAAGTTTACTTCGAGAAAGATCGTGCAGCTGAGGAACGTGCAGCATGTCCCTACTATAAACAAGAATCTCGTTAGTGGCTCCCAACTCTGCAGAGATGGGTTTAAAGTAGTATTTGAGTCCAATAAAGTAGTTGTGTCGAGATTTGGACAATTTATTGGTAAAGGCTATGAGTGCGGAGGCTTGTTCCGCTTATCACTTTCTGAGTTTTGTAATAAGTCGGTATACCATATTTGTGACAATGTTGATTCGGATGCTAGTGTTTGGCACTCTCGTTTATGTCATGTTAATTTTGGTTTACTGTCTCGGCTTTCCAGTATGAGTTTAATTCTGAATTTCACTATTGCCAAAGGTTCTAAGTGCCATAGTTGTGTGCAATCAAAGCAACCTCGGAAGCCTCACAAGGCAGCCGAGGAGAGAAACTTGGCACCTCTAGAACTCATACATTCTGATCTGTGTGAGATGAATGGTGTGTTGACAAAAGGTGGAAAGAGATATTTCATGACGTTAATTGATGATGCTACTAGATTCTGCTATGTTTATCTGTTGCAAACTAAAGATGAGGCATTAGACTACTTTAAAATCTATAAGGCTGAAGTTGAAAATCAATTAGAGAGAAAGATCAAACGTCTTAGGTCGGATCGTGGTGGAGAGTATTTTCCCAAAGTATTTGATGATTTCTGTGAGGAACATGGTATTATTCACGAGAGGACGCCTCCCTACTCGCCCCAGTCAAACGGGGTTGCTGAGAGGAAAAACCGCACGCTGACCGACTTGGTGAATGCCATGTTGGACACTGCTGGTTTATCTAAGGCATGGTGGGGGGAGGCTTTATTGACTTCATGTCATGTCCTGAATAGAATTCCGAACAAGAATAAAGATAAGACCCCTTATGAGGAGTGGGCTAGGAGAAAACCATCACTTTCTTATTTGCGCACTTGGGGATGTTTGGCTAAGGTCAACGTTCCAATTCCCAAGAAACGCAAACTCGGACCAAAGACAGTGGATTGTGTCTTTCTAGGCTATGCACAGCGTAGCGTTGGCTATAGATTTTTAGTGGTTAAATCTAAGGTACATGATATGCATGTTGATAGTATTATGGAATCCCGTGATGCAACATTTTTTGAGAATATGTTTCCTATGAAAGATATGCATAGACCAGCTAGATTTTCTTCTGAGCTCATTCCTGAATCTAGTACATCTAGTGATTATTCTGAACAACCACATGTTGAGGAAATCCATGAGAAGGATGACAATGAAGCTCCCAAGAGGAGTAAGAGACGGAGGGTTGAAAAATCCTTTGGTGATGATTTCATTGTGTACCTTGTGGACAATACTCCCACGTCCATTGCAGAGGCATTTGCATCTCCTGATGCAGATGACTGGAAAGAAGCTATCAATAGTGAGATGGACTCGATTCTTTCCAATGGAACTTGGGAGTTATATGAACGACCCTATGGTTGCAAACCAGTGGGTTGTAAGTGGGTGTTTAAGAAGAAGCTAAGGCCTGATGGTACTATTAAAAAGTACAAGGCACGGCTTGTAGCCAAAGGCTACACTCAGCGAGAAGGCGAAGGTTATTTTGACACCTATTCACCTGTTGCTAGACTGACCACCATTCGTGTACTACTTTCCCTGGCTGCCTCTTATGGTCTTATCGTTCATCAAATGGACGTAAAGACAGCTTTCCTTAACGGAGAGTTGGAAGAGGAAATCTATATGGATCAGCCTGATGGGTTTGTGGTAAAGGGTGAAGAGAGAAAGGTGTGCAAATTGTTAAAATCTTTGTATGGGCTGAAGCAAGCACCTAAGCAATGGCATGAGAAGTTTGACAGAACTCTAACTTCCACGGGCTTTGTCATTAATGAGGCTGATAGGTGCGTTTATTATCGCCATGGTGGGGGCGATACGGTTATACTGTGCTTGTATGTTGACGACGTACTGATCTTTGGTACAAGTATGAGTGTGATAACTAAAGTCAAGTGTTTTCTATCAAGTTGCTTTGATATAAAAGATCTAGGAGAAGCTGATGTAATTCTGAACATTAAGCTGATTAAGGATGAGAGTGGGATTACGTTAACGCAATCACACTATGTTGAGAAGGTCTTGAGCCGGTTTGGCTTTATAGACAGCAAGCCCTCTCCAACGCCTTATGATCCCAGCGTGACACTGCGAAAGAATAAGAAAGGACCGAGAGATCAACTGAGATACTCTCAAGTGATCGGTTCGCTCATGTACCTTGCGAGCGCGACACGACCTGATATCTCTTTTGCTGTGAGCAAGTTGAGTAGGTTCATGTCTAACCCGGGTACTGATCATTGGCATGCACTTGAAAGGGGCATGCGTTATCTCAACGGTACAATGAGCTATGGGATACACTATTCAGGGCACCCTGCCATGCTCGAGGGATACTGTGATGCCAACTGGATCTCAGATGTTGATGAGCTCTATGCCACAAGTGGATATGCATTTCTTCTTGGAGGTGGCATAGTGTCATGGAGGTCTTGTAAACAAACCATATTGACGAGGTCAACCATGGAAGCAGAACTTACTGCTTTAGATACAGCCACTGTTGAGGCGGAATGGCTGCGTGAGCTTTTGATGGACTTGCCAGTGCTTGAAAAACCATTACCGACGATCCTTATGAACTGTGACAACCAAACGGTAATTGCCAAAGTGAACAGTACTAAGGATAACGCGAAGTCATCAAAACACATTAAGAGACGTCTCAAGTCTGTCAGGAAAATGAGAAACTCCGGAGTGATAACTGTCACATATATTCAGACAGACAAAAACCTGGCAGATCCCTTCACGAAGGGACTATCGTGTAATGTGATAGAAGGTGCATCGAGAGAGATGGGTATGAGACCCGTGGATGTTACACCATAGTGGTAACCCAACCTATGTGATCGGAGATCCCGTGAATTAGGACCTAGGAAGAACAAGCTATTGGTTTAACTGAGGAGAGTTCTATGTGAGACCCTCTCTAGTGAAGATGCAGAACTCTTAAGTGATGTAAGGCAGGTTGGCAATATTGCCTTAATGTGTTCATGTTGGCTATTCATAGCAAAGATGCTGTCCTATCGAGCATTCTTGAAAGAACACACCTATATGAGTCCGACTGTCAAACGTCGCAGTCTATGAGATTTGGGTGATCTCTAGTAAACTCATGAAGAGACCAGGGAGTACGACGTATATGCTCCACTCGCGGGGTAGGCTACTGGCAGCCAGGTACTGGTTATGACTTTGAGTGAAGTCTGTTGGCACAAGCTTGCAATTCAAGGCATAGTCCATTGTTCAAGTTGCTGGCAGATGTAGCTTAAAGCTCTAGGCGGAAGTTCAACTTAACAGTCTCTGCTGAAACACTGGTATATAAACAAGTAGCGAGGATTGGCAAAACTCTAAATGGGCATTTGAGATCTGGTGGGGGATTGTTAGAATTGGGCCCATTATTTGGGGTAGCCCAATAAGCAAATTCTGAAATCTCAAATGGGCCCATGTTTGTGGCAGCTCACTTGCTAGTGGAGTGGGGAGTGGGAGCTAAAGTTTAGTCCCACCTTGGAAGTTGGAGGAGATGTACACCACCTTATAAGGTGGAGTGTTCTACCACTTGTAAGTGAGTGAGAACAGGAGAGCCTCTCGCGCACTCCTCCTCCGCCGCCGCCGCCGCCGCTCGCACGCACGCACCGCTGATGTCTACACACGCTTCTACTCTTGTAGACTATGTTGGGCCTCCAAGCGTAGAGGTTTGTAGGACAGCAGCAATTTCCCTCAAGTGGATGACCTAAGGTTTATCGAACTCAGGGAAGTAGAGGTTGAAGATGGTCTCTCTCAAGCAACCCTGCAACTAAGATACAAGAAGTCTCTTGTGTCCCCAACACACCTAATACACTTGTTAGATGTATAGGTGCACTAGTTCGGCGAAGAGATGTTAAATGGCAAGTGATATGGATGGCAAAACAAAGTAATATAATCTGTAATAAAAAGTGCAGCAAGCAAACAAGTGGTAAACGTGAGCACAAATGGTATTGCAATGGTGGAAACAAGGCCTAGGCTTCATACTTTCACTAGTGGCAACTCCCAACAACATTAACATAATCGAATCACATGATATTTCCCATAAAACATGCAAAGGGGACGCACTCGGAGGTCATTCCTTCGTGGTCAAGAGAGGACGAGAATTATGTAGGGCTACAAAAGCACACCTCAAAGTTCGTAGTTCTCAATCTAAGGATTTCCCAATGTCACCGCGGCCATCCAAAGAGAGTCCCACAATCACCACAACATATCTAAAGGATAGTCAAAGACAAGCACCAAGAGACTCTCAATCTTCAATCAACACACTAGAGAGGAAATCACTCATGAAAATATTGTTCTAATCCATGTCCAATAGACCGCTGTCACCTTGGTCTCGGGGATTATACTAGATAAAGACAAGTGAGTACATCAATCCAATACATAGAGGAAGGGGGAAATATCATGGGATCACCCTAGATTAACATAGCCAATGATCACAACGAAGATCACATCATGGGAGAGAGAATTGACCACATAGCTACTGGTAAGAACCTCAGCCCCGAGGAGGAACTACTCTCGCATCATGGAGGGAGGAAGCAACGTCGATGGAGATGAATCCGGGGGCACTTCCCCGTCCCGGCAGGGTGCCGGCGCAGGAATTCTGGTCCCCCGAAGCTTGATGGCGATGGCGGCAGAGATCGGAATCGCGTCTGGAGAAAAGGGGTCTGGAATCAGGGTTTCCGCGACACGGTGTAAATATATGCCAAAGGGGGGCATCAAAGGGGGTCAGGGGTGCCCAGGCGCCCCCCCGGCGCGGCCAGGGGGGCCGCGTGGGCAGGCCGCCTGGAGCCCCTGTGGGTCCCCTCCGGCCCTACTTTGGCCGCATGGAAGCTTCCGGAACGCTGATTTTTTATATAATTTTTCTGGATTTTTTCTGGCAGTTCTCGTAATGTGAAAACCTGAAATACAAAAACAGCCGAAAACAGAAACTGGCACTGGGGTGCACTGAGTTAATAGGTTAGTCCAAATATGATCAAAAGTGTATGGAAGTGTATAAATAACATAGCAATATCACCCAAAAGAGGCATGGAGCAAGCAGAAATTATAGATACGTTTTGGATGTATCAACATCCCCAAGCTTAATTCCTGCTCGTCCTCGAGTAGGTAAATGATAACAAGAATAATTTCTGTGGTGACATGCTATTAACCATATAGGACTTTTTCATAGTCATATGACAAAAGCTTACTGAGACAATGAATCTATAGTAATTAAGTTGCCTCATGAGAAAATCACAAAGAACTGAAAGTTTTACAATATGATACTGAAACATCAAATAGATTTGTAATGAACATGATGTGCAAATATGATAAAGTGATATCTAGCTTGCCCCCTTTAGTGAAGCAAAACATAAATGCAGGGACACCTCCAAGGTTTAAGTGATGACTAGATACAATGATTTCAAAATAAACGATATCACAATCATGCAAAAGACAATGCTACTTTGGGACAATGCACATTACACTCAGAATGACAATCATGCTCTCAGTAGTTGGTGCTTTTAAAAGAAGGTGGAGACTCTCGAACCGTGGCTTTTGTTGGCAAGGTTGAAAACCCGTAGTCGGAAACAAAGACAAAACATGTACCAGAGCTCTTGGTTTTAAAACAGAGGTAATATTTTTTTTAGATCATGCATGTTTCGTCAACGAATGCTAGCAGACAACTCAATCACTTCTTGAGATGGACAAGTTTCGAGGAACGGCTCCCGAATGAGGACGATCACATCCTCTTAATCTCCTTTGTTTATCACTGCCAAAGTTTTCTGATTTCTCATTAACAAAGCGTGAAGGAGGGTTTGTTTGTTATATTATCTTTTTTAGCCGGGCGCACTCAATGCCAGTTCCTTCTCGTATTATGGGTTTGCACATTATACATGCAATCCCGGGATGAAGCTTGTCCAACTTAAAAAGATCATGAATTAAGTACTACTTCCTCATGAACTTAAAACAGAGGCACAAAATAGGAATGCTTTTTCTTTGAATAATTTCGAGATGGTACATGCAAGTCTCCGATAGGAATGGCAGGTAAATACCATGTAGGAAGATATGGTGGACTCATATGGCATAACTGGATTAAAAGGATGTGGATGCACAAGCAGTCAGTCCGCTTAGTACAGGCGAAGGTTAGCAAAAGACGGGGAGTGACCAACTAAGAGAGCAATGACGGTCATAATCATGCAGAGCGACAAAGCAACATTGAATCAGGCATGGAAGTTATATCGCTACTCAGAAACAAAAGATCATCAAGGCTTGACAGACTTTCTTTACAGTCTTAAATATGCGTGAGCATACGCCAAGTCAATCAAAATAAATTCTTTGAAGGAAGATATTACTAAACCATACCACATCATAGGCAAACAAATCATGTTGGTACTCCAATAACACATTGGGAACCCCCCAGCTATTTGAGACTAACCATAAGAAAACATGAACTACTAGGCACCATTATGCACGTAGCATCTTTATCATAGACATATCAACCAATGCAACGAAAGCGAACTCTCTTAATAAGATAAACATGATAACTAAAGAGAGTTCAAGCAACCAACTAAACAAAAGCTCTTTAAAAAGATAAGCATGAAAGTTAAGAGCTAAGCATGATAGTAGCTATTAAAAGACAAAGAACACACACAGCAAAGATAGACATGCAAATTCTATGTTATGTTCTAGGTAGAAGTGGAGCGTGTTTCTCTCCCACATAAAGAAAGCTGAGTTCCAGCTCGTTATGAAAAGCTAAAGAAAACTAAAAGGAAAACTAAAACAAGACGCTCCAAGCATAGCACATAACACATGAAGTGATTAAAATATAGTGGAACGAAGGACGAACTGATAATGTTGATGGAGAAGGGGATGCACGGGGGCATCCCCAAGCTTAGACGCATGAGTCTCCTTGAATATTTCTTGGGGGTGCATGGGGGCATCCCCAAGCTTGAGCGTTTGACACTCCTGAATCTTTTTATCATCTTCCCTCGCACACTTGAAAACTCCCTTCATACATAACTCATCATAATCTGATTAGCGAGGTTAGTACCCATAATAAAATAATTGTTCCTTGCTGGAAATAAAGATATTCTTGAAGTTCTACTGTTTCTCAAGATTGCCAAAAGGTTTTTGCAAAGAAAAAGCAAGCTCTAGGTTTGCAAAATGAAGGAAAGGCAAAACAGGACAGAATCTGTGAAAAACAGAACAGCAGGTAGTAAATGATTTTTCCGGGGCACTTCTTCAACTCTAATCAAAAAACTCAAAACAGACGCACGAAAGACAATTATATAGAGCACGCTGCCGAAAAAATTCAGACCAAAAAGATGATCTGGTGATTTTATACGAATTTTTCTATCCAAGGACAGAATCTGTTTCCTGGACAGCACGTCACAACTTTTGAACTTTCTTGCAATCAGAGGCTAAACTTGGCACAAAGCTGAAAAATAAAGATACAATGATGTTGCTACAGTAGTAACAAACATCAAGACCACTAAAACTGAAAGTAAACATAACAAGGGTTGTCTCCCTAGAGCTCTTTCTTTATAGCCATAAAGATAGGCTTAAGACTTTAATGATGCTCTCGTAGGAATAAGAGCTGAAGAACAAAAGAGAGCATCAAGAAGCAAATACCAAACACATTTAAGCCTAACATGCTTCCTATGCATAGGAATATTGCAATAGAATAATTCATTGAAGCACAAAGCAACTAGCATAGGAAGGCAAAACAAGCATAACTTCAAAATATTCACCATAAAGAGAGGAAACTTCTTATTATTAAGATATTTAGAACCAAGTCTCCCTCTCTCATTATAAATTTCAGTGGCATCATGGATGAACTCAACAATATAAGCATCACGTAAAGCATTTTTACCATGATCCACATGCAAAAAGGTACTCTTACTCTCCACATAAGCATCATCTTTCTCATTGGTAATAGTGGGAGTAGGACTATCATAAACAACTTGAACACTACAGATTACTTGTGTATTAGGAGGGTGGTGTTCAACAAGGGAGTAATTCCCTCCATGATTATGACAAGTTTCATAAGGATAATTTCTCCTTATGTCATAGGTACCTTTATAATCACTATAGGTTGGAGTTATGACATCATCATAGTAGAGAAGAGCATTATCATTGCTAGCAACTATATTTGTAATCATGTTGTCTTTATTCTTACTAGCAAAAGAATTATCAATTATCACATCACTAGTGGGTAAAGGGTTTGCAATCCTATCATCCCCAAGCTTAGAGCTTCCCATATCATCACTTTCAGAGTTGGTACCAAAAAGATTTTCAAGATCATAAGTAGCATTATCATCATTTTCTCAATCACAATAAGTAACATGTATATCATAATCAAAATCATCTTCAATAGTACCTATGGACGTATCATCAAGATGATAATTAAGGCAATAAACTTCACCTTCTTCTTTAAACTTACAATCGTTAGGATAAAAGTTGATGGGAGGAATATGCTCAGGCCAGGTTGATACCCATTCTTCTTCTTTCTTGCTCCTCTTCCTCCTCCTCTTCTTTTTCTTCTTCTTAACCTTAGGAGGGAGTGGTTGGAGATGAAGCTTCTCCACATATCCTGGTTTATCATTAGAAACAATAGGGGAAACTTGGGAGAAACTCTCCTTTTTATTAGCAGAAATATAAGAGACATTTTTATACTTTGGTAAAGTTCCCTCCTTTATAATCTTACATATGTAATCATTTTCATGGCAATTAACAACACAATAGAGATGGCAATTTTGCAAAGTGTTTTTTATTCCTATGGCATTAACATCTAGCCATGAAGTCTTTTCTGATAACTCTTCACACATCAAAAATAACATAAGCTCATCATAAAGATCAGAGGTGATCATGTTATCACACAACCGGTTAACAGTTATGTTTTGAAAGTTCATGCATTGAAAATTAAAGTGACCCTCTATACGGCAAAGTTCAGAAGTAAAAGGATAAAGGTCACACAATTCTCTAGCAATTTCATTTAAATCTCTGACCCAAGTGATTGTTCTTTCATGCTTATGTTGCTTACAATACTTCTCTTCTTCAATCATAGGCCTTTCACAAGGTCTATCCACTCCACAAAAATTAACATGCTTATATAAAACTTCATTTTTAGGAATTGGATCATGCATGTTGCAATCATCATGAACAATTTCATTTTCTTTGCAAGTCTCTTTAAAAGGTTTATGATACTTGATCCAATCCTCCTTAGGCATATTAAGATGTGAAGCAAAAGATTTGAGGAAATCAACAAGGAGTTGAGAATCAAGCCCAAACTTAGCACTAAACTTATTAAAACTTGTAGTTTCAACAAAGGACTTAATGCAATCATACTCATAAATTATACCAGACTCTTTACCTTTGTCGATCTCCCAATCTTTAGTGTTGCGTTGAATTCTTTCAAGGAGTTCCCATTTAGCATCAATCTTTTTGTTTGTGAAAGAACCCATAGAGGAAGCGTCGAGCAAATCTTTATCCTGTCGAGAAAGCCTTGCATAGAAATTAGTAATAATCATATCTTTGGGGAGCCCATGGTTAGGACATTTTAGCATTAACGTTTTCAGTCTCCCCCAGGCTTGAGCTATGCTCTCTCCGTCACGAGGATAAAAATTATAAACATAATTCCTATTCTCATGGACTTCATGAAGAGGATAAAACTTGGAGTAAAAGAGAGACTGGATCTCTTCCCACTCCAGCAGGTGAGAGTCATTTAGTAGCCAATACCATTCCAATGCTTTTCCTTTCAGTGACAAGGCAAATAATTTCCTCATGACAAACTCCCTTGATACACCTGCAAGCTTAAATAATTAACATAGTTGTGACAGATATAGCAAGTGTTCACCGGGATGTCTGTCCCCTGCATAACGATCAGCCAAAACATAATCGATAATACCAGCAGGTATTTTATAGGGCACAATTTCAGTAGGGGGGAGCAACCACCACAGGTGTGGGGCGTCTTCCCGCAAGCAACGATCCAATAGCAAGGTTGTCCATAAGCATAACTAGTGAAATAAAAACAAGAAACAAAAAGATTTAATTGCAAGATCTAAAGATATACCTTCAAGCGCTCACCTCCCCGGCAACGGCGCCAGAAATAGCTTGATGTCTACACACGCTTCTACTCTTGTAGACTATGTTGGGCCTCCAAGCGTAGAGGTTTGTAGGACAGCAGCAATTTCCCTCAAGTGGATGACCTAAGGTTTATCGAACTCAGGGAAGTAGAGGTTGAAGATGGTCTCTCTCAAGCAACCCTGCAACTAAGATACAAGAAGTCTCTTGTGTCCCCAACACACCTAATACACTTGTTAGATGTATAGGTGCACTAGTTCGGCGAAGAGATGTTAAATGGCAAGTGATATGGATGGCAAAACAAAGTAATATAAATCTGTAATAAAAAATGCAGCAAGCAAACAAGTGGTAAACGTGAGCACAAATGGTATTGCAATGGTGTAAACAAGGCCTAGGCTTCATACTTTCACTAGTGGCAACTCCCAACAACATTAACATAATCGAATCACATGATATTTCCCATAAAACATGCAAAGGGGACGCACTCGGAGGTCATTCCTTCGTGGTCAAGAGAGGACGAGAATTATGTAGGGCTACAAAAGCACACCTCGAAGTTCGTAGTTCTCAATCTAAGGATTTCCCAATGTCACCGCGGCCATCCAAAGAGAGTCCCACAATCACCACAACATATCTAAAGGATAGTCAAAGACAAGCACCAAGAGACTCTCAATCTTCAATCAACACACAACAGAGGAAATCACTCATGAAAATATTGTTCTAATCCATGTCCAATAGACCGCTGTCACCTTGGTCTCGGGGATTATACTAGATAAAGACAAGTGAGTACATCAATCCAATACATAGAGGAAGGGGAAATATCATGGGATCACCCTAGATTAACATAGCCTATGATCACAACGAAGATCACATCATGGGAGAGAGAATTGACCACATAGCTACTGGTAAGAACCTCAGCCCCTAGGAGGAACTACTCCCGCATCATGGAGGGAGGAAGCAACGTCGATGGAGATGAATCCGGGGGCACTTCCCCGTCCCGGCAGGGTGCCGGCGCTGGAATTCTGGTCCCCCGAAGCTTGATGGCGATGGCGGCGGAGATCAGAATCGCGTCTGGAGAAAAGGGGTCTGGAATCAGGGTTTCCGCGACACGGTGTAAATATATGCCAAAGGGGGGCATCAGAGGGGGTCAGGGGTGCCCAGGCGCCCCCCCCCC
>LR738710.1:853939099-853967117 GCA_902687465.1 Secale cereale | reverse complement strand
CCCCCCCGGTGCGGCCTGGGGGGCCGCGTGGGCAGGCCGCCTGGAGCCCCTGTGGGTCCCCTCCGGCCCTACTTTGGCCGCATGGAAGCTTCCGGAACGCTGATTTTTTATATAATTTTTCTGGATTTTTTCTGGCAGTTCTCGTAATGTGAAAACCTGAAATACAAAAATAGCCAAAAACAGAAACTGGCACTGGGGTGCACTAAGTTAATAGGTTAGTCCAAATATGATCAAAAGTGTATGGAAGTGTATAAATAACATAGCAATATCACCCAAAAGAGGCATGGAGCAAGCAAAAATTATAGATACGTTTTGGACGTATCAACCACCCGCCCGTCTTGTCACGATGCGCCGCGGGTTGCGGGAATCTCGCCGTGCCGAGCTTATTTTTGTTGTACAGGAAAAACGTGACAGACGTGTCAACAGTTAGCCAATTCGGGTCGCTCCCGGATCGTGGGCTACCTGTAACCTACCCAAACGTGCGCGACGTGGACTCGGCCCACGTTCGCCTCCATTAGGGTTTTCCTGAGCCGCACTATATAAGTTGTGCACTGCCTGCGACGCAAACCACCGAGACCAATCTAGGGTTTTGCTACTCTCGTTCCTTGTGCCGCCACCGTAGTCTACTCCATCCCGGGCGCCGGCGTGCACCGGCGAACGGGAGAGCAGGTCTCCGGAACCACTCGCTCTTGTGATCCTGTACGGGAGAGGGCGAATTTGGTTTTTGGGAAGCGCCTCGCGCGACTGCTTGATGGCTTCTCGCCCCTCGTTGGTTACCCCAAGTGGAAGGTTGATATGTAGCGTAGCGGCAAATTTCCCTTGGCAAAGATACCAAGGATCGAATCCCATGAGACTCCGAGGGTCGACAAGTAGGTGTCAACGGCGCCAGAAACTTAGCGGTTGACGGGACCTGCACATAGATACAGATAACTTTGCTCCCAACGAGTACAGAGAGGTTGTCAATCCCTCCGGCCTTGTTGTTTACAAAGAATCAAACACAAGAGATAATAATGATAGCTATGACTGCAACTAGGAAATAAAAACAGGAAGTAAACAGAAGGTGTGATCAGCGGTGGTAATATGGACCGGGGTCCCATGATGTTCACTAGTGATGTCTCTCTCCCAAAAGACGATAAAACAGCAAAGCGAGGTAAACAAATTACAGCTGGGCAATTGACAGGATTATGTGCGTAAACCAATGCTAACTATGCTGCAAAGAAAGGTAGAGGCTCAAAAGCATGGGCGGTACACCAAGGCAAGTAGACTGAAATCCATCTGCATCTACTACTAATCATCCACCTTGAGATATCTATCCAGAACATCTCGCTGGTATTAAGTTGCGAATCCCACCCAAAGTGTAAACTCAAAGCAACGGACAACTGCATTAAAAGAACTTTGTGTAAAGTAAACAATCCTTGCACCCGCAAGTACAAGCACCGTTGTTTTCTCCCTTGTGGCAACAACACATCCCCTAGACTCATGTTTCTGTCACTCAAGCTAGTCATCAGGGGGCATGAACCCACAATCAAGCATAACGCTCCCTCTTGGAGTTACTACCTACTACTTGGCCAAAGCAATAAACAGCAACGGAAAACATGCAAGAATTACTCAAGAACAAAGATATAAAAGAGGTGAATCAAATATATTACTCAAACACAATCTGAACATAGTCTCATAATCCATCAGATCCCAGCAAACTCAGCAAAGCAACAGCAGAAAGATTACATATGTGCCTCGATCATGTAGGGCAGCTCACGAGGTCTAAACCATGAAGAGCAAAGAGGGGAGGAGAACATCACATAGCTACTGATCATGGACCCATGGTCAAAGGTGGACTACTCACGACTCATCCGGGAAGCGTCCATGGTGGTGGAGAAGCTCCCGGTGGTGGTTCTCCCCTCCGGCAGGGTGCCGGGAAGAGTTCTCCTGATGCTCCCGATCTTGGAAGCGCTGCGGCGGCGGAACAGAGGCGAGATCGCGAAAAAGGGTTCTGTCCTCGAGGGTTTCGGGATGAGAGGGATATATATGCGAAGGGGGGCAGCCAGAGGCGGAGCAGGGGCCCCAGGCGCCCCCCTGGCGCGGCCAGGGGTGGGGCCGCGCCAGGTGGCCGCCTGGGCCTCCCCTGGCTCCCCTCTGGCCCATCTTTGGTTCTTCGCGAAGCTTCCTGTACGCTGATTTTTCCTATATTTTTCCTGGAATTTTTGGAGCACTTTTAATATGGGGGAAACCTGAAATAGAAAAACAGCAGAAAACACGAACTGGCACTGTGGTGCACTGAGTTAATAGGTTAGTCCAAATATGATCAAAAGTGTATGGAAGTGCATCAATATCATAGCAATATCACACAAAAGAAGTATGGAGCAAGCAGAAATTATAGATACGTTTTGGACGTATCAACATCCCCAAGCTTAATTCCTGCTCGTCCTCGAGTAGGTAAATGATAACAAGCATAATTTCTGTGGTGACATGCTACCAACCATATAAGAACTTTTTAAGTAAAGCAATCAAGGCATGTAATTCAATTCAAGTAATAACAAGCAAGAGTCTATATTAGCATTGTAACAATCAACATAAGAACATAAAGGTGCAAGAGCTATCGCTGTCCGTGACTCGAATGTCTCCAAATGGTGTTTGCGTGCAAGAAAGGGGATAGGGATATACGAGAGAGTAAAACATAGTTTTTGTATTGTTGAGAACTTAATCTACTAATGTTTCACACTTGGTCTTCTTTGGAATCTTATCTTGACTCATCCCCAGACCACTAGCCAGGTACAAGTCAAAATGATCCACTCCCTTTCGATATTTTGAGCACTCATGCAATGGATGAGCGTAAGCAAGAAAGTTGACACTTTGGATGGCAAAGATAGAAAAATGATGAAGGGGGAAGACAAAAAAGGTGTGAAAGGCTCACATCAATGAGGACAATCATAGGCGAGAGAAAGCCAAATGATAGATATGATGTGAGGAGTAGGGATTGCCATGCAACGGATGCACATATGAGCTAAGGTAAGCTCTCCAATGGAACTAGTGGGGGTGCATCCAACTTGCTCGCTCAAGAAGATCTAGAGCTCTTTTGAGGAGGCCCATCATTGGAATATACAAGCCAAGTTCTATAGTGTGAAGGTCCCCACCTAGCTATATGCATGAATGATAATCTCTATGGAGTACAAGGTATAAGATGAAGTACGAGTGTGGATCTCTCACAAGGAATAGTAGTGTGCCCCCTTCTCTCTTTTTATTTCTTTTTCTCTTTTTTCTATTTTTTCTATTTTTTGTGGCCTCAATGGCTCTTTCTATTTAACTCTCATTTGTCCTCTTTGGGATCTTTTGATTTTGTCCTCTTTGGGATCTTTTCCTCACTTTAGGGGCAACACTCTATGTATTACAAGAAGTATAGAAGATCTTTCACACTTTACAAAAGTACTCAACATAAAGAAAATGAAACTATCATGATGTATGCAAATGTATGCCTCTGCCGGTGTAGCAGGATATGCAATGATACTAGCGCATCATGTAGCAATGATTAGGGCAAGGCCCAACTAGCATGCGGCTCATCGATCAAGCAAAAAGCATGTATGACATGAAGATCAAGTCATGAGAAGATGGATGTTGCATGGCAATGTATCTCGGAAAGGCTATGGAAATGCCTTGATAGGTAGGTATGGTGGCTGTTTTGAGGAAGGATATAATGAGGCTTATGATGACAGAGTGTATCGTGCCAAGGATTTGGATGCACCGGCGAAGTATGCGCCAACTCTCGAGGTGAGAAAGGGCAATGCACGGTACCGAAGAGGCTAGAAAAATATGGCTAGGTGGAAGTGTCAACTTTCGAATACTCACATTAGTCCGAAGAACTCATGCACTTATTATCGGTAACTCTCAATCTAATTAGGAGGTTCACAAAGAGACAAGTACCCCGAGGAGGAGTGTATGGGGGTTTGGTTATCCTTGCGCATCCTCGACTCATGGTACGTGAGTGTACTCTAATATTTGATCCCTCCAAAGATTAGTGATCCATCTAGTAGCTAAAGTTCTCAACTATTTTGTAGGTTTTCGAAAATAAACACGGATTGCCCAAAATACGACATCTATCACTAATAGGCTAAAGCTCTTGACACCAAAAGTTCAGACATTACTCATGGCAATACCTCAAAACAATTGCAAGTTACTACTAAAATTAAATAGCAACCTAAATTACCTACTTTAAGTTAAGACACACAACTCAGTGCAACAGGCAAACTCTCTTAACAAGATAAACATGAAAACTCAAGAGAGTTCAGCAACCAACTAAACAAAAGCTCTTTAAAAAGAAAAGCATGAAAACTAAGAGCTAAACATGACAGCAGCTATGGAAAGACAAAGAACACACACAACAAAGATAAGCATGAAAATCCTATGTTGTGTTCTAGGTTGAAGTGGAGCGTGTTTCTCTCCCACACAAAGAAAGTTGGGTTCTAACTTGTTATGAACAGCAAGCAAAGCTAAAGAAAACTAAAAAAGAAAAGAAACTAAGAGCAAGACGCTTGATGGGCCTCTAACCCCTCGTTGGTTACCCCAAGTGGAAGGTGTGAGATGCAGTGTTGTGGAAGTTTTTCCCTTAGCAAAGATGCCAAGGATTGAATCCCCAGAGACTCCTAGGTTCAACAAGTAGGTGTCAACTGCTAACGGCGCCAGATATTAGCAATCAAAGTGGACCTGCACACAGATACAAATAACTTTGCTCCCAACGAGTACAGAGAGGTTGTCAATCCCTCCGGCCTTGTAGTTCACAAAGGATTAAACGCAAATGATAGTAGTGATAGATAATGTTTGCAATAGTAGGTAATAGCGAAAAGTAAATAGCGAATGTGATCAATGATGGTAATATGGACCGGAGTCTCATGATGTTCACTAGTGATGTCTCTCTCCCAAAAGACGATAAAACAGCTATGTGAGGTAAACGAATTACAGCTGGGCAAATGACAGGACCACGAACGCAAACCAATGCTGACTACATTGCAAGAAAGGTTGAGGTTCAAAGCTTGGGCGGTACGCCAAAGTAAGTAGACCGAAATCCATCAATATCTACTACTAATCATCCACCTTGAGATATCTATCCAGAACATCTCGCTGGTATTAAGTTGCGAGCCCCACCCATAGTGTAAACTCAAAGCAACAGACAACTGCATTAAAAGAACTTTGCGTAAAGTAAACAATCCTTGCACCCGCGGGCACAAGCACCGTTGTTTTCCCCCTTGTGGCAACAACACATCCCCTAGACTCATGTTTCTGTCACTCAAGCTAGTCATCGAGGGGCATGAACCCACAATCGAGCATAACGTTCCCTCTTGGAGTCACTACCTACTACTTGGCCAAAGCAATAAATAACAACGGAGAACATGCAAGAATAACTTATGAACATAAATATAAAAGAGGTAGATCAAATATATTACACAATCACAATCTGAACATAATCTCATAATCCATCGGATCCCAGCAAACTCATCATAGCAACAGCATAAGGATTACATATGTGCCTCGATCATGTAGGGCAGCTCACGAGGACTAATTAGTGAAGCACAAGAACGGGAGGAGAACATCATATAGCTACTGGTCATGGACTCATGGTCCAAGGGAGACTACTCACAACTCATCCGGGAGGCGTCCATGGTGGTGGAGAGGCTCCCGATGGTGATCCTCCCCTCCGGCAGGGTGTCGGGAAGAGTTCTCCTGGTGCTCCCGATCTTGGAAGCGGCGGCGGCGACGGAACAGAGATGAGATCGCGAAAAAGAGTTCCCGTCCCGAGGGTTTCGAAGGACGCTCTAAATATATGCCAAAGGGGGGCACCAGACGGGGCTCGGGGGGCCCAGGCCCCCCCGGCGCGGCCAAGTGGGGGGGCGCGCCGCCAGGGCGCCTGGGGCCCTGGTGCCCCCCCCCCCCCCGGCTGTACTTCGGGCGCAAGGTAGGTTCTGGAACGCTGATTTTTATATAATTTTTCTGGATTTTTCCTGACAGTTCTCGTAATGTGAAAACCTGAAATACAAAAACAGTCGAAAACAGAAACTGGCACTGGGGTGCACTGGATTAGTAGGTTAGTCCAAATATGATCAAAAGTGTTTGGAAGTGTATAAATATCATAGCAATATCACCCAAAAGTGGCATGGAGCAAGCAGAAATTATAGATACGTTTTGGACGTATCAACGCTCCAAGCATAGCACATAACGCATGAAGTGAAAAAATATAGTGGAACGAAAGACGAACTGATAATTGTTGATGGAGAAGGGGATGCATGGGGGCATCCACAAGCTTAGACGCTTGAGTCTTCTTGAATATTTCTTGGGGGTGCACGGGGGCATCCCCAAGCTTGAGCGTTTGACCCTCCTGAATCTTCTTTTATCATCTTCCCTCGCACACTTGAAAACTCCCTTCATACATAACTCATCATAATCTGATTAGCGAGGTTAGTACCCACAATAAAATATTTTTTTCCTACTGGAAATAAAGATAATCTTGAAGATCTACTGTTTCTCAAGATTGCCAAAAGGTTTTTGCAAAGAAAAAGCAAGCTCAAGGTTTGCAAAACGAAGAAAAGGCAAAACATGACAGAATCTGTGAAAAACAGACCAGCAGGTAGTAAATAATTTTTTCCGGGCACTTCTGCAACTCAAATAAAAAAACTCAGAACAGACGCTCGAAAGACAATTGTATATAGCACACTGTAAAATAAATTCATATCAAAAAGATGATTTGGTGATTTTATTCGAATTTTTCTGTCCAAGGACAGAATCTGTTTTCTGGACAGCACGTCACAACTTTTGAACTTTCTTGTAATCGGAGGCTAAAGTTGGCACGAAGCTGAAAAGAAAAGATACAATGATGATGCTACTGTAGTAACAAACATCAAGACACAACAAAAGCAAAATAAAACCTAATTCGTTGTGGGCTGCCTCCCAAAAGCGCTTTCTTTTATGCCTTTAAGCTAGGCATGATGCAAAAAGAGAAGATCAAGTTTTATCAAGAGTAAGAGAATAGCTAGCCCGTGTAACGGACTCAAAAGGCAACTTAATCTTCTTTCTAGGGAAGTATTCCATCCCTTTCTTGAGAGGGAATTGGAATTTTATATTCCCCTCTTTCATGTCAATGATAGCACCAACGGTGCGAAGAAAAGGACGTCCCAAAATAATTGGACATGAAGGTTCACATTCAATATCCATAATAGTAAAATCAACGGGAACATAATTGTCATTGAAAATGATAAGAACATCGTCGATCTTCCCCAAAGGTTTCTTTACGGAAGAATCAACAAGACGAACACCAAAAGAACAAGGATCAAAAGGTTTCAATTCAAACATATCGTACATTCTTTTGGGCATAACGGAGGTACTAGCTCCAACATCACATAAAGCATAGCAAGAGAAGTTATTCAACTTAATTTTAATCATAGGATCCCAACTATCTTCTAGCTTTTTAGGTATGGAGGCTTCTACCCTAAGCTTCTCCTCCCTAGCTTTGATAAGAGCATTAGTGATATGCTCCGTGAAGGCAAGATTAAGTGTGCTAGTGTGGGGATCTCTAGACATCTTGTGAAGAAAACCAATAACTTCAGAAAGGGTGCAATTATCAAAATCAAGGTCACTACTATCAAGTAAAGTGGTAGTGGTGTCCTTTAGGCTCACTTGTTTGGTAGCTTCTATGGTCATAGGAGTTTCTTCTTCTACGGTTGAGGTCATAGCATCACCATTAATAGGTCCAATGGGACTAGGAGTGCATTGGGTGCTAAGAGTTTTGATATCCTCAACAACTTGAATAGTAGCAACAGTGTGGTGGGTAGGGAGGCTCTTAATTCTATCTTCTTCCTCCTTTTCTCTAGCCCATCTCTCTTTAAGTTTAGCCATCATCCTAATGTTTTCATTAATTTGCACTTGAATAGCATTCATAGGAGTGGTCTTCCTCTCCTCAAGAGGAGAAGTTCTAATTTTAAGCAACTCTACCTCATGGGCTAAATTGTCTACCTTCGAAGAGAGATTATCTAGTTTGTCTAGTTTTTCTTCTACACTCTTATTGAAGGCCTTTTGGGTAGTGATGAAGTCTTTAAGCATAATCTCTAGTTCAGAAGTGGAGTTCTTGGTGCTAGGATAAGCATTGTTGTTCCCATAGGAATTAGAAGGGAACGATCTAGGGTTGCTACCAAAATTACTCCTATAAGCATTGTTATTGAAATTGTTTCTAGAGATAAAGTTCACATCTACTTGATCTTGAGCAATCAAAGAATTTAAAGGAACATCATGAGGATCAATAGAAGATTGCTTGGAAAGTAGAGACATGATCAAGTCAACTTTTTCATTTAGGGAGGAAATCACCTCGACAGAGTTTACCTTCCTACCTGTTGGAGCGCGTTCGGTGTGCCATTGGGAATAATTGGTCATCATCTCGTCGAGAAGCTTCGTGGCAGCACCAAGTGTAGTTGACATAAAGGTTCCTCCCGCGGCCGAATCTAACAAGTTCCGCGAGGTAAAGTTCAAGCCTGCATAAAAAGTTTGGATAACCATCCAAGTAGTCAAACCATGAGTAGGGCAGTTCTTGACAAGAGATTTCATGCGTTCCCAAGCTTGGGCAACGTGTTCATTATCCAATTGTTTAAAATTCATTATGTTACTCCTTAGTTGGATAATTTTAGTAGGGGGATAGTACTTCCCAATAAAGGCATCCTTGCACTTGTCCCAAGAATCTATATTATTCCTAGGCAAGGATTGAAACTAGATTTTAGCTCCTCCTCTCAAGGAGAAAGGAAAAAGCTTAAGCTTAACAATATCACCATCTACTTCTTTGTACTTTTGCATATCACAGAGCTCAACAAAATTATTTAAGTGCAAAGCAGCATCATCTCCAGCACCGGAGAATTGATCTTTCATAACTAGGTTCAGCAAAGCAGGTTTAATCTCATAAGAAGGTGCTGAAGTGGCAGGTGTAGCAATAGGCGTGCAGATAAAGTCACTGTTGTTATGACTAGTGAAGTCACACAACTTGGTGTTCTCGGTGGAACCCATAGCAGCAGCAAGCAAGATAACTATTTTTGTGATTTTTGGTAAGGGACACTAAAGCAAAAACTGAAAGGTAAACTAACAAGACTAAAAAGCAAAGATAAAAGATAGCGTGCAACTCCCCTATCTTGAAGAGTGGAGTCCCCGCCAACGGCGCCAGAAACTTGCTTGATGGCTTCTCGCCCCTCGTTGGTTACCCCAAGTGTAAGGTTGAGATGTAGTGTAGCGGCAAATTTCCCTTGGCAAAGATACCAAGGATCGAATCCCGTGAGACTCCGAGGGTCGACAAGTAGGTGTCCACGGCGCCAGAAACTTAGCGGTTGACGGGACCTGCACACAGATACAGATAACTTTGCTCCCAACGAGTACAGAGAGGTTGTCAATCCCTCCGGCCTTGTTGTTTACAAAGGATCAAACACAAGAGATAATAATGATAGCTATGACTGCAACTAGGAAATAAAAACAGGAAGTAAATAGAAGGTGTGATCAGCGGTGGTAATATGGACTGGGGTCCCATGATGTTCACTAGTGATGTCTCTCTCCCAAAAGACGATAAAACAGCAAAGCGAGGTAAACAAATTACAGCTGGGCAATTGACAGGATTATGTGCGTAAACCAATGCTAACTATGCTGCAAAGAAAGGTAGAGGCTCAAAAGCATGGGCGGTACGCCAAGGCAAGTAGACCGAAATCCATCTGCATCTACTACTAATCATCCACCTTGAGATATCTATCCAGAACATCTCGCTGGTATTAAGTTGTGAATCCCACCCAAAGTGTAAACTCAAAGCAACGGACAACTGCATTAAAAGAACTTTGCGTAAAGTAAACAATCCTTGCACCCGCAAGTACAAGCACCGTTGTTTTCTCCCTTGTGGCAACAGCACATCCCCTAGACTCATGTTTCTGTCACTCAAGCTAGTCATCAGGGGGCATGAACCCACAATCAAGCATAACGCTCCCTCTTGGAGTTACTACCTACTACTTGGCCAAAGCAATAAACAGCAACGGAGAACATGCAAGAATTACTCAAGAACAAAGATATAAAAGAGGTGAATCAAATATATTACTCAAACACAATCTGAACATAGTCTCATAATCCATCAGATCCCAGCAAACTCAGCAAAGCAACAGCAGAAAGATTACATATGTGCCCCGATCATGTAGGGCAGCTCACGAGGTCTAAACCATGAAGAGCAAAGAGGGGAGGAGAACATCACATAGCTACTGATCATGGACCCATGGTCCAAGGTGGACTACTCACGACTCATCCGGGAAGCGTCCATGGTGGTGGAGAAGCTCCCGGTGGTGGTTCTCCCCTCCGGCATGGTGCCGGGAAGAGTTCTCCTGATGCTCCTGATCTTGGAAGCGCTGCGGCGACGGAACAGAGGCGAGATCGCGAAAAAGGGTTCTGTCCTCAAGGGTTTCAGGATGAGAGGGATATATATGCGAAGGGGGGCAGCCAGAGGCGGAGCAGGGGCCCCAGGAGCCCCCCTGGCGCGGCCAGGGGTGGGGCCGCGCCAGGTGGCCGCCTGGGCCTCCCCTGGCTCCCCTCTCGCCCATCCTTGGTTCTTCGCGAAGCTTCCTATACGCTGATTTTTCCTATATTTTTCCTGGAATTTTTGGAGCACTTTTAATATGGGGGAAACCTGAAATAGAAAAACAGCAGAAAACACGAACTGGCACTGTGGTGCACTGAGTTAATAGATTAGTCCAAATATGATCAAAAGTGTATAGAAGTGCATCAATATTATAGCAATATCACACAAAAGAAGCATGGAGCAAGCAGAAATTATAGATACGTTTTGGACGTATAACTGCTCACTGCTTCCACCACGGCTCGTCTACCTGCTGCTGCGGCGGTTCGCCACTAACGCCGTCTTCGACCGATCATCACCAACGTTGTCATCAACAACATCGCCACAACGGGCACCGCTGCTTCATCTGCAAACGCTCGGTACGTGCGCAGTGTCTATGTTCGTTGTCTAAACATGTTTAGTGTATACGTGTTTAGCGATCTGTTGCTGCTATTCTGCATGTTGATTAGTACATCTACTGTATTGGAGTTTCACATGTTAGTAGATGTTGTCGTCATGTTTAATATGCTGGAATTAATCATGGAAAAGATGCCTAATTATCCAACAATCCAAAAACCTAATTGTAGGCAATTTCCTAATTTATCAATGGCTGGATTTACCGATGCGATGACACCGGATAAGTTTACCGGGGTGAACGAGGTGGCAGATTTAGTGCCAACTCTGGCTTGAGGCCCTGAAGATCTGGGAGGTCAGTAAGGGCAAACCTGAAGGAGCTATGTCTGAGGAAGATCAGACTAAGTTCAAGGATGCCACTACTGCCTTCAGAGGCTGTGTTCTGAGTGTTCTTGAGGGTCGTCTGCGAGATGTGTATATGCACATAACAGACGCCAAAGAGCTCTGGGATGCACTGGATGCTAAAATCGGTGCAACCGATGCAGGCAGTGAACTGTATGTCATGGAGAGCTTTAATGACAACAAGATGGTGAACAACCGTGGCGTAGTCGAACAGGCTCATGAAATACAGATCATTGCAAAGGAGCTTGAACTACTCAAGTGCGTCCTACCTGACAAGTTTGTGGCTGGGTGCATAATTGCAAAGTTGCCTTCTTCGTGGAGGAACTTCGCCACAACGCTCAAACATAAGGGACGGGAGATACCGGTTGAAAACCTGATAGTGTCTCTTGATGTTGAGGAGAAAGCTCGGGCTAAGGACGCTCATGAGAGAGGTGTTGAGGGTCAGTCTAGCGCCAACATGGTGCAGAAAAACTCACACTACAAGAACAACAACAACAGCAAGAAAGGGAACTACAAGCCTTCGATAAATGTGCCTGTCAATACTACTTCCTTCAAGAAGAAGAAGAATCCGAACAAGCTGGCCAGACTAGGGTGTTACACCTGTGGAGTTGTCGGCCACTTTTCCAAGGACTGCCCAGACCGTGCAGACCGGAAGAAGAATGTCAACGTCGTGACCGCTAGCGGTGCTGATGGGTACGGTAATTTACCATTTGTGCTTTCAGCTTTTCAATCTCCAAGTTGGCTGATTGATACGGGTGCTAATGTTCATGTGTGTGCTGACATCTCTATGTTCACTTCTTATCGGGTCGTCCGAGATTCTCCCGTCATAATGGGGAACGGTTCGCATGTGATGGGCCTCGAACCCCTCGTTGGTTACCCCAAGTGGAAGGTGTAAGATGCAGTAAGTAGAAGTGTTTTCCCCTAGCAAAGATGCCAAGGATCGATTCCCCAGAGACTCCTAGGTTCAACAAGTAGGTGTCAATTGCTACGGCGCCAGATTAGTAGCAATCAACGTGGACCTGCACACAGATACAAATAACTTTGCTCCCAACGAGTACAGAGAGGTTGTCAATCCCTCCGGCCTTGTAGTTCACAAAGGGTTAAAAGCAATGATAGTAGTGATAGATAGTTTTTCGCAATAGTAGGTAAATAACGAAAAGTAAATAGTGGATGTGATCAATGATGGTAATATGGACCGGAGTCTCATGATGTTCACTAGTGATGTCTCTCTCCCAAAAGACGATAAAACAGCTATGTGAGGTAAACAAATTACAGCTGGGCAATTGACAGGACCACGAACGCAAACCAATGCTGACTACATTGCAAGAAAGGTTGAGGTTCAAAGCATGGGCGGTACGCCAAAGTAAGTAGACCGAAATCCATCAATATCTACTACTAATCATCCACCTTGAGATATCTATCCAGAACATCTCGCTGGTATTAAGTTGCGAGTCCCACCCATAGTGTAAACTCAATGCAACAGACAACTGCATTAAAAGAACTTTGCGTAAAGTAAACAATCCTTGCACCCGCGGGCACAAGCACCGTTGTTTTCCCCCTTGTGGCAACATCACATCCCCTAGACTCATGTTTCTGTCACTCAAGCTAGTCATCGAGGGGCATGAACCCACAATCGAGCATAACGTTCCCTCTTGGAGTCACTACCTACTACTCGGCCAAAGCAATAAGTAACAACGGAGAACATGCAAGAATTACTTATGAACTAAAATATAAAGGAGGTGAATCAAATATATTACTCAAGATCAATCTGAACATAATCTCATAATCCATCGGATCCCAGCAAACTCAACATAGCAACAGCATAAGGATTACATAGGTGCCTCGATCATGTAGGGCAGCTCACGAGGACTAATTTGTGAAGCACAAGAACGGGAGGAGAACATCACATAGCTACTGGTCATGGACTCATGGTCCAAGGGAGACTACTCACGAGTCATCCGGGAGGCGTCCATGGTGGTGGAGAAGCTCCCGGTGGTGATCCTCCCATCCGGCAGGGTGCCGGGAAGAGTTCTCCTGGTGCTCCCGATCTTGGAAGCGGCGGCAGCGGCGGAACAGAGATGGGATCGCGAAAAGAGTTCCTGTTCTGAGGGTTTCGGAGGTCCCTCTAAATATATGCCAAAGGGGGGCACCGGACGGGCTTCGGGGGGCCCAGGCGCCCCCTCGGCACGGCCCAGGGGGGGGCGCGCCGCCAGGGCGCCTGGAGCCCTAGTGCCCCCCCCCCCCACCAGGCTACCCTTCGGACGCAGTGTTGTTTCCGGATCGCTGATTTTTTATATAATTTTTCTGGATTTTTCTAGGCAGTTCTCGAAACGTGAAAACCTGAAATACAAAAACAACCGAAAACAGAAACTGGCACTGGGGTGCACTGGATTAGTAAGTTAGTCCAAATATGATCAAAAGTGTATGGAAGTGTATGAATATCATAGCAATATCACCCAAAAGTGGCATGGAGCAAGCAGAAATTATAGATACGTTTTGGACGTATCAACATCCCCAAGCTTAATTCTTGCTCGTCCTCGAGTAGGTAAATGATAACAAGAATAATTTCTGTGGTGACATGTTATTAACCATATAGGACTTTCTCATAGTCATATGACAAAAGCTTACTGAGACAATGATTCTAAAGTAATTAAGTTGCCTCAAGAGAAAATCACAAATGACTGAAAGTTTTACAACATGAAACTGAAACATCAAAAAGATTTGCAATGAACATGATGTGCAAATATGATAAAGTGATATCTAGCTTGCCCCCTTTAGTGATGCAAAACATAAATGCATGGGCACCTTCAAGGTTTAAGTGATGACTAGATACAATCATTTCAGAATAAACGATATCACAATCATGCAAAAGACAATGCTACTTTGGGACAATGCACATTACACTCAGAATGACAATCATGCTCTCAGTAGTTGGTGCTTCAACATAAAGGTAAAAGAAAGGTTAAGTGCTAGAGCTTTTTATTTTAAAAACAAGCAATTGTGTCAACGGTAGTAGTACTTCATATGTGTCATGCATAAAACATCCTATAAGTTGCAAGCCTCATGCATCGAATACCAATAGTGCTCGCTCCTTGTCCTAATTAGCTCGGATCCCCACGGGTTATCATTGCATTGCATATGTTTCAACCAAGTGTCACAAAGGGTTACCTCTATGCCACCTGTACAAAGGTCCAAGGAGATAGATCGCATTTGATTTCTCGTTTTTGATAGATCTCAACTTGAGGACATCCATACCGGGACAACATAGAAAATAGATGATGGACTCCTCTTTAATGCATAGGCATATTCTCATGAGAGATTGAGGATTAAGGTCCAAGCTAAAACTTCCACCATGATGCATGGCTTTGGTTGGCGGCCCAATGTTCTTCTCTAACAATATGCATATTCATTCAACCCACGGTAAATCACCCTTACTTCAGACAAGACGAACATGCATAGCAACTCACATGATATTCAACAAAAGTGTGACAGTTGATGGCGTCCCCAGAAACATGGTTACCGCTCAGCAAGCAACTTATAAGAAATGAGATACATAAGCAACATATTCTTTACCACAATAGTTTTTAGGATACTTTCCCATGAGCTATGTATTGCATGGTTAGTTTGCTTAGTACAGGTGGAGGTTAGCAAAAGACTGGGAGCGACCAACTAAGAGAGCAATGACGGTCATAAGCATGCAGAGCGACAAAGCAATATTGAATCAGGCATGGTAGTTATATCGCTACTCAGAAATAAAAGATCATCAAGGCTTGACAGACTTTCTTTACAGTCTTGAATATGCGTGAGCATACGCCAAGTCAATCAAAATAAATTCTCGAAGGAAGACATTACTAAACCATACCATATCATAGGCAAACAAACCAAGTTGGTACTCCAATAACACATTGGGAACCCCCCAGCTATTTGAGATTAACCATAAGAAAACCTGAACTACTAAGCACCATCAGGAAAGTAGCATCTTTATCATAGACACATTAACCCATGCAACGGAAGCAAACTCTCTTAATAAGGTGAGCATGGTAATTAAAGAGAGTTCAAGCAACCAACTAAATAAAAGCTCTTGAAAAGATAAGCATGAATACTAAGAGTAGAGAATGATAGTAGCTATTAAAAGACAAAGAACACACACAGCATAGATAGACATGAAAATTCTATGTAATGTTCTAGGTAGAGGTGGAGCGTGTTTCTCTCCCACATAAAGGAATGCTGAGTTCCGACTCGTTATGAAAAACTAAAAAGAAAACTAAAAGCAAGACGCTCCAAGCATAGCACATAACACATGAAGTGATAAAAATATAGCGAAACGAAAGACGTACTGATAATGTTGATGGAGAAGGGGATGCACGGGGGCATCCCCAAGCTTAGATGCTTGAGTCTCCTTGAATATTTCTTGGGGGTGCACGGGGGCATCACCAAGCTTGAGCTCTTGACACTCCTGAATCTTTTTATCATCTTCCCTCGCACACTTGAAAACTCCCTTCATACATAACTCATCATAATCTGATTAGCGAGGTTAGTACCCTTAATAAAATAATTATACCTTGCTGGAAATAAGGATATTCTTGAAGTTCTACTGTTTCTCAAGATTTCCAAAAGGTTTTTGCAAAGAAAAAGCAAGTTCTTAATTTGCAAAGTGAATGTAAGGCAAAACAGGACAGAATCTGTGAAAAACAGAACAGCAGGCAGTAATTGACCTGTTCGGGATACTTCTGCAACTCAAATCAAAAAACTCAGAACTGATGCACGAAAGACAATTATATATAGAACGCTGTCGAAAAAATTCAGACCAAAAAGATGATCTGGTGATTTTATACGAATTTTTCTATCCAAGGACAGAATCTGTTTCCTGGACAGCACCTCACAACTTTTGAACTTTCTAGCAATCGGAGGCTATACTTGGCACAAATATGAAAAGCAAAGATACAATGATGATTCTACAGCAGTAAACAACATCAAGACACAACAAAAGCAAAAAAATTATTCATGTGGGCTGCCTCCCAAAAGCGCTTTCTTTTATGCCTTTAAGCTAGGCATAATGCATAGATCAAGTTTTATCAAGAGTAAAAGAATAGCTAGCCCGTACAACGGACTCAAAAGGTAACTTGATCTTCTTTCGAGGGAAGTGTTCCATCCCTTTCTTGAGAGGAAACTGAAATTTTATATTACCCTCTTTCATGTCAATGACAGCACCAACGGTGCGCAAAAAGGGACGTCCCAAAATAATTGGACATGAAGGATCACATTCAATATCCATAATAGTGAAATCAACGGGCACATAATTATCATTGACAACAATAAGAACATCATCGATCCTCCCCAAAGGTTTATTTATGGAAGAATCAACGAGACGAACACCAAAAGAACAAGAATCATAAGGTTTCAATTTAAGCATATCATATATCCTTTTGGACATAACAGAGGTACTAGCACCAACATCACATAATGCATAACAAGAGAAGTCATTCAAATAAATTTTTATCATAGGATCCCAACCATCTTCTAGCTTTCTAGGTATGGAGGCTTCTGCTCTAAGTTTCTCCTCCCTAGCTTTGATGAGAGCATTAGTGATATGCTCTGTGAAGGCAAGGTTAAGCGTGCTAGTGCGGGGATCTCTAGACATCTTGTGAAGGAAATCAATAACTTCGGTAAGAGTGCAATTATCAAAATCAAGGTCACGAGCATCAAGTAAAGTAGTAGTGGTGTCCTTAAGGTTCGCTTGTTTGGTAGCTTCTATAGTCATAGCATCACCATTAATAGGTCCATTGGGACCAGGAGTACATTGGGTGCTAAGAGTGTGAACATCCTCAATAACTTGGATAGTAGCAACAGTGTGGTGGGTAGGAAGGCTCTTAATTCTTTCCTCTTCCTCCCTTTCTCTAGCCCATCTTTCTTTAAGCTTAGCCATCATCCTAATGTTTTCATTAATTTGCACTTGAGTAGCATTAATAGGGATGACTTCCTTCTCCTTAAGAGGAGAAGTTTCAATTTTTAGCAATTTTACCTCATTGGCTAAGTGGTCTACCTTAAAAGAAAGATCATCTAGTTTATGTAGTTTCTCTTCTACATTCTTATTAAAGGCTTTTTGGGTAGTGATGAAATCTCTAAGCATAGTCTCTAGTTCAGTATTGGAGTTCTTGGTACTAGGATAAGCATTGTTGTTCCCATAAGAGTTAGAGGGGAACGGTCTAGAATTGTTACCAAAGTTACTCCTATAAGCATTGTTGTTAAAATTGTTTCTAGAGATAACATTCACATCTACTTGTTCTTGAGCAATCAAAGAATTTAAAGGAACATCACGAGGATCAACAGTAGATTGCTTCGAAAGTAGAGACATGATCAAGTCAACTTTTTCATTGAGGGAGGAAATCTCCTCGACAGAGTTTACCTTCCTACCTGTTGGAGCGCGTTCGGTGTGCCATTGGGAATAGTTAGTCATCATCTCATCGAGAAGCTTCGTGGCAGCACCAAGTGTAGTTGACATAAAAGTTCCTCCCGCGGCCGAATCTAACAAGTTCCGCGAGGTAAAGTTCAAACCTGCATAAAAAGTTTGGATAACCATCCAAGTAGTCAAACCGTGAGTAGGGCAGTTCTTGATAAGAGATTTCATACGTTCCCAAGCTTGGGCAACGTGTTCATTATCCAATTGTTTAAAATTCATTATGTTACTTCTAAGTTGGATAATTTTAGCAGGTGGATAGTATTTTCCGATAAAAGCATCTTTGCACTTGTCCCATGAATCTATGCTATTTCTAGGCAAAGACTGAAACCAAATTTTAGCTCCTCCTCTCAAGGAGAAAGGAAAAAGCTTAAGCTTAACAATATTACCATCTATTTCTTGGTACTTTTGCATATCACAAAGTTCAACAAAGTTGTTCAAGTGTAAAGCAGCATCATCTCCAGCACCGGAGAATTGTTCTCTCATAACTAAGTTCAGTAAAGCAGGTTTAATTTCATATGAAGGTGCTGAAGTGGCAGGTGTAGTGATAGGTGTTCTGATAAAGTCATCGTTGTTGTGACTAGTGAAGTCACACAACTTGGTGTTCTCGGTGGAACCCATATTAGCAAGCAAGCAAGATAACTATTTTTGTGATTTTCGATAAAAGGAACTAAAGCAAAAAATGAAGGTAAACTAACAAGACTAAAAAGCAAAGGTAAAATATAGCATGCAACTCCCCTATCCTGAAGAGTGGAGTCCCCGGCAACGGCGCCAGAAAATACTCCTTGATGGGCCTCGAACCCCTCGTTGGTTACCCCAAGTGGAAGGTGTAAGATGCAGTAAGTAGAAGTGTTTTCCCCTAGCAAAGATGCCAAGGATCGATTCCCCAGAGACTCCTAGGTTCAACAAGTAGGTGTCAATTGCTACGGCGCCAGATTAGTAGCAATCAACGTGGATCTGCACACAGATACAAATAACTTTGCTCCCAACGAGTACAGAGAGGTTGTCAATCCCTCCGGCCTTGTAGTTCACAAAGGGTTAAAATCAATGATAGTAGTGATAGATAGTTTTTGCAATAGTAGGTAAATAACGAAACGTAAATAGTGGATGTGATCAATGATGGTAATATGGACCGGAGTCTCATGATGTTCACTAGTGATGTCTCTCTCCCAAAAGACGATAAAACAGCTATGTGAGGTAAACAAATTACAGCTGGGCAATTGACAGGACCACGAACGCAAACCAATGCTGACTACATTGCAAGAAAGGTTGAGGTTCAAAGCATGGGCGGTACGCCAAAGTAAGTAGACCAAAATCCATCAATATCTACTACTAATCATCCACCTTGAGATATCTATCCAGAACATCTCGCTGGTATTAAGTTGCGAGTCCCACCCATAGTGTAAACTCAATGCAACAGACAACTGCATTAAAAGAACTTTGCGTAAAGTAAACAATCCTTGCACCCGCGGGCACAAGCACCGTTGTTTTACCCCTTGTGGCAATAGCACATCCCCTAGACTCATGTTTCTGTCACTCAAGCTAGTCATCGAGGGGCATGAACCCACAATCGAGCATAACGTTCCCTCTTGGAGTCACTACCTACTACTCGGCCAAAGCAATAAGTAACAACGGAGAACATGCAAGAATTACTTATGAACTAAAATATAAAGGAGGTGAATCAAATATATTACTCAAGATCAATCTGAACATAATCTCATAATCCATCGGATCCCAGCAAACTCAACATAGCAACAACATAAGGATTACATAGGTGCCTCGATCATGTAGGGCAGCTCACGAGGACTAATTAGTGAAGCACAAGAACGGGAGGAGAACATCACATAGCTACTGGTCATGGACTCATGGTCCAAGGGAGTGTTGGGGATCGTAGCAGAAAATCAAAAAATTTCCTACGCGTCACCAAGATCTATCTATGGAGTAATCTAGCAACGAGCATAAAGGAGAGTGGATCTACATACCCTTGTAGATCGCGATGCGGAAGCGTTGCAAGAACGCGGATGAAGGAGTCGTACTCGCTGCGATTCAGATCGCGGTTGATTCCAATCTAAGCGCCGAACAACGGCGCCTCCGCGTTCAACACACGTGCAGCCCGATGACGTCTCCCATGCCTTGATCCAGCAAGGAGAGAGGGAGAGGTTGGGGAAGACTCCATCCAACAGCAGCACGATGGCGTGGTGGTGGTGGAGGAGCGCGGGACTCCAGCAGGGCTTCGCCAAGCACTGCAAGAGACGAGGAGGTAGAGGGGTAGGGCTGCGCCAAGAGGGAGACCATCTCGTGTGTCTAGCAGCCCCAAAACTCCCACTATATATAGGGGAAGGGGAGGGGCTGCGCCCCTATCTAGGGTTCCCTCCCTAGGGGTGGCGGCAGCCCCCAAAACCCATCTAGGGTGCGGCCAAGGGGGGGGGGAGAGAGAGGGGGCGCCCTAGGGTGGGCCTTAAGGCCCATCTGGACCTAGGGTTTGCCCCCCTCCCACTCTCCATGCGCCTTGGACCTTGGTGGGGGGGCGCACCAGCCCACCTGGGGCTGGTCCCCTCCCACACTTGGTCCACGCAGCCTTCTGGGGCTGGTGGCCCCACCTGGTGGACCCCCGGGACCCTCCCGGTGGTCCCGGTACGTTACCGATATCGCCCGAAACTTTTCCGGTGACCAAAACAGGACTTCCCATATATGAATCTTTACCTCCAGACCATTCCGGAACTCCTCGTGACGTCCGGGATCTCATCCGGGACTCCGAACAACATTCAGTAACCGCGTACATACTTTCCCTATAACCCTAGCGTCATCGAACCTTAAGTGTGTAGACCCTACGGGCTCGGGAACCATGTAGTCATGACCGAGACAACTCTCCGGCCAATAACCAACAGCGGGATCTGGATACCCATGTTGGCTCCCACATGTTCCACGATGATCTCATCGGATGAACCACGATGTCAAGGATTCAATCAATCCCGTATACAATTCCCTTTGTCGATCGGTATAGCACTTGCTCGAGATTCGATCGTCGGTATACCGATACCTTGCTCAATCTCGTTACCGGCAAGTCTCTTTACTCGTTCCGTAACACATCATCCCGTGATCAACTCCTTGATCACATATTGTGCACATTATGATGATGTCCTACCGAGTGGGCCCAGAGATACCTCTCCATCATACGGAGTGACAAATCCCAGTCTCGATTCGTGCCAACCCAACAGACACTTTCGGAGATACCTGTAGTGCACCTTTATAGCCACCCAGTTACGTTGTGACGTTTGGTACACCCAAAGCATTCCTACGGTATCCGGGAGTTGCACAATCTCATGGTTTAAGGAAAATATACTTGACATATAGAAAAGCTTTAGCATACGAACTACACGATCTGTGCTAGGCTTAGGATTGGGTCTTGTCCATCACATCATTCTCCTAATGATGTGATCCCGTTATCAACGACATCCAATGTCCATGGTCAGGAAACCGTAACCATCTATTGATCAACGAGCTAGTCATCTAGAGGCTTACTAGGGACATGGTGTTTGTCTATGTATCCACACATGTATCTGAGTTTCCTATCAATACAATTCTAGCATGGATAATAAACGATTATCGTGAACAAGGAAATATAATAATAACCAATTTATTATTGCCTCTAGGGCATATTTCCAACAGTCTCCCACTTGCACTAGAGTCAATAATCTAGTTCACATCGCCATGTGATTAACACTCATAGGTCACATCGCCATGTGAGTAACATCCAAAGAGTTCACTAGAGTCAGTAATCTAGTTCACATCAATATGTCATTAACACTCAATGAGTTCTGGGTTTGATCATGTTATGCTTGTGAGAGAGGTTGTAGCCAAGGGGTCTGCAACATTCAGATCCCTATGTACTTCGCAAAACTTTATGTCATATCGTAGATGCTGCTACCACGTTCCACTTGGAGCTATTCCAAACTGTTGCTCTATTATACGTATCCGGTATCTCCACTTAGAGTTATCCGGATAGGTGTTAAGCTTGCATCGACGTAACTGTTTACGTCGAACTCTTTATCACCTCCATAACCGAGAAACATTTCCTTATTCCTCTAAGGATAATTTTGACCACTATCTAGTGATCCACTCCTGGATCACCTTTGTACCCTCTTGCCAGACATGTGGCAAGGCACACATCAGGTGCGGTACTTTGCATGGCATACCGTATAGAGCCTATGACAAAAGCATAGGGGACGACCTTCGTCCTTCCTCTTCCTTCTGCCGTGGTCAAGTTTCGAGTCTTACTCAACTTGACACCTTATAACTCAGGTAAGAATTCCTTCTTTAACTGACCTATTTTGAACTCCTTCAAAATCATGTCAAAGGTGTGTGTTCCTTTTTTTGAAAGTATCATCAGGCGTCTTGATCTATCTCTATAGATCTTGATGCCCAATTATGTAAGCAACTTTATCCAGGTCTTCCTTTGAAAAATTCCTTTCAAACAACCCTTTACTCTTTCCAGAAATTCAACATCATTACGGATCAACCATATGTCATTCACATATACTTATCAGAAATGTTGTAGTGCTCCCACTCACTTTATTGCAAATACAAGTTTCTAACAAACTTTGTATACCCGAAAACTTTGATCACTCCATCAAAGTATATATTCCGACTCCGAGATGCTTGCTCTAGTCCATAGAAGGATCGCTGGAGCTAGCATATCTTTTAGCATCCTTGGGATCGACAAAACCTTTCTGATTGTATCATATACAACCTTTCCTTACAAAAACTGGTAAGGAAACTTGTTTTGTCATCCATCTGCCAGATTTCATAAATGCAGCTAATGCTAACATGATTCCGACGGACTTAAGCATCGCTACGGGTGAGAAAATCTCATCGTAGTCAACTCCTTGAACTTGTGAAAAACTCTTTGCCACAAGTCGAGCTTCATAGACGGTGACATTACCGTCCACGTCCGTCTTCTTCTTAAAGATCCATTTATCTCAATGGCTTGTCAATCATCAGGCAAGTCCACCAAAGTCCATACTTTGTTTTGATACATGGATCCTATCTCGGATTTCTCGGTTTCTAACCATTTGTCGGAATATGGGCCCACCATCGCTTCTCCATAGTTCGTAGGTTCATCGTTGTCCAACAACATGACCTCTAAGACAGGATCACCGTACCACTCAGGAGTAGTACATATCCTTGTCGACCTACGAGGATCGATAGCAACTTGATCTGGAGCTTCATGATCACTATCATTAGTTTCCTCTTCAACTGTCGTAGGTTCCACAGAAACATCTTTCTGTGTTGCACTACTATCCGGTTGAAGTGAGGGTTCGACAACCTCATCAAGTTCTATCTTCCTCCCACTCAATTCTTTCGAGAGAAACTCCTTCTCGAGAAAGGACCCATTCTTAGCGACAAACATTTTTGTCCTTGGATCTGAGATAGAAGGTATACCCAACCGTTACCAGTGGGTATCCCATGAAGATGTATTTGTCCGCTTTGGGTTCGAGCTTTTTCCGGCTGAAGCCGTAAGCATCGCAGCCCCAAACATTGAGAAACGACAACTTTGGTTTCTTGCCAAACCTTAGTTCATATGGCGTTGTCTCAACGGACTTAGATGGTGCCCTATATAAAGTGAATGCAGCTGTCTCTAATGCATAACCTCAAAATAATAGCGGTAGATCGGCAAGATACATCATAGATCGCACCATATCTCATAAGGTTCGATTACGATGTCCGGACACACCATTACGCTGTGGTGTTCCAGGGGGCTTCAACTGCGAAACAATTCCACAATGTCTTAAGTGATTGCCAAACTCATAATTCAGATAATATCCCCTTGATCAGATCGTAGGAACATGATCTTCTTGTTATGATGATTCTTAATCTTCACTCTGAAATTTTTGAACCTTTCAAATGTTTCAGACTTTTGCTTCATTAAGTAAATATACCATATCAACTCAAATCGTCCGTGAAGATGAGAAAATAACGATATCCACCACACGCCTTAATTCTCATTGGATCACATACATCAGCATGTATGATTTCCAACAAGTCACTTGCCCGTTTCATTGTACCTGAAAACGGGATTTCAGTCATCCTGCCCATGAGGCATGGCTCGCATGTGTCAAGCGATTCAAAATCAAGTGACTCAAAACATCCATCAGCATGGAGTTTCTTCATGCATTTTATGCCAAAATGACCTAAGCGGCAGTGCCACAAGAAAGTGGTACTATCATTATTAACTCTACATCTTTTGGCATTAATATTATCATCATGTGTATTACAATGATCGAGATTCAACAAACCATTGGGTGCATGACCATAAAGGTATTATTCATGTAAACAGAATAACCATTATTCTCTGACTTAAATGAATAACCGTATTGCAATGAACATGATCTAATCATATTCATGCTCAACGTAGACACCCGATGACATTTATCTAAGTTCAACACTAATCTCGAAAATAGAGGGAGTGTGCGATGGTGATCTTATCAACCTTGGAAACACTTCCAACACACATCGTCACCTCGCCCTTAGCTAGTCTCCGTTCAGTCCGTAGCTTTTGCTTCAAGTCACTAATAATAGCAACTGAACCGGTATCCAATACCCAGGTGCTACAAGGAGTACTACTAAGGTACACATCAATAACAATATACTTTGTTGAAGTTTCCAGCTATCATATCTACCATGTATTTGGGGTAGTTCCGCTATCATGTGACCGTTCCCCGTACAATAGAAGCACTTAGTCTCAAGGTTTGGGTTTAACCATGGGTTCCTTCATCAGAGCGACAACTGGTTTGCCATCCATGAAGTTTCCCTTCCAGCCCTTGCCCTTTTGAAACCAGTGGTCTTGTTAAACCATCAACACTTGATGCTCCTTCTTGATTTCTACTTTCGCGGTCTTAAGAACCGCTAATAGCTCCGGGATCATCTCCATCCTTTGCATGTCATAGTTCATCACGAAGTTTTAGTAGCTTGGTGATAGTGTCTAGAGAATTCTGTCAACCACTATCTCACCTGGAAGATTAACTCCCACTTGGTTCAAGTGATTTTAGCACCCAGACATTCTGAGCACACGCTCACTAGTTGAGCTATTCTCCTCCATCTTTTTGGCAAAGGAACTTGTCAGAGGTATCATACCTCTCAACACGGGCATGAGCCTGAAATCCAAATTTCAGCTCTTAGAACATCTCATATGTTCCATGGCTTTCAAAACGTCATTGGAATCCCGATTCTAAGCCGTAAAGTATGGTGCACTAAACTATCAGGTAGTCATCAGGACGTGTCTCTCAGGTGTTCACAACATCCACAGACAACGTTGTAGGGGTTTGCACATCGAGCGGTGCATCAAAGACGTAAGCTTTCTGTGCAGCAGTGAGGACACTCCTCGGACTACGGACCCGGTCCGCATCCTTGCTTACAATATCTTTCAACTTAGTCTTTCTCTAGGATCGTATTAAACAGGGAGCTACAACGCAGTTATTGGTCTACTACATAATTTGCGAAGACAACTTAGACTATTGTTCATGACAATGAAGTTCATCTAATGAACTCCCACTCAGATAGACATCTCTCTAGTCATCTAAGTGATACATGATCCGAATCGACTAGGCCGTGTCTGATCATCACGTGAGACGGACTAGTCATCAACGGTGAACATCTTCATGTTGATCGTATCTTCTATACGACTCATGTTCGACCTTTCGGTCTTCCGTGTTCCGAGGCCATGTCTGTACATGCTAGGCTCGTCAAGTCAACCCTAAGTGTATCGCGTGTGTAAATCTGGCTTACACCCGTTGTATGCGAACGTTAGAACCTATCACACCCGATCATCACGTGGTGCTTCGGAACAACGAACCTTAGCAACGGTGCACAGTTAGGGGGGAACACAATTCTTGAAATTTTAGTGAGAGATCATCTTATTCACTACCGTCGTTCTAAGCAAATAAGATGAAAAACATGATAAACATCACATGCAATCAAATAGTGACATGATATGGCCAATATCATTTTGCTCCTTTTGATCATCATCTTCGGGGCTCCATGATCATCATTGTCACCGGCATGACACCATGATCTCCATCATCATGATCTCCATCAACGTGTCTCCATGAAGTCGTCTCGCCAAACATTACTTCTACTACTATGGCTAACGTTTAGCAATAAAGTAAAGTAATTACATGGCGTTATTCAGTGACACGCAGGTCATACAATAAATAAGACAACTCCTATGGCTCCTGCCGGTTGTCATTCTCATCGACATGCAAGTCGTGATTCCTATTACAAGAACATGATCAATCTCATACATCACATATATATCATTCATCACATCCTTTTGGCCATATCACATCACACGGCACATGCTGCAAGAACAAGTTAGACGTCCTCTAATTGTTGTTGCAAGTTTTTACGTGGCTGCTAAAGGTTTCTAGCAAGAACGTTTCTTACCTACGCCAAAACCACAACGTGATATGCCAATTTCTATTTACCCTTCATAAGGACCCTTTTCATCGAATCCGATCCGACTAAAGTGGGAGAGACAGACACCCGCTAGCCACCTTATGCAACTAGTGCATGTCAGTCGGTGGAACCTGTCTCACGTAAGAGTACGTGTAAGGTCGGTCCGGGCCGCTTCATCCCACGATGCCGCCGAATCAAGATAAGACTAGTAACGGCAAGAGCATTGACATGATCTACGCCCACAACTACTTTGTGTTCTACTCGTGCAAGATACTACGCATAGACCTAGCTCATGATACCACTGTTGGGGATCGTAGCAGAAAATCAAAAAAATTCCTACGCGTCACCAAGATCTATCTATGGAGTAATCTAGCAACGAGCATAAAGGAGAGTGGATCTACATACCCTTGTAGATCTCGATGCGGAAGCGTTGCAAGAACGCGGATGAAGGAGTCGTACTCGCTGCGATTCAGATCGCGGTTGATTCCGATCTAAGCGCCGAACAACGGCACCTCCGCGTTCAACACACGTGCAGCCCGATGACGTCTCCCACGCCTTGATCCAGCAAGGAGAGAGGGAGAGGTTGGGGAAGACTCCATCCAACAGCAGCACGACGGCGTGGTGGTGGTGGAGGAGCGCGGGACTCCAGCAGGGCTTCGCCAAGCACTGCAAGAGACGAGGAGGGAGAGGGGTAGGGCTGCGCCAAGAGGGAGACCATCTCGTGTGTCTAGCAGCCCCAAAAACCCCACTATATATAGGGGAAGGGGAGGGGCTGCAC
Source organism: Secale cereale (assembly GCA_902687465.1). Taxonomy (NCBI): domain Eukaryota; kingdom Viridiplantae; phylum Streptophyta; class Magnoliopsida; order Poales; family Poaceae; genus Secale; species Secale cereale. Next base: position 853,940,075 of record LR738710.1, on the reverse strand, counting down.
CCCCATCTAGGGTTCCCTCCCTAGGGGTGGCGGCAGCCCCCAAAACCCATCTAGGGTGCGGCCAAGGGGGGGAGAGAGGGGGCGCCCTAGGGTGGGCCTTAAGGCCCATCTGGACCTAGGGTTTGCCCCCCTCCCACTCTCCATGCGCCTTGGACCTTGGTGGGGGGCGCACCAGCCCACCTGGGGCTGGTCCCCTCCCACACTTGGTCCACGCAGCCTTCTGGGGCTGGTGGCCCCACCTGGTGGACCCCCGGGACCCTCCCGGTGGTCCCGGTACGTTACCGATATCGCCCGAAACTTTTCCGGTGACCAAAACAGGACTTCCCATATATGAATCTTTACCTCCGGACCATTCCGGAACTCCTCGTGACGTTCGGGATCTCATCCGGGACTCCGAACAACATTCGTTAACCGCGTACATACTTTCCCTATAACCCTAGCGTCATCGAACCTTAAGTGTGTAGACCCTACGGGCTCGGGAACCATGTAGTCATGACCGAGACAACTCTCCGGCCAATAACCAACAGCGGGATCTGGATACCCATGTTGGCTCCCACATGTTCCACGATGATCTCATCGGATGAACCACGATGTCAAGGATTCAATCAATCCCGTATACAATTCCCTTTGTCGATCGGTATAGCACTTGCCCGAGATTCGATCGTCGGTATACCGATACCTTGCTCAATCTCGTTACCGGCAAGTCTCTTTACTCGTTCCGTAACACATCATCCCGTGATCAACTCCTTGATCACATATTGTGCACATTATGATGATGTCCTACCGAGTGGGCCCAGAGATACCTCTCCGTCATACGGAGTGACAAATCCCAGTCTCGATTCGTGCCAACCCAACAGACACTTTCGGAGATACCTGTAGTGCACCTTTATAGCCACCCAGTTACGTTGTGACGTTTGGTACACCCAAAGCATTCCTACGGTATCCGGGAGTTGCACAATCTCATGGTCTAAGGAAA
>LR738710.1:853899854-853938806 GCA_902687465.1 Secale cereale | reverse complement strand
CGGCGCGGCCCGGGGGGAGCGCCGCCAGGGCGCCTGGAGCCCTGGTGGCCCCCCCCCCCAGGCTGCCCTTCGGACGCAGTGTTGTTTCCGGATCGCTGATTTTTTATATAATTTTTCTGGATTTTTCTGGGCAGTTCTCGAAACGTGAAAACCTGAAATACAAAAACAGCCGAAAACAGAAACTGGCACTGGGGTGCACTGAATTAGTAAGTTAGTCCAAATATGATCAAAAGTGTATGGAAGTGTATGAATATCATAGCAATATCACCCAAAAGTGGCATGGAGCAAGCAGAAATTATAGATACGTTTTGGACGTATCAGCATGCTACTGTTCATGGTGTTGGCACGGTAGATCTGAAGTTTACTTCGGGAAAGATCGTGCAGCTGAGGAACGTGCAGCATGTCCCTACTATAAACAAGAATCTTGTTAGTGGCTCCCAACTCTGCAGAGATGGGTTTAAAGTAGTATTTGAGTCCAATAAAGTAGTTGTGTCGAGATTTGGACAATTTATTGGTAAAGGCTATGAGTGCGGAGGCTTGTTCCGCTTATCACTTTCTGAGTTTTGTAATAAGTCAGTATACCATATTTGTGACAATGTTGATTCGGATGCTAGTGTTTGACACTCTCGTTTATGTCATGTTAATTTTGGTTTACTGTCTCGGCTTTCCAGTATGAGTTTAATTCCGAATTTCACTATTGCCAAAGGTTCTAAGTGCCATAGTTGTGTGCAATCAAAGCAACCTCGGAAGCCTCACAAGGCAGCCGAGGAGAGAAACTTGGCACCTCTAGAACTCATACATTCTGATCTGTGTGAGATGAATGGTGTGTTGACAAAAGGTGGAAAGAGATATTTCATGACGTTAATTGATGATGCTACTAGATTCTGCTATGTTTATCTGTTGCAAACTAAAGATGAGGCATTAGACTACTTTAAAATCTATAAGGCTGAAGTTGAAAATCAATTAGAGAGAAAGATCAAACGTCTTAGGTCGGATCGTGGTGGAGAGTATTTTCCCAAAGTATTTGATGATTTCTGTGAGGAACATGGTATTATTCACGAGAGGACGCCTCCCTACTCGCCCCAGTCAAACGGGGTTGCTGAGAGGAAAAACCGCACGCTGACCGACTTGGTGAATGCCATGTTGGACACTGCTGGTTTATCTAAGGCATGGTGGGGGGAGGCTTTATTGACTTCATGTCATGTCCTGAATAGAATTCCGAACAAGAATAAAGATAAGACCCCTTATGAGGAGTGGGCTGGGAGAAAACCATCACTTTCTTATTTGCGCACTTGCGGATGTTTGGCTAAGGTCAACGTTCCAATTCCCAAGAAACGCAAACTCGGACCAAAGACAGTGGATTGTGTCTTTCTAGGCTATGCACAGCGTAGCGTTGGCTATAGATTTTTAGTGGTTAAATCTAAGGTACATGATATGCATGTTGATAGTATTATGGAATCTCGTGATGCAACATTTTTTGAGAATATGTTTCCTATGAAAGATATGCATAGACCTGCTAGATTTTCTTCTGAGCTCATTCCTGAATCTAGTACATCTAGTGATTATTCTGAACAACCACATGTTGAGGAAATCCATGAGAAGGATGACAATGAAGCTCCCAAGAGGAGTAAGAGATGGAGGGTTGAAAAATCCATTGGTGATGATTTCATTGTGTACCTTGTGGACAATACTCCTAGGTCCATTGCAGAGGCATTTGCATCTCCTGATGCAGATGACTGGAAAGAAGCTGTCAATAATGAGATGGACTCGATTCTTTCCAATGGAACTTGGGAGTTATCTGAACGACCCTATGGTTGCAAACCAGTGGGTTGTAAGTGGGTGTTTAAGAAGAAGCTAAGGCCTGATGGTACTATTGAAAAGTACAAGGCACGGCTTGTAGCCAAAGGCTACACTCAGCGAGAAGGCGAAGATTATTTTGACACCTATTCACCTGTTGCTAGACTGACCACCATTCGTGTACTACTTTCCCTGGCTGCCTCTTATGGTCTTATCGTTCATCAAATGGACGTAAAGACAGCTTTCCTTAACGGAGAGTTGGAAGAGGAAATCTATATGGATCAGCCTGATGGGTTTGTGGTAAAGGGTGAAGAGAGAAAGGTGTGCGAATTGTTAATATCTTTGAATGGGCTGAAGCGAGCACCTAAGCAATGGCATGAGAAGTTTGACAAAACTCTAACTTCCGCGGGCTTTGTCATTAATGAGGCTGATAGGTGCGTTTATTATCGCCATGGTGGGGGCGATACGGTTATACTGTGCTTGTATGTTGACGACGTACTGATCTTTGGTACAAGTATGAGTGTCATAACTAAAGTCAAGTCTTTTCTATCAAGTTGCTTTGATATGAAAGATCTGGGAGAAGCTGATGTAATTCTGAACATTAAGCTGATTAAGGATCAGAGTGGGATTACGTTAACGCAATCACACTGTGTTGAGAAGGTCTTGAGGCGGTTTGGCTTTATAGACAGCAAGCCCTCTCCAACGCCTTATGATCCCAGCGTGACACTGCGAAAGAATAAGAAAGGACCGAGAGATCAACTGAGATACTCTCAAGTGATCGGTTCGCTCATGTACCTTGCGAGCGCGACACGACCTGATATCTATTTTGCTATGAGAAATTTGAGTAGGTTCATGTCTAACCCGGGTACTGATCATTGGCATGCACTTGAAAGGGTCATGTGTTATCTCAACGGTACAATGAGCTATGGGATACACTATTCAGGGCACCCTGCCGTGCTCGAGGGATACTGTGATGCCAACTGGATCTCAGATGTTGATGAGCTCTATGCCACAAGTGGATATGCATTTCTTCTTGGAGGTGGCATAGTGTCATGGAGGTCTTGTAAACAAACCATATTGACGAGGTCAACCATGGAAGCAGAACTTACTGCTTTAGATACAACCACTGTTGAGGCGGAATGGCTGCGTGAGCTTTTGATGGACTTGCCAGTGGTTGAAAAACCATTATCGGCGATCCTTATGGACTGTGACAACCAAACGGTAATTGCCAAAGTGAACAGTACTAAGGATAATGCGAAGTCATCAAAACACATTAAAAGACGTCTCAAGTCTATCAGGAAAATGAGAAACTCCGGAGTGATAACTGTCACATATATTCAGATAGACAATAACCTGGCAGATCCCTTCACGAAGGGACTATCGCGTAATGTGATAGAATGTGCATCGAGAGAGATGGGTATGAGACCCGTGGATGTTACACCATAGTGGTAACCCAACCTATGTGATCGGAGATCCCGTGAATTAGGACCTGGGAAGAACAAGCTATTGGTTTAACTGAGGAGAGTTCTATGTGACACCCTCTCTAGGAAGATGCAGAACTCTCAAGTGCTGTAAGGCAGGTTGGCAATATTGCCTTAATGTGTTCATGTTGGCTATTCATAGCAAAGATGCTGTCCTACAGAGCATTCTTGAAAGAACACACCTATATGAGTCCGACTGTCAAACGTCGCAGTCTATGAGATTTGGGTGATCTCTAGTAAACTCATGAAGAGACCAGGGAATACGACGTATATGCTCCACCCGCGGGGTAGGCTACTGGCAGCCAGGTACTGGTTATGACTTTGAGTGAAGTCTGTTGGCACAAGCTTGCAATTCAAGGCATAGTCCATTGTTCAAGTTGCTGGCAGATGTAGCTTAAAGCTCTAGGCGGAAGTTCAACTTAACAGTCTCTCCTGAAACACTGGTATATAAACAAGTAGCGAGGATTGGCAAAACTCTAAATGGGCATTTGAGATCTGGTGGGGGATTGTTAGAATTGGGCCCATTATTTGGGGCAGCCCAATAAGCAAATTCTGAAATCTCAAATGGGCCCATGTTTGTGGCAGCTCAGTTGCTAGTGGAGTGGGGAGTGGGAGCTAAATTTAGTCCCACCTTGGAAGTTGGAGGAGATGTACACCACCTTATAAGGTGGGGTGTTCTACCACTTGTAAGTGAGTGAGAACAGGAGAGCCTCTCGCGCACTCCTCCTCCGACGATGACGCCGCCGCTCGCACGCACGCACGCACGCACCGCCCGCCCGTCTCGTCACGACGCCCCGCGGGTTGCGGGAATCTCGCCGAGCCGAGCTTATTTTTGCTGTACAGGAAAAACGTGACAGACGTGTCAACAGTTAGCCAATTCGGGTCGCTCCCGGATCGTGGGCTACCTGTAACTGACTGATGGGCCTCTAACCCCTCGTTGGTTACCCCAAGTGGAAGGTGTAAGATGCAGTGTTGTGGAAGTTTTTTCCCTTAGCAAAGATGCCAAGTATCGAATCCCCAGAGACTCCTAGGTTCAACAAGTAGGTGTCAACTGCTAACGGCGCGGATTAGCAATCAACGTGGACCTGCACACATATACAAATAACTTTGCTCCCAACGAGTACAGAGAGGTTGTCAATCCCTCCGGCCTTGTAGTTCGCAAAGGATTAAACGCAAATGATAGTAGTGATAGATAATGTTTGCAATAGTAAATAAAAGCGAAAAGTAAATAGCGGATGTGATCAATGATGGTAATATGGACCGGAGTCTCATGATGTTCAGTAGTGATGTCTCTCTCCCAAAAGACGATAAAACAGCTATGTGAGGTAAACGAATTACAGCTGGGCAATTGACAGGACCACGAACGCAAACCAATGCTGACTACATTGCAAGAAAGGTTGAGGTTCAAAGCATGGGCGGTACGCCAAATTAAGTAGACCGAAATCCATCAATATCTACTACTAATCATCCACCTTGAGATATCTATCTAGAACATCTCGCTGGTATTAAGTTGCGAGCCCCACCCATAGTGTAAACTCAATGCAACAGACAACTGCATTAAAAGAACTTTGCGTAAAGTAAACAATCCTTGCACCCGTGGGCACAAGCACCGTTGTTTTCCCCCTTGTGGCAACAGCACATCCCCTAGACTCATGTTTCTGTCACTCAAGCTAGTCATCGAGGGGCATGAACCCACAATCGAGCATAACGTTCCCTCTTGGAGTCACTACGTATTACTTGGCCAAAGCAATAAATAACAACGGAGAACATGCAAGAATTACTTATGAATATAATATAAAAGAGGTAGATCAAATATATTACTCAAGAACAATCTGAACATAATCTCATAATCCATCGGATCCCAGCAAACTCATCATAGCAACAGCATAAGGATTACATATGTGCCTCGATCATGTAGGGCAGCTCACGAGGACTAATTAGTGAAGTAGAAGAACGGGAGGAGAACATCACATAGCTACTGGTCATGGACTCATGGTCCAAGGGAGACTACTCACAACTCATCCGGGAGGCGTCCATGGTGGTGGAGAGGCTCCCGATGGTGATCCTCCCCTCCGGCAGGGTGCCGGGAAGAGTTCTCCTGGTGCTCCCGATCTTGAAAGCGGCGGCGGCGGCGGAACAGAGATGAGATCGCGAAAAAGAGTTCCCCTACCAAGGGTTTCGAAGGACGCTCTAAATATATGCCGAAGGGGGCACCAGACGGGGCTCGGGGGGCCCAGGCGCCCCCCCCGGCGCGGTCCAGGGGGGCGCGCCGCCAGGGCGCCTGGAGCCCTGGTGCCCCCCCCCTCCCCGGCTGTCCTTCGGGCGCAAGGTAGGTTCTAGAACGCTGATTTTTTATATAATTTTTCTGGATTTTTCCTGGCAGTTCTCGTAACGTGAAAACCTGAAATACAAAAACAGCCGAAAACAGAAACTGGCACCGGGGTGCACTGGATTAGTAGGTTAGTCCAAATATGATCAAAAGTGTATGGAAGTGTATGAATATCATAGCAATATCACCCAAAAGTGGCATGGAGCAAGCAGAAATTATAGATACGTTTTGGACGTATCAACATCCCCAAACTTAATTCCTGTTCGTCCTCGAGTAGGTAAATGATAACAAGAATAATTTCTGTGGTGACATGCTATTAACCATATAGGACTTATTCATAGTCATATGACAAAAGCTTACTGAGACAATGATTCTATAGTAATTAAGTTGCCTCATGGGAAAATCACAAATGACTGAAAGTTTTACAACATGAAACTGAAACATCAAGAAGATTTGTAATGAACATGATGTGCAAATATGATAAAGTGATATCTAGCTTGCCCCCTTTAGTGAAGCAAAACATAAATGCAGGGGCACCTTCAAGGTTTAAGTGATGACTAGATACAATGATTTCAAAATAAACGATATCACAATCATGCAAAAGACAATGCTACTTTGGGACAATGCACATTACACTTAGAATGACAATCATGCTCTCAGTAGTTGGTGCTTTTAAAAGAAGGTGGAGACTCAACATAAAAGTAAAAGAATGGTTATGTGCTAGAGCTTTTTATTTTGAAAACATAGAAGCAATTTTGTCAACGGTAGTAGTACTTCATATGTGTCATGCATAAGACATCCTATAAGTTGCAAGCCTGATGCATCGAATACCAATAGTTCTCGCACCTTGTCCTAACTAGCTCGGATTTCCATGGGTTATCATTGCATTACATATGTTTCAACCAAGTGTCACAAAGGGGTACCTCTATGCCACCTGTACAAAGGTCCAAGGAGATAAATCGCATTTGATTTCTCGTTTTTGATAGATCTCAACTTGAGGACATCCATACCGGGACAACATAGAAAATAGATGATGGACTCCTCTTTAATGCATAAGCATATTCTCATAAGAGATTGAAGATTGATGTCCAAGCTAAAACTTCCACCATGATACATGGCTTTGGTTGGCGGCCCAATGTTCTTCTCTAACAATATGCATATTCATTCAACCCATGGCAAATCACCCTTACTTCAGACAAGACGAACATGCATAGCAACTCACATGATATTCAACAAAAGTGTGACAGTTTATGGCGTCCCCAGAAACATGGTTACCGCTCAGCAAGCAACTTATAAGAAATAAGATACATAAGCAACATATTCTTTACCACAATAGTTTTTAAGCTACTTTCCCATGAGCTATGTATTGCAAAGTTAGTCTGCTTAGTACAGGTGGAGGTTAGCAAAAGACTGGGAGCGACCAACTAAGAGAGCAATGACGGTCATAATCATGCAGAGCGACAAAGCAACATTGAATCAGGCATGGTAGTTATATCGCTACTCAGAAATAAAAGATCATCAAGGCTTGACAGACTTTCTTTACAGTCTTAAATATGCATGAGCATACGCCAAGTCAATCAAAATAAATTCTCGAAGGAAGATATTACTAAACCATACCACATCATCGGCAAACAAATCAAGTTGGTACTCCAATGACACATTGGGAATCCCCCAGCTATTTGAGACTAACCATAAGAAAACCTGAACTACTAAGCGCCATTATGCACGTAGCATCTTTATCATAGACATATTAACCAATGCAACGGAAGCAAACTCTCTTAATAAGATAAGCATGATAATTAAAGAGAGTTCAAGCAACCAACTAAACAAAAGCTCTTTGAAAAGATAAGCATGAATACTAAGAGCAAAGCATGATAGTAGCTATTTAAAAGACGAAGAACACACACAGCAAAGATAGACATGAAAATTCTATGTTATGTTCTAGGTAGAAGTGGAGCGTGTTTCTCTCCCACATAAAGAAAACTGAGTTCCGACTCGTTATGAAAAACTAAAAAGAAAACTAAAAGCAAGACGCTCCAAGCATAGCACTTAACACATGAAGTGATAAAAATATAGCGAAACGAAAGACGAACTGATAATGTTGATGGAGAAGGGGATGCACGGGGGCATCCCCAAGCTTAGACGCTTGAGTCTCCTTGAATATTTCTTGGGGGTGCACGGGGGCATCCCCAAGCTTGAGCGCTTGACACTCCTGAATCTTTTTATCATCTTCCCTCGCACACTTGAAAACTCCCTTCATACATAACTCATCATAATCTGATTAGCGAGGTTAGTACCCTTAATAAAATAATTGCACCTTGCTGGAAATAAAGATATTCTTGATGTTCTACTATTTCTCAAAATTGCCAAAAGGTTTTTGCAAAGAAAAAGCAAGCTCTTGGTTTGCAAAATGAAGGAAAGGCTAAACAGGACAGAATTTGTGAAAAACAGAACAACAGGTAGTAATTGATTTGTTCGGGGCACTTCTGCAACTCAAATCAAAAAACTCAGAAGAGACGCACGAAAGACAATTATATAGAGAACGATGTCGAAAACATTCAGACCAAAAAGATGATCTGGTGATTTTATACGAATTTTTCTATCCAAGGACAGAATCTGTTTCCTGGACAGCACCTCACAACTTTTGAACTTTCTAGCAATCAGAGGCTATACTTGGCACAAATATGAAAAGCAAAGATACAATGATGATGCTACAGTAGTAAACAACATCAAGACACAACAAAAGCAAAATATAAAAATTTATTCATGTGGGCTGCCTCCCAAAAGCGCTTTCTTTTATGCCTTTAAGCTAGGCATAATGCATAGAGATCAAGTTTTATCAAGAGTAAAAGAATAGCTAGCCCGTACAACGGACTCAAAAGGTAACTTGATCTTCTTTCGAGGGAAGTGTTCCATCCCTTTCTTGAGAGGAAACTGAAATTTTATATTACCCTCTTTCATGTCAATGATAGCACCAACGGTGCGTAAAAAGGGACGTCCCAAAATAATTGGACATGAAGGATCACATTCAATATCCATAATAGTAAAATCAACGGGAACATAGTTGTCATTGACAATGATAAGAATATCGTCGATCCTCCCCAAAGGTTTCTTTATGGAAGAATCAACGAGACGAACACCAAAAGAACAAGAATCATAAGGTTTCAATTTAAGCATATCATATAGTCTTTTGGGCATAATAGAAGTACTGGCTACAATATCACATAAAGCATAGCATGAGAAGTTGTTTATCTTAATTTTAATCATAGGATCCCAACCATCTTCTAGCTTTCTAGGTATGGAGGCTTCTACTCTAAGTTTCTCCTCCCTAGCTTTGATAAGAGCATTAGTGACGTGCTCTGTGAAGGCAAGATTAAGCGTGCTAGTGTGGGGGTCTTTGGCCATTCCTTGTAGAAAGGTGACAACTTCTGAAATACTACAGTTATCAAAATCAATTTTATCATTAGTGGGCAGAATTGTAGTGTCATCCTCTTTGTTTGAATCGCTCTCTATTATAAGAGTTTGAACATCTTCCCAAGTTTGGGGAAGCTTAGGAGCAATTTTAAACTGAGGCTCATACTCTTTTCCTGGAAGACCATGCCATGGGCATAACCCTCCGTCAGGACTAATATAATCACAAGGTTTATCACTTTGTAGATCCCGACAGTGGTAATTGGGGTAATGGAAGAAGGGGTGTACTCCTCCCATTTTGTGTTTTTGGTAGAACCCATAATAGCAAGCAAGAAAGATAACTATTTTTATGATTTTTGATAAAAGATACTAAAGCAAAAACTGAAAGGTAAACTAACAAGACTAAAAAGCAAAGGTAAAAGATAGCGTGCAACTCCCCTATCCTGAAGAGTGGAGTCCTCGGCAACGGCGCCAGAAAATACTCCTTGATGGGCCTCTAACCCCTCGTTGGTTACCCCAAGTGGAAGGTGTAAGATGCAGTGTTGTGGAAGTTTTTTCCCTTAGCAAAGATGCCAAGGATCGAATCCCCAGAGACTCCTAGGTTCAACAAGTAGGTGTCAACTGCTAATGGCGCGGATTAGCAATCAACGTGGACCTGCACACATATACAAATAACTTTGCTCCCAACGAGTATAGAGAGGCTGTCAATCCCTCCGGCATTGTAGTTCACAAAGGATTAAACGCAAATGATAGTAGTGATAGATAATGTTTGCAATAGTAAATAAAAGCGAAAAGTAAATAGCGGATGTGATCAATGATGGTAATATGGACCGGAGTCTCATGATGTTCACTAGTGATGTCTCTCTCCCAAAAGACGATAAAACAGCTATGTGAGGTAAACGAATTACAGCTGGGCAATTGACAGGACCACGAACGCAAACCAATGCTTACTACATTGCAAGAAAGGTTGAGGTTCAAAGCATGGGCGGTACGCCAAATTAAGTAGACCGAAATCCATCAATATCTACTACTAATCATCCACCTTGAGATATCTATCCAGAACATCTCGCTGGTATTAAGTTGCGAGCCCCACCCATAGTGTAAACTCAATGCAACAGACAACTGCATTAAAAGAACTTTGCGTAAAGTAAACAATCCTTGCACCCGCGGGCACAAGCACCGTTGTTTTCCCCCTTGTGGCAACAGCACATCCCCTAGACTCATGTTTCTGTCACTCAAGCTAGTCATCGAGGGGCATGAACCCACAATCGAGCATAACGTTCCCTCTTGGAGTCACTACGTATTACTTGGCCAAAGCAATAAATAACAACGGAGAACATGCAAGAATTACTTATGAACATAAATATAAAAGAGGTAGATCAAATATATTACTCAAGAACAATCTGAACATAATCTCATAATCCATCGGATCCCAGCAAACTCATCATAGCAACAGCATAAGGATTACATATGTGCCTCGATCATGTAGGGCAGCTCACGAGGACTAATTAGTGAAGCACAAGAACGGGAGGAGAACATCACATAGCTACTGGTCATGGACTCATGGTCCAAGGGAGACTACTCACAACTCATCCGGGAGGCATCCATGGTGGTGGAGAGGCTCCTGATGGTGATCCTCCCCTCCGGCAGGGTGCCGGGAAGAGTTCTCCTGGTGCTCCCGATCTTGAAAGCGGCGGAACAGAGATGAGATCACGAAAAAGAGTTCCCCTACCGAGGGTTTAGAAGGACGCTCTAAATATATGCCGAAGGGGGGCACCAGACGGGGCTCGGGGAGCCCAGGCGCCCCCCGGCGCGGCCCAGGGGGGGCGCGCCGCCAAGGCGCCTGGAGCCCTGGTGCCCCCCCCCCCCGGCTGTCCTTAGGGCGCAAGGTAGGTTCTGGAACGCTGATTTTTTATATATTTTTTCTGGATTTTTCCTCGCAGTTCTCGTAACGTGAAAACTTGAAATACAAAAACAGCCGAAAACAGAAACTGGCATCGGGGTGCACTGGATTAGTAGGTTAGTCCAAATATGATCAAAAGTGTATGGAAGTGTATGAATATCATAGCAATATCACCCAAAAGTGTCATGGAGCAAGCAGAAATTATAGATACGTTTTGGACGTATCACTGACCCGAACATGCACGACGTGGACTCGGCCCACGTTCGCCTCCGTTAGGGTTTTCCTGAGCCGCACTATATAAGTTGTGCACTGCCTGCGACGCAAACCACCGAGACCAATCTAGGGTTTTGCTACTCTCGTTCCTTGCGCTGCCACCGTAGTCTACTCCATCCCGAGCGCCGGCGTGCACCGACGAATGGGAGAGCAGGTCTCTGAAACCACTCGCTCTTGTGATCCTGTACGGGAGAGGGCGAATTAGGTTTTTGGGAAGCGCCTCGCGCGACTGCTCGCTGCTTCCACCACGGCTCGTCTACCTGCTGCTGCGGCGGTTCGCCACCGACGCCGTCTTTGACCGATCATCACCAACGTTGTCATCAACAACATCGCCACAATGGGCACCGCTGCTTCATCTGCAAACGCTCGGTACGTGCGCAGTGTCTATGTTCGTTGTCTAAACATGTTTAGTGTATACGTGTTTAGCGATCTGTTGCTGTTATTCTGCATGTTGATTAGTACATCTACTTTATTGGAGTTTCACATGTTAGTAGCTGTTGTCGTCATGTTTAATATGCTGCAATTAATCATGGAAAAGATGCCTAATTATCCAACAATCCAAAAACCTAATTGTAGGCAATTTCCTAATTTATCAATGGCTGGATTTACCGATGCGATGAAACCGGATAAGTTTACCGGGGTGAACTTCAAGAGGTGGCAGATTCAGTGCCAACTCTGGCTTGAGGCCCTGAAGATCTGGGAGGTCAGTAAGGGCAAACCTGAAGGAGCTATGTCTGAGGAAGATCAGACTAAGTTCAAGGATGCCACTACTGCCTTCAGAGGCTGTGTTCTGAGTGTTCTTGAGGGTCGTCTGCGAGATGTGTATATGCACATAACAGACGCCAAAGAGCTCTGGGATGCACTGGATGCTAAATTCGGTGCAACCGATGCAGGCAGTGAACTGTATGTCATGGAGAGCTTTAACGACTACAAGATGGTGAACAACCGTGGCGTAGTCGAACAGGCTCATGAAATACAGGTCATTGCAAAGGAGCTTGAACTACTCAAGTGCGTCCTACCTGACAAGTTTGTGGCTGGGTGCATAATTGCAAAGTTGCCTTCTTCGTGGAGGAACTTCGCCACAACGCTCAAACATAAGAGACAGGAGATATCGGTTGAAAACCTGATAGCGTCTCTTGATGTTGAGGAGAAAGCTCGGGCTAAGGACGCTCATGAGAGAGGTGTTGAGGGTCAGTCTAGCGCCAACATGGTGCAGAAAAACTCACACTACAAGAACAACAACAACAGCAAGAAAGGGAACTACAAGCCTCCGACAAATGTGCATGTCAATACTACTTCCTTCAAGAAGAAGAAGAAGCCGAACAAGCTGGCCAGACTAGGGTGTTACACATGTGGAGTAGTCGTCCACTTTTCCAAGGACTGCCCAGACCGTGCAGACCGGAAGAAGAATGTCAACGTCGTGACCGCTAGCGGTGCTGATGGGTACGGTAATTTACCGTTTGTGCTTTCAGCTTTTCAATCTCCAAGTTGGTTGATTGATACGGGTGCTAATGTTCATGTGTGTGCTGACATCTCTATGTTCACTTCTTATCAGGTCGTCTGAGATTCTCCCGTCATAATGGGGAACGGTTCGCATGCTACTGTTCATGGTGTTGGCACGGTAGATCTGAAGTTTACTTCGGGAAAGATCGTGCAGCTGAGGAACGTGCAGCATGTCCCTACTATAAATAAGAATCTCGTTAGTGGCTCCCAACTCTGCAGAGATGGGTTTAAAGTAGTATTTGAGTCCAATAAAGTAGTTGTGTCGACATTTGGAAAATTTATTGGTAAAGGCTATGAGTGCGGAGGCTTGTTCCGCTTATCACTTTCTGAGTTTTGTAATAAGTCAGTATACCATATTTGTGACAATGTTGATTCGGATGCTAGTGTTTGGCACTCTCGTTTATGTCATGTTAATTTTGGTTTACTGTCTCGGCTTTCCAGTATGAGTTTAATTCCGAATTTCACTATTGCCAAAGGTTCTAAGTGCCATAGTTGTGTGCAATCAAAGAAACCTCGGAAGCCTCACAAGGCAGCCGAGGAGAGAAACTTGGCACCTCTAGAACTCATACATTCTGATCTGTGTGAGATGAATGGTGTGTTGACAAAAGGTGGAAAGATATATTTCATGACGTTAATTGATGATGCTACTAGATTCTGCTATGTTTATCTGTTGCAAACTAAAGATGAGGCATTAGACTACTTTAAAATCTATAAGGCTGAAGTTGAAAATCAGTTAGAGAGAAAGATCAAACGTCTTAGGTCGGATCGTGGTGGAGAGTATTTTCCCAAAGTATCTGATGATTTCTGTGAGGAACATGGTATTATTCACGAGAGGACGCCTCCCTACTCGCCCCAGTCAAACGGGGTTGCTGAGAGGAAAAACCGCACGCTGACCGACTTGGTGAATGCCATGTTGGACACTGCTGGTTTATCTAAGGCATGGTGGGGGGAGGCTTTATTGACTTCATGTCATGTCCTGAATAGAATTCCGAACAAGAATAAAGATAAGACCCCTTATGAGGAGTGGGCTGGGAGAAAACCATCACTTTCTTATTTGCGCACTTGGGGATGTTTGGCTAAGGTCAACGTTCCAATTCCCAAGAAACGCAAACTCGGACCAAAGACAGTGGATTGTGTCTTTCTAGGCTATGCACAGCGTAGCGTTGGCTATAGATTTTTAGTGGTTAAATCTGAGGTACCTGATATGCATGTTGATAGTATTATGGAATCTCGTGATGCAACATTTTTTGAGAATATGTTTCCTATGAAAGATATGCATAGACCTGCTAGATTTTCTTCTGAGCTCATTCCTGAATCTAGTACATCTAGTGATTATTCTGAACAACCACATGTTGAGGAAATCCCTGAGAAGGATGACAATGAAGCTCTCAAGAGGAGTAAGAGACGGAGGGTTGAAAAATCCTTTGGTGATGATTTCATTGTGTACCTTGTGGACAATACTCCCACGTCCATTGCAGAGGCATTTGCATCTCCTGATGTAGATGACTGGAAAGAAGCTGTCAATAGTGAGATGGACTCGATTCTTTCCAATGGAACTTGGGAGTTATCTGAACGACCCTATGGTTGCAAACCAGTGGGTTGTAAGTGGGTGTTTAAGAAGAAGCTAGGCCTGATGGTACTATTGAAAAGTACAAGGCACGGCTTGTAGCCAAAGGCTACACTCAGCGAGAAGGCAAAGATTATTTTGACACCTATTCACCTGTTGCTAGACTGACCACCATTCATGTACTACTTTCCCTGGCTGCCTCTTATGGTCTTATCGTTCATCAAATGGACGTAAAGACAGCTTTCCTTAACGGAGAGTTGGAAGAGGAAATCTATATGGATCAGCCTGATGGGTTTGTGGTAAAGGGTGAAGAGAGAAAGGTGTGCAAATTGTTAAAATCTTTGTATGGGCTGAAGCAAGCACCTAAGCAATGGCATGAGAAGTTTGACAGAACTCTAACTTCCGCGGGCTTTGTCATTAATGAGGCTGATAGGTGCGTTTATTATCGCCATGGTGGGGGCGATACGGTTATACTGTGCTTGTATGTTGACGACATACTGATCTTTGATACAAGTATGAGTGTGATAACTGAAGTCAAGTCTTTTCTATCAAGTTGCTTTAATATGAAAGATCTGGGAGAAGTTGATGTAATTCTGAACATTAAGCTGATTAAGGATGAGAGTGGGATTACGTTAACGCAATCACACTATGTTGAGAAGGTCTTGAGCCGGTTTGGCTTTATAGACAGCAAGCCCTCTCCAACGCCTTATGATCCCAGCGTGACACTGCGAAAGAATAAGAAAGGACCGAGAGATCAACTGAGATACTCTCAAGTGATCAGTTCGCTCATGTACCTTGCGAGCGCGACACGACCTGATATCTCTTTTGCTGTGAGCAAGTTGAGTAGGTTCATGTCTAACCCGGGTACTGATCATTGGCATGCACTTGAAAGGGTCATGCGTTATCTCAACGGTACAATGAGCTATGGGATACACTATTCAGGGCACCCTGCCGTGCTCGAGGGATACTGTGATGCCAACTGGATCTCAGATGTTGATGAGCTCTATGCCACAAGTGGATATGCATTTCTTCTTGGAGGTGGCATGGTGTCATGGAGGTCTTGTAAACAAACCATATTGACGAGGTCAACCATGGAAGCAGAACTTACTGCTTTAGACACAGCCACTTTTGAGGCGGAATGGCTGCGTGAGCTTTTGATGGACTTGCCAGTGGTTGAAAAACCATTACCGGCGATCCTTATGAACTGTGACAACCAAACGGTAATTGCCAAAGTGAACAGTACTAAGGATAATGCGAAGTCATCAAAATACATTAAGAGACGTCTCAAGTCTGTCAGGAAAATGAGAAACTCCGGAGTGATAACTGTCACATATATTCGGACAGACAATAACCTGGCAGATCCCTTCACGAAGGGACTATCGCGTAATGTGATAGAAGGTGCATCGAGAGAGATGGGTATGAGACCCGTGGATGTTACATCATAGTGGTAACCCAACCTATGTGATCGGAGATCCCGTGAATTAGGACCTGGGAAGAACAAGCTATTGGTTTAACTGAGGAGAGTTCTATGTGAGACCCTCTCTAGTGAAGATGCAGAACTCTCAAGTGCTATAAGGCAGGTTGGCAATATTGCCTTAATGTGTTCATGTTGGCTATTCATAGCAAAGATGCTGTCCTACAGAGCATTCTTGAAAGAACACACCTATATGAGTCCGACTGTCAAACGTCGCAGTCTATGAGATTTGGGTGATCTCTAGTAAACTCATGAAGAGACCAGGGAGTACGACGTATATGCTACACCCGCGGGGTAGGCTACTGGCAGCCAGGTACTGGTTATGACTTTGAGTGAAGTCTGTTGGCACAAGCTTGCAATTCAAGGCATACTCCATTGTTCAAGTTGCTGGCAGATGTAGCTTAAAGCTCTAGGCGGAAGTTCAACTTAACAGTCTCTGCTGAAACACTGGTATATAAACAAGTAGCGAGGATTGGCAAAACTCTAAATGGGCATTTGAGATCTGGTGGGGGGTTGTTAGAATTGGGCCCATTATTTGGGGCAGCCCAATAAGCAAATTCTGAAATCTCAAATAGGCCCATGTTTGTGGCAGCTCACTTGCTAGTGGAGTGGGGAGTGGGAGCTAAATTTAGTCCCACCTTGGAAGTTGGAGGAGATGTACACCACCTTATAAGTGTTGGGGAACGTAGCATAAATCAAAAAATTTCTACGTCTTCACCAAGATCCAAGTATGGAGACATCTAGCAACGAGCAACTAAGAGTGCATGTACATACCGTTATGGAGATTGCGTGCGGAAGCTTTCAACGAAGCAAGGATGAAGTAGTCGTACTCTTCACGTTCTTCGTCACCGATGATCTAGCGCCGAACGGACGGCACCTCCGCGTTCAACACACGTACGGTGCAGCAACGTCACCTCCTTCTTGATCCAGCAAGGGGGGAGGAGAAGTCGTCAGAGATCCGGCAGCACGACCGTGTGATGACGGATGCAGTGGATGTCGCAGCAGGGCTTCGCCGGGCTGCCCTGCAAAGGAGTTGGGAGGTGTGACGGGAGGGGGAGAGGCGCCAGGGTTGAGGTGCGGCTGCCCTCTCCCCCCCACATATATATAGGGGGCCAGGGGGGCGCCAGCCCCTTGCAGATCCAATCTGCAAGGGAGGGCGGCGGCCAGGGAGGAGTCCCCCTCCCCCAAGGCAAGTGGTGGCCCCCCCTCCCCTTAGGGTTAATCCCTAGGCGCAGGGGAGGTGGGCCTCCCTTGGTGGTGCGCCAGCCCTGAGGGCTGGACACATCCCCTCGCGGCCTAGGGGCCCCACCGGGAGGGGTGGCCCCACCCGGTGGACCCCCGGGGCCCCTCCGGTGGTCCCGGGACGCTCCCGGTGACCCCCGGAGATCACCCGTTGGCCGAAACTGGACTTCCCATATATCAATCTTTACCTCCGGACCATTCCGGAACTCCTCGTGACGTCCGGGATCTCATCCGGGACTCCGAGCAACATTCGGGTTTCCACGTGCATTAATCTCTACGACCCTAGCGTTACCGAACCTTAAGTGTGTAGACCCTACGGGTTCGGGAGACACGTAGACATGACCGAGACCACTCTCCGGTCAATAACCAACAGCGGGATCTGGATACCCATGTTGGTTCCCACGTGTTCCTCGATGATCTTCATCGGATGAACCACTGTGTCAAGGATTCACTCAATCCCGTATGTTATTCCCTTTGTCCATCGGTACGGTACTTGCCCGAGATTCGATCGTCGGTATTCCCAATACCTTGTTCAATCTCGTTATGGCAAGTCTCTTTACTCGATCCGTAATCCATCATCCCGTGACTAACTACTTAGTCACATTGAGCTCATTATGATGATGTCTTACCGAGTGGGCCCAGAGGTACCTCTCCGTCATACGGAGTGACAATATCCCAGTCTCGATTCGTACCAACTCAACAGACACTTTCGGAGATACCCGATGCGTACCTTTATAGCCACCCAGTTACGTTGTGACGGTTGGCACACCCAAAGCACTCCTACGGTATCCGGGAGTTGTACAACCTCATGGTCTAAGGAATAAATACTTGACACTGAAAAGCTTATGCATTACGAACTATACGATCTCGTGTTATGCTCAAGTTTGGGTCTTGTCCATCACATCATTCTCCTAATGATGTGATCCCGTTATCACTGACATCCTATGTCCATGGTCAGGAAACCGTGACCATCTGTTGATCAACGAGCTGGCTACTAGAGGCCTACCAGGGACTCATTGTGGTTTGTGTATTCACACATGTATCGCTGTTTCCGTACAATACAATTCAAGCATGAATAACAGACAATTATCATGAACAAGGAGATATAATAATAATAATGCTTTTATTATTGCCTCTAGGGCATATCTCCAACAGTCTCCCACTTGCACTAGAGTCAATAATCTAGTTACATTGTGATGAATCGAACACCCATAGAGTTCTGGTGTTGATCATGTTTTGCTCGTGAAAGAGGTTTAGTCAACGGGTCTGCTACATTCAGATCCGTATGCACTTTACAAATATCTATGTCTCCATCCTGAACATAATTCCGGATGGAGTTGAAACGGTGCTTGATGTGCTTGGTCTTCTTGTGAAACCTGGGCTCGTTGGTAATAGCAATAGCACCAGTGTTGTCACAGAAGAGAGTCATCGGGCTTGACGCACTTGGAATGACTCCTAGGTCGGTGATGAACTCCTTCATCCAGACTCCTTCCTGCGCTGCTTCAGAAGCAGCTATGTACTCCTCTTCACATGTAGATGCTGCCACCACGCTTTGCTTGCAACTGCACCAGCTGACTGCCCCTCCATTCAAAATATACACGTATCCGGTTTGCGACTTAGAGTCATCCAGATCTGTGTCGAAGCTAGCATCGACGTAACCCTTTACGATGAGCTCTTCGTCACCTCCATAAACGAGAAACATATCCTTAGTCCTTTTCAGGTACTTCAGGATGTTCTTGACTGCTGTCCAGTGTTCCGTACCGGGATCACTTTGGTACCTCCCTACCAAACTTATGGCAAGGTTCACATCAGGTCTGGTACACAGCATGGCATACATGATAGAACCTATTGCAGAGGCATAGGGAATGACACTCATCTTTTCTCTATCTTCTGCCGTGGTCGGCGACTGAGTCTTACTCAATCTCATACCTTGCAAAACAGGCAAGAATCCTTTCTTAGACTGATCCATATTGAACTTCTTCAATATTTTGTCAAGGTATGTACTTTGTGAAAGACCAATGAGGCGTCTTGATCTATCTCTATAGATTTTGATGCCTAATATGTAAGCAGCTTCTCCAAGGTCCTTCATTGAAAAACTTTTATTCAAGTAGGCCTTTACATTTTCCAAGAATTCTATATCATTTCCCATCAGCAATATGTCATCCACATATAATATGAGAAATGCTACAGAGCTCCCACTCACTTTCTTGTAAATACAGGCTTCTCCATAAGTCTGTATAAAGCCAAACGCTTTGATCACCTCATCAAAGCGAATATTCCAACTCCGAGATGCTTGCACCAGCCCGTAAATCGAGCGCTGGAGCTTGCATACCTTGTTAGCGTTCTCTGGATCGACAAAACCTTCCGGTTGCATCATATACAACTCTTCCTTGAGGAAGCCATTAAGGAATGCTGTTTTGACGTCCATTTGCCATATCTCATAATCATAGAATGCGGCAATAGCTAACATGATTCTGACTGACTTCAGCATCGCTACGGGAGAGAAAGTCTCATCGTAGTCAATCCCTTGAACTTGTCGATAACCCTTAGCGACAAGCCGAGCTTTATAGATGGTCACATTACCATCCGTGTCTGTCTTCTTCTTAAATATCCATTTGTTTTCTATGGCGTGCCTCTCATCAGGCAAGTCCACCAAAGTCCATACTTTGTTTTCATACATGGATTCTATCTCGGATTTCATGGCTCCAAGCCATTTATTGGAATCTGGGCCCGCCATCGCTTCTTCATAGTTCGAAGGTTCACCGTTGTCTAACAACATGATTTCCAGTACAGGGTTGCCGTACCACTCTGGTGCGGAACGTACCCTTGTGGACCTTCGAAGTTCAGTAGTAACTTGATCTGTATCTTCATGATCATTATCATTATCTTCCTCCCTTGTCGGTGCAGGCACCTCAGGAACAGCTTCCTGTGCTGCGCTACTTTCCGATCCAGGAGGGGTGACTGTCACCTCATCAAGTTCCACTTTCCTCCCACTCACTTCTTTCGAGAGAAATTCTTTCTCCAGAAAGCATCCATTCTTGGCAACAAAGACTTTGCCTTCGGATCTGTGGTAGAAGGTGTACCCAATAGTTTCCTTTGGGTATCCTATGAAGACGCATTTTTCCGATTTGGGTTCGAGCTTTTCAGGTTGAAGTTTCTTGACATAAGCATCGCAACCCCAAACTTTCAGAAACGACAGCTTCGGTTTCTTGCCAAACCAAAGTTCATATGGAGTCGTCTCAACGGATTTTGACGGAGCCCTATTTAAAGTGAATGCGACAGTCTCTAAAGCATAACCCCAAAAAGATAGCGGCAAATCGGTGAGGGACATCATAAATTGCACCATGTCCAACAGAGTACGATTTCGACGTTCGGACACACCGTTACGTTGAGGTGTTCCGGGCGGTGTCAATTGTGAAACAATTCCACAGCTTCTAAGGTGTGTGCCAAATTCATGACTTAAATATTCACCCCCACGATCCGATCGCAAGAACTTTATTTTTCTGTCACGTTGATTCTCAACCTCATTCTGAAATTCCTTGAACTTTTCAAAGGTCTCAGACTTGTGTTTCATCAAATAGATATACCCGTATCTACTCAAGTCATCCGTGAGGGTGAGAACATAACGGTAGCCTCCGCGAGCCTCAACACTCATTGGACCGCACACATCGGTATGTATGATTTCCAGTAAGTTGGTTGCTCGCTCCATTGTTCCGGAGAACGGAGTCTTGGTCATCTTGCCCAAGAGGCATGGTTCGCACGTGTCAAATGATTCATAATCAAGAGACTCCAGAAGTCCATCTGAATGGAGCTTCTTCATACGTTTGACACCAATATGACCAAGGCGGCAATGCCACAAGTATGTGGGACTATCATTATCAACTTTACATCTTTTGGCATCTACACTATGAATATGTGTATCACTACGTTCGAGATTCATCAAAAATAAACCATTGACCAGCGGGGCATGACCATAAAACATATCTCTCAAATAAATAGAACAACCATTATTCTCCAATTTGAAAGAATATCCATCTCGCATAAGACGAGATCCAAAAACCAATGTTCATGCTCAAAGCTGGTACTAAATAACAATTATTCAGGTTCAAAACTAATCCCGAGGGTAGATGTAGAGGCAGCGTGCCGACGGCGATCACATCGACCTTGGAACCATTCCCGACGCGCATCGTCACCTCATCCTTCGCCAGTCTCCGTTTATTCCGCAGCTCCTGTTTTGAGTTACAAATGTGAGCAACTGCACCGGTATCGAATACCCAGGAGCTACTACGAGTGCTGGTAAGGTACACATCAATAACATGTATATCATATATACCTTTGACGTTGCCGGCCTTCTTGTCTGCTAAGTATTTGGGGCAGTTCCGCTTCCAGTGACCCGTTCCCTTGCAATAAAAGCACTCAGTCTCTGGCTTGGGTCCATACTTTGGCTTCTTCCCGGCAACAGGCTTGCCAGGCGCGGCAACTTGCTTGCCGTCCTTCTTGAAGTTCTTCTTACCCTTGCCTTTCTTGAACTTAGTGGTTTTATTCACCATCAACACTTGATGTTCTTTCTTGATGTCAACCTCCGCTGATTTCAGCATCGAATACACCTCGGGAATGGACTTCTCCATCCCCTGCATATTGAAGTTCAGCACGAAGCTCTTGAAGCTTGGTGGGAGCGACTGGAGGATTCTGTCAACGACCGCTTCATCTGGGAGATTCATTCCCAGCTGAGACAAGCGGTTGTGCAATCCTGAAATCTTGAGGATGTGCTCACTGACAGAACTGTTCTCCTCCATCTTACAGCTGTAGAATGCGTCGGAGACATCATATCTCTCGACTCGGGCATGAGCTTGGAAAACCATTTTCAGCTCTTCGAACATCTCATATGCTCCGTGGTGCTCAAAACGTTTTTGGAGCCCCGATTCTAAACTGTAAAGCATGCCGCACTGAACCAGGGAGTAATCATCACTACGCGACTGCCAGGCGTTCAAAACGTCTTGGGTCGCCGGGAGAGCGGGTGCATCACCTAGTGGTGCTTCTAGGACATATGATCTCTTGGCAGCTATGAGGATAATCCTCAGGTTACGGACCCAATCCGTATAGTTGCTACCATCGTCTTTCAGCTTGGTTTTCTCTAGGAACGCGTTGAAGTTGAGGGAAACCTGAGCGTGGGCCATTTGATCTACAAGAGATATTGTAAAGAATTTAGACTAAGTTCATGATAATTAAGTTCATCTTAATCAAATTTTAATGAACTCCCACTCAGAATGACATCTCTCTAGTCATCTAAGTGATACACGATCCGAATCGAGTAGTCCGTGTCTGATCATCACGTGAGACGGACTAGTTAAAAATGGTGAACATCTTCATGTTGATCGTATCTTCTATACGACTCGTGTTCGACCTTTCGGTCTTCCGTGTTCCGAGGCCATGTCTGTACATGCTAGGCTCGTCAAGTGAACCCTAAGTGTATCGCGTGTGTAAATCTGTCTTACACCCGTTGTATGTGAACGTTAGAACCTATCACACCCGATCATCACGTGGTGCTTCGGAACAACGAGCTTTAGCAACGGTGCACAGTTAGGGGAAACACGTTACTTGAAATTTTAGTGAGAGATCATCTTATTTACTACCGTCGTTCTAAGTAAACAAGATGCAAAAACATGATAAACATCACATGCAATCAATTGTAGTGACATGATATGGCCAATATCATCTTGCTCCTTGGATCTCCATCTTCGGGGCACCATGATCATCTTGTCACCGGCTCGACACCATGATCTTCATCATCATGATCTCCATCATCGTGTCTTGAAGAAGTCGTCACGCCAACTATTACTTCTACTACTATAGCTAACGTTTAGCAATGAAGTAAAGCAATTACATGGCGTTATTCAGTGACACGCAGGTCATACAATAATTAAGACAACTCCTATGGCTCCTGCCGGTTGTCAAGTTCATCGACATGCAAGTCGTGATTCCCTATTACAAAAACATGATCAATCTCATACATCACATATATCATTCATCACATCTTCGTTCTTGGCCATACCACGTCACAAAACACATGCTGCAAAAACAAGTTAGACGTCCTCTAATTGTTGTTGCAAGTTTTACGTGGCTTCTATAGGATTTCTAGCAAGAACGTTTCTTACCTACGCCAAAACCACAACGTGATTTGTCAACTTCTATTTACCCTTCATAAGGACCCTTTTCATCGAATCCGATCCGACTAAAGTAGGAGAGACAGACACCCGCGAGCCACCTTATGCATCTAGTGCATGTCTGTCGGTGGAACCAGTCTCACGTAAGCGTACGTGTAAGGTCGGTCCGGGCCGCTTCATCCCACAATACCGCCGAATCAAGATTGACTAGTAACGGTAAGAAAGTTGAACAAGATCATACGCCCACAACTGCTTTGTGTTCTACTCGTGCCAAGATGCTACGCATAAAACCTAGGCTCAGATGCCACTGTTGGGGAACGTAGCATAAATCAAAAAATTTCTACGTCTTCACCAAGATCCAAGTATGGAGACATCTAGCAACGAGCAACTAAGAGTGCATCTACATACCGTTATGGAGATTGCGTGCGGAAGCTTTCAACGAAGCAAGGATGAAGTAGTCGTACTCTTCACGTTCTTCGTCACCGATGATCTAGCGCCGAACGGACGGCACCTCCGCGTTCAACACACGTACGGTGCAGCAACGTCACCTCCTTCTTGATCCAGCAAGGGGGGAGGAGAAGTCGTCAGAGATCCGGCAGCACGACGGTGTGATGACGGATGCAGTGGATGTCGCAGCAGGGCTTCGCCGGGCTGCCCTGCAAAGGAGTTGGGAGGTGTGACGGGAGGGGGAGAGGCGCCAGGGTTGAGGTGCGGCTGCCCTCTCCCCCCCCACATATATATAGGGGGCCAGGGGGGGCGCCAGCCCCTTGCAGATCCAATCTGCAAGGGGGGGGGGGGGGCGACGGCCAGGGAGGAGTCCCCCTCCCCCAAGGCAAGTGGTGGCCCCCCTCCCCTTAGGGTTTATCCCTAGGCGCAGGGGAGGTGGGCCTCCCTTGGTGGTGCGCCAGCCCTGAGGGCTGGACACATCCCCTCGCGGCCTAGGGGCCCCACCCGGTGGACCCCCGGGGCCCCTCCGGTGGTCCCGGGACGCTCCCGGTGACCCCCGGAGATCACCCGTTGGCCGAAACTGGACTTCCCATATATCAATCTTTACCTCCGGACCATTCCGGAACTCCTCGTGACGTCCGGGATCTCATCCGGGACTCCGAACAACATTCGGGTTTCCACGTGCATTAATCTCTACGACCCTAGCGTTACCAAACCTTAAGTGTGTAGACCCTACGGGTTCGGGAGACACGTAGACATGACTGAGACCACTCTCCGGTCAATAACCAACAGCGGGATCTGGATACCCATGTTGGTTCCCACGTGTTCCTCGATGATCTTCATCGGATGAACCACTGTGTCAAGGATTCACTCAATCCCGTATGTTATTCCCTTTGTCCATCGGTACGGTACTTGCCCGAGATTCGATCGTCGGTATTCCCAATACCTTGTTCAATCTCGTTATGGCAAGTCTCTTTACTCGATCCGTAATCCATCATCCCATGACTAACTACTTAGTCACATTGAGCTCATTATGATGATGTCTTACCGAGTGGGCCCAGAGGTACCTCTCCGTCATACGGAGTGACAATATCCCAGTCTCGATTCGTACCAACTCAACAGACACTTTCGGAGATACCCGATGCGTACCTTTATAGCCACCCAGTTACGTTGTGACGGTTGGCACACCCAAAGCACTCCTACGGTATCTGGGAGTTGTACAACCTCATGGTCTAAGGAATAAATACTTGACACTGAAAAGCTTATGCATTACGAACTATACGATCTCGTGTTATGCTCAAGTTTGGGTCTTGTCCATCACATCATTCTCCTAATGATGTGATCCCGTTATCACTGACATCCTATGTCCATGGTCAGGAAACCGTGACCATCTGTTGATCAACGAGCTGGCTACTAGAGGCCTACCAGGGACTCATTGTGGTCTGTGTATTCACACATGTATCGCTGTTTCCGTACAATACAATTCAAGCATGAATAACAGACAATTATCATGAACAAGGAGATATAATAATAATGCTTTTATTATTGCCTCTAGGGCATATCTCCAACAATAAGGTGGAGTGTTCTACCACTTGTAAGTGAGTGAGAACAGGAGAGCCTCTCACACACTCCTCCTCCGACGACGCCGCCGCCGCCGCTCGCACGCACGCACGCACCGCCCGCCCGTCTCGTCACGACGCCCCGCAGGTTGCGGGAATCTCGCCGAGCCGAGCTTATTTTTGCTGTACAGGAATAACGTGACAGACGTGTCAACAGTTAGCCAATTCGGGTCGCTCCCGGATCGTGGGCTACCTGTAACCAACCCGAACGTGCGCGACGTGGACTCGGCCCACGTTCGCCTCCGTTAGGGTTTTCCTGAGCCGCACTATATAAGTTGTGCACTGCCTGCGATACAAATCACCGAGACCAATCTAGGGTTTTGCTACTCTCGTTCCTTGCGCCGCCACCGTAGTCTACTCCATCTGGAGCGCCGGCGTGCACCGGCGAACGGGAGAGCAGGTCTCCGGAACCACTCGCTCTTGTGATCCTGTACGGGAGAGGGCGAATTAGGTTTTTGGGAAGCGCCTCGCGCGACTGCTCGCTGCTTCCACCACGGCTCGTCTACCTGCTGCTGCGGCGGTTCGCCACTGACGCCGTCTTCGACCGATCATCACCAACGTTGTCATCAACAACATCGCCACAACGGGCACCGCTGCTTCATCTGTAAACGCTCGGTACGTGCGCAGTGTCTCTGTTCGTTGTCTAAACATGTTTAGTGTATACGTGTTTAGCGATCCGTTGCTGCTATTCTGCATGTTGATTAGTACATCTACTGTATTGGAGTTTCACATGTTAGTAGCTGCTATCGTCATGTTTAATATGCTGGAATTAATCATGGAAAAGATGCCTAATTATCCAACACATACCGCGGCATGCGTGGGCGTCTGCCTAAACAACAATGCTACACTTACGGGAAGGGGCTACGGAATTTTGCTTACAGGCTTATGTGGAAGAAAACAAGTGGGTGGTTGGGGCCCAGTTGATATTAGGGGGCAGGTTCTAAGGTAGACCTGGCCATGGCCGGCCTGGCCCGAAAAATCCCGACCCGGCTCGGTCCGACGCTGCTCCCGGGCCGGGCTCGGGCCTGGGTTTTTTGCACCGGGCTTTGGTAGGCCGGCCTGAAGCCCGGCCCAGCCTGAGGTTTGGCCAGGTCTATTCTAAGGTGAAATCAACGGGAAGGATCAGCGGGTAGGTTGATTCCGTAACTTCTTTCTGTAAGTGTAGCATTTTTGCATTGCACGTCCCGCCTTCACATCGCGCAACCAGCCCCTTCTCTGCTTCGATCTCCAACACCACGGAGCCGCCGACGAGCGTTGCATCGGAAGACGGATATCCGCCGGCGACACTTCAGCGCAGCGCCAATACCGATGCGGCGGTGCTCCATTGCAGCGCCCAACGCCGTCAGCGATGCTTCACTGCAACGACGGCGCTCCATCACAGCACCCAATGGTCATCGACGATGTTTCACTGCAGCACCCGACGATTGCCGGCGATGTCTCACTGCATAGGCACACTGGCGCAGCGGTGCTCCATCGCAGCACCCCGACGGCCCCCTCTTCGTCGATCGTTGTCTGGTGGCTGCTGCCAGGATCCCTGGTCGTAGGCTGACCCCCTCGTCCGTCACAAACCGCCAGCTTGTGGCGAAGCAACCACTAACCCGTCGAGTGCAGCTATGAAGAACCGTTGAGCTGTTGGCGCAATCTTTCCTAAACATCGATTCTGAAAAGCGATTGCACCACAATAGCTACACTTTCCTTGGCAATTTTAAATTTTAGTTTGTGCACACCCGCCGGGGCCTTCGTATCATCCATGTTCCCTGGCCGTATCCTCACTGCTAGAGTTGCTCGTAGCATACAAAGTGAGTTCACATGGCTTCCAAAATACATCAACAATATATCTGTCAAAATCTGCCCACGCAAACAAAAGGGATTCGAAAAGTATACATAAAAACTTCCACGCCTCCTATGCGATCGTATTTTTTTCAAACATTTTTAAAAAATGTCCAAAGGAGAAATAAAAGTAAGCAGTAAATTATTTTTTCACAAAGAATGCAAAAAATCAAAGTTTTGACGGTTTTTACAGAACAATCAGATTGCTCGGAGATTTATATTCGAAACTAGTTCGACTTTCTTGGCATTACAAAAATCATTTGACATTTCAACACGCGTAGGAGCACATGGGCAGGCAGTTCACAGACGAAGACGACCACACGGTCTCGTCCCATCATGACTGCGGCGGCATTTATTTATTTGTTTACTTTTATTCACCTGTCGCAGAATTAACCGTCGACTGTAAAAAAAACTCTCGACTGTAAAAAAACCAGTGAATCGCAAAGCCAAAACTTCCGAACCAGTAATGGCGGGCTCTCCCTCCCCGCTCCCAAACCCCGAACCCTAATCCCCTTCCCACTCCCCCCACACCCCACACCCCGAGTCCCCTCCCAATCTCACAATCCCACACCCCCCGACCCTCGGCGCAGATGGCGCCGTCGGTGCCGAAGAAGAAGCGCAAGGTGAGCCTCGCGGAGAACGAGGAGGTCGCGGCGAGGATCTTCGAGAAGCACCGCTCCATGGCGGCGCAGCAGCCGGCCGGCCTCCCTGACGACCAGGCCCGCGCGCTCGCCGCCGCCTACGCCGGCGTCTGCGCCGCCAAGGAGCCCATCCGGACCCCCGGCGACCTGGCCCGTCTCAAGTGCGCATTTCCCCATCCCTCTCAAACTGTTTCCTCTTACACTGTTGCGACGAGTCTAGGTTTCGGTCGATTTCGGGGTCGCGCGCTTTGTGGGATCGGCGCTGCAGTCACGTTGCCGCTCTAAGACGAACGGGTCGGTTTATGATTTGGGTGCCTTATAGCTCTGGGATATTAGTTTTGTTCGGTGGATGTGGATGTAACGGCTTAGTCCTCAGGGGATTTTAGCTGTGCCCATTTGGTCTGAGCATGAATTTTCAGTTTGGATGGCTATTGGTCTGTGGAATCATAACTTCACTCCAAATGATATTCCATAATGGAAGGAATGAGTGGAAGATTTACTGTAAAATAAAGAGTTCTCGTGGTCCGGAATCCACAAAATTTGCGTTTGGAACTCAGTTCAGTTCCCCTTATGTTTACTCATCTGCTGCGACCGTTGACTTGCTGCAGGTATATGCTGAAAATCGATTTAGGCCATTGCCATTTTTATATGGCGAGGTGTATTTATATCCCTTTAGGGTTGCCATTCTACTTGGGATTTGCCCGCAAGTAGATAACCAGAGTAGTGGTATAAGTCTATAACAGTATGGCTTTAGTTTTGATTCATATACCAGAACTCTGTCCCTTTGATTTTTCTTTTGTGTGTTGAATTTAGAGGTGGAAATCACACACTGGATTAATGTGTGGAATGTATCTAGTACCAATGTCTGCTTTCTACATTGAGTTGCATCGATTTTCGAGAAACTTTACATTTTCTGAATTAGTTTAATCATTGCTGTTGCTTCTTCGGTTCTATTATTTTTGTCAGGGGAGTTGGAGGTTGGGTTGTTGATGTTATGGAAGACTACTTTCCAGGTCCCAGCCTCGATTTGTCTCCTCCGAGAAGTAATACACCAGGAGAAACGGGTAATAGTTTTCATGATTGCTCACATGTCCTCTGGAATCTGTTATTCCCTTTTCATCATCAGGATGACAACAGTTCTTCTTCCCCTTCAGTTTTATCAATAGTCAGTTCAGTGGAAACAGGTTTATTATTATATCTTAAAGGGTGCTGTCCTTTTAACAGGGCAGAAAAGCACACGAAACAAACCTTATGTGCCACGGTTGAAATCAGCTGCTTATGCAATAATGATCACACTCTACAGGTATGATTTCTTTTTTTTGGGGGGTGGGTGGGTGGGGGGCTATCTTGCCTAAATTTTTGTTGTTCATGCTGCAACCTTAGTGCAAAGGGCAAGATTTAATCAGAGCAAAAGGGAAAAGACACTTGAATATGCAACAGCAGATATTGACAGTTGTTTCCCCCCCTAGGGAGCTGGAAAGAGGGAAGGAATTTATGATGAGGCAAGAGCTTATTGATGCTGCTGAAGCCAGTGGTCTGTCACAACATGCAATAGGGTACAGTTTCAGTGATTCAGTATATGCCACGGTTGCTGATTTCAGCTGATATTTTAGTGCATCACTAACTGTATCTGTTGTATTATGAGCAGCCCAAACAACAGTAGGAATTCTCGGAATGATGGTTACAGTTACACTGGATGGAATAGCATGAAGACGTTAACAAATAAGGATCTGGTTGAGAAAAAGAGTAATCCTGCAAAGTAATGTACCAGGCTCACCCCCATGTTAATTTTATGTTTTTCTGTCATTCATTAAAAAGAATTGGATCTTTTAGGGGGGTAAACCCAATATGTTTTACACTCACGTAGTATTAGACCAGACAAGTTTTATTACCTTCACATCACTGGCTATTGCTGTATAATGTACTATTGTGACTCTGCTAGCTATTGATTGTGAACTTTTTACTTTGCCTCATCTTTCTTAAATGATATTTCAATGGACTCAAACTCAAGGAGATACCAGAGCTATAAAATATTGCACTTGTATGCATGAACTTGACTCTCATTAGAGGGTTCATAGGGTTCTCACGTATTTAAGTATGATTGTGTTTGCACTAGTTTATCCGATTCATGCTCTTGCGACACTCACCAGATAGAAAAGCCTCTCACATATTTTGGTCGAGTGTGGATCGGCTGGATCCAAAAATGCGGCTAACCTCTGGTGTGCTTTTACTGTTTGGTACATGTGCTCTCTAGTAATTTAATTTGTATCAAGAAACATTCTTGCTTAAGTTTTTTCTCTTGGTCGGAGAAGTTTGATATAGTGCAGCAGTGTAGTCATATACTATATGCTAGCAGAGTATCAACATCTGATAGTTTGCTAGTTGATGCTTGTGGGCACCTTAGGTAATATAATGCTCACTAATCTTTTGAGCTAAGTAAGAAAATATATCTTCTAAACATATAGCTCTGCGGTGGTATATCATCAATTTTCTATTGATGGAATAGAAGCAGGCATGTCCAATTCCATAGCTCCTTTGAACTTATTGGTCCACAATATGAACCTGTAACATGTTTATAAAAATCTTGCACATGTGGCTACATGAACCAGATATATGGGAATGTTCCAGATATATGCCAGTTTGCTACATGAACCAGACCTTGCTCATTATTTTGGTCCTACAGTCATCTCCTTCTTTATTTCCACCCTGAATACAAGCAGAAGCTCACCCTGTTCAGTTTGCATCTCCTTTTTTCTCTCTGGGGCTTTATTTGCCAAGCACACACATTCTGTTGAGATACCAAGCATAGACTTGGGGCTTACTGTATTAGTTTGCTGTAGGTATTACCTAACAGAAAAAGGCAAAGAGACAGCTCGCGATTGTCTCGCACGGTCTGGATTCGACGGTCCTGCAGGACCTTTAACAGCGGCCGGTCATCCTGCAGTTGTGCTCAGCGATTCAGATTCTGATGAATATGACGGCAGCAGTCCCCTGATAGGTATTAATAAAGTTTTCTGCTCATGCAGTATGAATTTCCAGATAACCGATTATTGTACCCCCAGCAGCACCATAATAAATTCCTTTTACTCAATTGCAGGTTCTGAAAGAAGTGGACTTCCAAACTCAAAAGCAGGCAGTTCCAGTTCCTTTGGTATCAGCATGCTTTCTTTGCATTTAATATGATGATATATTCCTTAAGCAAAATATTACTCCCTGCTGATCTTTGTAGTTAATGCCATTTTTTTTCAGACAACAGCCGTGCTGCTAATTCTCCTCTTTCATCTCGAGGAATGTTTGGACAGCAATCATTTAGTGCAATGGTAGCAATGGTACACTTGACTTTCCCTTTCCGTACCCTTCCTTTTCAAATGGAACATAATGCAACATTTTTTTCTTCTAATGTCAGGGTTCTGCTGAAAAGGCTTTACTAGCTATGCCACCTCATCAATCTAATGAAAGTTTTCTGAAAGCTTATGAAGTGGTGCTGATATTGGATGATCGAGATACTTTCGGGTCTGTATGATCATATCTTACTCATGAGTTGTATTTTTTAGTTGTGTCTGATATTTAAGTAGGATCACAATAAGGCTGTCTTACCAAATAAACAATACATGCTCTCCCGCCCCCCAAAAACATCTTTCGAGGAGGAGTTAATTGCTCAAAACCACCACATTTGTGGCTAGGGTACTCCTAAACCACCGCTTTTGCCGAAAACCACAAAAAACCACCAACTCTGTGGCAAGTGAGTAACAAATTGCACTAATTCATAAATAAGCCGCGTCTAACAAGGGAACTGACAGGTGGGACCCGTCTGTCGGGCTGATGTGGTGAAAACTTGTCCTAGTCAATATGTTGACCTGCTGAGGTGGATGGGGTCCCACCTGCCAGCCTCACATCTCTCTTCTTCTTCCTCCTCACATCTCTCTTCCCCTCACTGTCTCTCTCTCCTGACACTGGGCGAGGCAATGGAGGAGTGGGCAGTGGCATGCTAGGGAGGCGAGGGCGCCGACGACCTCGCGTAGGCTGGAGAAGCGGAGGTACAGGAGGTGCGTGCAGCAGAGGGCAAAGATGCGGAGGTCGTCGCTGGAGATGCAGTCGAGCGGGTCGGGGCCGATGTGGAGCTTGCCGAGGCCCCCGTGGCGCGTTGCGAGGGGACGACGAGCGCGGCGTCAGTGAGGTCCCGGCACCCGGAGAGGCTGAGCGCGCGGAGGAAGGGGGCGGCCTCGACGGCGGCGTGACCGGCAAGGCGGAGGTTGTGCTCGCGCATCGGGGCGCCAGGGAGGCCGCGGCGGCGGAGGTCCAGCGCCAGCCAGGCGCGGCCAGTAGCGACGAGGCCGACGCGGTCGGACCAGGAGGCACGACCGTGATAAGACCGGCGGCGGCGGCTGGGTCAGCGACCAGATCGAGTAGAAGTTGGCCGGGTGAGGTGAGCTCCTCCTCTGGCTCGCTGGCCATGGCGCTCGAGCGGCGGACCAGCAGGCACGGCGCCGCGACACGGCCAGGAGGCGGGCGGTGGTCGGAGAAGGGTGCAGCAGCGGACAGCGGCGGCGTGATGCGGCCAGGAGGAGGAATAGAGAGTAATGAAGGAGGAAGACAGGGGAAGGAGACAGGGGATGACATGTGGGTCCCATGGCCAACTCAGCATCTTATCCACATAGGCTTCCATGTCACCCTGACTTGTGGGCCAAACCTGTCGGTTTTGTTGTTAGACACGATTACTATACAAATCAGTGGCATTTGTTACTCACTTGCCACAGAGTTGGTGGTTTCTTGCAATTTTTGGTAAAAGTGGTGGTTGAGGAGTACCCTAGCCACAAATGTGGTGGTTTTGAGCAATTAACTCTTCGAGGAGGGTAAGTAACTTAGGATTGGGAGTATGCGTACCTATTCTCTCTTTCGCATGACCCGCAAGAGCATTCTATTCTTCATGTTAATATTATTTCTGTTAAAATAAGATAGGCAAGGAATTTCACATATTTATCCACTTGCTGCTGGAATTGTGAATTTTGATGACACTTTGATTCGTTCTCTCGTGTTACTTAAACTGTTTAACTTCTTCTGTATATAAAATTTTAGATTCTGTATGTTGTTTAATTAAATTATTTTGCAAGGAAACAAATTGATTATTGTTGCACCCAATAGTTTTTTATGTTTTATTTAATCACCCACCTATGCATCAGAATTCAGTTCTCTTATGATTGCTCCCTTTTTGTGCAGGCCCCGTTCCAGAAGAAAAGTTGTTGATAATATACGCTCGCAGTTTAATATACATGTTGAGGTTAGTTGGATTGAGAGTTATGTCAATTTTTCTTTGTTTAACACTGCTTGCCCTTTCCTTTCTTCTTGTATCTAATTCACCAGTAGTTCTCTGGGTGTTATCCTTGTTCATTTCTTCGGACAACCAAAATACACTGCTAAAAGTCATTAACTCATTATATGCATCAACACGGCTCTAAATTAAATGCCCTGTACTGCTGGATTAATTATCTGATATGTTTGGTCGCTGCCCCACTGTGTTGATGATTGCTGACTGCACTTTTTTCTTGCTTGTGTGCTAGGAGACAGCATAATAATATTGACAAAGTTGCTTTGCCTAGATTGAACTGTAAATATATTATGCCAAAGAAAATGGTGCTGATCCTTATGTTCGAACCATGTCATCCAGATTAAACACTTGCCTGTTGGAGATGCTCTTTGGATTGCTCGCCATAAAGAACTTGACACGGAGTATGTTCTTGATTTCATTGTTGAAAGGAAAAATGTGGATGATTTACTTGGCTCAATTAAAGACAACAGATACAAAGATCAAAAACTAAGACTGAAGGTACCATCTGAAGTAGCTTTGATTTTTGTCATTAATAATATTATAACCTTCCATCTTAACTTTCCCAATTCTTCATGCTTTCAATTTCTCACTGATAGTGATAAAAACTTTGCATCCTAGATTATCATTTGTTTCTTGTGATAATCCTGATCAGCAGTTGTGGCAACACAACACATTGTTTTGGTCATGTTGCAAGTAAGTTGATGGGCATAGTCATTAGCCTGTTTGGCAGCACAGTTGTGGATGCATCTCTAAACAGTTGTGTAACTTGTACTGGATATCTTGTTTATTTTAGATTTTCTATTCTAAAGTTGGTTGTAATTGGGTTTCAGATATGCTGAATATGATGAGGGATGTTTCACTACAACATGTTGAGTGTTTCTTTTCACCTGCCATGTTTTATGCCACCATGCTATATCTTGTGGTTTGATGCTGCTTATGTCTAATCTTAGCTGAGGAGTTTTTTTCCTTATTCTTTGTTATCCTAATTGAAAAGCATAGCCCTTACTTGGGTATGAGATGATGAAGGACGATGCTATTAACAGACATAAGCGCGAGCCTGTAGATTGTCCATCTCTTCCCAAACAAACTGGCTTTTTGCAGGGGTTACCAAATTATCCTAGCAACATTTGTTATTTTAGCAATGATATTTATTCTACCTTTTGCAGAAATGTGGGCTAAGGAAGCTAATATATCTAGTTGAAGGGGATGTAAACACTGTAGATGGCTCAGAGAGCGTTAAAACAGCGTATGTACACTTCTCATGAAGCCTGGACGATCATATCAGTACCTTTCTTGTTGCTTAACACTGTTTTGGATGTCAGCCGCATGCCCTATTAACTGCTCCATATGGCTTGTATTTCAGCTGCTTCACTACTGAGGTTCTTGAAGGATTTGATGTCCAAAGAACCACTGGGTATGCTGATACTGAAAAGAAATACGGCCACCTCACACGGGCTATAATTGATTACTACAGCAGAAACTTCTCTGCTGGTGCTGACACCTCTCGACTTTGCCTGACTTACGATGAGTTTGTGAAAAGGTGTTCTGACCTTGAGAAGGTCACTATGAGCGATATATTCGCCCTTCAGCTTATGCAGGTAACTGGGCTAGTACAGCCACCTCCACCAAAGTTAAATGGCCAGTCCATTTCATGCCATAGTTTGCCCATTAATCTTGCATGTAAATCAGGTGCCACAAGTGACAGAAGAAGCTGCTCTTGCTGTGGCAAGTCTCTACCCCACTCTCATCTCGCTTGCTAAGGCATACAACATGCTTGTAAGTCCACTTTTCCTTTCAACTTATACATTGTTCTTTTCGTATACAACACTTGATGGTACTCACAACACTTGTCCATATCGTCCGCTGATCGTCGTACTATCATGTCTTGCACAGAATAATTTACCATCTCTGTAGAACTGAATGTTTTTCCTTGTAACTTTGAAGGATGGCGATAGGCGCGCCCAGGAGGAGATGCTGAAGAACAAGAGCGGCATGGTCAACGCGGGGGCTAGCAAGAACATCTTCAAGCTCATCTGGGCGGAAGGATGAACACCACGTACTGGGCCGGTCTTTTGGTAACCGTCGCGGTGATTTCGGGCCACCAACGCAAGTTCCCAAGGTGGAAACAGGAGGGACCCTTTTTGTGCTTGTATCTGGTGCCTTGGAGAAGTGAAAGTCACTGAACTTGTAACCGCCACCTAAAAGGCCTTAGCGTAGCCCAACTAGCCGTTTAAATTACTACTCCCTCCGTCCCAAAATAAATGTCTCAAGCTTAGTACAACTTTGTACTAGAGCTAGTACAAAGTTGAGACAGTTATTTTGGGACGGAGGGAGTACTCGGTATGTTGTATGTAGAATTGCATGCCGCACATTATGGAATCATCGTGTTAATGTAGTGCGTTAGCGCTTTGTGTGTATATATACGAATACTAGCTCAGGCGCCACATCGTCAAGTTGAATGCAACCTCCGCTTCTTCATCTGCTCAGGCGCCATTTCGGTTAGTAAACTATAGGCTAGGGTTTGATGATGGATTCTGGAGATTCATGGTGATTCGGTGGGTAAATTCGTTCCAGGAGCAAAATTGATTCCCCTGATGTGATTTAGATTCAATCTATTTGGGTGAGCCGACCATGATTTAGATTCAATCTATTTAGGCCCAGATGCTGAATTCTTTGCTAGATACTGGTACTACTAGTAGCTGCCATATTAGACCAGCCTTGTTCAGAAAACGTGGCTGCCATCATAATTACAGGGATCAAGGTGTTTTTGTACTGAATCAACTTGAACAGACTTTTTCTGGTTGTTACAGCACCCATGTACGTTGATCAATTTGGTCCCCTGTGCTAGCTGCATATATCGATCAAGTTTCTTCCTTGTATGTGCAACAAAGGAGGGTTTCATGTGCAAGAATGTGAGTACCATCAAGTGTTGTATACATCGAGAAATTCAATCTGAACTTTGAATAAATATGATGCGAGTGCTTACAATCTTTTCCTTCATGAGTATTTGGAAATGTTCAGATTATGCTATTATTGTGAGACTTTTTTGTGTCCTGTACTCCTGTACAAGGCATACTTGCTGATATTGTTTGGATATCAAGATTGCTGATTTTTGTTTAGAAATCAAGTTTTTTCGATAACTTTCAATGTGTATGTTTGTTGATACCATTGATTGAAATGGTTGCTGAAATCGAACCCATTTCTAGTCGCGCAAATGGCGCCCCCTCGCCTATGCCACATCATCACAGCGGCGCAGCCAATGACGAGAGAGCGCACACTGTATATCAAATGAAGAAAGAAATAAAATGTGATTTCCTCGAGCGTCGGGTTGGGCAAGCGACTCCTCCCAGCTAGGTTACCACCGCCGCCGCCGCCCTCCCCCACGCTCGTGCCCTCCATCTCCCCCCTGAGCTGCATCTCCTCCGCCCTCGGCCTGCGCTCCATCCCTTCCCTCCTTGTTGGCCGACGAGCGTGAATTGCCGGAAATAGCAGCAGAGGGAGACGTCGAGAGGACATCAGGCCAAGGTGAGTTCCCAATCCTCACATCCTTTGTCTCTCTGTATTGCTTGACGCGCGGGACCTCAGCTTCCGCATCACTCGCCGTCGCGGCCGACGCAGACAGGCCCTTCAGAGCTGCCGCCGGCCGAGCCAGTGCTCGCGCAAGCCAAGGCTGCCACGGGCCAGGCCGTGATTCCGGCGTCGACCAAGGCGATACGGTTCTCCCCCAGCCGGGCAAGGCCAACTTCGGCACCAAGCGCCTGGTCAAGGCCAACCATTTCATCGCCTAGCTCTGGACAAGGACCTCCAACACTACGATGTATGTTTCTTGTTCTTCTATTATCCCCATGATTAATCAGCAACACTCTCTTGTCCTGAAGAAAATCATGTGTGCGTGCGTGTGTGTGTGTCCTAATCTTCCATTCAGATTCATTGTGCAATGTGGGTATATTAATTTTGCAATGTTCTCTGTGGGTAAATGTTCCTATTTATCTGTGTATGCTCTTGCGTCGATTCCTGTAAACAGGAACACTGTAATTCTGGGGCATGGTTTTGTCAACTTCAATAGTAGGTGAAAACCGTCAACACTTTTCCGAAGTTGAAATTAAGGTGGAAATCTGACATTATGCTTGCATTGTGTTGCTGCATGATAATTATATTAGGACAAGTAGATGTTCCTGATTTGCTGCACTTATTTTCCTAAACAAATGAAGCACCATCCGCTGGAACGGTTCTTATTTTCCTTTCAGTATTTTATACAACCCCCGTTCCATAATTCTTGTCGTTGTTTTGAACTAAAATGACGACAAGGATTATGGATCGGAGGGACTAACTATGAATTGGTCCTTTTACAAATCTCTTCTGAATAGTTTTCATGCAAAACTGAATGCAGAGGCTGGTACTTCAGCAGATCGTCCAAAGACATTTTCTAAGAAGGTTTGCATTCATCATTTTCTTCCCAATTACAATATCAGTAAGATCAGTTAACTAGACTATCTGATATATGCTTGTTTTGGCTCTGGGCTTGTATTTGTAAGCCAAACAGAAGCAAGAGGTATCTAACAGAAGGGAAGAGTCAATTGAGTAGGAAAGCGATGAAGAGGTTGAGAAGACCGTAAGTTATTATCTTCCTGGAAAACTTACATTAACTCTATCTAGATTCTTCAGTCCTTGAGCGTATACATTATTTATTTTACGTGACAATCTGCTTCTGTTTTTACTTTATCAGAAACACTGCAGGTCTCATCGAGATTGACAATCCAAACCTGGTGAAACCAAAGAGTATGAAAGCCAAGGATGTTGATGTAAGTCTGATTTTTAATATATGTTTCCCGCTCATCTTCAAAATATAATGTACTGCGGTCCATGATTGTGGATAGGCTGGCCACATTACAAGTTTACTTTTTTAGAAAGAAGATTTACTGTTCCTATATACAAATTTTCTACTGCATGTACTTGACTCCTTCAAACTGTTATTATGCACACTCCTGTCATAACCCGTGTTATAGTTAGGGCCTTATTTTGGTTACATTTTTAAGCATTTACCAGTTCATATCTACTCGCTGACTCGTTTTGCACCTGCACGGGTTGATAGGACAACTGATCTCTCCAGGCGTGAAAGGTGTGTGCATGCATTTCCTAGGCATGCTTCTTTATGTACCATTGATTCTGTAAAACATATTTATCTCCTTTCTATGCGAGTTATAACTGCACTTGAAATGTTGCTGACACAATTGGTACAAGTTCTGGAATGAAAAAGGAAATTTCAGTGAGCTCGAAGTCACATCGCGCGCATCCTCAGCCGTGCAGTGATCAACGAGCCGGTGAACCTGCACAGGGAGTCTTATCTCGGCGGGAGGCTGCCGGTGTACGATGGCAGGAAGAGCCTGTGCATGGCAGGCCCGTTGCATTTCACTGCCAAAGAGTTTCAGATCACTCTGCTTGACAATGATGAAGGCTCTGACTCCCAGTGGGCAGCTATTTCACAATCAATATTTATTTGTCCCCGGCTGGTTTGTATGTGTTTAGTTTTCTGAATGCATTTTTCTTTTCCTTTTGATTCAGGCGACAAAGGAATTTTAAGGTGGTGATTAAGTTTGTCGCGCGAGCCAACCTTCATCGCCTCGGGATGTTTTTGGCCGGGAAGCACGCAGAAGCACCTCAGGAGGCGTTGCAAGTTCTTGACATTTTGCTCTGGGAGCTTTCCTTTGCAAGGTAGCAACGACGTGCCAGCATTAGTTATGTTATGTTAACTCAACAGAGTATATGTATGAGGTGATGAAGGAAGATAATATTTCTAATTGGTTTATCTAACAAATATGCGCCATTTGGACAATCGTTCTTTTCGCCTGACCTGGGCAGAAGGCAACCGCTCGGTAACGGATTAGAGGGCTGGCGTGGGTTTTGTCCATGTGCGCTCTTTCCCAGGTTTGTCCCCCCCCCCTCTC
>LR738710.1:853866926-853893749 GCA_902687465.1 Secale cereale | reverse complement strand
AAGACACGGCAACGCCCAACGGTACGCACGGGCATCGGCTGTACGGATATCTCCCGTTCCGCCCCCCAATCCGAGAGGAGACGCGCCGCCGCCGACCTCGTCCTGCCCACGCTCCGGATCCAGCAGCCCCAACCCGCGCCCCCACTTATATATACCTTCGATCTGACATCCAGCTTCCAGCCCCACGCCATCCCACGCCACCCCACGCCACGCGCGCCTCGGAGTCGGCGGAGCCGTGTCCGGCAAGGACAAGCCTCCGCGCCTCCGCCCGCCGCCACCGCCTCTGCCCCGCCCATAAAGCCGCGCCCTTTGGCCGCTCCGCTCCTCCGCTCTTCGCCCGCCCCGCGCCTCTCGCCGCCCTCATTCGTCCTCGGTTCTTGGCCGCGCCTCCGCGCGCGCGGTGGTCTTCCACCCGCCCTGCTCCCTCTCCGCCTGCGGGGCCCCGAGGACGCGGGCGGGGGCTCGGCCAAGTGGCGGGCGACCGGCGGCGGGTGCGCGCGCTCGTCCCCGACTCGTTCCTCCTCTCCTCCTCTCGCGTCTTGTGAGGCGACTCGTCCTCGATTCTTGCCGCTCCTCGTCTCGCGTCTGGTAAGGCAGTCCGTCCTGGATTAGTGCCTCCCCTCCTCTCGCCTCGCTCGTCCTATGTTGCTCGTCCTCGCCCGGTTCGCCCGTTTATTTAGAGTAGAAGAATCACGTCTGATTTGGCTCATTTTGCGGCTCGTCCTCGATTCGTCTCTTCTGAAGCGCGTCTGGTTTGGTTGATTTTGCTCGTCCTCGCCGTCGGCCGTTTAGATAGAAAGCATCGTCTGGTTTGGTTTGCTCGTCCTTGCCGTCGCCCGTTTAGAAGCGCTTCTGATACAATTTTGCACCGTCGGCCTGATGCTATCCCGTGTTCTTGGGGCCGTCTCGTCGGGGGTCTGCGATTCTGGGAGGAAGCGAGCGAGCGGTCGGTCGGTTTCTGTTATCTATTATCTGACGATTTGAGAGGATCTGCGACTCACAGTCTGGTTTGCGAGCTAACAATTCCGTTTGAGAATCGCGTGCATTTCGTGCTCACGGTGGAGCGATGGTTCTTGCGTTCCTGTTCGAGAAACTTGCGCGTGCCCTTCTGTTACCTGAGATCGTGCGTTTCGTGTTCGCGTCGAGGCAAGGCAACGGTTCCTCTGTTCCATCCCCTGCTTTATTTTCAGGTCTCAAACTCATGCGCCCTTGCGATACTCTCGATTCCTAGGTTGCAGATAATCTTGTTCTTGTCTGTTACGGTTGTTCTTTTCAACTGATTTCTTGTTATCATGCCTTGCTTATTATCCTATTATCCTAGATAGATGCAGAGAATCTTGTTCTTGTTCTTGTAGGCCGTGTGTACCGTACCGTGATGTGAGGCTTCTCTCTTGCTGATAAATTAGGATGACCAGAAAAGTTTGACTCTTGTAACAATCACTTGCTTGGTTTCCACTTCTTTGCGTGGCCGATTTGGCATCCCTGTTTT
This sequence comes from Secale cereale, assembly GCA_902687465.1. NCBI lineage: Eukaryota > Viridiplantae > Streptophyta > Magnoliopsida > Poales > Poaceae > Secale > Secale cereale. Next base: position 853,892,260 of record LR738710.1, on the reverse strand, counting down.
CATAATCACGTTTTCCCTGTTTGTTTTCATATCCAATGCATCCACTCATCAGAGCACCCTTTTCCCTGTTTATTTACCATGGTGTTGGACAATACTGCATTTCTACTGTTCTTTGTTCCCTTTTGAAGTTCACTGATTCAAATCTGATGTGGAAGGTAGGAATGTTGATATCACTTGTACGTTAGTGTACTAGCCATGCTCTGTTTTATTCAAGTTATTCACCATATCTCTTACAAATTTGCCTTGAGATGCTACATGTTTATATGGCACCGTTGATTGATGTTTGTGTATGGTTATTAAGATTGATTGATTGATTGTTGTTGTTTGCTGTTTGCTGATTGATTGATTGATTGATTGCTGTTTGCTGTTTGTTGATTGATTGATTGATTGATGGATTGTTGTTTGTTGATTGGTATCTAACTTTGGTATTGGTAGTTCCTGATCATAGGTAACAGACCTAGCACTAGTCTTTTCTCTCAACTTTGTTGTGATTATGTCTTATGTGGATATCATATTCTTTTTTCTGTATTACTGCTGTCTAGTCACTGGAATAATGCTTTTCTAAGTATTTAAGGTACATACATGTGGATCTGGACATGTCACATTTGATCTTTATCTAACTTTGGTATTGGTAGTTCCTGATCATAGGTAACAGATCTTGCACTATTCTATTTTCTGAACTTTTTTGTGATTATGTCTTATGTGGATATCATATTCTTTTTTCTGTATTACTGCTGTCTAGTCACTGGAATAATGTTTTTCTAAGTATTTAAGGTACATACATGTGGATCTGGACATGTCACATTTGATCTTTATCTAACTTTGGTATTGGTAGTTCCTGATCATAGGTAACAGATCTTGCACTATTCTATTTTCTGAACTTTTTTGTGATTATGTCTTATGTGGATATCATATTCTTTTTCTGGTATTACTGTTGTCCAGTCCTTGGAATAACGCTTTTCTAAGTATTTAAGGTACAGGACATATCACATTTACTCTTTATTGTGTTGCTAAGGACACTGATGGGTTGAGTGTGGCATATAGCACATGTATATTTACATTCTTTACAGTTTGCGATGCTGATGCCTGTAGTCCCAAAGCATATATTTAGCCAAATTTTGCTACTGGAACTTTTGTTTTTAGATATTGGCACCTGATATTTACATGATGGCTAATCTGATTCATTATCGTTGTTCTGATGGTGTGCTTCTGGTGTTTTAACTGAAGCCGTGGATCGCTCATCAACCTGGTATGTGTTTGGATGATAATCCCTCTTGAATTTAACTCGTTCCTATATTGTACACAATGTTTATCTCATGGCTGGTAACGGTAACCTTATGAATGCATAGCCCACATTTTACCTAGTTATATAGTAACGCCATACTTCCTTGGATGATGTTCTGTATATGCAAGTGTTGTGAGCTCACATATTTGTCGGTGTCTACCTACGCAGCTGAGCTCTTTCTGGATATGACAGAGGTACAATATTTACATCCATGGCTGAAGGTTCTTGACCCTGAACTCATCAAAGGTCCTTGGACTCGAGACGTTTGGCACTGCACTCCTGACTTTGCTCGAGAAAGAAAACCTTTTGCACATTCTGTAGTTATATTTATGATTATGATATTTTTTCTACAGGAAGATGACAAAATTATTGATCTTGCAAGCAAGTATAGACCAACAAAATGGTCTCATTGCAAGGACCTGCAGAAGGACCCTCCCACCTCATCCAGCGCAGGTGATTTCCCCTCTGCCCCGTTTGATTCCGTCTAGATCTTGCCCCGAATTGTATTGCGTGTGGATGAACCGTTGGTGTGGTCTGGTTGTTAACTGTTGTACTGGTCATGTGGTTCTCGATTGTTTAACTGTGCTTTTAGGGTTGCTGGATTGGTTAGTGAAGAATACTGCTTATGAACTGTACATGGACTATTAATATGATTGACTCATGTCAAGTGTGTGATGTATCTTCTGAGAAGGTCATTAAAAAACCCTTGGATTTTGTTCTGTTAGGTTAAAAGTATGCCAACCTTATTACAGTTTACCGTCAACAGCTCATTATGTCAGTACCACATGGGCAGAACATGCACCACCCTGTAGCACTATACGCTATCTTAACTGTCATAACAAAAAGAAATTAAAATTGCCAAGGACTTCACAGTTTATATGGACAGTTAGGCATGACTATTAACACATGGACTAGACTATTTAAGAAACATAAACAGTACCAATCTAATCTGTTAGGCATGGACTAGACTATTTAAGAAACATAAACAGTACCAACCAAATCAATAGGGAGAATTTTCGAGAGCGAACTATGTTTTAGGAGGTGAGGTGGCAATGGTCACCTGTCTTCCTTAGTCTATTAACGCATATTGGAATAAATATAATTACTGAAGCAACTTTATCTTTGGTAATGTTGTTTAAATCTGATTTAAGAAACACAAATAGTACTAGCCTGATCAATAGAGAGAATTGTCAAAAGTGGCCTCTGTTTTAGTAGGTTGCAATGATCACCTGTTTTCCTTGGTCTATCAATGCATACAGGAAGAAATATAACTACTGAAGCAACTTTAGCATTCATAATGTGTGTAAACCTGATGTTCTGTGTTTTTGTGGTGAATAAGTGGCTTCAGTGGATGTCCTGGCCTCCTGGGTGACTTGATGTTTTTTAATATAGCAGTTGGTTCCACTAACCTCTTGAAATTAAGATCAATGAACTTTGAATTATTCTAATCATTGTACTGGACGCGTATATGATGGATAACTCTTGATAATATAATTTCATGCCTAATTCTGAACCTGTTCGCACATAACTAAACCTGGCCGCTGTTTGATCTTGCAGCAAATATGACTTGTTTCTTACTCATACTTGACTAGCTTCATACAAATGCTTGTCTGACTGTTGTGTAATACTGTATTACTTTCCTTTTATTCGGGCAGGTCCTGTAGGTGAGGACATGCTCCACTAGCAGTCCACTATCATGGGACCCTCGGACAGCCCGTTTACTGGTGGTCTATTTTTGGTGAACATCCATTTCCCACCAGATTATCCCTTCAAGCCCCCGAAGGTAATTTCAGGTGTACCGAGCTAACCTTTGTAAAAAAGAGTTCATATTGATTATATGATATTGGAATTGCTGTTACACAAATGTCTTGGGGGTCCTCAAACAACTAGTTTGCTGCTGCTTGCTATCTTATCTATTTTTTTCTGACATTCAGACATGAACATATATCAGGTCTCTTTCCACCCAAAAATCCACAGCAACATCAGCATTTGCCTTGACATTCTCAAGGAACAGTGGAACCTGGCTTTGACCATGTAAGCGTGGTAATGATCTGCATTCCAGCTTGGTTGTTCCATTTTTGCTTAAAGCTTGTTGCTGATATTCCTTCAGCAACTACCTATCTCACAAAAATTCTTCATTTATGTTTCTCTAACATTTACCTGTCTCCGTTAACAGGTCCTCCTGTCATTCTGTTTGTTGCTGACGGTCCTCCTATACTTCTATTTGTTCTTATAAGTTCTTCTCACCTATAGCTAAAGTCAAAGACGACAAACCAGGTGAATTATTGGAGTTGCAGGATGATAAATCATTGGTAAGTTTCTATGCTTTCAAATGGTCAGAGTTTCAATTCTGATCAGTTTGTCTGACTTGTTTTATACTGAATCCTTGATTCCTTGATAACTTTGATATACACACATGAATAATTACTTATGTTGTTATGATCATAAACTGATTTCAAAGTATCTTTGACTCATATGATGCTTATTACATAACAGGTCATCTGAATCTTCATTTGTAAAAAAGACTGCTGGTGCTGCTGATGATGTAAGCTACTTTTCTTGCTTCAAGAATAATAGAAACATCATTTACATCACACTCACATTTTAAGTTGCTCGTGTCATTTCAGGCTAGCCATCGGCTTGGAACTGATGAGAGACAACCGTTGCTGCCAACTTGAAATATATATATTTTTAGGTATGAATGGCTTACCTCTCCTCCTCTCGCGTCTGGTGAGGCAATTCGTCCTCGGTTCGTGCCTCTCCTCCTCTCGCATCTGGTGAGGCAATTCGTCCCCGATTCCCTCTCCTCCTCTCGCCTCTGACTTTATGTTGCTCGTCCCCGCTCGATTCGTTCGTTTAGATTAGAAGAATCGCGTCTGATTTGTCATTTTGCCCGTCCTTGATTTGTCTGTCTTGAAGGGCGTCTGATTCGATTGATTTTGCTCGTCCTTGATTCGTCCGTTTAGATAGAAAATCGTGTCTGGTTTAATTTGCTCGTCCTCCTTGTTAGTTTAGAGTCGCCTATGATATGATTTTGCTCGTCCTCGCTGTCGCCCTGATGCTCTCGCGTGTTCTTGGGGCTGTGTTATTGGGGGTCTCTGTCCTTGCGACTCTGGGAGGAAGCGGGCGAGTGAGCGGTCGGTCGGTCTGGTTTACGAACTAACAAGTCTATTTGAGAAACTTCTGTTCCTGCATTTCGTGTTCACGGTGAGCGATGGTTCCTGCGTTTACTTGTGCGTGCGTCTTGTTGGGGGTCTCTGTTCCTGCGACTCTGGGAGGAAGCGGGCGAGCGAGCGGTCGGTCGGTCTGGTTTGCGAACTATCAAGTCTATTTGAGAAACCTCTGTTCCTGCGTTTCGTGTTCACGGTGAGCGATGGTTCCTGCGTTTACTTGTGCGTGCGCTTCTGTTATCTGACGATCCTGCGTTTCGTGTTCGCGTTGGGGCCGCAGGAACAATCGCATGTGTTGTTCGTCGGTTATTTTCAGATCTCAAACGCATGCGCCCTTGTGATACTCTAGTTCCAGGGTCCGTTAATACGAGGTGGATTATTGGCCCTCTGTCGATTTTTTTCCTACCTAGATGCAGATCTCGACATTGTGGTTGTGTGCTGGTCTCGTTTTCGGCAGGCGTGTGTGCTCCCATCCTAGATGCAGAGTATCTTGTTCTGTCCGTCGCGGTTGTTCTGATGGTGTTCTTTTCAATGGGTTTATTGTTATCATGCTTTGCTTATGTTCCCGTATGTCATGATTGATTGATTGATGTTTGTTGTTTGATTGATTGCCTTGAGATGGATTGTTGTTTGTTGTTTGATTGACTGCCTTGAGGTGGATTGTTGTTTGTTATTTGATTGCTTGCCTTGAGATGGATTGTCGTTTGTTGTTTGATTGATTGCCTTGAGAAGGTACAAACCATGTAGGCCGATTGATTGTTGTTTGTTGCTGTTTGTTGTCTTGAGATGGTAGATGTTTATATGGCACAATCGATTCCTGTTTGTTTATGGTTATTATTACGATTGATTGATCCCTGTATTGGTAGTTCCTAATCATAGGTAAGTAGGTAACAGACCTAGCACTATTTTTTTTTTGAACTTTTTTATGATTATAGGTAACAGACCTAGACCATTTCTACTGTTCCTTGTTCCCTTTTGAAGTTCACTTATTCAAATCTGATGTGGAAGGTATGAATATTGATATCACTTCTGTGTTAGTATACTAGCTATGGTGTGTTTTATTCAAGTTATTAGCCATATCTCTTACAAATTTGCCTTGAGATGGTACATTTTTATATGGCGTGATTGATTTCTGTTTGTTGAATGTGAACTCGTATCTTGATGAATAATCATTTAGGCTAACTTGGTCTTGGTAGTTCCTGATCATAGGTAACGCTCCTATTACTTGTTTAGTGTAGACTGACTATTCTTTTTTCTGAACTTTATTGTGATTATGTCTTCACATTGCACTGCTCCCAGATCCATATTGACATGCCCACGCTGTCTGATGACGATAAAGATGTAAGGAATTCCTCCCAAGAATCTCTCTTGCTCCTTGTATTAACTTGGCAACTAAACTTTATACATGTTAATATTTTTTTCATGAAACTGGAGCTCCTTGCTGTAACCCATTATATGACTTTATGAGCATGAACCACTTTCAGGTTATGAAAAAATGGGGTGCTCCAAACAAGATTGATTTTCTCTCTCTTTCTTATACAAGGCATGCAGAAGATGTGCGGCAAGTAAGTAACTCATTATGTCATTATGTCTACTTCACAGTGCCATCTTTCCCAACAGATTGAATTTTTTTTATATTGATATTTTTTTTAATAGCATCACATGTTTGTTTGCACTTCATACTTTGGAAAGATGTTCCTAACGTTGATAGTATTTTTTCCTGCAATAGGCACGGGAGTTCCTCTCAAAGTTAAGTTATCTTAGCCAAACTCTGATTTTCGCCAAAATTGAGAACACAGAGGTAATTAACATGTATTTCTGTATTGAGTACTACCTTGTTCGTTCTTTAGGTGTTCTTATTTCATAAGTGCAACATGGCTGGAAAGCCTGCTGTTGTTACTCGTGTTGTGGACAGTATGACGGACAACCTAAGGCCTACTCGTCCGGAGGCAACTGATGTGGCAAACGCGGTGCTGGGCGGTTAGTTTTTGCCTCTTGCAGATATCTTATACTTTGGTGATCCTGTACAGCTGCTCATTACTGCACCCAAACAAACTATAGTTACACAAGCTGTAACATGAATAACAATTGTTTTGTTCAGGTAGTGATGCCATTCTTCTTGGTGCTGAGACTCTCCATGGATTGTATCCAGTTGAGACTATTTCAACAGTAGGCAGAATTGGTGCTGAGGTGAACTTTCTTTTGGATGTCTATGTTCTCTTGATAAACACGGGCCTGTTTGGGAGGACATTTGTTGATAGGTTCCCTTTTGTAGCTCAAATCAGACTTCAATACTAAAATGCTACAAATAAGTACTATTCTTCCGAACAGTCCTTAAATGTGTTCTCAACAAGTATATCTTTGGCACTCTAATGGAATCTAATGGAAATTCACTCCTTCCTGCCTTTTCTCTCTTCATATTTGGTGATATATTTCATGAATTGTTTCACAGGCTGAGAAGGTCTTCAACCAGGATTTGTACTTCAAGCGAACCATGAAATACGTGGGAGAACCCATGACCCACTTGGAGTCTATTGCTTCCTCTGCAGTGCGTATTTTGGAACCTTGGATTTTCCAACCTTTTGTTAGTGTTTACAGGGGAACAATTTCTTTCTTCCATTGATTGAAGTTCAGTCTGTGACACTTGGGTTTATAAGTCTGAAATAGTTCACTACCTATTTGCTAGGTGCGGGCTACTATCAAAGTTAAGGCTTCGGTCATCATTTGCTTCACCTCATCTGGACAGGAGAAAAAGAGTATTTCTTCTTATAGGCGCTTCACCTCATCTTGCAGTTTAATGGAAATTGATTCATATATTATGCCGTATTGAGTATCTGCAGGCTAATTGCCAAGTACAGGCCCACCATGCCATTCCTCGTGTAAAACAAATCAATTGAAGTGGAGCTTCACAAGCGCATTTGAAGTATGTGAACAGCCTATTTCCTTGTAACCTTTTTAGTACCTCCTTCTGTGTGTGCTATATCTAGGTAATAATGATTCAGAACTAGCATGCTGATCTTCAAACTTTGAAAGATAACTTCAGGCTATAGTTTTCGTTAGTGACAAATCTAACACTGAACCTTGCACAATCGTGCAACTCAATACAGCGGAACAATATATAAGTATTTGCCATGTAATGCTAGAAAATTCATTTAGCATTTAACCTTTATTAGTTTTGCCTTGATGATATGTATTTAACATCCTTCTTTTCTCTCAGCAAAATATTGATGATATGTATTGCTCCTTTATTTTTACTTGGTGCATAATTCCTACTACCTTCGTTTCAGTTTATAAGGGATGCCTGTATTTCTAGATCATCAGTTTGACCAACGAAATATGTATTATATGCTGAAGTATACCATTGAAGTTCGTATTTGAAATAGGTTTGTCATGGTGTACCTTTTGTAGCATATAGCTCATATTTCATTGGCCAAATCGTTGATCTGAAAATACAAATACGCATGTGCCTAACAAACCGAAAGATTGGGACTATGTTGTTCAACTGGACTCGCTAATGTACTACAGAATTTACCCTGATGAGGAACAATGTGGTGTTCAACTAGACTCACTAATAAATTTAAGACAAGTAATTCAGGATGGAGTACTATATAATTTTGCCTGATAAGAAACAGTACTGCTTATGTTGGACCAAGACAGTGTGCCACTGTTATAACTCATATTTGTTGCATTGTCTTCCTGCAGGCAAGACAATCACTCATAGTTAGAGGCCTCTTTCCCATGCTTGCTGATCCACGTCACCCGGTGAGTTAACCTGCCTTTCATATGTTGGCTACATTAACATTCTTTGGTGGTTCTTTTCAATTTTAGAATACATGACCCAGTATGTATAATATGAAAAATAGGAACTACCTATAAATATCAACGTCCTTGTAGGGAATAATGGCAGTTGGCGTTAGTGCATATTCCCAATATGTGAAAAGTGGATGCTTTACATACACCAGGCCAGTGAATTAATTCTGCTTTTAGGGTTTTTGCTTGCATAATGGAATAAACACTAGACTTCAGTTCACTGTCGAACTGTTGGCAAGTCATCATAAGCTCGGTTAATCAGTACATTATCTCGAACTTGACTGGTGGTAGGCTGGTTTGTTTATTCTGTATAATATAAACGCAATACGTGAGCTTATAAGCTGGCGTGCACCAGTGAGGCTGATGTTTGGAGGTGTTTAATCTTGCATCCACCTTGAATTATTTGGTAGCTAGAATTCCTTGATTTGGACCCAACAAGTAAGAAACTTGGTTTGCACTGACATTGTTTCTCTGCCTTGCAGGCTGAATCTACTAGCACTAGAAATAAATCAGTGTTGAAGGTTGCTCTTGACCACGGCAAAGCATCCGGTGTGATCAAGTCGCATGGCTTACCTTAGCCAGAATTACTATAAGAATGTTGCTCATGTTACATGCCTTGCTTTCTCTAGTAAGTAGAACAAGAATACATTTAAAATTTCTTTTATGTCCATATGCGTACGCTCATGATATTTGAATTACAAACCAAATTCTAAATAAATAAGCATGCGTCTCTGTGCCTACAAACTTGTGGGTATAATCATTTAATCAACCTCTAACTAGCTTCCTATTTTCAGGAACGAAGATCCGGATCACCCTCGCCCCTCTAGAGAAATCAGTTTACTCATTCAAGTTCTGGAAATTCTTTATAGCTTTTTGAGTTTACTTCGGTCTTGCAGCTTTCTGTTTGTGCCCATATCTATCTCTGTTTCTTGTGTGCAAGCGCCCCATTCTTTGTGTGTGTGACTGTGGCTTGACTGTGTGTGTGTGTGTGGCTTGACTGTGTGTGTGCTTGACTGTGTGTGGCTTGACTGTGTGTGGCTTGACTGTTTGTGTGCTTGACTCTCTGTGTGTGAATGTTGCATTTGCTTGATGGTGTGGCCTGTATGCTTTGCTGAATGATGATTGGTGTGGTCTGTATGCTTTGCTGAATGATGATTGGTGTGGCCTGTATGCTTTGCTGAATGATGATTGGTGTGGCCTGTATACTTTGTTGAATGATGATTGGTGTGGTTTAACACTGCCTTTGCCGGTCCCAAGCCCGGATGTGAAAATGTGGAGGGAGCTGCATTTACCTCCTTTGTATTTTTTATATATATTCACCTTCTGAGTTTTGTGCCCGGATGTGAAAATGTGGAGGGAGCTGCATTTACCTCCTTTGTATTTTTTATATATATTCACCTTCTGAGTTTTGTGCATGCAATACTTGTAATCTAGCTGATGTAGTGTTTAGTTTCTGTGCATGATAAATGGTTTTGTTGTGCACCTTTTTAAAGATGTGGCCAATTTTCCCTTCTATTTTCCTGTGTTTCTGAATTGATTATCTGTTGTAAAATATGGTTAGCATATATAGTTCAGAGATAAATGTCTTTGTGTGCAACAGTACATTTTATTCACTCCAATGGTGATTTTACTACTGTTTTGTGTGTGTTAGAACTGTTGCTGAAGTTCTCTGTACCCCAGTACCAATATATATGTATTTCAGTGTCATTTTGTAACATCACTGAAGCCAGTGGTATACCAGACATGTGACTGTAGCAGCTCAGTGTATGAGTATGTGGCCCGCAACAACAATTATCTAGTTACTTTAACAGGACTTTTGAACAATCAGGTAGTTCACAGTATGCAGTTTCACAGGAATGGAGCTTCTTCACTTCCTAGATGCAGCAGGTTGCCCATGTTGTGTGTTCAATTTCTTTGATTCACCTTTATTTTCATTTCAGCAGGTTGTCCATGTTGTGTGTTCCGTATGGATTAGACGCCGTGAATTACTTTGTCTTCGATGCTGTAGCTCCTCGTTGGGTCTTCAGCACTTTGTCTTTAGATTTTTAAAAATAGAATACTGAAAAATAACATACTAGAAATTATAGAAGATTCCAAATAATAGAAAGACTAAATGATTCAGATTCAAAAAAGACTCAAAATTAAATGACTCAATAAACAGATTCAAAAAAACTAAATGACCCAAAATTATAAAAAGACTCAAAAACAATAAAAGCCTCAAAAGTATAAAAGATTCAGAATAATAAAAGACTTAAAAATAAAAAGAGTCCAAATAAAAAAAACTCAATAATAAATAAATTAACTCAAAATATTGGAAAGTCTCATAATTATAAAAGTTTCGAAAAAAATAGAAGACTAAAAACAATAAAAAAGAGTCAAATTATAGAAATACTTAAAAACAATAAACAGACTTAAAGGGAAAAACACTAAAAATACTCAAGATTATAAAAGATTCAAGATTATTTATGGCGTACTAGGAATTACCATGCCAGCACTAAATTAATTACCTATGACGTTGATAGAAATACAACGCGAGCGTTAGATTGTGCCTGGTCAGTACAAATGGGCCAATTTGTGGTGTGTTAGGAAAAAGCAACACCAACACTAACTAAATGGGCCAATTTGTGGTGACGTGCCAAATATGCAAAATGCCGCCACTATTTGAAAAACACTTGTGGTGCCGTTGGTTGGAAATGGTGTGCCACCAACTAAAGTTGTGGCTAGCCATTTCTCTAACAATGAGTGCATGTTCCTATGGTAGCTCCAGGATTGCTAAATTTTCTCGGATAGTTCGTAATGAATTTGCTGGATCTGTTCGCCCTCATGGGACCATCTATTTCGCGAATGCCAAATAGACCACATGATCAACAATATCTCCGCTCTATCACCTCCGAGAACATTGGGTCGCTGACAATGTCGCGTGACCAAGTAAGTCGGTGAAGTCGTGGTAGGCAAACCACTTATGAGCTTCATCCCAAAAGTGTTTGGCGTGTGAACAGTGAGTCGGTGCATATATGCATCAGATGCTCGCCCATTGCCAAACAAAGCTTGCATTCTATCACGGATATGCCATCTATGCAATGAGCATTGATACGTCCATTTTGCATCATGCTTTTATGTTGATATTTATTGCACTATGGGCTGTTATTACACATTATGTCACAATACGTATGCATTTTCTCTCTTATTTTACAAAGTTTACATGAAGAGGGAGAATGCCGGCAACTGGAATTCTAGGCTGGAAAAGGAGCAAACATTGGAGACCTATTCTGCACAACTCAAAAGGCTCCGAAACTCCACGAAATATTGTTTCAGAAAATATAAAAAATATCTGGCAAAAGAGATCTGCCAGGGAGGCCACCACCTGTCCACGAGGGTGGGGGGCGCGCCCCCTGCCTCGTGGGCCAGCCGGTGACCCCCCGATGCCCATCTTCTCCTATATGAGGGATTTTAACCTAGAAAAAAATAATCAAATGAGGCTTTCGGGACCAGACGCCGCCGTCTCGAGGCGGAACCTTGGCGGAAACCAATCTAGGGCTCCGGCGGAGCTGTTCTGCCGGGGATACTTCCCTCCGGGAGGGGGAAATCGTCACCGCCGTCATCACCAACAACTCTTCCATCTTGGGGAGGGTTATCTCCATCAACATCTTTAGCAGCACCATCTCCTCTCAAACCCTAGTTCATCTCTTGTATCCAATCTTTGTATCAAAACCTCAGATTAGTACCTGTGGGTTGCTAGTAGTGTTGATTACTCCTTGTAGTTGATGCTAGTTGGTTATGTTCAGATCCATTATGCATATTAATACCCCTCTGATCATGAACAATATTATGTCTTGTGAGTAGTTACTTTTGTTCCCGAGGACATGGGAGAAGTCTTGCTATAAGTAGTCATGTGAATTTGGTATGGGTTCGATATTTGATGATATGTATGTTGTCTTTCCTCTAGTGGTGTCATGTGAACGTCGACTACATGACACTTCACCATTGTTTGGACATAGAGGAAGGCATTGGGAAGTAATAAGTAGATGACGGGGTTGCTAGAGTGACAGAAGCTTAAACCCTAGTTTATGCGTTGCTTCGTAAGGGGCTGATTTGGATCCACTTGTTTCATGCTATGGTTAGCAATCTAAAGGATTGGGCCATCTTGCTGCACCTTATTTACTTTTACTATTTGTCACTTGCTACCAATTACCTTATCACAAAACTATCTGTTACCGATAATTTCTGTGCTTGCAGAAAATACCTTACTGAAAACTGCCTATCATTTCCTTCTGCTCCTCGTTGGGTTCGACACTCTTACTTGTTGAAAGGACTATGATAATTCCCCTACACTTGTGGGTCATCAAGCATCCATTTGGTAGAATTCCTTTAATCACTCTCCACTAGAAACACTCTGGTTTTTGGCACCACCTTTAGTTTCCACCCGACATTACATAATTGTTCATCTGTCGTTGAGGTACACGTAGTCGTCCCTTCCTCCAGAGCATTCACTCCTTTTGAGTCATTAGAATAGAGCCATGTATGATGACTTTATAGTGCAGACGCTCGACTTCTCAAAAGCCCACGCCAAAAGATCATCTCCCCCACCTCGCCGTATTGGAATATTGAAAATTACCATCACATCTAGTGGCAGCCATAGGAAGGAAGTATGTCGACCTGGGGGGGGGGGGTGAATGGGAGATTCAAAATTTCATTCAGGAACTTCAGATCTCTTAGTACACAACAATGGGAAAGGACTGCATTGATACAAGACCACTATAGAAAACTACATAAGCAATGCAAGAGCAACTACTGACATAATCTACATGATCAAAACTTAACCGAGGATAAACGAATGAAGATAAAGTAGGGTTAAGATGAAACCAGTGATGGTCGATGGCGATAGAGAATTTGGTAGACCAGTTCACTCTTCTACATCAAGTTTGTGAAATTGTGCCGATCACTCATGGTAGATGCTTGAAGCGATCTCCAAACCTTCATGGACTTTGTCTTCGTGAACCACAATTACACTTGATCACTGGAGAAATTGACACCTCGCCAGCTAGAGAGTTGGCAACTCTCAAGAGTAACAAGTAGAGCGTACTAAACTTGTATTTATATGACGCTAAACCACAATATAGTTTTTCGGCTCTGGGTTTCTCTTGGTGGATTTTAAGCTTGAATCTCTTGGAAAGGGGTGCTTGGACAAACTGTCAAATTACACGGAGCAACCAATGTTTTTTTCTTCAATTTTTTCCTTCATTATTTTTCTAAACAACAAGGCTTTTTGGACAAGTGCTCCCAAGGAAAAAGAAAGGCCAGCAAAGGAGCGAGCAGCGCAAAACGCTGTATCGGGGAATCAAACTCTGAACACCACGATAAAGAGTTAGCTTTCCTTACCACTTGAGCTGCTACTTGATTGCGACCAAAGGGCTCCGTGAATTTTTAAGAACTGTATGTAGTGACAGATCCAAAAAATAAAATAAAAAAATCAACCATTGAACATTTTTTAATGTACATTGAACATTTTCGTAAATATATGATGAACATTTCTCAGATACACACTAAACCTTTTTTGTTGTTGTATATGCTGAACTATTTGAAAATATATATTTAACATTTTTGTGGTATACCCTGAACAATTTGAAAAATACACATTGAACATTTTTGTGATATCATGCATCAACACGGCTCTAAATTGAATGCCCTATACTGTTGGTTTAGTTATCTTTTTCTTGAATTTTTTGGATTAATTATCTGATATCTTTGGTCGCTGCCCCACTGTCTTGATGATTGTTGACTGCACTTTTTTCTTGCTTGTGTACAAGGAGACAGCATAAAATAATCTAACAAAGTTGATTTGCATAGATTGACCTGTTCATATAACATGCCAAAGAAAATGGTGCTGATCCTTCTGTTCGAACCATGTCATCCAGATTAAACACTTGCCTGTTGGAGATGCTCTTTGGATTGCTCTTTGGATTGCTCTTTGGATTGCTCGCCATAAACAACTTGGCACGGAGTATGTTCTTGATTTCATTGTTGAAAGGAAAAATGTGGATGATTTGCTTGGCTCAATTAAGGACAACAGATACAAAGATCAAAAACTAAGACTGAAGGTACCATCTGAAGTAGCTTTGATTTTTTTTTTTCATAATATTATAGACCTTCCATCTTAACTTTCCCATTTCTTTATGCTTTCCATTTCTCAGTGATAGTGATAAGAAATTTTGTATCATAGATTATCATTTGCTTCATGCGATAATCCTGATCAGTAGTTGTGGCAACACAAACCATTGTTTTGATTGTTGTGGTCATGTTGCAAATAAGTTGATGGGGATAGTCATTAGCCTGTTTGGCGGCACAGGTATGGAGGCATCTCTAAACAGTTAGATAAAGACCCTTTTTTTTTACTTTGACGAAGAGCAGCAGTGCATTGGATAGGTGCTTCTTTTTTTTTAGATGAAGAACTTTGTGTAACTTGTATATGATATCTTGTTTTTTTAGATTTCAATTGGGTTCCACACATGTTGAATACAAGGATGAATGTTTCACTACAACATGCTGAGTGTGTCTTTTGACCAGCCATGTTTTACCCCTATGATTTGATGTTGCTTCAGTCTAATCTTAGCCGAGTAGTTTTTTTCTTATTCTTTGTTTCCATTAATTGCAAAACATAGCCCATATTTGGGTATGAGATGATGTTATTAGCAGACATAAGCTTGATCCTGTAGATTGTGCATCTCTTCCAAAAAAAAAACATTTCTTGTCCAAATCTATGGGTTTGCTGGGGTTATTGTAGCAACAATACGACGTGATACCTCCATTTGTTGTATCCTTTTGCAGAAATGTGGGCTAAGGAAGCTAATATATCTAATTGAAGGGGATGTAAACACTGTCGATGGATCAGAGAGCGTGAAAACAGCGTATGTACACTTCATATTGTTTATGACATTATTAAGTATCGTTCCTTTGGTTCAGGATGTCAGTTATATGCCCTATTAACTGCTCCATATGCCTTGTATTTCAGCTGCTTCACTACTGAGGTTCTAGATGGATTTGATGTCCAAAGAACCACTGGGTATGCTGATACTGAAAAGAAATACGGCCACCTCACAGGCTCGATAATTGAATACTACAGCAGATATAAACTTCTCTGCCGGTGTTGGCACATCTCGACTTTGCCTGACCAACGGCGAGTTTGTGAGAAGGTGTTCTGACCTTGAGAAGGTCACTGTGAGCGACATATTCGCCCTTCAGCTTATGCAGGTAACTGGGCGGGGCTAGAGCCACCTTCACCAAAGTTTGGCGGGTAGTCCATTTCATGCCGTAGTTTTCTCATCAATCTTGATTCTTGCATGTAAATCAGGTGGCACAGGTGACTGAAGAAGCTGCTCTTGCCGTGACACGTCTCTACCCCACTCTCCTCTCGCTTGCTAGGGCGTACAACATGCTTGTGAGTCGTCTTCTCCTTTCTACTTATACAATGTTCTTTTTCATGTAAAGCACTTGATCATACTCAGAGTTCCGAACAAATGTGAGCAATGCATGTTCATATCATTCGCTGCTGCTCGTACTATTAATGTCTCTCTTAACAGAATAATTCAACATGTCTGTAAACTAAAAGTTTATCCTTGTAACTTTGAAGGATGGCGATAGGCGTGCGGCGTGCCCAGGAGGAGATGCTGAAGAACAAGAGCGGCATGGTCAACGTGGGGGCTAGCAAGAACATCTTCAAGCTCATCTGGGCTGAATGATGAACTCCACCCCGTACGTACAACTAGCTAGTTTCAACCTTGACACGGCTCAACCGGTCGGTCTTTTGGTCACCGTCGTGATGATTTCAGCAGACCACCAGCGCAGCAGGAGTGACTTTCAAGTTTGGAAGGCGAAAAGCGGGAGGGATCCTTTTTGTGCTGTGTGCCTGTTGCCTTGCAAAACTGAAAGTCTCAGATCGTTATGTAATTACCGTACCGTACCTCTAGAAAACGCCTTAGCGTAGCCTCGCTCCCTGTTGAAATTAGTGCTAGTATATGTTGTAGAATTCCTCGCCGCACATAATGGAATCGTCGTGTTAGTCTAGTGCATTAGCGCTTCATGTGCCTGTTGCTTGAATCGTGCGTTGTCTCCACCTTGAAGCAGACACGGCAGGTATGCGAGTTTAGCCTGCTGACGAAGTGAGGCTGTGTAGAGCTAGAGCCCATGGTTTTCTATCCATGTGCTTGCTGAAACCCGAAAGCGTTCCTTGGTCGGCTCCGTGTCCCGTTGGTGGGTTTTTTCTCCCTTTGTTCTCATTCAGGCAGTGAATCTTACCTTTCGCGTGCAGGCGCAGGGGACATGAGAGAGCCGTAAAGAAAGAAAGAAAGCAAAGAATTGCTTTGGCGCATGGCGCCAAGCGGGAACAGACCGCCGCCCTCCGGTCCCGTCACGCCACGCCAGGTAGCTAGCTAGCTACTAGGCACCACAAGTCCAACCTGAAGACAATCGTTGGTGTTTGTTGGGGACAAAATTCCGGTTCTCACTTTCTAGGCAAACTAAATCACGAATTGACCCTGTTTTGAAAAGAATTTCGTTTCTGACCTTTTTTTGATCATGCCAACATCCTTGGCGTCTGGTTCGCACACGAGACGCCATGGTTCTCGGCGTTTCACTCTGGCCCACACTTGCCTACGTGGCGATGACGTGACAACGACGAAACGCCATACATCCTGGCGTTTGGGCCTACAAAAAAACTCTAGTAATTAATGCCAACCGAGCATGCGCGGTTATCTCGCCCTAATTAGGTATCATGCACCCAATAGATAAGAGGAAGAAAATCAAGGGAATAACTGCCTCGAATTTTATGGTTAGTACAATATGAGGTGATCTCTTGCCATAATTGAAGGGCTCCGGTTGGCTGTTGCTATGTTCTAGTATTCTCATCAATTGCGTCTTGGTTCTGATGTTTTATTAGTCGGCAGGCCTAATCAATCCGGACCAGAGGTAATAGAATTGTATTTTTCTTTTCCACATTAATGCCAATATTGTATATTATTCTGCAGCTGACATATGCAAGTGTTTATGGTCCGGATAGATCCTATGGCTGAGGCATAGGGAATGACTTTCATTTTCTCTCTATCTTCTGCAGTGGTCGGACATTGAGTCTTACTCAACTTCATACCTTGTAATACAGGCAAGAACCCTTTCTTTGACTGATCCATTTTGAACTTCTTCAAAATCTTATCAAGGTATGTGCTTTGTGAAAGTCCAATTAAGCGTCTTGATCTATCTCTATAGATTTTGATGCCTAATATATAAGCAGCTTCACCGAGGTCTTTCATTGAAAAATTCTTATTCAAGTATCCTTTTATGCTATCCAGAAATTCTATATCATTTCCAATCAACAATATGTCATCCACATATAATATTAGAAATGCTACAGAGCTCCCACTCACTTTCTTGTAAATACAGGCTTCTCCGAAAGTCTGTATAAAACCATATGCTTTGATCACCTCATCAAAGCGTATATTCCAACTCCGAGATGCTTGCACCAGTCCATAGATGGATCGCTGGAGCTTGCATACTTTGTTAGTACCTTTTGGATCGACAAAACCTTCTGGTTGCATCATATACAACTCTTCTTTGAGATATCCATTCAGGAATGCAGTTTTGACATCCATTTGCCAGATTTCATAATCATAAAATGCGGCAATTGCTAACATGATTCGGACAGACTTAAGCATCGCTACAGGTGAGAAAGTCTCATCGTAGTCAACTCCTTGAACTTGTCGAAAACCTTTCGCAACAAGTCGAGCTTTGTAAACAGTAACATTACCGTCTGCGTCGGTCTTCCTCTTGAAGATCCATTTATTTTCGATGGCCTGCCGATCATCGGGCAAGTCAACCAAAGTCCACACTTTGTTCTCATACATGGATCCCATCTCAGATTTCGTGGCTTCAAGCCATTTTGCGGAATCTGGGCTCATCATCGCTTCCTCATAGTTCGTAGGTTCATCATGGTCTAGTAACATGATTTCCAGAACTGGGTTGCCGTACCATTCTGGTGCGGAACGTACTCTGGTTGATCTACGACGTTCAGCAGAAACTTGATCCGAAGTTTCATGATCATCATCATTATCTTCCTCACTGATTGGCGTAGGAATCACTGGAACAATTTTCTGTGATGTACTACTTTCCAATCCGGGAGAAGGTACAATTACCTCATCAAGTTCTACTTTCCTCCCACTCACTTCTTTCGAGAGAAACTCCTTCTCTAGAAAGGATCCATTCTTAGCAACGAATATCTTGCCTTCGGATCTGTGATAGAAGGTGTACCCAACAGTCTCTTTTGGGTATCCTATGAAGACACATTTCTCCGACTTGGGTTCGAGCTTATCAGGTTGTAGCTTTTTCACATAAGCATCGCAGCCCCAAACTTTAAGAAACGACAACTTTGGTTTCTTGCCAAACCATAGTTCATAAGGTGTCGTATCAACGGATTTAGATGGTGCCCTATTTAACGTGAATGCAGCTGTCTCTAAAGCATATCCCCAAAACGATAGTGGTAAATCGGTAAGAGACATCATAGATCGTACCATATCCAATAAAGTACGGTTACGACGTTCAGACACACCATTACGCTGTGGTGTTCCGGGTGGCGTGAGTTGTGAAACTATTCCACATTGTTTCAAATGAAGACCAAACTCGTAACTCAAATATTCTCCTCCACGATCAGATCGTAGAAACTTTATTTTCTTGTTACGATGATTCTCTACATCACTCTGAAATTCTTTGAACTTTTCAAATGTTTCAGACTTGTGCTTCATTAAGTAGATATACCCATATCTGCTCAAATCATCAGTGGATGTCAGAAAATAACGATACCCGCCGCGAGCTTCAACACTCATTGGCCCACATACATCAGTATGTATGATTTCCAACAAATCTGTTGCTCGCTCCATAGTTCCGGAGAACGGAGTTTTAGTCATCTTGCCCATGAGGCATGGTTCGCAAGCACCAAGTGATTCATAATCAAGTGATTCCAAAAGTCCATCACTATGGAGTTTCTTCATGCGTTTTACACCAATATGACCTAAACGGCAATGCCACAAATAAGTTGCACTATCATTATTAACCTTGCATCTTTTGGTTTCAATATTATGAATATGTGTATCACTACAATCGAGATCCAATAAGAATAGACCACTCTTTGAGGGTGCATGACCATAAAAGATATTATCATAAAAATAGAACAACCATTATTCTCTGATTTAAATGAATAACCGTCTCGCAACAAACAAGATCCAGATATAATGTTCATGCTCAACGCTGGCACCAAATAACAATTATTTAGGTCTAAAACTAATCCCGAAGGTAGATGTAGAGGTAGCGTGCCGACGGCGATCACATCGACTTTGGAACCGTTTCCCACGCGCATCGTCACCTCGTCCTTAGCCAATCTTCGTTTAATCCGTAGTCCCTGTTTCGAGTTACAAATATTAGCAACCGAACCGGTATCAAATACCCAGGTACTACTACGAGCATTAGTAAGGTACACATCAATAACATGTATATCACATATACCTTTGTTCACCTTGCCATCCTTCTTATCCGCCAAATACTTGGGGCAGTTCCGCTTCCAGTATCCAGTCCCCTTGCAGTAGAAGCACTCAGTTTCAGGCTTGGCTCCAGACTTGGGTTTCTTCGTAGGAGTAGCAACCGTCTTGCTATTCTTCTTGAAGTTCCCCTTCTTTCCCTTGCCCTTTTTCTTGAAACTAGTGGTCTTGTTAACCATCAACACTTGATGCTCCTTCTTGATTTCTACCTCCGCAGCTTTGAGCATAGCGAAGAGCTCGGGAATTGTCTTTTGCATCCCTTGCATATTATAGTTCATCACGAAGCTTTTATAGCTTGGTGGCAGTGATTGAAGAACTCTATCAATAACACTATCCTCGTCAACTTTGCAACCAAGTTGAGTCATATGATTGTAGTACCCAGACATTCTGAGCAAGTGTTCACTGATAGAACTATTCTCCTCCATCTTGCAGCTGTAGAACTTATTGGAAATCTCATATTTCTCAATCCGGGCATTTGCTTGAAATATTAACTTCAACTCCTGGAACATCTCATATGGTCCATGACGTTCAAAACGTCGTTGAAGTCCCGGTTCTAAGCCGTAAAGCATGGCACACTGAACTATCGAGTAGTCATCAGACCGCGATTGCCAGACGTTCAAAGCGTCTACATTAGCGGGAGGGGGCTTGTCACCTAGCGGTGCTTCAAGGACATAATTCTTCTGTGCAGCAATGAGGATAATCCTCAGGTTACAGACCCAGTCCATGTAATTGCTACCATCATCTTTCAACTTAGCTTTCTCTAGGAATGCATTAAAATTCAAAGGAACGGTAGCACGGGCCATTGATCTACAACAACATAGATATGCAAAAACTATCAGGACTAAGTTCATGATAAATTAAAGTTCAATTTAATCATATTAATTTAAAGAACTCCCACTTAGATAGACATCCCTCCGGTCATCTAAATGATCACGTGATCCAAATCAACTAAACCATGTCCGATCATCACGTGAGATGGAGTAGTTTCAATGGTGAACATCTTATGTTGATCATATCTACTATATGATTCACGCTCGACCTTTCGGTCTCCAGTGTTCCGAGGCCATATCTGCATATGCTAGGCTCGTCAAGTTTAACCCGAGTATTCTGCGTGTGCAAAACTGGCTTACACCCGTTGTATTTGAACGTAGAGCTTATCACACCCGATCATCACGTGGTGTCTCGGCACGACGAACTTTCGCAACGGTGCATACTCAGGGAGAACACTTATACCTTGAAATTTAGTAAGGGATCATCTTATAATGCTACCGTCGTTCTAAGCAAAATAAGAAGCATAATAAGATAAACATCACATGCAATCAAAATATGTGACATGATATGGCCATCATCATCTTGTGCTTTTGATCTCCATCTCCAAAGCACCGTCATGATCACCTTCGTCACCGGCGCGACACCTTGATCTCCATCGTAGCATTGTTGTCGTCTCGCCAACTATTGCTTCTACGACTATCGCTACCGCTTAGTGATAAAGTAAAGCAATTACATGGCGATTGCATTTCATACAATAAAACGACAACCATATGGCTCCTGCCAGTTGCCGATAACTTTACAAAACATGATCATCTCATACAAAACCGTATAACTCATCATGTCTTGACCATATCACATCACAACATGCCCTGCAAAAACAAGTTAGACGTCCTCTACTTTGTTGTTGCAAGTTTTACGTGGATGCTACGGGCTTAGCAAGAACCGTTCTTACCTACGCATACAAAACCACAACGATGTTTCGTCAACTATGTGCTGTTTTAACCTTCACAAGGACCGGGCGTAGCCACACTCGATTCAGCTAAAGTGAGAGAGACAGACACCCGCCAGTCACCTTTAAGCAACGAGTGCTCGTAACGGTGAAACCAGTCTCGCGTAAGCGTACGCGTAATGTCGGTCCGGGCCGCTTCATCTCACAATACCGCCGAAGCAAAGTATGACATGCTGGTAAGCAGTATGACTAGTATTGTCCACAACTCATTGTGTTCTACTCGTGCATATCATCTACGCATAAACCTGGCTCTGATACCACTGTTGGGGAACGTAGTATTTTAAAATTTTCCTACGATCACGCAAGATCTATCTACCAGATGCATAGCAACGAGAGAGAAGAGTGTGTCTACGTACCCTCGTAGACCGGAAGCGGAAGCGTCAAGTGACGCGGTTGATGTTGTCGAACTTCTTCGCGATCCAACCGATCAAGCACCAAACGTACGACACCTCCGCGTTCAGCACACGTTCAGCTTGATGACGTCCCACGAGCTCTTGATCCAGTAGAGCTTCACGGGAGAGTTTTGTCAGCACGACGGCGTGGTGACGGATATGATGTATTCACCGGCGCAGGGCTTCGCCTAAGCACTGCAACGGTATGACCGAGGTGTGTTTCTGTGGAGGGGGGCACCGCACACGGCTGGAACAATTCAACTTGTGTGTCTTTGGGTGCCCCCTGCCCCCGTATATAAAGGAGCAAGGGGAGAGGCCGGCCGGCCCTTGTTTGGTGCGGCTAGGGGTGCAATCCTACTAGGAATAGGATTGCAATCCTATTCCTAGTAGGAATCACCAAAAGAAGGAAGAGAGGGAAAGGAAAAAGGGAGAGGTGGCGCCCCCCAATCCTAGTCCAACTAGGAACCCTAGGTGGGGCGCCGACCAGCCCTATGGGCTGCCTCTCTCTTTCCCTTAAGGCCCACTATGGACCATCCCCCCTCGTAGGGGGTTCCGGTAACCCCCTCCGGCAATCCCGTTAAATCCGAAACTTTTCCGGAACACTTCCGGTGTCCGAATATAGTCGTCCAATATATCAATCTTTATGTATCGAACATTCCGAGACTCCTCGTCATGTCCGTGATCTCATCCGGGACTCCGAACTACCTTCGGTACATCAAAACTCATAAACTCATAATACCGATCGTCATCAAACGTTAAGCGTGCGGACCCTACGGGTTCGAGAACTATGTAGACATGACCGAGACTCATCTCCGGTCAATAACCAATAGCGGAACCTGGATGTTCATATTGGCTCCTACATATTCTACGAAGATCTTTTATCGGTCAAAACCGCATAACAACATACGTTGTTCCTTTTGTCATCGGTATGTTACTTGCCCGAGATTCGATCGTTGGTATCTCCATACCTAGTTCAATCTCGTTACCGGCAAGTCTCTTTACTCGTTCCGTAACACATCATCTCGTGACTAACTCATTAGTCTTTTGCTTGCAAGGCTTATTGTGATGTGTGTTACCGAGAGGGCCCAGAGATACCTCTCCGACACTCGGAGTGACAAATCCTAATCTTGATCTATGCCAACACCACGAATACTTTCGGAGACACCTGTAGAGCATCTTTATGATCACCCAGTTACGTTGTGACGTTTGATAGCACACAAGGTGTTCCTACGGTATTCGGGAGTTGCATAATCTCATAGTCATAGGAACATGTATAAGTCATGAAGAAAGCAACATCAGTAAAACTAAACGATCATAGTGCTATGCTAACAGATGGGTCTTGTCCATCACATCATTCTCCTAATGATGTGATCCCGTTGATAAAATTACAACTCATGTCTATGGCTAGGAAACATAACCATCTTTGATCAATGAGCTAGTCTAGTAGAGGCATACTAGGGACATACTGTTTTGTCTATGTATCCACACATGTACTAAGTTTCCGGTTAATACAATTCTAGCATGAATAAAAGACATTTATCATGATATAAGGAAATACAAATAACATCTTTATTATTGCCTCTAGGGCATATTTCCTTCACTTAGTAGTTCAGGTTTTCTTTTGGTTAATCTCAAATAGCTGGGGGGTTCCCAATGTGTTATTGGAGTACCAACTTGGTTTGTTTGCCTATGATGTGGTATGGTTTAGTAATATCTTCCTTCGAGAATTTATTTTGATTGACTTGGCGTATGCTCATGCATATTCAAGACTGTAAAGTAAGTCTGTCAAGCCTTGATGATCTTTTATTTCTAAGTAGCGATATAACTACCATGCCTGATTCAATATTGCTTTGTCGCTCTGCATGATTATGACCGTCATTGCTCTCTTAGTTGGTCGCTCCCAGTCTTTTTGCTAACCTCCACCTGTACTAAGAAAACTAACCATGCAATACATAGCTCATGGGAAAGTAGCCTAAAAACTGTTGTGGTAAAGAATATGTTGCCTATGTATCTTATTTCTTATGAGTTGCTTGCTGAGCGGTAACCATGTTTCTAGGGACGCCATCAACTGTCACACTCTTGTTGAATATCATGTGAGTTGCTATGCATGTTCGTCTTGTCTGAAGTAAGGGTGATTTACCGTGGGTTGAATAACTATGCATATTGTTAGAGAAGAACATTGGGCCGCCAACCAAAGCCATGCATCATGGTGGAAGTTTTAGCTTGGACCTTAATCCTCAATCTCTCATGAGAATATGACTATGCATTAAAGAGGAGTCCATCATCTATTTTCTATGTTGTCCCGGTATGGATGTCCTCAAGTTGAGATCTATCAAAAACGAGAAATCAAATGCGATCTATCTCCTTGGACCTTTGTACAGGTGGCATAGAGGTACCCCTTTGTGACACTTGGTTAAAACATATGCAATGCAGTGATAACCCATGGGGATCCGAGCTAATTAGGACAAGGAGCGAGCACTATTGGTATTCGATGCATGAGGCTTGCAACTTATAGGATGTTTTATGCATGACACATATGAAGTACTACTACCGTTGACACAATTGCTTCCATGTTTTCAAATAAAAAGCTCTAGCACTTAACCTTTCTTTTTACCTTTGTAATTGAAGCACCAACTACTGAGAGCATGATTGTCATTCTGAGTGTAATGTGCATTGTCCCAAAGTAGCATTGTCTTTTGCATGATTGTGATATCGTTTATTCTGAAATGATTGTATCTAGTCATCACTTAAACCTTGAAGGTGCCCTTGCATTTATGTTTTGCATCACTAAAAGGGGCAAGCTAGATATCACTTTGTCATATTTGCACATCATGTTCATTGCAAATCTTTTTGATGTTTCAGTTTCATATTGTAAAACTTTCAGTCATTTGTGATTTTCTCTTGAGACAACTTAATTACTTTAGAATCATTGTCTAAGTAAGCTTTTGTCATATGACTATGAGAAAGTCCTATATGGTTAATAGCATGTCACCACAGAAATTATTCTTGTTATCATTTACCTACTCGAGGACGAGCAGGAATTAAGCTTGGGGATGTTGATACGTCCAAAACGTATCTATAATTTCTGCTTGCTCCATGCCACTTTTGGGTGATATTGCTATGATATTCATACACTTCCATACACTTTTGATCATATTTGTACTAACTTACTAATCCAGTGCACCCCAGTGCCAGTTTCTGTTTTCGGCTGTTTTTGTATTTCAGGTTTTCACGTTTCGAGAACTGCCCAGAAAAATCCAGAAAAATTATATAAAAAATCAGCGATACGGAAACAACACTGCGTCCGAAGGGCAACCTGGGGGG
>LR738710.1:853824375-853860142 GCA_902687465.1 Secale cereale | reverse complement strand
CGTCATAGTTATAAATATGCATGCATTTGCATATTTATAACCTTGATTCTTTCGAATTGTCCAACGCTATCCATGGACAGCCCGAGTATGTGTAGATTGGGTTCGTTTTCCCATATGCTTTGCTCCGGATCCGACGCATAAATTTCGTCAGTGCCTCCCCTGTTGTTCTCCGGGTACACATCCTCTCTATTTATTGCAGAGACGTGTATCAGGAGAACAGCGGGGAGGTGCTGCCGAAATTTTGCGTCGGATCCGGAGCATAGCATGGGAAAATGAACCCAATCTACACATACACGGGTGGGATTAGGACCTATCATTACCTATTAGAGTGTAGGTTGCATGGACGTAATAAAATTGACAAAGTAGATCAACTGATGAATATATACATGGTGAATTACATATATAATTGTTGTGTGTCCAGTAGCTCTGAAAGTCAAGATGAGTGACCGTGCTTGGATGTATACCGGTCACACTGGTCAGAACAAATGGAGAGCTGAATGGTTCACAAAAACTAAGGGGTTTGTGCAAGCCGCATTTGCAAATGGCCAAAAGAAAACCTGGTGCCCCTGTTTCCGGTGTGACAATTGGGAAAAGAAGACAGAGGCTGAAATGGGCAAACACCTGCAGAAGAGTGATTTTACGCCCGATTATACGGTGTGGACATTTCATGGTGAGTCTGCCCAACGTGACCGAGCTGAGGTGGATCGTCGTCGCACCGGCGAGCATGGTACCGGGATGGAAAACATGGTGCAAGACTATGATGATGCTCGGGATTCGGACGAGGAGATGGAGGAATCTGCAAAGGCCTTCAATGAAATGTTGGAGTCTTCGAAACGTCCGCTCCACGAGCACACTGAGCTTTGTCAGTTGGATGCCATCTCACAAGTAATGGCTCTGAAGGCTCAATTCAACTTGGGCAGAGAATGCTATGACGCAATTATGACAGTATTTGGACGCTTTCTACCCAAAGGCCATGTAATGCCTGCAAACCTGTACCAGTCGGAAAAAATCCTCCATGCACTGAAGATGCCCTATGAGAAGATACATGCCTGTGAGAAAGGATGTGCCTTATTTAGGCTTGACTATGCGGACTTGAACTATTGTCCCATTTGCAAGTCTTCCAGGTATATTGTGGTAGACAATGGTATGGGTGAGAAGACACAGACCAAAATCCCCGTTAGTGTTCTTCGGTATATGCCAATCGTACCAAGACTTCAACGTCTTTTCATGGTCGAAGAGACGGCCAGACAGATGACATGGCACAAAACAGGCAAAAGAACCGAACTAGATGCAGATGGGAATCTGATGATGGTACACACATCGGATGGTGTTGCGTGGAAAAAGTTTGATGAATTACATGCTGACAAAGCGGCAGATCCGAGGCATCCTCGAGTCGGCATCAGCACGGATGGGTTCAGTGTGTTTGGTATGACGGCAGCCCAATATAGTTGTTGGCCCGTATTTGTCTTTCCACTCAATCTCCCCCCCCCGGACAGATTATGCAAAGAAAGAACATTTTCCTGACGTTGATAATTCCAGGACCCAACTATCCGGGCAAAAATATGAATGTGTACATGCAGCCGCTTAAGGACGAATTGCAAGAAGCCTGGGATAATGGGTTCAAGACATACGACGCCTTTAGCAAACGGAACTTCATAATGCATGTCTGGTACATGTACTCGACGCATGACTTGCCGGCGTATGCGCTATTCGTTGGCTGGTGTGTGCATGGAAGGTTCCCGTGCCCCACATGCAAGGGAGCTCTTGAGTTTCGTTGGCTTCAGGCCGATCGCAAGTTTTCTTGCTTCGACATGCATAGACAGTTCCTGGATCCTCGCCATAAGTTCAGGAAAGACAAGAAGAACTTCATCAGGGGTAGAGTTGTCAAAAACTCTGCACCACCTGCATTGACAGGCCAACAGACCCTGGATCAGTTAAACGCTCTCGAGCCAGATCCACAACGTCCAGGGTACTTCAAGGGGTATAATACTAAGCACGCGTGGACTCACAAAACATGCTTATGGGATCTGCCTTACTTCAAAGACCTCCTTTGCCCACACAACATCGACGTGATGCACACTGAGAAGAATATCGCCGAGGCACTTTTTGGTACATTGTTCGGCATAGATGGGAAGTCAAAGGATAATACTAAGGCCAGAGTCGATCTGGAGGCGCTATGTGATAGGCCGTTACAAAACATGAAAGAACCGAAAGGAAAGCAGAACTGGACGAAGCCAAAGGCATGGTTCAATCTTGGAAGGCCAGCTATGAGGGAAATTCTCTTGTGGGTGCAACAGCAGTTGATGTTTCCCGATGGGTATGCAGCGAATCTAAAGAGGGGAGCGAATCTTGATAAACTGAAGATATTTGGTCTCAAGAGTCATGATTGGCACATATGGATTGAGCGGGTAATGCCGGTGATGTTGCGTGGCTTCATCCCTGAGGATGAATGGCTAGTACTGGCAGAACTCAGCTATTTCTTCCGTGTTCTTTGTGTGAAAGAACTATCGCCTGGCGTGCTAGAAGAAATGGAAGAGTTGGCGCCGGAGTTGATCTGCAAGTTAGAGAAGATCTTTCCACCGGGCTTCTTTAATCCAATGCAGCATTTGATTTTGCATCTCCCGACCGAGGCAAGATTGGGGGGGCCCGTGCAAAATCGTTGGTGCTACCCAACTGAGAGGATGCAGAAGACGCTTCGAGAAAAATGTAAAAATAAACGTAGAATTGAAGCATCGATGGCTGAGGCATTCATTACAGAGGAGGCGGCAAACTTCGTAACAGCGCACTACGAAGCCAAAAATCGTCATTTGCATAATCCGAAGCCTCGGTACAATGCTGACGAGCCTAAAAAGGGTGGATCCAACCTCAGCCTATTCAAAGGGAATCTCGCACCAG
This sequence comes from Secale cereale, assembly GCA_902687465.1. Lineage (NCBI taxonomy): Eukaryota > Viridiplantae > Streptophyta > Magnoliopsida > Poales > Poaceae > Secale > Secale cereale. The sequence continues at coordinate 853,857,247 of LR738710.1, read as the reverse complement.
CTAGTGTTTCACATCCAGTATCTTTGGATAACGAAGAATGGCGGACCATTTCGTTGTATATCTTCAACAACCTGATAGAAGTGCGGCCGTACATCGAGTAAGTTCTCGGTACATTGTTTCGCAACTTCTATTTCCTTTGAACTACTCTTATTCCTGGATATGTCATACAGTCGATACGTTACCATATTCTCGTATGGAGCGGAGATCCAAAAGGATTCCGTCGAAGAGTATGAGCTTCTCGCAAAGCAAGGAGGTGGCTATCCCGGTTTCATCTCTTGGTTCAAACAAACGGTAATTTCTATTAGACAATTTCATTTCATTCGCTAATTTGTGCATAATGCAACAATCCTTTCATATTAAACCTGTAGGCTAATTCAGAGTCTACGGACGCCGAATTGAGACAAGTCGCTAATGGTTTTGACTATAAGGTCCGTTCATTTGACAAGTACGACATCAACGGGTATCGCTTTCGTACCTATGGCAAAGAGCTATCGATGGCAGACCGAAAGTCAACAAATTGTTGTGTATCTGCTATCGGTGAAGGAGGTACCGAGTATTATGGGAGAGTTGAAGCAATTTATGAACTTCTGTTCTATGGTGAAAACCCACCGAATGTCGTAGTCTTAAAATGTTATTGGTTTCAGCCGAAGGAGACTAGAAGGACTCATGAACATGTAGGGCTATTTGAAATCAACCAAAGCACTCATTTAGATGTTCCTGATGTATATATTATGGCTCAACAGGCGACCCAAGTATTCTATCCACCGTGGGCCTGCCAAACTAATCCAAATCTGAAAGGTTGGGATGTCGTTTATGAAGTGCCGCCACGTGCTAGACTTTCTACCCCAAAGGAAGAGGATTATGAACCTCACATTAACCCAGACACATATGAAGGAGAATTCTTCCAAGAGACACGTCTTTCCAAAAAGCGTTTCAAGAACCGCTATACTTCACCCCAAAACATTGAAGTAGACAGCGACAATGAATCCGACATCACCCCAGAGGAGGAACAAGAAGAGCCGGAACAAGAAGAGGTTACTGCTGCGGATGACCTGTCAATGCTTGACCGATTACGTCAAGGTGGCCTTGCACATGTTGATGCCAATGAACCCTATGAGCCCGTCATTGATTATAGTGATGATGATGATTATGCATTTATTGATGATACTGATCGAGATTATTAGTAGTGTCAGGTATTACATTTTTTTATGTTGTACTTGATGATGATACACTTAAGTGATACACATATTATTATTCATGTCGGTCTTTTTTTATGTTGTACTAATTTCGTTTACTGTTTGTCATGGCAGGTGTTGAAAGATGGTGGGCGCTGGTCGGGAGCGTGGTCTGAGGTCTTCCATTCCAGACGCACCTCTCCGCCGAGCGTTGCTGGACAGTATGGCCACACCGCCGGGCCCTTCTTCGTCGACCGTGGTGCCCAGCAGGGGACGAGGTAGGAAGAGAGGAGGTGGGGCACGTGGTCGTGGGAGAGGAGGTAGGGTGACTGCTACGGTGCCTTCCTCGCCGCCACCCCTAGCCGTTTCACCCGAGCACGTGACTGCTAGGGTGGACTCGTCCGAGGAGGAGGCTACACGGACTCCGGTCCACGAGCCTCCGGTCCACGGGTCTTCGGCCCACGAGAGTTCGACCCACGTGACCCCGGAGGAGCACACGTCCGGATGGGGTACCTGGCCGGATCAGCCCGAGGAGCCGAGTGGCCATGCTGATGATGGCGGGGAGCCGACTGATCTTGAGGAGGAGGGGGCACCGTCTACCAGCGTGGTGCTACACGGCTCCCGTCCGTGCCGGTGACCCGCGAGCAGAGGTGGTTGATTTTCCCTGATGGGGAGAGGTATGTAAGTGCATTTAATATTTTTGTACCTTGTGCATTCACGTTTTTTCAAATAACTAATGCGTTGGCCTTGTCATGCTGCAGGGGTTGGGACCACCATCATAGTGTCCGCCGGCCCAACTCCGTCCTTGGAGTTCTTTGCCGGCAAAACTTCCCGGGGTTTGTCACGTTGCCTGGTGAGGGTCGGCTTCCAGAGCTTGGATTGAGCTGGGAGCACTACGTGGCTGCCCCGGCCCCGCCAAATGAGATTATTGACGGTGTCGTGTGTGACACGAGGGCAGACATGGTGATCAGAAAGTTCTGGGTAATTTCTCCTTTACACATTTAAAAATCTTCAACTAGCTAGTTATTAATTGTACTAATCAACATTGTCTCATTTGATTGCAGACATTCTACAGGTGTGAGGAGGGATACGAGGAGGACGCGGCACATGTTATCGAGAACGTCTGCAAGCGCCTACTCCAGAACTTACGGCACGAGGCTCGGGTGCAGGCTGTTCGAGACTACTACGCCTTGCGTGGTATCAAGAAGACCAAGCCGGCGTGCCGCGATAAGTTCCTGAGTAAGGAGCAGTACATGAAGGTAATTCTTAAGGCCTTCTCTACTTAAGTTCCTTCATTTAGTAATTCTTAGCCGTAGCGCTCAAGTTTCTATTTGCTAACTTAGGCGCCTCCGAGATGGTGTGCGGATCGGATGGATTGTTGGGAGGTGTTGGTCGATGAGTGGTGCTCACAACGATGGCTAGCCCTCCACAAGGAGGCCAAGGACAAACGTGCCCAAATGGAAGGTGTGCCACACCATCAAGGCAGCTCCAACTTATATCTGTTCGGGCGCAACTGGGTATGTGGTTTGCTTCATGATTCATGCAATTCATTCATCATGCTAGCTTGAGCCCTTTAATTACTAATTTTCATTGTTTCTCTCTTTCAGGCACGCTACAATAAGGCGGATAAGGTGCCAGAGGTGTATGACCTGTATGCCATGGCCCACACTGCCTCTTTCAAGAAAGTCAAGGCTTTCTCTCAGTCTGACCTCGATGATGCAAACAACTTCACCAACATCTCCTCCCACAACAAGCTCGTGAGATATAGAGATGAGGGGAAGGCGAGGAAAGGGGAGGACTTTAACCCGAGCCAGGGTCCCATTGATCCAGAGCTGTTGATGATATCTGGTGGTGGGAGGTCCCATGGCTCCATAGCCATTGGAGATGGACTTATCCGTTGTCCTAGCACTCTCCCGGAGATCAAGGCGCGCCAGTCGAGCTCCGCTCCTGAGATAAGGCCTCGTGAACGGCCAGTGCAACTCGCCATCAAGGTTAGTGATACGTACTCAATTATCTTTCTCCAGTACATTGTGTGTGCTTCCATCAATGATTACAAATGGTCATGTGAGTGGTATTGCAGGCTGCTATACAGAGTGAGAGAGATAGAACAGAGAAACTTCTGGCGGAGGCGGCGGAGAGGCAGCGGGAGTTGGAGGAGAGGACGACAAAGATGCTGGAGGAGGAGAGGGCACGGAATGACATGCAGGCAAGGGCCATGTACGAGCTCCTTGTGGTAAGTTTCTTCTGCAGATTAGCCAAAACATTCATGTAGTGTTTGTCTCATTACTAACTAGTATGACTGAGTCGTCAAAACCAAATGTGCAGTCTGTGTGCGAGAAGACAGGTCAGACCGCTCCGCCGATGCCAGTGATTGCTCCTGGGACCACGGTGAGTTTTATTTGAATGGACATTACTTGCTAGTCTTAACATTTGAGTGTCATCATGCTAACAAGACATTGGAAATGATCTTTGGTGCAGCATAACTCCAGACAGGCATCACACGATCCTTCTCCAGCTACTGACACGAGCCACCCCGCTCCTACACCTCCTGGATCTTGGTAAGTTTATCTAGTGTTTTGCTTAACACATGCATAAAGACCTAGACTTAGCTTTATTTCCTCCAATGCTTACCATAATGACGTAGACTTAGCTTCTTCTCCTCCAAAATGACTTAATAAGCTTACTGACCTCCAAAACCATCCATTTTACCTAAGTTAGCTCTAAAACGATCTATACTTAGCTTACTTATGTCAAAAATTGCATAATTAGCTTAGTTAGCTCATAGACGATCCATTTTACCTAAGTTAGCTCCAAAATGACCCATCTTACCTAGGTTAGCTTATAAATGATCCAGTTTATCCAAGTTAGCTCTAAAATGACCCAATTTACCTAGAGTAGCTCCTAAACGATCCATTTCACCTAAGTTAGCTAAAAACGATCCATTTCACCTAAATTAGCTCTTACATGATCCATTTCACCTAAGTTTGCTCAAAAACGATCCATTTCACCTAAATTAGCTCTTAAACGATCCATTTCACCTAAGTTTGCTCAAAAACGATCCATTTCACCTTAGTTAGCTCAAAAACGATCCATTTCACCTAAATTAGCTCTTAAATGATCCATTTCACCTAAGTTTGCTCAAAAACGATCCATTTCACCTAAGTTAGCTCAAAAACGATCCATTTTACCTTAGTTAGCTCAAAAACGATTCATTTCACCTAGTTAGCTCAAAAACGATCCATTTCACCTTAGTTAGCTCAAAAATGATGCCCTTCACCTTAGTTAGCTCAAAAACGATTCATTTCACCTTAGTTAGCTCAAAAACGATCCATTTTACCTAAGTTAGCTCATAAACGATCTATTTTACCTAAGTTAGTTCTAAAATGATCCATTTAACCTTACTTAGCTCATAAATGATCCATTCTACCGAAGTTAGCTCTAAAATGACCCATTTTACCTAGCTTAGCTCCAAAATGATCCATCTTACCTAGGTTACCTCTAAAATGATGCATTTTACCTAAGTTTGCTCATAAGTGATCCATTGCACCTAGGTTAGCTCATAAACGATCCATTTCACCTAAGTTAGCTCACAAATGATCAATTTCACCTAAATTAGCTCATAAATGTCATATATATTCTTCTTCTTCTTCATTTTCTTCTTCTTCTTCTTCTAATCTTCTTCTTCTAACTTTCTTATTTCCCATTTTGCAGATTTCATTCACTTGACGAAAGCTTGCATAGATGGAGTGCTCCTTATCCCTTTCTCTGTTTCTTTTGTATCGTTGAACTATGCATGTATCGTTGGATGAAACTATTGTAATATATATGGTTGGATGCCTCTATGTTGAACTTGTTATGTATGATGGAACTATGCATGTAATATATATGGTTGGATGATGAAGTTATGTGTTGGATATCTTATATGTTTGCTCTGTAATGGCCTTTTGAAATATATCTATATATGTCATATATATTTGTGATGAAAATTGTTGGATTTAATAAAAAAACAAATAAAAGAGCCAATATGCAGGCTCTTTGCCGTCTGCCGCCGACGGTAACGGGCTCTTTGCCGTCTGCCGCGGACGGCAAAGAAGCCACGTGGCGTCCACCTGTGCTTCCTGGGAGCTGACCCATTTGGTCAGTTTGCCTACAGTGGCAGACGGCAAAGACTTTGCCGTCAGTGGCAGACGGCAAAGAACCTTCCACGTAGTGACGTGTAGATGACATCATACGGCGGACGGCAAAGACCCTAGAAATTTTGCCGTCTGCGGCGGACGGCAAAGGCCTTCCGTTAGCCACTTAACGGACTGACAGCGCAATTATTGCCGTCCGCCGTCTTTGCCGTCTGCCGCTCTCTCTTTGCCGTCCGCCGCAGACGGCAAAGACTTTGTCGTCAGTAGCAGACGGCAAAGAACCTGTTTACCGAAGCCTACTTTTCCGGATCCTTTTGCCGTCCGCCGCTGACGGCAAAGGCCTTTGCCGTCCGCCGTTCGTGCCTTTGCCGTCCGCTATGGCAGACGACAAAGTAGCTGATTCCTGTAGTGCTTGTCCCATGAATCTATGCTATTTCTAGGCAAAGATTGAAACCAAATTTTAGCTCCTCCTCTCAAGGAGAAAGGAAAAAGCTTAAGCTTAACAATATCACTATCTACTTCTCGGTACTTTTGCATATCACAAAGTTCAACAAAGTTGTTTAAGTGTAAAGCAGCATCATCTCCAGCACCGGAGAATTGATCTTTCATAACTAAGTTCAGTAAAGCAGGTTTAATTTCATAAGAAGGTGCTGAAGTGGCAGGTGTAGTGATAGGTGTGCAGATAAAGTCATTGTTGTTGTGACTAGTGAAGTCACACAACTTGGTGTTCTCGGTGGAGCCCATAGCAGCAAGCAAGCAAGATAACTATTTTTGTGATTTTCGATAAAGGATACTAAAGCAAAAACTGAAAGGTAAACTAACAAGACTAAAAGCAAAGGTAAAAGATAGCGTGCAACTCCCCTATCTTGAAGAGTGGAGTCCCCGGCAACGGCGCCAGAAAACTTTGCTTGATGGCTTCTCGCCCCTCGTTGGTTACCCCAAGTGGAAGGTTTGAGATGCAGTGTAGCGGTAGTTTTCCCTTGGCAAAGATACCAAGGATCGATTTCCCCTGAGACTCCTAGTTTCAACAAGAAGGTGTCAACTGCTAATGGCGCCAGATATTAGCAATCAACTTGGACCTGCACACAGATACAAATAACTTTGCTCCCAACGAGTACAGAGAGGTTGTCAATCCCTCCGGCCTTGTCGTTTACAAAGGGTCAAACGCAAGAGATAATGGTGATAGGTAAAACTGTAACTAGTATGTAAAAGCAGAAAGTAAATAGCGGATGTGATCAGTGATGGTAATATGGACCGGGGTCCCATGATGTTCACTAGTGATGTCTCTCTCCCAAAAGACGATAAAACAGCTATGTGAGGTAAACGAATTACAACTGGGAAATTGACAGAATTATGTGCGCAAACCAATACTAACTATGTTGCAAGAAAGGTAGAGGTTCAAAGCATGGGCGGTACGCCAAGCCAAGTAGACCGAAATCCATCTGCATCTACTACTAATCATCCACCTTGAGATATCTATCCAGAACATCTCGCTGGTATTAAGTTGCGAGTCCCACCCATAGTGTAAACTCAAAGCAACAGACAACTGCATTAAAAGAACTTTGCGTAAAGCAAACAATCCTTGCACCCGCGGGCACAAGCACCGTTGTTTTCCCCCTTGTGGCAACAGCACATCCCCTAGACTCATGTTTCTGTCACTCAAGCTAGTCATCGAGGGGCATGAACCCACAATCAAGCATAACGTTCCCTCTTGGAGTCACTACCTACAACTTGGCCAAAGCAATAAATAGCAACGGAGAACATGCAAGAATTACTTACGAACATAAATATAAAAGAGGTGAATCAAATATATTACTCAAACACAATCTGAACATAATCTCACAATCCATCGGATCCCAGCAAACTCAACATAGCAACAGCATAAGGATTACATATGTGCCTCGATCATGTAGGGCAGCTCACGAGGTCTAATTAGTGAAGCACAAGAAGGGGAGGAGAACATCACATAGCTACTGGTCATGGACCCATGGTCCAAGGGAGACTACTCACAACTCATCCGGGAGTCGTCCATGGTTGTGGAGAGGCTCCCGGTGGTGATTCTCCCCTCCGGCAGGGTGCCGGGAAGAGTTCTCCTAGTGCTCCCGATCTTGGAAGCGCGGCGGCGGTGGAACAGAGATGAGATCGCGAAAAAGGGTTCCCGTCTCGAGGGTTTCGGGACGCGTGTTAAATATATGCCAAAGGGGGGCATCAGCGGAGGCCTGGGGGGCCCAGGCGCCCCCCCGGCGCGGCCAGGAGGGGGGCCGCGCCACCAGGGCGCCTGGAGCCCTGGTGGCCCCCAGATGAGCTGCAGAGAAGAAATTTATGCAAAGACTTAGAAGACTGACATGAACAAGTTCAAATCAATCTAGGGCCTAATGTCAGGGATATTACTAGCAGGTATAAACCGGACAGGAAGATCCGGATTACATTAACATAGTTGTATTATCATAAGCCCAGTAGAATATGAGCTAGAGGTTACGGCCCATAGAGTCTTAGGGCCCATGTGTAAAGTTTACGGTTTATAAACCGTCATATCATGTAATTTGGGGTGTAAGATAGAAAGAGTAGAGACCGAGGCAGACACGATTATGAACCGGCCTCGGGACTCTGTAAACCGGACTGGGCGTCGCCTCCTATATAAAGGGACGACCCGGCGACGGTTCAAGGATAGGCAACAACAACTCGAGACACAGGCAAGCGATCCGCTCCCTGTTCATCGACGCACAAGCAATACCACACCAAACTAGACGTAGGCTTTTACCTTCCTTGAAGGGGCCGAACTAGTATAAACCTTATGTGTCCTTTGTGTGCTTTTAACCCCTTCAAGCTAACCCGCGCGATGGCCTCACACCTAAGTCCTCTAAACCGGACATCTGCCGTGCTAATTCCACGACATTACCCCTTCTCTCTTTTTTTGTTTGGGTCTTTTTGGCCTCTTATTTTTTCTTTTTTGTCCGAAGTCTCATCCCGACTTGTGGGGGAATCACAATATCCCTCATCCTTTGTTCAATGGGACAAATCTCTAATAATGATGATCATCACACTTTTATTTACTTACAAGTCGATATTACAACTCATGAAGCTAATAGAAAAATGACTCTATATGAATGACTATGGCAGTGTACCAGGATGTGCAATGATCAAGCGTAACATATATGATAATGCTGAATGGTGGCTGTGCCACGAATATAATGTCAACTATGTGATCATGCAAAACAATATGACTATGAAGGTGTATGTCATAATAACGGAACGGTGGACATTGCATGGAAATATATCTCAGAATGGCTATGGAAATGCCATGATAGGTAGGTATGGTGGCTGTTTTGAGGAAGGTAAATGGGGTTTATGTGTGATAGAGCATACTGTACCATGGGATTTGGATGCACCGACAAAGTTTGCGCCAACTCTTTAGGTGAGGAAGGGCATAACACGGTATTTAAGAGGCTAGCAAATGACAGAAGGATAGGAGTGCATATAATCCATGGACTAACATTAGTCATAAAGAACTCACATACTTATTGCGAAAGTCTATTAGACCTTGAAGCAAAGTACTACCTCGCATGTCCCTAGGGAGGAGGTTGGTAGGAGTAAACCATCACGTGCCCCCGATCAGAACATCGCATAGGATTTTATTCGGACCTAAGAATGCTCGGACTTCCCCGCCATGACATGACCAACACTTAAATGAGAAGTTAATAACAAACTTTAGTACCGATATTTCTACTAACCAATGATCATGAACCTATACCCTTTCATATTACGACATCAATATAATCAAACCATATGTTTCGTATTTAGTGATCTACATGAAGGTTTTTATTTATATAATTCTTGAATACTGTCATCTTCGGACTAGTCTTGTAACTAGTACTCATTGGCAATTACTCCCTCCGTCCCATAATATAAGAACATTTTTGACACTAGTGTAGTATAAAAGACGTTCTTATATTATGGGACAGAGGGAGTACAATTTTAAAGACTCTAGAAAAGATATAAGTGAATCATGAGAGTGCAATCATTTCTATAAAATATAAGCACCGCCGTGCTCTAACAAGTATAAGTGAAGCACAAGAGCAACTGCCTAGCTCAAAAGATATAAGTTAAGCACATGGAGTATTCTAACAAATCACGAATAAATGTGTGTCCCTCTCAAAAGGTGTGTCCAACAAACAATGATTGTGGCGAACTGAAAGAAAAATAAACTATGGCACAAGATGCTCCAAGTAAAACACATATCATGTGATGAATAAAAATATGGCTTCAAGTAACATACCGATGAACTGTGGAAAGAGGGGATGCCATCCAGGGAATCCCCATGCTTAGAAGATCGAGTCTTCCTTGAATATTACCTTGGAGTTCCTTGGGAATCCCCAAGATTAGGGCCTTGCCACTCCTTATTCTGTCATCCATCGTGATCATACCCAAAACTTGAAAACTTCAGCACACACAACTCACAGAAACCTCGTGAGATCCATTAGTATAATAGACAAATCATAAACTTTCAGGTGCTATTATGAACCCATTCATATTTTATTATTGCATAATACATACTGTATTCCAACTTCTCCATGACGTATACCCCCGATATAAACCATAGCATCATCAAAACAAGCAAACTATGCAACAAAAACAATATTTGTCCAAAACAAAACAGTCTGTAATGACCTAAACAATGACCATACTTCTGTAACTCTAAAAATTAGGACAACGTGCAAATTTTTGTATTAATCATGTTTAAAAAATTCAGATCAAAAGCATGTTCCAGTAAAATTTGGTTGGGTAGCATTCCACATAAAAAAAATCTGTTTTTATAATTTACCTACTCGAGGCCGAACATGAATTAACCTTGGGGATGCTTGATACGTCTCCAACTTATCTACAATTTTTGATTGTTCCATGCTATTATTATATTAATCTTGGATGTTTTTATATGCTATTTTATATCATTTTTTGGAACTAACGTATTAACCTAGTGCCAGTTGCTATTTTCCGCTTGTTTTTGGTTTTCGAGGAATATTGTTCCAAACGAATTCCAAACGCTACAAACACTTTTTGACAAATTTTTTTGGACATAAGAGACCCTGGAAGCTTCGGGAGGAGACAAGAGACCGCACGAGGAGATGACAAGGCAATAGGGCGCGTCCAAGGGGGGTAGGCACGCCCATTTACCTTGTGGGTCCCTCGTAGCTCTGTCTAACCCGATTTCACCTCCATAAATTCTCAAATATTGGGAAACCAACAAAGAACCACCAGAAACCCTTTTTCCACCGCAGCAAGTTTCTGTTCTTCCGCGATCCCATCTGGAGGACTTTTACGATACTCTGTCGGAGGGGGAACGAGGCTTCTTCATCAACCTTGCCGCCTTCCGATCATGCGTGAGTAGTTTACCACAGACCTACGAGTCCATAGCTAGTAGCTAGATGGCTTCATCTCTCTCTTTGATCTTCAATACCATGTGAACCATGATCATCATTGGGTTCTATCCAATGTAATGTTCTTTTGCGGCGTTTTTTTGTTGGGATCCGATGAATTGTGGGTTTATGACCAGATTATTTATGAATATTATTTGAGTCAAATTTGAACTTTATTATGCATGATTGTTATAGCTTTGTATTCTCTGCGATCTATCCGTTTGGTTTTGCCAACTATATTGATTATCTTCAGTGTAAAGGTGCTTTGTAATGGGTCAATCTTGCGTTGTTCTATATCCCAATGACGAAAAGGGACAAAACATGTATTTGTATTGTTGCCATTAAATATAAAATGATGGTGTTCATTCATATTAATTGAGTTTACTTTGTCTACATCATGTCATCATACTTAAGGCGTTACCCTATTTATTATTAACTTAATACACTAGATGCATGTTGGATAGCGGTCGATGGGTGGAGTAACAATAGATGCATGCAGGAGTCGGTCTACTTGTCATGGACGTGATGCTATATACATGATCATTGCCTTCAATATCATCTTAATTATGCGCTTTTCTATCAATTGCCCAATGATAACCCACACGTTTAGGGGATCGCAACAGTTTTCATGGGTACAGTATTCAACCCAAATTTATTGATTCGACCCAAGGGGAGCCAAAGAATACTCTCAAGTATTAGCAGCTAAGTTTTCAATTCAACCACACTTGGAAACTTAGTATCTGCAGCAAGGTAATATGGAAGCAACGGTAACGGTAACAAAAGTAGCGATAGTGTTTTTGTAGTGATTGTAACAGTAGCAACAGACAAGTATGTCGGATGCGATTCCTCATGTAATAGTTATAACATAGGGTGACACAGAACTATCTCAAGTTCATCAATGTAATGTAGGCATGTATTCCGAATATAGTCATACGTGCTTATGGAAAAGAACTTGCATGGCATCTTTTGTCCTACCCTCCCGTGGTAGCGGGGTCCTAATGGAAACTAAGGGATATTAAGGCCTCCTTTTAATAGAGTACCAGACCAAAGCATTAACACATAGTGAATACATGAACTCCTCAAACTATGGTCATCACCGGGAGTGGTCCCGACTATTGTCACTTCGGGGTTGCTGGATCATAACACATAGTAGGTGACTATTAACTTGCAAGATAGGATAAAGAACACACATATATTCATCAAAACATAATATGTTTAGATCTGAAATCATGGCACTCGGGCCCAAGTGACAAGCATTAAGCATGGCAAAGTCATAGCAACATCAATCTTAGAACATAGTGGATACTAGGGATCAAACCCTAACAAAACTAACTCGATTACATGGTAAATCTCATCCAATCCATCACTGTCCATCAAGCCTACGATGGGATTACTCACGCACAACGGTGAGCATCATCGAATTGGTGATGGAGGAAGGTTGATGATGACTGGCGACGATCTCCCCTCTCCGGAGCCCCGAACGGACTCCACATCAGCCCTCCCGAGAGAGCTTAGGGCTTGGCGGCGGCTCCATATCGTAAAACACGATAATTCCTTTTCCTCGATTTTTTTCTCCCTGAAAGTGAATATACGGAGTCAGGGAAGACGTCGGTGGAGCAACAGGGGGGCCACAAGGCAGGGGGCGCCCCCACCCTCGTGGACAGGGTGTGGCCCCCCTGATCTGGTTCTTTCCGCAGATATTTTTTATATATTTCAAAATAAATCTCCGTTGAATTTCAGGTCATTCCGAGAACTTTTATTTCTGCACAAAAATAACACCATGGCAGTTCTGCTAAAGCGTCAGTCCTAGTTAGTTCCATTCAAATCATGCAAGTTAGAGTCCAAAACAAGGGAAAAAGTGTTTGGAAAAGTAGATACACTGGAGACGTATCAACTCCCCCAAGCTTAAACCTTTGCTTGTCCTCAAGCAATTCAATTGATAAACTGAAAGTGACAAAGAAAAACTTTGACAAACTATGTTTGCTCTTGTTGTTGTAAATATGTAAAGCCAGAATTCAAGTTTTCAGCAAAGATCATGAACTAACCACATTCACAATAACTTTCAAGTCTCATGTCTACTCATATCGATGGCGTAATCAACTAGCGAGCAATAATAATAAATCTCAGATGACAACACTTTCTCAAAATAATCATAATATGATATAACAAGATGGTATCTCGCTAGCCCTTTCTGAGACCGCAAAACATAATTGCAGAGCACCTTTAAAGATCAAGGGCTGACTAGACATTGTAATTCATGGTAAAAGAGATCCAGTCACAATCATACTCAATGCAAATTAATATCAATACATGCAAATGACAACGGTGCTCTCCAACAGGTGCTCTTTAATAAGAATGAAGAATCAACATAAAAGTAAATAGATAGGCCCTTCGTAGAGGGAAGCAGAGATTTGTAGAGGTGCCAGAGCTCGATTTTTGAAATAGAGATGAATAATATTTTGAGCGGTATACTTTGATTGTCAACATAACAACCAAGAATCTCGATATCTTCCAAGCTGCACACATTATAGGCGGTTCCCAAACAAAACAGTAAAGTTTATACTCCCCCAACCACCAACAAGCACACTCCATGGCCATCCGAATCCACGGGGTACCGTCCAAACAAGCAACAACCCTGGGGGAGTTTTGTTTAATTATTATGATTTGAGCATGGGACTGGGCATCCCGGTTAGCAGCTATTTTCTCAAGAATGATGAGCGGAGTTCACTCATCGTGAGAATAACCCACCTAGCATGGAAGATATAGACAACCCTAGTTGATACATGAGCTATTCGAGCATACAAAACAAAATTTCATTTGAAGGTTTAGAGTTTGGCACATACAAATTTACTTGGAACGACAGGTAGATACCGCATATAGGAAGGTATGGTGGACTGAAATGGAATAACTTTGGAGTTTATGGAAGTGGATGCACAAGCAGTATTCCCGCTTACTACAGGTGAATGCTAGAAAGAGACTGGGAAGCGACCAGCTAGAGAGCGACAACAGTCATGAACATGCATTAAAATTAATCAACAATGAGTGCAAGCATGAGTAGGATATAAATCACCATGAACATAAATATCGTGGAGGCTATGTTGATTTTGATTCAACTACATGCGTGAACATGTGCCATGTCAAACCACTTGAATCGTTCAAAGGAGGATACCACCCTATCATACCACATCACAACCATTTTAATATCATGTTGGCACGCAAGATAAACCATTATAAACTCTTAGCTAATTAAGCATGGCATGAGCAGCTATGATCTCTAATTGTCATTGCAAGCATGTTTCATTCATAACAAGCTGAATCAGGAACGATGAACTATCATATTTATAAAAACAAGAGAGGTCGAGTTCATACCAGCTTTTCTCATCTCAATTAGTCCATCATATATCGTCATTATTGCCTTTCACTCACACGACCGAACGGTGTGTATAATAATAATAGTGCACATGCATTAGACTAAGCTGGAATCTGCAAGCATTTAATACAAGAGAGAAGACAAAGTAATATGTCTCAAAGTTAAATCAACGGTAAAGCATATGAGAGCCACTAAACATTTTCATCATGGTCTTCTCCTATTGACCCCCAAAGAAAAGAAAAGAAACTATTTACACGGGAAAGCTCCCAACAAGCAAAAGAAGAACGAGAAATCTTTTTGGGGTTTTCTTTTAATTACTACTACTACACGCATGGAAAGTAAACCAGCTAAAAGCTGCAACTATTTTTTTTGTTTTTCTTAAGGTTTTTCTAACACACAAGAAAAAAACTAAGAAAAGAAACGAAACTCGCATGCATAGTATAATGAAAGAGTGAGCACCAACTACTGTAATAAGTGTATGAAATGAATGTAATGTCGGTGAGAAATACGTACTCCCCCAAGCTTAGGCTTGCCACTGGTTGGCAATCTCATCCGGATTCCACCGATAAACCGACTGCCGGTAAGTGTCAAGTGGCGGTTCGTGCTTCGGCTCTGAAGCTTGTTCCTGGCTCCCGTATTTATAGACGACATCTGGCAAAATGAGGTACGTGCCTGAAAATAGATCAAACAGATATGGTGCAGGCAAGGTAATGATCTCACAATATTTTTCATCAAACCTCAATTTATTCTTAAGCAACTTCTTCTTGTCTTTAACAATAAAATCATGTGCTATCATACTCTTATAATCTAGAAACACCGGGGTCAACAACTTTTCTTCCTTCTCATGATGCCTAATAGGTATTCTAAAGTGTTCAGCAAGGCGTGAACCAAAGATGCCTCCAAAAATAGGACCCTTTGTACGGTTCAGGCTTAATCATTTAGCAACAACAGCACCCAAGCTAAAAGTTGTGTCTCGAAACAAAGCACGGCGCAAAATGACAATATCAGGAGCACTAAGATTCCCACTGTTCCCGCGACCAATTAAGCATCTACTAGCAAATATAGCAAAGTAGCGTAGAACAGGAAAATGTATACTAGTAATTCTTGCCCCTGAAACTTGCCTCGTTCCCTCTACAACTATCATATCAATAAACCCCTCAACATCTTTACGATGTGGCTCCTCAAGACTACCAGCAAAGGGTATCTTAGATACTTGACAAAATTCATAGAACGACATCTCCTTAATCTCATCATATAAACGAAACTCCACTGAAGGTGGTGATTTCTTAGCATGAAAATGAAAGTTTTGCGTGAAAATATTAGTGAGCAAGAGATACTGTTCACGCTGGTCGTGGAGGAAGTCGGTGAGGCCTGCATTCTCCGCCAAATAATAAAACTCTTTATAAATCCCGACGGCTTCCAAAAACTCCTTGCAAGGCCATTCACACGGTCGTACTTCCGCAGTGCGAGGAAGATTGTATTTGGGCTTCTTATTCTCTTCCTTCTGCTTATGCTTTGAACTTTGACTGGAAGAGCCTCTCAACAACCTCCTCATCAACAATCTCCTCATCATTTCTTCCTCTGAATTTTTTTGAAATTTTTAGTGACTCAAAATAAAAGTGAACCAAACTCAACAAGATTGATATCAACTACTCCTACAAGTGCCTAGAGACTATATCATGCATTAGAACTACTTGGAACCACATAAATTTGACATGCAAGCTCAAGAACAGGGTCACCTAAGCAGCAAAAATTTGCAATAAATAAAGCACTAGAACAAAAACTAATTGGACCAATGGAGGAGTCACATACCAAGGAACAGTCTTCCCCAAACAGTTTTGTGAATGGAGCTTTGAGCAAGGAGATCGAAAATGGCAGCAAGATGAGCTAGAACTCGTGCTTGAGCTGGTTGGTGATTTTTTTGGGGAGGAAGGAGTGTGTGGGTGCAGGAGTAAGTGGAGGGGGGCCACGTGGGACCCACGAGGCAGGGGGCGCGCCCTGCACCCTCGTGGCCAGGTGCAGGCTCCCCCTGCTCTGTTCACAGTGCCAAATATTCTCAAATATTCTGAAAAAATCATATTTCATTTTTGGGGCATTTGGAGAATCTTTATTTTCGGGGCATTTATATTGCATGGACGACTCTGGAAACAGACAGAAAATACTATTTTTGATTTATTTAATCTAATTAACAGAAAGTAAAAGGAGGGTACAGAAAGTTGTGCTATCTAGATTCACCCATCTTATGCTCATCAAAAGGAATCCATTAACAAGGTTGATCAGGTCTTGTTAATAAACTCTTTCCGAATAACATGAAACCGGAGAATTTTCGAATAACACTAGGTTACCTCAATGGGGATATGCATGTCCCTGATAATAAGAATATCATATTTCTTCTTGATAGTAGGAAGAGGAAATTCAAAACCTCCAATAGTAATCGTTGAAAATTTTCCAATAGAATTGATACTGTGGACCTGAGGTTGTTTCCTTGGAAAGTGTACCGTATGCTCATTACCATTGACATGAAAAGTGACATTGCCTTTGTTGCAATCAATAACAGCCCCTGCAATATTTAAAAAGGGTGTACCAAGGATAATAGACATACTATCGTCCTCGGGAATATCAAGGATAACAAAGTCCGTTAGAATAGTAACATTTGCAACCACAACAGACACACCCTCACAAATACCGACATGTATAGCAGTTGATTTATTGGCCGTTTGCAAAGATATTTCAGTAGGTCTCAACTTACTCAAGTCAAGTCTACGATATAAAGAGAGAGGCATAACACTAACACCGGCTCCAAGATCACACCAAGCAGTTTTAACATAGTTTCTTTTGATGGAGCAAGGTATAGTGGGTACTCCTGGATCTCCTAGTTTCTTTGGTATTCCACCCTTAAAAGTGTAATTGGCAAGCATGGTGGAAATTTCAACTTCAGGTATCTTTCTTTTATTGGTAATGATATCTTTCATATACTTAGCATAAGGATTTGTTTTAAGCATATCAGTCAAACGCATACGCAAAAAGATAGGTCTAATCATTTCAGCAAAGCGCTCAAAATCCTCATCATCCTTTTTCTTGGATGGTTTAGGAGGAAAAGGCATGGGTTTCTGAACCCATGGTTCTCTTTCCTTGCCGTGCTTCCTAGAAACAAAGTCTCTCTTATCATAACATTGATTCTTTGATTGTGGGTTATCAAGATCAACATCAGGTTCAATCTCTACATCATTATCATTGCTAGGTTGAACATCATCATTAACATTATCACTAGGTTCACGTCCATCACCAGATTGTGTCTCAGCATCAAAGATAGAGATATCATTGGGATTCTCAGGTGTGTTAGCTACAGGTTCACTAGAAGCATGCAAAGTCCTATCATTTTTCTTTTTCTTCTTCTTAGAAGAACTAGGTGCATCTAAATTAGCTCTCTGAGAATCTTGCTCAATTCTCTTAGGGTGGCCTTCATGATACAGAGGTTCTTGAGTCATTTTTCCACCTCTAGTCACAACTCTAACAGTATTATCATTTTTCTTACTATTTAATTCATTGAGCAAATCATTTTGTGCTTTAAGTACTTGTTCTACTTGAGTGGTAACCATAGAAGCATGTTTACTAATGAGTTTCAATTCACCTTTAACTCTAGACATATAATCACTCAAGCTTTCAATCATGTAAGCATTACGCTGCAATTGTCGACCAACATAAGCATTGAAGTTTTCTTGTTTAACAATGAAGTTGTCCAACTCACCTAAGCATTGGCTAGCAGACTTATAACGAGGAATATCACCTTCATCAAATCTATAAAGAGAATTTACCTTTACTACCTGTGTCATGTTATCTTAACATCTTCAGCTTTAATACCTTTTTCTTTCATAGATTTCTTTGCCTCTTGCATATCTTCAGGGCAGAGAAATAGAACACCCCTTTTCTTTGGAGTTGGCTTAGGGGCTGGTTCAGGAAGTGTCCAATTGTTTTCATTGGTCAACATATTATTCAATAGTAATTCAGCTTGATCAACAGTTCTTTCCTTGAAAACACAACCAGCACAACTATCCAGGTGGTCTCTGGAAGCATAGGTTAGTCCATTATAAAAGACAGCAAGTATTTCATTCCTCTGAAGAGGATGATCAGGCAAAGTATTAAGTAACTGGAGAAGCCTCCCCTAAGCTTGTGGGAGAGTCTCTTCTTCAATTTGCACAAAATTATATATTTCCCGTAAGGTAGCTTGTTTCTTATGAGCGAGAAAATATTTAGGAGAGAAAGTAATAAATCATATGCTGGGGACTACGCACACAACCAGAATCAAGAGAATTAAACCAAGTCTTAGCATCACCCTTTAACAAGAACGGAAATAACTTAAGGATATAGTAATAACGAATCTTTTCCTCGTTGGTAAACAGGGTGACTATATCATTCAACTTAGTAAGTGATACGTCCAAAACGTATCTATAATTTCTGCTTGCTCAATGCCCTTTTTGTGTGATATTGCTATGATATTTATGCACTTCCATACACTTTTGATCATATTTGGACTAACCTACTAATGGTTGCAAAAGTGCACAATGTTCTTGTTTTATACTTTATTGTGTAGGAATTACTTGGAAATTGACAAAAACGCAAAAGGAGTCGTATTGGAGTAGGACTCTGACTTTCCTGAAATCTGTCTGAGAACGTTTTTTAAAGATGGTCACGTTACGGCCCGAAGACGACGTCAAACGGAAAAAGTCTAGTTGCGAAAGTTGTGGGGAATTTCGAGGCGATGCTTCTGGATATAAAATTCGTCCAAATCGGAGTCCGGACGGCCGAGTAAAGCCCGTTTACTGAGGCCCAAAATCTGATGACGGGAATCCGAGAGTCTATATAAAGAGAGGAAACCTAGGTCACCAAGGGCCACGAATTTTCCTCCTCCCGAGCCGCCGTCTTGGAGGGGAGGACCAGCACCATTGCATCACCATCCACAAGGAAGAAGGGGGGCCAAGGAGCCGCTGCCCCTAGGGCCGCCGCCGCCCCCAAGGGCCGCCGCCGCCTCCGTGGCCGCCGCCGGCCGCCGCCTCCTCGCGGGGCTGCACCTCTCCATCAACACCATCATCAACCTCCTCCTCACCATGTCCATGTGTGAGTAGTCTTCTCTGGGGCCGAGGGTTCGTACGTGTAGCTATGTGGTTATCTCTCTCTCCCATGATGTGATCTTCGTTGTGATCATAGGCTATGTTAATCTAGGGTGATCCCATGATATTTCCCCTTCCTCTATGTATTGGATTGATGTACTCACTTGTCTTTATCTAGTATAATCCCCGAGACCAAGGTGACAGCGGTCTAGTGGACATGGATTAGAAAAATATTTTCTTGAGTGATTTCCTCTCTTGTGTGTTGATTGAAGATTGAGAGTCCCTTGGTGCTTGTCTTTGACTATCCTTTAGATATGTTGTGGTGATTGTGGGACTCTCTTTGGATGGCCGCGGTGACATTGGGAAATCCTTAGATTGAGAACTACGAACTTTGAGGTGTGCTTTTGTAGCCCTACATAATTCTCGTCCTCTCTTGACCACGAAGGAATGACCTCCGGGTGCGTCTCCATTGCATGTTTTATGGGAAATATCATGTGATTCGATTATGTTAA
This sequence comes from Secale cereale, assembly GCA_902687465.1. Lineage (NCBI taxonomy): Eukaryota > Viridiplantae > Streptophyta > Magnoliopsida > Poales > Poaceae > Secale > Secale cereale. Next base: position 853,837,535 of record LR738710.1, on the reverse strand, counting down.
TGTTGTTGGGAGTTGCCACTAGTGAAAGTATGAATCCTAGGCCTTGTTTCCACCATTGCAATACCATTTGTGCTCACGTTTACCACTTGTTTGCTTGCTGCACTTTTTATTATAGATTTATATTACTTTGTTTTGCCATCCATATCACTTGCCATTTAACATCTCTTCGCCGAACTAGTGCACCTATACATCTAACAAGTGTATTAGGTGTGTTGGGGACACAAGAGACTTCTTGTATCTTAGTTGCAGGGTTGCTTGAGAGAGACCATCTTCAACCTCTACTTCCCTGAGTTCGATAAACCTCAGGTCATCCACTTGAGGGAAATTGCTGCTGTCCTACAAACCTCTGCGCTTGGAGGCCCAACATAGTCTACAAGAGTAGAAGCGTGTGTAGACATCAAGCTATTTCTGGCGCCGTTGCCGGGGAAGTGAGTGCTTGAAGGTATATCTTTAGATCTTGCAATTAAATCTTTTTGTTTCTTGTTTTTATTTTCACTAGTTTTGCTTAATGGAAAACAAAAAAAATATGAGAGAGCTTTATAAGCTCTACCTTGAACTTGGACATGATGTGTTCGAAGAGAAAATTTAAAAACATTTGGAACTTTATTTGCATAACAATCATGATGGTGGTGATGTTATTAGTATGCTTTTATTTAATATCAATATTGCTAATGACATGGAAAGCTCTAAGCTTGGGGATGACACGTTTGATGAACATGATATTTTTAGTCCCCCAACTTTTGAGGAGAAAATTTACTTTGATGATACTATGCCTCCTATATATGATGATTACAATGATGAATATGATATTTTCAGTCCACCTACTATTGAGGATAAAATTTATTATGATTATGATATGCCTCCTAAATACGATGATTACCATGATGATTATGATAGTCTTACTCTCACTATTCCTAATAAGAAATATTTTGCTTATATGAAGAGTAATGACACTTTTATGCTTTTGGATCATGGAAATAATGCCTTATGTGATAGTTATATTGTTGAGTTCATCCATGATGCCACTGAAATTTATAATGAGAGAGGGAGACATGGTTCTAACTATCTTAATAATAAGAAGTTTCCTCTCTTTATGGTGAATATTTTGAAGCTGCACTTGTTTTGTCTTCCTATGCTTATTGCTTTGTGCTTCAATGAATTATTCTATTGCAATATTCCTATGCATAGGAAGCATGTTAGGCTTAAATGTGTTTGGTATTTGCTTCTTGATGCTCTCTTTTGTTCTTCAACTCTTATTCCTACGAGAGCATCATTAAAGTCTTATGCCTAGCTTAAAGGCATAAAAGAAAGCGTTTTTGGGAGGCAGCCCACAATGAATAAAATTTTATTTTGCTTTTGTTGTGTCTTGATGTTGTTACTACAGTAGCATCATCATTGTATCTTTACTTTTCAGCTTTGTGCCAAGTGTAGCCTCTGATTGCAAGAAAGTTCAAAAGTTGTGACGTGCTGTCCAGGAAACAGATTCTGTCCTTGGACAGAAAAATTCGTATAAAATCACCTGACCTTCTTTTTGGTCTGAATTTTTTCGACAGCGTGCTCTATACAATTGTCTTTCGGGCGTCTGTTCTGAGTTTTTTGATTTGAGTTGCAGAAGTGCCCCGAAAAAATCATTTACTACCTGCTGGTCTGTTTTTCACAGATTCTGTCCTGTTTTGCCTTTCCTTCATTTTGCAAACCTTGAGCTTGCTTTTCTTTGCAAAAACCTATTGGCAATCTTGAGAAACAGTAGACCTTCAAGAATATCCTTATTTCCAGCAAGGATCAATTATTTTATTAAGGGTACTAACCTCGCTAATCAGATTATGATGAGTTATGTATGAAGGGGTTTTTTAAGTGTGCGAGGGAAGATGATAAAAAGATTCAGGAGTGTCAAACGCTCAAGCTTGGGGATGCCCCCATGCACCCCCAAGAAATATTCAAGAAGACTCAAGCGTCTAAGCTTGGGGATGCCCCCGTGCATCCCCTTCTCCATCAACAATTATCAGTTCGTCTTTCGTTCCACTATATTTTTATCACTTCATGTGTTATGTGCTATGCTTGGAGCGTCTTGCTTTTAGTTTCCTTTTTAGTTTTCTTTAGCTTTGCTTGCTGTTCATAACGAGTTGGAACTCAGCTTTCTTTGTGTGGGAGAGAAACACGCTCCACTTCAACCTAGAACATAACATAGAATTTTCATGTCTATCTTTGCTGTGTGTGTTCTTTGTCTTTCAATAGCTACTGTCATGCTTAGCTCTTAGTTTTCATGCTTATCTTTTTAAAGAGCTTTTGTTTAGTTGGTCGCTGGAACTCTCTTTAGTTATCATGCTTATCTTGTTAAGAGAGTTGGCTTCTGTTGCACTGGTTGATATGTCTATGATAAAAATGCTATGTGCATAATGATGCTTAGTAGTTCATGTTTTCTTATGGTTAGTCTCAAATAGCTGGGGGGTTCTCAATGTGTTATTGGAGTACCAACATGATTTGTTTGCCTATGATGTGGTATGGTTTAGTGATATCTTCCTTCAAGAATTTATTTTGATTGACTTGGCGTATGCTCACGCATATTTAAGACTGTAAAGAAAGTCTACCAAGCCTTGATGATCTTTAATTTCTGAGTAGCGATATAACTTCCATGCCTGATTTAATGTTGCTTTGTCGCTCTGCATGATTATGACCGTCATTGCTCTTTTAGTTGGTCGCTCCCAGTCTTTTGCTAACCTTCGCCAGTACTAAGCGGACTGACTGCTTGTGCATCCAAAATCTTTTAAACCAGTTATGCCATATGAGTCCACCATATCTTCCTATACATGGTATTTACCTGCCATTCCTAACGAAGACTTTCATGTACCATCTCGAAATTATTAAAAAAAAGCATTTCTCATTTGTGCCTCTATTTTAGTTCATGAGGAAGTAGTAGTTAATTCATGATCTTTTTAAGTTGGACAAGCTTCACCCCGGGATTGCATGTCTAATGTGCAAACCCATAATACGAGAAGGAACTGGCATAGAGTGCGCCCGACTCATTAAAAAATTATACAACAAACAAACCCTCCTTCACGCTTTGTTCATGAGAAATCAGAAAACTTTGGCAGTGATAAACAATGGAGACTAAGAGGATGTGATCGTCCTCATTCGGGAGCCGTTCCTCGAAACTTGTCCAGCTCAAGAAGTGATTGAGTTATCTGCTAGCATTCGTTGACGAAACATGCATATCCAAAAAATAATTATTACCTCTGTTTTTAAAACCAAGAGCTCTGGTACATGTTTAGTTTTTGTTTCCGACCACGGGTTTTCAACCTTGTTAACAAAAGCCACGGTTCGAGAGTCTCCACCTTCTTTAAAGCACCAACTATTGAGAGCATGATTGTCATTCTGAGTGTAATGTGCATTGTCCCAAAGTACCATTGTCTTTTGCATGATTATGATATCGTTTATTCTGAAATCATTGTATCTAGTCGTCACTTAAACGTTGGAGGTGCCCCTGCATTTATGTTTTGCTTCACTAAAGGGGGCAAGCGAGGTACCACTTTATCATATTTGCACACCATGCTCATTACAAATCTATTTGAGTGTTTCAGTATCATATTGTAAAACTTTCAGTCCTTTGTGATTCTCTCATGAGGCAACTTAATTACTACAGATTCATTGTCTCAGTAAGCACTTGTCATGTGACTGTGAAAAGTCCTTATATGGTTAATAGCATGTCACCACATAAATTATGCTTGTTATCATTTACCTACTCGAGGACGAGCAGGAATTAAGCTTGGGGATGTTGATACGTCCAAAACGTATCTATAATTTCTACTTGCTCCATGCCCTTTTAGTGTGATATTGCTATGATATTTATGCACTTCCATACACTTTTGATCATATTTGGACTAACCTACTAATGATTGCAAAAGTGCACAATGTTCTTGTTTTATACTTTATTGTGTAGGAATTACTTGGAAATTGACAAAAACGCAAAAGGAGTCGTATTGGAGTAGGACTCTGACTTTCCTGAAATCTGTCTGAGAACGTTTTTTAAAGATGGTCACGTTACGGCCCGAAGACGACGTCAAACGGAAAAAGTCTAGTTGCGAAAGTTGTGGGGAATTTCGAGGCGATGCTTCTGGATATAAAATTCGTTCAAATCGGAGTCCGGACGGCCGAGTAAAGCCCGTTTACTGAGGCCCAAAATCTGATGACGGGAATCCGAGAGTCTATATAAAGAGAGGAAACCTAGGTCACCAAGGGCCACGAATTTTCCTCCTCCCGAGCCGCCGTCTTGGAGGGGAGGACCAGCACCATTGCAGCACCATCCACAAGGAAGAAGGGGGGCCAAGGAGCCACTGCCCCTAGGGCCGCCGCCGTCTCCTCCTCGCCGCCGCCGGCCGCCGCCTCCTCGCGAGGCTGCACCTGTCCATCAACACCATCATCAACCTCCTCCTCACCATGTCCATGTGTGAGTAGTCTTCTCCGGGGCCGAGGGTTCGTACGTGTAGCTATGTGGTTATCTCTCTCTCCCATGATGTGATCTTCGTTGTGATCATAGGCTATGTTAATCTAGGGTGATCCCATGATATTTCCCCTTCCTCTATGTATTGGATTGATGTACTCACTTGTCTTTATCTAGTATAATCCCCGATACCAAGGTGACAGCGGTCTATTGGACATGGATTAGAAAAATATTTTCATGAGTGATTTCCTCTCTTGTGTGTTGATTGAAGATTGAGAGTCTCTTGGTGCTTGTCTTTGACTATCCTTTAGATAGGTTGTGGTGATTGTGGGACTCTCTTTGGATGGCCGCGGTGACATTGGGAAATCCTTAGATTGAGAACTACGAACTTTGAGGTGTGCTTTTGTAGCCCTACATAATTCTCGTCCTCTCTTGACCACGAAGGAATGACCTTCGGGTGCGTCTCCATTGCATGTTTTATGGGAAATATCATGTGATTCGATTATGTTAATGTTGTTGGGAGTTGCCACTAGTGAAAGTATGAATCCTAGGCCTTGTTTCCACCATTGCAATACCATTTGTGCTCACGTTTACCACTTGTTTGCTTGCTGCACTTTTTATTATAGATTTATATTACTTTGTTTTGCCATCCATATCACTTGCCATTTAACATCTCTTCGCCGAACTAGTGCACCTATACATCTAACAAGTGTATTAGGTGTGTTGGGGACACAAGAGACTTCTTGTATCTTAGTTGCAGGGTTGCTTGAGAGAGACCATCTTCAACCTCTACTTCCCTGAGTTCGATAAACCTCAGGTCATCCACTTGAGGGAAATTGCTGCTGTCCTACAAACCTCTGTGCTTGGAGGCCCAACATAGTCTACAAGAGTAGAAGCGTGTGTAGACATCAGTAAGATGTGCCGCAACAGTTTTAGATTCATAGCCATGGAAAGGATCATATTCAACCAAAGTAATTAACTCAGGATCAATAGAGAAAACATAATCCTTATCAGTAACAAAGATAGGTGAAGTAGCAAAAGCAAGGTCATATTTCATTCTAGCATTCAAAAACTTTTCTTTCAGCTTAGCTAATAATTTCTTAAGATCATATCTATCATTGCAAGCAAGAATGTCTCTACCAGTTTCTTCATCCATAACATAACACTCAGGAATAACATGCAATTCATATCTAGGGGGAGAATCTTCATTATCATTTTCATCAATATTATCAGTTTCAATATTTGCATTCTCCCTAACCTTAGCAATTTGTTCATCTAGAAATTCACCTAGTGGCACAGTATTATCAAGCATAGAAGTAGTTTCATCATACATATCAGAAGTAGCATCATCAAGAACATGCGACATATCAGATTCAATAGCAGGAGTAGGTGTCGCAAGTTTACTCATAATAGAGGGTGAATCAAGTGCAGAGCTAGATGGCAGTTCCTTACCTCCCCTCGTAGTTGAGGGATAAATCTTGGTTTTTGAGTCTTTCAAGTTCTTCATAGTGATCAACATATATAAATCCCAAGTGACTTAAAGAATATAGCTATGCTCCCCGGCAACGGCGCCAGAAAATAGTCTTGATAACCCACAAGTGTAGGGGACTGCAACAGTTTTTGAGGGTAAAGTATTCAACCCAAATTTATTAATTCGACATAAGGGGAGCCAAAGAATAATCACAAGTATTAGCAGCTGAGTTGTCAATTCAACCACACCTGGAAACTTAGTATCTGCAACAAGGTAATTTAGTAGCAAGGTAATATGGAAGTAACAGTAACGGTAACAAAAGTAGCTATAGTGTTTTTGTAGTAATTATAACAGTAGCAACGGAAAAATAAATAAGCAACAAGCAATATGTGAAAAGCTCGTAGGCATTGGATCAGTGATGGATAATTATGTCGGATGCGATTCCTCATGTAATAGTTATAACATAGGGTGACACAGAACTAGCTCCAGTTCATCAATGTAATGTAGGCATGTATTACGAATATAGTCATACGTGCTTATGGAAAAGAACATGCATGACATCTTTTGTCCTACCCTCCCGTGGCAGCGGGGTCCTAATGGAAACTAAGGGATATTAAGGCCTCCTGTTAAGAGAGTACCAGACCAAAGCATTAACACATAGTGAATACATGAACTCCTCAAACTACGGTCATCACCGGGAGTGGTCCCGACTATTTTCACTTCGGGGTTGCTGGATCATAACACATAGTAGGTGACTATTAACTTGCAAGATAGGATCAAGAACACACATATATTCATGGAAACATAATAGGTTCAGATCTGAAATCATGGCACTCGGGCCCTAGTGACAAGCATTAAGCATGGCAAAGTCATAACAACATCAATCTTAGAACATAGTGGATACTAGGGATCAAACCCTAACAAAACTAACTCGATTACATGGTAAATCTCATCCAACCCATCACCGTCCAGCAAGCCTACGATGGGATTACTCACGCACGACGGTTAGCATCATGGAATTGGTGATGGAGGAAGGTTGATGATGACGATGGCGACGATCTCCCCTCTCCGTAGCCCCGAACGGACTCCAGATCAGCCCTCTCGAGAGAGATTAGGGCTTGGCGGCGGCTCCGTATTGTAAAACGCGATAATTCCTTCTCCTCGATTTTTTTTCTCCCCGAAAGTGAATATATGGAGTCGGGGAAGACATCGGTGGAGCAACAGGGGGCCCACGAGGCAGGGGCGCGCCCCCCCACCCTCGTGTCAAGGGTGTGGCCCCCCTGGTCTGGTTCTTTCCGCAGATATTGTTTATATATTCCAAAATAAATGTTCGTTGAATTTCAGGTCATTGCGAGAACTTTTATATCTGCACAAAAATAACACCCCGGCAGTTCTGCTGAAAACAGCGTCAGTCCGGGTTAGTTCCATTCAAATCATGCAAGTTAGAGTCCAAAACAAGGGCAAACGTGTTTGGAAAAGTAGATACATTGGAGACGTATCAACCAACAGTAATTTGTTTACCCACTGTATGCTTGCTCTGAATAGAGAAGCCTCTAGAGAAAACTATGCCCCCCGGGTCTTTCCTTTATTATATACCTTGCTGCAATTTATTTACCTTTTTATTTATTTGAAATTTATCTATCTACCACTATGATATTTAATCCTAGTATTAACGAGTACGAGAGGATTGACAACCCTCTTGCAAGTGTTGGTACAAGTATTTGATTTTGTTTGTGCACGTGTTGTTCACTAGGATTTGTGTGATTCTCCTACTGGATTGATAACCTTGGTTCTAAACTGAGGGAAATACTCATCTCTACTGTACTGCATCTCCCTTTCTCTTCGGGAAATAAATCCAACGCAGCTCACAAGTAGCACTCATCCTCTTGGCTATAACATCACTGTGAAGTTGCAGCCACTAACATTTCACGCATCTCCACTTAGGCTCGGTCCATCGGTACTCGCCCAAGAGCAAGTACGAATTTGCATATATGAAGCCGATGCACAGTAAGCGAGTGTGCCTCCGACCGAGCTCTGTTATGAGGTGCTCCAAACCTCGGTCAGAGGTAGGCATCCAACTCGGGGTTGATATCCCTTGGAATCTGGGTGGATGACCTTACGGAGCACCAAAGCCTAGCTATATATGGCTATAAAGAAAGCACTGGCTGGGAGGTAACCCAGGAGTTCATAGGTATCTTTCTTAGCTTTGTGTCTTGAGGCTAGATGCATATATATTGCATTGGCACTTTGTGTCTTCGAGGAGGAACACAACGAACATGCTAAGGCACCAATCAACACAGATGAACACCGAATCTACTCAAGTTTGGGCCACGCGTACGCGTAAACCCTACTCTTGACTTGTGTTCGTTGTATGGGATAAACATAGAGCTACATGTGCTTCATGAGAAGGGATGAACAGACTTGTACTCTCGACTCTCTGTGGATAAACCAGGGTCCAACCCTTATATATCTCAGTAGTCAGCCCCCCCCCCCTTTATAGCTAGAGGTGTACCATAGTGGCTACATTGTCAATACCTAACTGTCACTGAGTAGGACAAAATGCATTAAACAACCCGCTAGGTGCTATCGTCTTCTAGCCTCCGGGAACGACCGCCTGTCACTTCAACACCGTTTAGTCTAACTACCTGATATTAGTGAGACACATACTAATATATATGTCAATCACGTGGTAAATCAAAGGTAAATCACCGCTTGTGCATCCATCATTCCACCAACCCACCTGCACGCTTGACACATGCCGAAAAAGGTCTACTGATATGGCGCCATCGCGCCACGCGTTGAATGCAGTGGCATGCTGTTGTTGCTCGTCGATGTGGATCAGATCATTAACGGATCGGATGAAAAAGGCATTGCTGGACGCTATGATCTTTCCCCGGTGCTTCTAGTCTTGTAGTGTTGCCGAGGTATTTGAGCAACTTCTCTCTAATATCCACCTTTTTGTTTGTGTGGAAGTCTAGAGAATGTAGGCATTGTGACATGCCTTAAGGTCTTCTTCAGTTTGTAGTGGTTAAACTTCATCAATAGAGGAGTGATGGTTTTGCGAGAATGTCCATTTGATGCCCTTACAGACAAGGAGGCTACTGTGGCCCGATGGAGTTTGGTTAGTGGGCACCCGCTAGCCACGTTACCGACAAAATCGCTAGCAAACGTTCCCCCATTAGGGATGACAACTGAGAACGCTGGGGGTGGCATTTTTTTACAAAGTTGACATTACAGATTGTTTAATTTGGAGGGATTTTGGTGAAAACTGTCACCGTGTGATCCAAATCTGATGCTCTAGGTGCGTTTGCTGTGATTTCACCCCACCGAGCGTTCGCCAAATAGCTTTTCCACGAAAGATAGATTAATAAGGCGAGAAGCGGCCGAACGGGAATATATAAAGGAAATATATAAAGGAGGGAAACGGACTTATCTTCGGCAAAGAGGCGGTCTCGGTCCCGGTGTTGTAGGCTGGCTGAGAGAGAGCATATAATAGGCACTCGGCCGTCTGAACCGTATCTAGAAAACCATAGGCTTTGCCTCTGCCTTCCCTTTCCCCTAAAAAAGAGCGGGCGCGTTGTGGAGAAGAAAGGAGGACGGACGGTGAGATGGCGACCGCAGGAATTTCCGAGGCAAGCAGTGGCGAGTATTCGTGCTTAAGAGAGGAGCTCTATGAGGCTGCAACCTTCGTGCTTGAGAGTATACGCCGGATCCATGCCGGGGAGAAGACGATAGTTGAGATTGGGCGTGGCGACTCGGCGGATCACGATAATCTGTTGGACTTGAAATCGAATATGCTCCGGTTGTCGGAAAAGATCACCCGTCTTGCCGATTCTGAGACTCAGCAGGTGGAAGGGTCCGAAGCAAAGGGCATAATCCGGCCAGCGAGAGTCGGCGACGAGGGCAAATTGGCGCTGATGCAGAGCAATATTGGCGGCGGTGGCAGCTTCAAATACGGTGTACTCGCGGGGCTGGTCGATGACCTGTGGGACGACATGCGCCAGCTAGCCTCAACAGAATCGAAAGTTCTAGCGATATCCATGTTTTCCTGTGAGTCCTCCGTACGCTGCTGCTCCGCGTTGAAGTCCGTCTCTGCAGTTATCAACAGGCTTGGTGATTGGGTGCCAGAATTGTCAGCGGCAATGAAATCTATAAAGGAAGATGTCCCCAAAGAGGCGGGGGCTGTGGATGTGGATGAAGATGGGGATGTGGATGAGGATGAGGATGGGGATGTGGACGAGTATGAGGAGGAGAAGAAGGCCGAGGAGTATTATTTCGCTGCCCATCGTAGAAGCTGGGAAAGTATATACAGCAAGGGTCGCAGCTTTGAAGACCCAAGTGAGTAAATATGCATGTGTGCGACTGATACTTCAGTTAGTTTGCTCTTCTTTTTCTACTGTGGGGCAGAGGGTAGTACTTATTTATTCTTCTTGAATGTACTGTAAAAGTAATCTGTGAGCTCTTAAGTTAGTTCACGTTAGATTTCTACTAATACATACTTGGTTGTGTGCAGCAATATTCAGCTCCATGCACTTCACCCACTACATGCCAGGCCACTCTGGCCAAACCCCAATGGGTGCTAGATTCTTGAGGACCATGCAGATCTACTCCATCAATGTCACCGAAACCGAAGGCTTCACCCTCGAGTGGCCTCTGGAGGTATACGGCGTGGTCGCTGCCCGAGACATGGTGGACTACCGTCGCAACCTTCTCTTCGTTCGCACTAGGGATGACTGCCAAATCCTCACAAAAGAGGTACGCAATGGTACTTATTTCCTGTTCTTCTATTTCTTACTGCCTGCAGCCTTGTTGACAAGCTAATAATACTTGCAGAATCCCTTTTTGCAATTGACTGGCCCGTCTCGTGCAATTATGTCTGGGGACACTGTTACTATTGAAGCTGATCTAAAGCTAAAGGGCACAGTAAGGTCCAAAGATAGAGTACTGATCAGTAAAGCCTTCCCTTCTCATGGTAATAATTATGGTGATCGTCGTGATACACTTCTCCTCAAGGGCCTTTGCACAATAGAGTTACAGTGTCAGCATCTTGAACAATCAGTCCAAGCCACTATCCTCAGTGTCAGTGTAGTACATGGCTCATTGCCTTGTGAAAATGGCATTGTTTGTTATGCACTTCTTGATGACAAAACTGAAGGCATTTCGTTGCTTGATTCACAAGCTGGAAAAATGCCCATTGATGAAGAGGGTAATCTAGAGCTGTCAAGGCAAGTTGTTTCTGTAAAATCAATGGGAAGGCTTACCATTTTTGTAAAGGCCTTGTCAGCATGTGGAGAAATCAGTGGAAGTGTTGCCTTCATACCGAAATCCAGCAACGTGCGTCAAGAAAGCTGTTCCCTTGGTGGATGTGAAGTGGAGATAACTGTTGCTTGGTCCCTTCTTGTTGAAAGCCAGCATGTTATAGAGCTGAAGGGATCTGCAGAGCCTTACGAACATGAATTAAATCCATGTACTCCTCGGATGAAACTCGAGGAAGACGCCTTTTGAAGATGGGTTAGCATGTTCACTTGGTGAAAATTAAGTCATGCATCTGATGTGAACTACACATACTTTGTCCCTTCAGTTAACTTATCTGCTACTTATATATGTTTCGTCGTGAACTTTTGTCCTACTTGTTCCTGTCTAATTTTCTGTACTCCTGGGAGTATGTACTCCCATCGTCAATATACCTCTTGCGCGCATGGATTATACCCCTCTATTATTCTCAATATACTTCGTTAAGTATTCTTAGATACCCCAATACGAGTTTAGTTGAAAAAAATATCATTTGTGACGTATTTTTTGTAATATACCCTTTTCACGTACGAACAAATCAGTATATACGTAAACCTTAAAAAATATGTAGACTCGCATGATTTTTTTCATGAAACTCATTTTGGGGTATCTACTAATTATTAATAAAGTATATTAAAAATAATAATGAGGTATGAAAGATTTATCTATGTGGTATATGAGGAGCAGGAGTACGTACTTTTTTTTCCCAATAAAGCACGGATTGAGTCTGTCGGGTTCACCGTCGTGTCCTTTTTGTGAAAAGCCTCTGTGCTTTTTGAAAATTAACCCGCAGTCATGTCCATAGGTGGAATAACGGTTCGTCATTGAAAAAAAGGTCTCCCGTACGCCTACACCAGAACATCTGCTGCATCGCCCCATGGCTTCGCCTCGCTCGGCACCGGCGGCAGGCCAGCCCGCCGACCGACTCGCCTACCCGTGCACCGGAGGCGACCGGTGGCGGTTCGAACTCTCCCCCCCCCCCCCGCCACCAGCACCATCGTCGCTGCTCCCTCCCTTCCCATAGCCCGATCTAGATGCCCCTCCCTCTCATCTCTGAGCACAGCGTGCTATGTCGGCGGCAACGGCGGCTCCATCTGGCTCGATTAAGGTGCGGAGACCCATGCTCCCCTCATCTGGTTGGATCCCGCACCACATCCACGGTGCGCCACTAGTAAACTTTTTTCAAATTTTGTTACATTTTTTTTTCAAAACTAGTAATGGCGCACCGTGTGTGTGGTGCGCCATTACCACTCCCACGGTGCGCCATTACTAACTTGGCCCAAAAATTCCACCGAATGCAACCCCACCCCCTTGGACCGTCTTTTCTGTTTAAAAAAATAAAAGAAAATGATGGAAATGTCAAAAAAATAAAAGAAAATAAGTTTTCCATGTGATATGTGGTCTACTTGTTGGGAAAATTTACAAATATGAATTTCGACTTTATTTGCAAAATATCTCTGGAATTTGTAAAATGGGCATAACTTTTGCATACGAACTCGGATTAAAAAGTTTTTTATATGAAAAATCATCTCACTAGTAGATAAATGGTCATCAGACCCGGTTCATTTGGGCCTTTAGCCCCGGTTCCAGAACCGGGACAAGAGGGTCGGTACTAATGCTCTGACCCTTTAGTCCCGGTTCAATCCAGAACCGGGGCAGAAGGGTGTCCACGTGGCCTGTGCGCCGAGCCCAGGCAGGAGGGGCTTTAGTCCCGGTTGATGGTACCAACCGGGACCAAAAAGCATCCACGCGTCAGCACTTCTCTCTATTAATTTAGGTGTTTCATATTGTGTTAGCTAGCTAATTAATAGAGAGAAGTGTCCTCTCTTATGTCCGTGCTTGCTACGTACTACACATACGTATAGAGATGACTAGACACGGTAGCTAGCTAGCTAGCTAGTAAAGCAAACGAAGGAAACAGAAGATCGTATAATTAATCAACATATATATATATATATA
>LR738710.1:853801171-853817231 GCA_902687465.1 Secale cereale | reverse complement strand
GGGACTAAAGGTCCCTTTTCAGCAGCCCAAAGGGCGGGAAGGAGGGGTCTTTAGTCCCGGTTGGTGGCAGCAACCGGGACTAAAGGGGGGTATTAGTCCCGGTTTCAGCCACCAACCGGGACTAATACACCCTTTAGTCCCGGTTTCAGACACCAACCGGGACCAAAGGCCCTGTGCTGGCGCGGGTGCGGTGGGATGTTTAGTCCCACCGCGCTAGCTGAGGGAGCTCGAGAGTGGTTTATAAGGGCTGCTGCTCTCACCCTCTCGAGCTCCTCTCAAATGCAGGCTTCTGGGCCTAACTCTGCGCGCTGCCCTGTGAGCTTGCTGGGCCTTATAGTACAGGTGGATCCTGTGCTATAGGCTTTGCAGGCTCACTGGGCAGCGCCCATTTTTTTTTTCCTTTTTTGCTTTATTTATTTCTAAGTTGTTTTTTGCTGTATTTAGAGTTGCTTTATTTATTTTATTTTCTTTGTTTATTTCTAAGTTGTTTTTTGCTGTATTTAGAGTTGCTTTATTTATTTTATTTCCTTTATTTATTTTCTTTGTTGCTTTATTTATTTTATTTTGTTTATACTTACAACAAAATACTTATTGTTGCTATATTTTTTTCAAGTTTTTTTGTTTTGTTTTCTGCATTATTTATTTTCTTTTGTTATTTGCTTTAGTTTTTTAATTCTTTCTGGTAAAACCAATTACAAACTTTCTCTGTTAGTGCAAGTAGTATTGAAATTTGAATAGTACAAACGGACAATGGTATCATACTCGTTTGTTACAAAGTTGGCATGGTATCATCATAATAGTTGCGGAAAAAAGTCTTCACTTTTTCTTCGCTTGTGTCATTTGCTTATTGCGCCGTAACCATGGATAATCTTCATCGTTTATCAGGATGCTTGGGTCAGCCTTGACTTTGAAGGGAGGAATTTCATGAAACTTTTCATAATCTTCAGACATGTCTGTCTTGCCCTCCACTCCCAGGATGTCCCTTTTTCCTGAAAGAACTATGTGGCGCTTTGGCTCATCGTATGATGTATTCGCTTCCTTATCTTTTCTTTTTCTCGGTCTGGTAGACATGTCCTTCACATAAATAACCTGTGCCACATCATTGGCTAGGACGAACGGTTCGTCAGTGTATCCAAGATTTTTCAGATCCACTGTTGTCATTCCGTACTGTGGGTCTACCTGTACCCCGCCTCCTGACAGATTGACCCATTTGCACTTAAACAAAGGGACCTTAAAATCATGTCCGTAGTCAAGTTCCCATATGTCCACTATGTAACCATAATATGTGTCCTTTCCCCTCTCGGTTGTTGCATCAAAGCGGACACCGCTGTTTTGGTTGGTGCTCTTTTGATCTTGGACAATCGTGTAAAATGTATTCCCATTTATCTCGTATCCTTTGTAAATCAATACAGTCGAAGATGGTCCCCTGGACAACAAGTACAACTCATCACAAACAGTGTTGTCACCTCTGAGACGTGTTTCCAACCAACTGCTGAAAGTCCTGATGTGTTCACGTGTAATCCAGTCGTCGCACTGCTCCGGGTGTTTGGAGCACAGACTGTTCTTGTGTTCATCGACATACGGGGTCACCAATGTAGAGGTCTATAGAACTGTGTAGTGTGCTTGAGACCAAGAATATCCGTCCCTGCATATTATTGAGTCCCTTCCAAGCGTGCATTTTCCAGTCAGTCTCCCCTCGTACCGCGATTTAGGGCGACCTATCTTATTAAGGCCAGGAATGAAGTCAACACAAAACCCGATGACATCCTCTGTTTGATGGCCCATGGAGATGCTTCCTTCTAGCTTTGCACGGTTACAGACATATTTCTTTAGGACTCCCATGAACCTCTCAAAGGGGAACATATTGTGTAGAAATACGGGCCCCAGAATGACAATCTCGTCGACTAGATGAACTAGGACGTGTGTCATGATATTGAAGAAGGATGGTGGGAACACAAGCTCGAAACTGACAAGACATTGCGCCACATCACTCCTTAGCCTTGGTACGATTTCTGGATCGATCACCTTCTGAGAGATTGCATTGAGGAATGCACATAGCTTCACAATGGCTAATCGGACCTTTTCCGGTAGAAGCCCCCTCAATGCAACCGGAAGCAGTTGCGTCATAATCACATGGCAGTCATGAGACTTTAGGTTCTGGAACTTTTTCTCTGCCATATTTATTATTCCCTTTATATTTGATGAGAAGCCAGTCGGGACCTTCATACTGAGCAGGCATTCAAAGAAGATTTCTTTCTCTTCTTTCGTAAGAGCATAGCTGGCAGGACCTTCATACTGCTTCGGAGGGATGCTGTCTTTTTCGTGCAAACTTTGCAGGTCCTCCCGTGCCTCAGCTGTATCTTTTGTCTTTCCATACATGCCCAAGAAGCCTAGCAGGTTCACGCAAAGGTTCTTCGTCACGTGCATCACGTCGATTGAAGAGCGGACCTCTAGGTCTTTCCAGTAGGGTAGGTCCCAAAATATAGATTTCTTCTTCCACATGGGTGCGTGTCCCTCATCGTCATTCGGAACAGCTAGTGCGCCGGGGCCCTTTCCAAAGGTTACGTGTAAATCATTGACCATAGCAAGTACGTGATCACCGGTACGCATGGCGGGCTTCTTCCGGTGATCTGCCTCGCCTTTGAAATGCTTGCCTTTCTTTCGACATTGATGGTTGGTTGGAAGAAATCGACGATGGCCCAGGTACACATTCTTCCTGCACTTGTCCAGGTATATACTTTCAGTGTCATCTAAACAGTGCGTGCATGCGTGGTATCCTTTGTTTGTCTGTCCTGAAAGGTTACTGAGAGCGGGCTAATCGTTGATGGTCACGAACAGCAACGCCTTTAGGTCAAATTCCTCCTGTTTGTGCTCATCCCACACACGTACACCGTTTCCATTCCACAGCTGTAAAAGTTCATCAACTAATGGCCTTAGGTACACATCAATGTCGTTGCCGGGTTGCTTAGGGCCTTGGATGAGAACTGGCATCATAATGAACTTCCGCTTCATGCACATCCAAGGAGGAAGGTTATACATACATAGAGTCACGGGCCAGGTGCTGTGATTGCTGCTCTGCTCCCCAAAAGGATTAATGCCATGCACGCTTAAAGCAAACCATACGTTCCTTGCGTCCTTTGCAAACTCCTCCCAGTACTTTCTCTCGATTTTTCTCCACTGCGACCCGTCAGCGGGTGCTCTCAACTTCCCGTCTTTCTTACGGTCCTCACTGTGCCATCGCATCAACTTGGCATGCTCTCTGTTTCTAAACAAACGTTTCAACCGTGGTATTATAGGAGCATACCACATCACCTTCGCAGGAACCCTCTTCCTGGCGGGCTCGCCATCAACATCACCAGGGTCATCTCGTCTGATCTTATACCGCAATGCACCGCATACCGGGCATGCGTTCAGATCGTTGTATGCACCGCGGTAGAGGATGCAGTCATTAGGGCATGCATGTATCTTCTGCACCTCCAATCCTAGAGGGCATACGACCTTCTTTGCTGCGTATGTACTGTCGGGCAATTCGTTATCCTTCGGAAGCTTCTTCTTCAATATTTTCAGTTGCTTCTCAAATCCTTTGTCAGCCACAGCATTCTCTGCCTTCCACTGCAGCAATTCCAGTACGGTACCGAGCTTTGTGTTGCCATCTTCGCAATTGGGGTACAACCCTTTTTTGTGATCCTCTAACATGCGATCGAACTTCAGCTTCTCCTTTTAACTTTCGCATTGTGTCCTTGCATCGACAATGACCTGGCGAAGGTCATCATTTGGTTCCTCTTGATCTTCAGCAGCTTCACCCGTTGCAGCATCATTGGGCACATCGTCTGGTTCCTCTTGATCTTCACCAGCTCCCCCATTGCAGCATCACCGTATTCAGGGGGCACATAGTTGTCATCGTACTCTTCTTCTTCGCCGTCTTCCATCATAACCCCTATTTCTCCGTGCCTCGTCCAAACATTATAGTGTGGCATGAAACCCTTGTAAAGCAGGTGGGAGTGAAGGATTTTCCGGTTAGAGTAAGACATCGTATTCACACATTTAGTGCATGGACAACACATAAAACCATTCTGCTTGTTTGCCTCAGCCACATTTAGAAACTCACACACGCCCTTAATGTACTCGGAGGTGTGTCTGTCACCGTACATCCATTGCCGGTTCATCTGCGTGCATTTATATATAATTAAGTGTGTCAAAAACCATTACAGAACATCATAAATAGATAATTAATTAAGTGACCAAATGGATAAAAGTTCATCATCACATTAAAACCAAAGTACATACATATATAGTTCTCATCTAACAACATATAGCTCTCCATACACATCTAAACCATGTAAAACATTTCAACGCGAAAACAAATGCTATCATAATCGCAACCAAGGTAACAATTGATCCAACGGCATAATGATACCAAGCCTCGGTATGAATGGCATATTTTCTAATCTTTTTAATCTTCAACCGCATTGCATCCATCTTGATCTTGTGATCATCGACGACATCCGCAACATGCAACTCCAATATCATCTTCTCGTCCACAATTTTTTTTATTTTTTCCTTCAAGAATTTGTTTTCATCTTCAACTAAATTTAACCTCTCGACAATAGGGTCCATCTTGATCTTGTGATCATCGATAACTTCCGCAACATGTAACTCCAATTCCATCTTCTCCTCCTCCATTTTTTCCAATTTTTTCTTTAACGAAATGTTTTCCTCTTCAACTAAATTTAACCTCTCCACAAGAGGGTCGGTTGGAATTTCCGGTTCAACTACCTCCTAGACATAATAAAACATCTATGCATGTCAGGTTGGTCGGCATAACTATCATAAGCACTAAAACAAATAGTTATAAATTAAAGATAATATACCACATCCGAATCGTAGACCGGACGAGGGCCCACGTGGGCGGATATCAAAACAATCGCACTATATAATAACAAGCAATAATAAACGTAAGAAAATTAGACAAATATCTATCTAAAGCAATAATAAAAGTAAGAAAAGCATGGACATAACAAGAGGCTCACCACGGTGGTGCCGATGACGAGATCGGCTGGGGCGATCGACGGCGGCGAAGATGGGGACGGGACGTGACCGACCACTAAACCTAGACAAATCTCGGAGAAAATAGAGCTTCGAGAGGAGAAATGCTTAACTAGTGTCGCTCGGGCATTCCACCGAACAAGTTGTGTGCATAGGAGGTGAGCTAGAGCACCACTAACCCCTCTCCACCTCGGCCAGAAAAAAAACAGAGCAGTGAGCTCTGCTCTTGAGTGAGGGGGTATATATAGGCAACTCACTGGTCCCGGTTGGTGCTACAAACCGGGACTAAAGGGGTGCCTTTGGTCCCGGTTGATAACACCAACCGGGTCCAATAGTGGTGGGCCAGGAGCAAGAGCCATTGGTCCCGGTTTTTAGCTCCAACCGGGACCAATAGGTCCAGACGAACCAGGACCAATGGCCCACGTGGCCCGGCTGGCCCCCTGGGCTCACGAACCGGGTCCAGTACCCCCATTGGACCCGGTTCTAGATTGAACCGGGGCTAATGGGCTGGACCAATGCCCTGTTTTCTACTAGTGTCTACTCGAAAAGTTACATCCGATTTTAACTAGGGGAACCCCATTAAACATTTCCAAAATCCCCAAAAACCTAACAGAAAAAAAGTTACGGGGCTTTTAAGATCTAGAGGGAAAAAATTCGAAAAAATAATCTAACTTACTAGTGGCGCACCGTTTGCTAGGTGCGCCACTAGTAACAGAAAAAAAAATTGGTTTCGAAAAAAAAATCGATTTTTTTTCGAAATATGATACGTAATATGACCGGGAAGTTTGAAATATTTTTTTCATAATTTCATCATACTCCTGAACATGAACAAAGTCCTAGACATCGAGAAGGTTTACTAGGATTGATATGATAGATATATCAACAAGTGCCTGTGAAGTGAGTTGGTGTTGGGGTTGGATAGAAGTGTGAAGTTAAGCGTGCTCGGGCTAGAGTAGTGTGAGGATGGGTGACATTCCGGAAAGTTTGATTACATAGTGCGATTTGACTTGAGATTAAGCATATTGACCCGAGAATAATCCATAGTGACCTGAGATTAAGAAAAAAAAACGAAAAATATTTTGAAAAAAAATATTTAAAAAAATATTTCTGAAAACAAAAATTTATGATTTTTTTAAATGTTACTAATGGCGCACTTCCATGTGATGCGCCATTAGTATACCAGATACTAATGACGCACCGAGGGCTATACTAATGGCGCACCAGTGGTGCGCCATTAGTAAAAATCTAATGGCGTGGTGCTATTGGCGCACCTGTAGCGCGCCATTAGTAGTGAAAACAGGTGCGCCACTAGCAGCCCTTTTCCTAGTAGTGTTTAGGCGAAGCCCTGCGGCGGTAACTTCATCATCTCCGTCACCACACCGTCGTGCTGACGAAACTCTCCCGCGAGGTTCTACTGGATCAAGAGCTCGTGGGACGTCATCAAGCTAAACGTGTGCTGAACGCGGAGGCTTCGTACGTTCGGTGCTTGATCGGTTGGAGCGCGAAGAAGTTCGACTACAGCAACTGCGTCACCAGACGCTTCCACTCCCGGTCTATGAGGGTACGTAGACACACTCTCCCCCTCGTTGCTATGCATCTAGTAGATAGATCTTGCGTGATCGTAGGAATTTTTTTGAAATACTACGTTCCCCAACATGATTGTCTCTTTATTTGCAGTGTATGTAGCACTCGTGATGTATTCAGTGGCTATGACATGAGCACTTTGCTGAAACTAGTAATGAATGAAACCTGTGTAGCAGGCTGGGCGTAGTGTTGTGAACATCTAATGATTTCTATTAACGGAAATCGGGGGTATCCCCTTTTGCTCATAAATAAATAAATAGCAGAGGCCCTTTTGGTAATTAATAAATAAATAAATTAGCAGAGGCCCTGTCGGGTCGGCTTTGTTCTCATTCGAAGACGTCGAGCAAATTGCAGTCCAACATCAAACTATGTCATCAAATTCATGTTTCACAGTCAAATATGAGTACAACTAAACAACAATGTCATCATGTTTTAGTCATCATACAATCACCAAACACAAATCAGCATACATAACAAGTGATGTTCTCACAGGAAAATACTAAACAACATGTTCATCAGGTTTCAGTTGTCATAGCAAACAAAATTTCACATAGTAGATAAAAAAACGTCTTCTGACAGGCAAATACGACAAAAGCAATGTAATCATCATCCGCAGCAGCAGCGTCAACATCTTCGCCATGTGTATCAGTCTGAATCGTAAATCCCCACGGTGTCATCTTCTTCTTCGTCCTCAACGTCCTCAAACGTTGGCTTCTTCTTGATCAACTCTTGTATGTCCACAGCATGATAGGCAATCTTTTTGCCGGCATCATTGACATGTTGGTTCTCAAAGATATTAGGAACATCTGTGTTATCTTGTACATCAGGAGCAGTGTAAGCATCATCTTGTTGTGCAACTTCATTAAACGAATTCCTCTGCTCAAACCTTAGCAATACTCGCGAGTCATCGCTACGTGCAAATGTGTCTTCCAAGAAAAATATCTGTGTTGCTTGATTTGCCAAAATAAAAGCCTCGTTGGTCTGGTACGCCGCCTTAACATTGATGGATTTGAAATAATCATCAGCTCTGGGTTTTGCGATCCTGGAAAACAGGTTATGCCAACGACATCACAACAGAACCACACACCGATGACCTCGAAACTGGAGATATACTACAACTGAACAATGTTTGTTATGTTAGCATACATTTCAGTTGTCTCTTTGTCATACGTATCCGTGCTCATGATGGCACTGTTTTGTGTCTTCCTGCCTTCGTCTCGTGCAAGGGTGTTGTAGTGCAGAGTTCCCTGAAGAATTATCCCAACTCTGCAACTGCTCTGTATAAGTTAGGGCGGCCCAATCCTCTAAGGGTAATAGGTAAAACCCTTTGAAGTAGGACGTGACAGTCATGAGTTTTCAGTCCTTGTACCTTGTTTCCATCTACACTGACTCTCCTTTCAGGGTTGGAAGCAAATCCATGTGGGAATCTCACACGTGACAGGACCTCGCATAATTCTTTTCTTTTTACCTTGTCCAAGACGTACATAGCTGGTGCCATATCCCGTGATTTAGCTTCATCTTGCACCTGCAAATCCTCTCTGATACCCAGGTGTGTCAAATCAATCCTAGATTTTAAGGTATCTTTCATCTTGCCTTCAATATTAAGAAGTGTGCCGATAATGTTGTCACATATATTTTTCTCGATGTGCATCACATCAAGATTATGCCACAGATCCAAATCTTTCCAATACTCCAAGTCCCACAAAGTGGACCTGCGGGTAAACAATAATCTCTCTTCTGCCATTCCATGCTTCTTTTTCCCGCTACCATTATCAGGATGGTTTCCTGGTGTAATATGTCTGACCTTCTCTAATTCCACTTGCAACTCATCGGCGGTGAGCCTCTTTGGCGCATCACGGTTTTCATGCTGTGCATTGAACACATGTCTTCGGTATTTTCTAGGATGCGGCTTGTCCTTGGCAAGGAAACGCCGGTGTACAATGTAACAGAGATCTTGCTAAGTATTGCGTATGACAATGGATTCCTATCACAGCGAACACATGCATTGTAACCATGTGTCGTTCGCCCTAACATAGTGTGACGCCCCCGATTTGACTGTACACTAATCATGCACGCAAATGTGTACGACCAAGATCAGGGACTCACTAGAAGATATCACAACACAACTCTAGGCACAAATAAAAATAATAAAAGCTTATTACAAGCCAGGGGCCTCGAGGGCTCGAATACAAAAGCTCGGTTACACAAGAGTCAGCGGAAGCAATAATATCTGAGTACATACATAAGTTAAACAAGTTTGCCTTAAGAAGGCTAGCACAAAGGTAGCAACGATCGAAAAGGCAAGGCCTCCTACCTGGGACCTCCTAACTACTCCTCGAAGACGAACTTCACGTAGAAACATCCTCGGGATCCTCTGGGTCCTGGACTCCACCATCTGATTGCATCATCCGAGAAGAAGGGACAAAAGGGGAAAAAGGGGGAGCAAAGCAACCGTGAGTACTCATACAAAGTACTCGCAAGCAAGGATCTACACTACATATGCAATGATATCTGTGTAAGGGGGTAATATCTGTGGTCTAAACTGTAGAATGCCAGAATAAGAGGGGGATAACTAATCCAATAGAAGACTATGCTTCTCGTAACCTCCATCTTGCAGCAACATATGAGGGTAGCTGGAAAGTAACAAGTATCCTCGCTTCTCGCAGCCTCCGTCTTGCAGCAGTAGAAGGGAGTAGATGGTAAGTTCACCAAGTAACATCGTATAGCATAATCCTACCCGGGGATCCTCCCGCACATCACCCTGTGAGGGAGCAACCACTGAGTTATATCTGGAACTCATCTAGGTGTGCTTTATTAAGTATCCAGTTCTAGTTGTCATAAGGTCAAAGTACAACTCCGGGTCGTCCTTTTACCGAGGGACACGGCTATTCGAATAGATTAACTTCCCTGCAGGGGTGCACCACATAACCCAGCACACTCGATCCCATTTGGCCGGACACACTTTCCTGGGTCATGTCTGGCCTCGGAAGATCAACACGTCGCAGCCCTACCTAAGCACAACAGAGAGGTCCGCACGCGGTCTAAACCCTAAGCGCACGGGGGGTCTGGGCCCATCGCCCAATGCACACCTGCACGTTGCGAGGCCGGCCGGTGAGCAGACCTAGCAACTTCCATTAACAAGGAAGTTACGTTACGCGGTCCAACCCGGCGCGCGCCCCTAAGTTGACACAATTAATAGGAGTATATCCATCCCATGGACAAAAAGAACATGGAAGACATGGTAGGAGAGCAAGTACCCAACCATTCAGATAAAGAGGCAAGGATTATACAAGATGTTACCCATACAACGGTGTTTGGATAACTGACCAAGAAATATTTAGCATCACGCCTCCAAAGTTCTTGTTGATGAGCGGGGTATCATATTCATGCTTCGAGGTAGCAATGATATGGTGTTTCAATCAAGGGCCAGACTTTGGATACACAAATGATCCATCACGAGCAACTTATAAAATAAGTCTTACAATTTCCTCCTCGAAGAATGGTTATCATTGCAAAAGAAATCATAATGATAGGTCCCCCAGCCAGGGTTTCTAGGCATGACATCATATTACCGAGTCATCAAAGGACCAATATTATAACTCCTGGAAAGTTGTCCCAACCATCATATGTGACCGACACTCAGATCTGATTGGTGTCATGATACCTCAGACTCGGGATGTTTGAGAAGAAAAGGTGCAACACAGATCGTCGAAATGACATTGCAAGATTCTCGAGAAATGAACTATGGGAGCGGGTTCCCTAAACAATAGTTCATCATTAAACCAAGGAGAGGATGAGGAGGTGGCTGATGGACTCAGCGAGAATTCATAGAGAATTCCAACGTATGGATTTCCAAAATAATTTGAACAAGAAGATGACACTTGTCAATTCAAATGATATAATGTTGTATGCTCGAGGAAAACATACACCATTAATCATTAGTTGAAAGGTGTGCCCAAAATATGACCTTAGGCAGCAATATCAATGTTAGAGTGATGATTCAATAACCAGTAGTCTAAGACCGAACTGTCGATCGTTAACTTCAAAAACAATAGGGTTGCTAGAAGTACATAACTCAAACAACATCGTTAGCATATTGGTATCCCGGTTAAAAACAACACGGGGACCAAGGAAGAATGGTGATGGTGAGAAGTATCACCATGCCGAGAATTTCTAAGAGGTGGAGCAATCGCCACAACAATCTCGACATAAATGACCGTAATACTTCAATGCAGAACACAACACTAGCTGGAGAGCAAGTTGTAATCATAATGTGGACAAGTTCGCAATGAAAGGAAGTCAAGGGTGTTGTCGATGATAATAAAAATCATCGAGGGCAAGGATGGTATTTCTCATAATGAACGCAGTTGACATCTTGGAAGAAGTCAAAGTGTTCAAGGTGATCGACACATTTGCCGGGAGGTTTCAAGATGATGCAATCAAACAACAACGGCAACAGGAAAGGGAATGACGAAGTGGCAAGTTATATGATCAATATATAAGATGTAAGCTCAGAACCAAAGTTGCCATTCAAGACAAGAAACATGATGTTGAAAGCTCTACATAAGTCGTGGTCACACACTGGAGAATTCATGCACCAGTGAAGGACGAGGTAGCACAGTCAAAGATTGCAAGACCAGGATGCAGCCGATAGTCTAGGAATGACCAGATTGAGTTCATAATTTGCCAGTAAAAATACTAGGGGTATTTGATTTGTAGTGCGGAATAATTTCACTAGTCGGTCTCCTCGGTTGACAACAACCCAGAATCCGTAGAGTGAATTTGACAAGGAAAGACATTACTTCAACAAAGTTAGTAAGATGTGGTGCAATGGCAAGACATCATCGAGATACCAGAGGGTAATACTCGAAGGTAGAACATGATAGAAGTAGAACCGGGTCATTGACCTTTGACAGTAGATACTTCAACCTTGCCAAAAATAGACGAGGCACTGGAGTGAATTCCCATCAGATATATCAGATCAGGACAGCATGGTCTGAACCATAACTGTAAGGAATCAATTCAAGAATACCGAAAGAATCATACAGCTCGATAATCATTTTGCAAGAAGCTTCCGAGACGGTCTACATCATTTTCATGGGCGTGAACACAAAGTTCAAGGTCGACTCCCACTTCTTTAATGCATATAATTTCATTCACCTCTCGCTTTGATAAAACTATAGTGTTGGAATTTTAACTGGTAGGACACCGGATGAGTATGACTTGTGAAAACTTTCGGGTTTTCACGGATTAGGGGAAGGCATAGCTTAAACCCATCGGGCATCTTAGTAACATATACCACAAGTTTCAAAAGTAAATATCACCAGCTCAAAAGGAGAGCATGGTTGTCAAAGAAGAGGATACAATTTACCCGAAGGTATTATGCATGAGGGACAGAACTTCTTGAGGTTTTTGTATACGAAGGACACTGTCGGATAATATTTCAACAAAGGATCGAGCGATCCACAACGGAGCTGATGTGAGTATCGGTACTCACTCACAGGAAGAAGAATGCAGAGGCATCAGATTTAAGAATCACCTGATTAGTCTGATACTTAAATAGAAAGAAATTATGGTTTCCAAAATGAAGGATCAGAAGCAGACGCTCTGATCAAGGATGGATAAGTTGAAAACACTTAGTTGGACAATCAATAAAGGTTTGAATTGCTGAGAACCAACTCATGTCTAGAATGACGTCTGAGTCGGAAAGATAATTTTTTAAAGGATAACCTGATGACTGCGTGCATACGCACACATTGAATCAATAGGCTCAAAATGGCTAAGACAAGGGATGTTAATGAAGACTACTAGTCATATGGATTTAACCATAATGCAAGCACACAAGAATTTCAGGAGTAACAGGCTGCAGAGGAATTTCGATCAAAAGGTATTCCGATGAATTTTGTGAGACACATGAACAATCGAGAAAAACGGATCCTCAATAAATGTGAGGAAATAACCGGAAGGGTTTTCATGCGAAATAAAAGTGCAAGACAGTAAACTCAAAGTATTCTCAGGACAACGAGGAATATTTCGAGGCATCTTGTAACAATAAGAGCAACGTGGAATGACCATGAGAATGACAAGTGCATGCAGATATCCATAGGGATATATCGGTGATAGTGAATTGCAAAGGCGATGTGCACAAGGTCTTAAGAGAACATCGGAGAGTATCATCACAATCCTTCGGTGCATCAAACAACCATCTGAAGTGAGGGGCTCTTCGGGAGGAAGTAATTACGAGAACCTAGAGTAAGATTTAGTAAAATCATTTAACCCGAATAGAAGAGAGATGAGAGCCCCAGAGTAAGGACGAGGAATAGAAGATCCTAATACCACCCAATGGCAACGTGGGCCCGTGAGCCACACAACCATGTTAGTAAAAGTTTTCAATGACTAGACTCAACCTCGGCCAAGGAGTTAGAAAGGGGGATTCCTACAGGCAGTCGGCTCTGATACCAACTTGTGACGCCCCCGATTTGACCGTACACTAATCATGCACGCAAATGTGTACGACCAAGATCAGGGACTCACTGGAAGATATCACAACACAACTCTAGACACAAATTAAAATAATACAAGGTTTATATTACAAGCCAGGGGCCTCAAGGGCTCGAATACAAAAGCTCAGTTACACAAGAGTTAGCGAAAGCAATAATATCTGAGTATAGACATAAGTTAAACAAGTTTGCCTTAAGAAGGATAACACAAAGGTAGCAACGATCGAAACGGCAAGGCCTCCTGTCTGGGACCTCCTAACTACTCCTCGAAGCCGAACTTCACGTAGAAACATCCTCGGGATCCTCTGGG
Organism: Secale cereale; assembly: GCA_902687465.1. Lineage (NCBI taxonomy): Eukaryota > Viridiplantae > Streptophyta > Magnoliopsida > Poales > Poaceae > Secale > Secale cereale. Next base: position 853,803,791 of record LR738710.1, on the reverse strand, counting down.
TCCTGGACTCCGCCATCTGATTGCATCATCCGAGAAGAAGGGACAAAAGGGGGAAAAGGGGGAGCAAAGCAACCGTGAGTACTCATCCAAAGTACTCGCAAGCAAGGATCTACACTACATACGCAATGATATCTGTGTAAGGGTGTAATATCGGTGGGATAAACTACAGAATGCCAGAATAAGAGGGGGATAACTAATCCAATCGAAGACTACGCTTCTCGTAACCTCCATCTTGCAGCAGAAGATGAGGGTAGCTGGAAAGTAACAAGTATCCTCGCTTCTCGCAGCCTCCGTCTTGCAGCAGTAGAAGGGAGTAGATGGTAAGTTCACCAAGTAACATCGTATAGCATAATCCTATCCGGTGATCCTCCCGCACATCACCCTGTGAGAGAGCAACCACCGAGTTATATTTGGAACTCATCTGGGTGTGCTTTATTAAGTATCCGGTTCTAGTTGTCATGAGGTCAGAGTACAACTCCGGGTCGTCCTTTTACCGAGGGACACGACTATTCGAATAGATTAACTTCCCTGCAGGGGTGCACCACATAACCCAGCACGCTCGATCCCATTTGGCTGGACACACTTTCCTGGGTCATGCCCGGCCTCAAAAGGTCAACACGTCGCAACCCTACCTAAGCACAACAGAGAGGTCAGCACGCCGATCTAAGCCCTAAGCACACGGGGGTCTGGGCCCATCGCCCAATGCACACCTGCACGTTGCAAGGGCGGCCGGTGAGCAGACCTAGCAACTTCCATTACTAAGGAAGTTACGTTACGCGGTCCAACCCGGCGCGTGCCACTAAGTCGCTGACGTCAAGAAGGCTTCGGCTAATACCAGGACGTCGAGTGCCCATAACTATTCCCACGTAGCTGGTTAGTGCGTATAGGCCAATGGACAGACTCGGATCAAATACCAAGATCTCATTAAACGTGTTATTATGAAATAACCATGGATAACGACCAGGGCCAGGCCCACCTGGCTCCTAGGTGGTCGCAACCCGCCCTGTCGCTCCGCCACAAAGTAACCATCAGGGGGCTGCCGGGAACCCAGGCCCACCACTACCTGTGTGGAACCACCCACCCCTTCGGCCCCCTCTCTGAATCATCATCATGAGTATGTAATAGCATAGTATATACCCGTGATCACCTCCCGAAGTGATCACGGCCTGATAGTATAGCACGACGGACGGACAAGGATGTAGGGCCACTGATGGAATACTAGCATCCTATACTAAGCATTAGGATAGCAGGTAAAGGTATCAATAGTTGTGGCAACAATGACAGGCTATGCAATAGAATAGGAGCTATCAAATCAACAACAGTAGAAAACCTAATGCAAGAATAAGAGAGAGGGTAATGGGTGATATATGGTGATCAAGGGGGGGGGGGCTTGCCTGGTTGCTCTGGCAAGAAGGAGGGGTCGTCGTCGACGCAGTCGATCACCGTGGCACTGTCAGCCGTCTCAGCCCCGGTGTCTAACGGAGATAAGAGGGGGAAGAAACAATAAATATAAAGCAAGCATCGCACCACAAAGCATAACACGGAAAAATTCGGTGCTACGCGTGACCTAACGCGGTGATAGGTGCTATTGGCGAAAGGGGGAAAACATCCAGGAAAGTATCCCTCGGGTTTCACATTTTCGGGTGGATGAAACGGAGGGGGAAAGTTGCATGTTCGCTATGCTAGGGACGTGCGGTGGACGAACGGACTGCGCATTTGGATTCATCTCGAAATTCTGAGCAACTTTCATATATAAAGTATTTCCATCCAAGTTACGGATTATTTTATATAAATTTTTAAAGTTTTAAAACATTTTCTAATTTATTAATTATTAATTAAACCAACATTATCCTGAATAGTGTATGATGACGTCAGCATGACGTCATCAGTCAACAGGGGTGTTGACTGGTCAAACTGGCGTGTGGTTCCCACCTGTCACACGATGTTTAGTTTAATTAGGATTTACCTAATCTAATTATTGTTTAGTTAAACTAATTAATTATTAAATTTATAAATTCTTGTTTTGTTATTTTTATATATATATAAAAAGTTTTGGGCCGTGGGTCGGGCTAACGGGTTTCGAGCGGGCGGGCGCCGCTCGGTTGCTGCCCGTGCGGGCGCGCACGGCGCATGCCGGCGCCGGCGGCTAAGGCCAGCGGGTGGGCTAACGGGTTTCGAGCGGGCGGGCGCGGCTCGGTTGCTGCCCGTGCGGGCGCCCACGGCGCATGCCGGCGCCGGCGGCCAAGGCCAGCGGGTGGCCGAGCGGATGAGGGGACGGGGCGTAGCGGGCGGCGGGCCGCGGGAGGAGGAGCCGGCGCGAGGCCAGGAGGGCGAGGTAGGCGGCGGTGCGACGTGAAGAGGCAACAGCAGAGGCGCTGGCGAGGGCAGCGCGGGCGGGGAGCACCCACAAGAGGGCAGAGCCCAGCCGGCGGCGCACCGACGTGGAGCAGCGGCAGGGCCACCACGGGCGGAGGCAAGGCGACGGTGCGGGAGCAGGGGACGGCAGCGTAGCAACGGGGGCGATGGGCATGGGCGATGGTAGGCGTTGGTAGAGCGGGGCGACCGTGGGTGAGCTGCTGGCGGCAGCAGTCACAGTGCAGCAGCAGCATCCGCAGCAGAG
>LR738710.1:853778920-853797730 GCA_902687465.1 Secale cereale | reverse complement strand
GGGGGGGGGGGAGTTTGGCGCATGGTTGGTTTCTCCAAGTGCAGTCCCATGTGTCATTGAAGAGGCAAGCCGAAGCGCGTTCCGTTTGCGTGAGCCATGTGCAGGACCAAACGTGTGTGGACCGTGACAGGGGTGTTGTGAGTGTACTGCCTTTTTTCCTTTTAAACTAGGTGCTTCTCCCCCTAAAAAAACTTGTTCCTTCGCGCGATCCATCGATACTACTACTAGTAATCCGGTAATCCCGACTAAAACAGCGCGACCGGATCTTTTCCCGCGCGATTGTCGGATTCAGGGCTCCGCAAAACCCGTTAAGTTCGAACACAGGGGAGTGAACGAAGATCTCTCCCACTCACGTCTACCTAGCGCCTCGCTCTCGTCTCGGTGGAAGGGTTCAAGCAAACAATGAACGAACACACAAAAGTTTCTCCAGGTTCGGGTCACCGTGTGGTGTAAGACCCTACTTCCTGCTTTGGTGGATTGGCTCCGGGCGAGCTAGAATATGAGCTAGTGCTGTTGGGGAACGTTGCATGGGAAACAAAAATTTTCCTACGCTCACCAAGATCAATCTAGGAGATGCACATCTACGAGAGGAGAGTTGGATCCACATACCCTTGTAGATCGCTAAGCGGAAGCGTTCAAGAACGCTGTTGATGGAGTCGTACTCGCCGCGATTCAGATCGCCGAAGATCCTAGCACCGAAGCAACGGTGCCTCCGCGTTCAACACACGTGCAGCCCGGTGACGTCTCCCACGCCTTGATCCAGCAAGGAGAGAGGGAGAGGTTGGGGAAGACTCCATCCAACAGCAGCACAACGGCGTGGTGGTGATGGAGGAGCGCGGGACTCCAGCAGGGCTTCGCCAAGCGCTGCGGGAGACGAGGAGGGAGAGAGGTAGGGCTGCGCCAATCGACCGAGGTCAAAAACTTGTTCTGGGCAGCCCTAAACTTCACATATATATAGGGGGGAGGTAGGGGCTGCGCCCCCATCTAGGGTTTCCTCCCTAGGGGTGGCGGCAGCCCCCCAGAACCCATCTAGGGTGCGGCCAAGGGGGGGAGAGAGAGGGGGCGCCCTAGGGTGGGCCTTAAGGCCCATCTGGACCTAGGGTTTGCCCCCCTCCCCTCTCCATGCGCCTAGAGACTTGGTGGGGGGGCGCACCAGCCCCCTTGGGGCTGGTCCCCTCCCACACTTAGCCCACGCAGCCACCTGGGGTTGGTGGCCCCACCTGGTGGACCCCCGGGACCCTCCCGGTGGTCCCGGTACACTACCGATATCGCCCGAAACTTTTCCGGTGACCAAAACAGGACTTCCCATATATGAATCTTTACCTCCGGACCATTCCGGAACTCCTCGTGACGTCCGGGATCTCATCCGGGACTCCGAACAACATTCGGTAACCGCGTACATACTTTCCCTATAACCCTAGCGTCATCGAACCTTAAGTGTGTAGACCCTACGGGCTCGGGAACCATGTAGTCATGACCGAGACAACTCTCCGGCCAATAACCAACAGCGGGATCTGGATACCCATGTTGGCTCCCACATGTTCCACGATGATCTCATCGGATGAACGACGATGTCAAGGATTCAATCAATCCCGTATACGATTCCCTTTGTCTATCGGTATAGCACTTGCCCGAGATTCGATCGTCGGTATACCGATACCTTGCTCAATCTCGTTACCGGCAAGTCTCTTTACTTGTTCCGTAACACATCATCCCGTGATCAACTCCTTGATCACATATTGTGCACATTATGATGATGTCCTACCGAGTGGGCCCAGAGATACCTCTCCGTCATACGGAGTGACAAATCCCAGTCTCGATTCGTGCCAACCCAACAGACACTTTCGGAGATACCTGCAGTGCACCTTTATAGCCACCCAGTTACGTTGTGACGTTTGGTACACCCAAAGCATTCCTACGGTATCCGGGAGTTGCACAATCTCATGGTCTAAGGAAAAGATACTTGACATATAGAAAAGCTTTAGCATACGAACTACACGATCTGTGCTAGGCTTAGGATTGGGTCTTGTCCATCACATCATTCTCCTAATGATGTGATCCCGTTATCAACGACATCCAATGTCCATGGTCAGGAAACCGTAACCATCTATTGATCAACGAGCTAGTCATCTAGAGGCTTACTAGGGACATGGTGTTTGTCTATGTATCCACACATGTATCTGAGTTTCCTATCAATACAATTCTAGCATGGATAATAAACGATTATCGTGAACAAGGAAATATAATAATAACCAATTTATTATTGCCTCTAGGGCATATTTCCAACAGTCTCCCACTTGCACTAGAGTCAATAATCTAGTTCACATCGCCATGTGATTAACACTCACAGGTCACATCGCCATGTGACTAACATCCAAAGAGTTCTAGTTCACATCAATATGTGATTAATACTCAATGAGTTCTGGGTTTGATCATGTTATGCTTGTGAGAGAGGTTGTAGTCAACGGGTCTGCAACATTCAGATCCCTATGTTCTTCGCAAAACCTTATGTCATATCGTAGATGCTGCTATCACGTTCCACTTGGAGCTATTCCAAACTGTTGCTCCATTATACGTATCCGGTATCTCCACTTAGAGTTATCCGGATAGGTGTTAAGCTTGCATCGACGTAACTCTTTACGTCGAACTCTTTATCACCTCCATAACCGAGAAACATTTCCTTACTCCTCTAAGGATAATTTTGACCACTATCTAGTAATCCACTCCTGGATCACCTTTGTACCCTCTTGCCAGACATGTGGCAAGGCACACATCAGGTGCGGTACTTAGCATGGCATACCGTACAGAGCCTATGACAAAAGCACAGGGGACGACCTTCGTCCTTCCTCTTCCTTCTGCCGTGGTCAAGTTTTGAGTCTTACTCAACTTCACACCTCACAACTCAGGTAAGAACTCCTTCTTTGACTGATCTATTTTGAACTCCTTCAAAATCATGTCAAAGGTGTGTGTTCTTTTGAAAGTATCATCAGGCGTCTTGATCTATCTGTATAGGTCTTGATGCCCAATATGTAAGCAGCTTTATCCAGGTCTTCCTTTGAAAAACTCATTTCAAACAACCCTTTATGCTTTCCAGAAATTCTACATCATTTCGGATCAACAATATGTCATTCACATATACTTATCAGAAATGTTGTAGTGCTCCCACTCACTTTATTGCAAATACAAGTTTCCACCAAACTTTGTATACCCAAAAACTTTGATCACTCCATCAAAGTGTATATTCCGACTCCGAGATGCTTGCTCTAGTCCATGGAAGGATCGTTGGAGCTAGCATATCTTTTAGCATCCTTAGGATCGACAAAACCTTTCTGATTGTATCACATACAACCTTTCCTTACGAAAACTGGTAAGGAAACTTGTTTTGTCATCCATCTGCCAGATTTCATAAATGCAGCTAATGCTAACATGATTCCGACGGACTTAAGCATCGCTACGGGTGAGAAAATCTCATCGTAGTCAACTCCTTGAACTTGTGGAAAACTCTTCGCCACAAGTCGAGCTTCGTAGACGGTGACATTACCGTCCACATCCGTCTTAGTCTTAAAGATCCATTTGTCTCAATGGCTTGCCGATCACAGGGCAAGTCCACCAAAGTCCATACTTTGTTTTGATACATGGATCCTATCTCGGATTTGTCGGCTTCTAACCATTTGTCGGAATATGGGCCCACCATCGCTTCTCCATAGTTCGTAGGTTCATCGTTGTCCAACAACATGACCTCTAAGACAGGATCAACGTACCACTCAGGAGTAGTACATATCCTTGTCAACCTACGAGGTTCGATAGCAACTTGATCTGGAGCTTCATGATCACTATCATTAGTTTCCTCTTCAACTGTCGTAGATTCCACAGAAACATCTTTCTGTGTTGCACTACTCTCCGGTTGAAGTGAGGGTTCGACAACCTCATCAAGTTCTATCTTCCTCCCACTCAATTCTTTCGAGAGAAACTCCTTCTCGAGAAAGGACCCATTCTTAGCGACAAACATTTTGTCCTTGGATCTGAGATAGAAGGTATACCCAACCGCTACCAGTGGGTATTCCATGAAGATGTATTTGTCCGCTTTGGGTTCGAGCTTTTCCTGGCTGAAGCCACAAGCATCGCAGCCCCAAACATTTAAGAAAACGACAACTTTGGTTTCTCGCCAAACCATACGATGTCGTCTCAACGGACTTAGATGGTGCCCTATATAAAGTGAATGCAGCTGTCTCTAATGCATAACCTCAAAATAATAGCGGTAGATCGGTAAGACACACCATAGATCGCACCATATCTCATAAGGTTCGATTACGATGTCCGGACACACCATTACGCTATGGTGTTCCAGGGGACTTCAACTGCGAAACAATTCCACAATGTCTTAAGTGATTGCCAAACTCATAATTAAGATAATATCCCCTTGATCAGATCGTAGGAACATGATCTTCTTGTTATGATGATTCTTAATCTTCACTCTGAAATTTTTGAACCTTTCAAACGTTTCAGACTTTTGCTTCATTAAGTAAATATACCATATCTACTGAAATCGTCAGTGAAGATGAGAAAATAACGATATCCACCACACGCCTTAATTCTCATTGGATCACATACATCAGCATGTATGATTTCCAATAAGTCACTTACCCGTTTCATTGTACCTGAAAACGAGATCTCAGTCATCCTGCCCATGAGGCATGGCTCGCATGTGTCAAGCGATTCAAAATCAAGTGACTCCAAACGTCCATCAGCATGGAGTTTCTTCATGCATTTTATGCCAAAATGACCTAAGCGGCAGTGCCACAAGAAAGTGGTACTATCATTATTAACTCTACATCTTTTGGCATTAATATTATCATTATGTGTATTACCATGATCGAGATTCAACGAACCATTGGGTGCATGACCATAAAGGTATTATTCATGTAAACAGAATAACCATTATTCTCCAACTTAAATGAATAACCGTATTGCGATGAACATGATCTAATCATTTTCATGCTCAACGTAGACACCTGATAACATTTATCTAGGTTCAACACTAATCTCGAAAATAGAGGAAGTGTGCGATGGTGATCTCATCAACCTTGGAAACACTTCCAACACACATCGTCACCTCGTCCTTAGCTAGTCTCCGTTCAGTCCGTAGCTTTTGCTTTAAGTCACTAATAATAGCAACTGAACCGGTATCCAATACCAAGGTGCTACAAGGAGTACTACTAAGGTACACATCAATAACACGTATATCAAATATACTTCGTTGAAGTTGCCAGCTATCATATCTACCATGTATTTGGGGTGGTTCCGCTACCATGTGACCGTTACCCTTACAATCGAAGCACTTAGTCTCGAGGTTTGGGTGCAACCTTAGGTTCCCTCATTAGAGCGACAACTGGTTTGCCATTCATGAAGTTTCCCTTCTAGCCCTTGCCCCTTTTGAAACCAGTGGTCTTGCTAAACCATCAACACTTGATGCTCCTTCTTGATTTCTACTTTTGCGGTACTAAGAACCGCTAACAGCACCGGGATCATCTCCATCCTTTGCATGTCATAGTTCATCACGAAGTTCTAGTAGCTTGGTGATAGTGTCTAGAGAATTATGTCAACCACTATCTCACCTGGAAGATTAACTCCCACTTGGTTCAAGTGATTTCAGCACCCAGACATTCTGAGCACACGCTCACTAGTTGAGCTATTCTCCTCCATCTTTTTGGCAAAAGAACTTGTCAGAGGTCTCATACCTCTTAACACGGGCATGAGCCTGAAATCCCAATTTCAGCTCTTAGAACATCTTATATGTTCTATGGCGTTCAAAACGTCATTGGAATCCCGATTCTAAGCCGTAAAGTATGGTGCACTAAACTATCAAGTAGTCATCAGGACGTGTCTCTCAGGTGTTCACAACATCCACAGACAACGTTGTAGGGGTTTGCACATTGAGCGGTGCATCAAAGACGTAAGCTTTCTGTGCAGCAGTGAGGACACTCCTCGGACTACGGACCCAGTCCGCATCCTTGCTTACAATATCTTTCAACTTAGTCTTTCTCTAGGATCGTATTAAACAGGGAGCTACAACGCAAGCTATTGATCTACAACATAATTTGCAAAGACAACTTAGACTATTGTTCATGATAAGTGAGTTATTACCTAATCAAATTATTTATAACTCCCACTCAAATTGACATCCCTCCGGTCATTTGAGCGTGACATGATCCAGATTCACCAACCCAAGTCCGATCATCACGTGAGATGAGGTGGTGTCAATGGTGAACATCTACATGTTGATCATATCTACTATATGACTCATGTTCGACCTTTCGGTCCTCCGTGTTCCGAGGCCATGTCTGTACATGCTAGGCTCGTCAAGTCTAACCCGAGTGTTCTGCATGTGCAAAACTGGCTTGCACCCGTTGTATGCGAACGTAGAGTCTATCACACCCGATCATCACGTGGTGCTTCGAAACGACGAACCTTCGCAACGGCGCACACTCGGGGGAACACAATATCATCTTGAAATTTTAGTGAGGGATCATCTTATAATGCTACCGTCGTCCTAAGCAAAAATAAGATGCATAAAAGGATTAACATCACATGCAAATCATAAGTGACATGATATGGCCATCAACTCGTGCTTTTGATCTCCATCTCCAAAGCACCGGCATGATCTCCATCGTCACCGGCGCCACACCATGATCTCCATCATCATGATCTCCATCATCGTGTCGCCATCGGGGTTGTCGCGCACCCACCGTGCTCTTACTACTATTGCTACCGTTTAGCGATAAAGTAAAGCATTACAAAGCGCTTAATGATTGACACGCAGGTCATACAAAAATTAAAGACAACCCTATGGCTCCTGCCGGTTGCCGTATGCATCGACATGCAAGTCGATATTAACTATTACAACATGATCATCTCATACATCAAATATATCTCATCATGTCATTGGCCATATCATATCACATACATACCCTGCAAAAACAAGTTAGACGTCCTCTAAATTGTTGTTGCATGTTTTACGTGGCTGCTATGGGTATCTAGCAAGAACGCTTCTTACCTACGCAAAGCCACAACGGTGATATTCAAGTTGCTATTTAACCTTCTACAAGGACCGCCTTGTTCTATTCCGATTCAACTAAGATAGGAGAGACAGACACCCGCCAGCCATCTTATGCAACAAAAGTCACATGTCTGTCGATGGAACCGGTCTCATGTACGTGGACATGTAAAGTTGGTCCGGGCCGCTTCATCCCATAATACCGCTGAATCAAGAAAGACTAAGGAGGGCAGCAATTTAAACATCAACGCCCACAAACCCTTTTGTGTTCTACTCGAGAAAGCATCTACGCAAGATCCTAGCTCATGATGCCACTGTTGGGGAACGTTGCATGGGAAACAAAAATTTTCCTACGCTCACCAAGATCAATCTAGGAGATGCACATCTACGAGAGGAGAGTTGGATCCACATACCCTTGTAGATCGCTAAGCGGAAGCGTTCAAGAACGCGGTTGATGGAGTCGTACTCGCCGCGATTCAGATCGCCGAAGATCCTAGCACCGAAGCAACGGTGCCTCCGCGTTCAACACACGTGCAGCCCGGTGACGTCTCCCACGCCTTGATCCAGCAAGGAGAGAGGGAGAGGTTGGGGAAGACTCCATCCAACAGCAGCACAACGGCGTGGTGGTGATGGAGGAGCGCGGGACTCCAGCAGGGCTTCGCCAAGCGCTGCGGGAGACGAGGAGGGAGAGAGGTAGGGCTGCGCCAATCGACCGAGGTCAAAAACTTGTTCTGGGCAGCCCTAAACTTCACATATATATAGGGGGGAGGTAGGGGCTGCGCCCCCATCTAGGGTTTCCTCCCTAGTTGTGGCGGCAGCCCCCCAGAACCCATCTAGGGTGCGGCCAAGGGGGGGAGAGAGAGGGGGCGCCCTAGGGTGGGCCTTAAGGCCCATCTGGACCTAGGGTTTGCCCCCCTCCCCTCTCCATGCGCCTAGAGACTTGGTGGGGGGGCGCACCAGCCCCCTTGGGGCTGGTCCCCTCCCACACTTAGCCCACGCAGCCACCTGGGGTTGGTGGCCCCACCTGGTGGACCCCCGGGACCCTCCCGGTGGTCCCGGTACACTACCGATATCGCCCGAAACTTTTCCGGTGACCAAAACAGGACTTCCCATATATGAATCTTTACCTCCGGACCATTCCGGAACTCCTCGTGACGTCCGGGATCTCATCCGGGACTCCGAACAACATTCGGTAACCGCGTACATACTTTCCCTATAACCCTAGCGTCATCGAACCTTAAGTGTGTAGACCCTACGGGTTCGGGAACCATGTAGACATGACCGAGACAACTCTCCGGCCAATAACCAACAGCGGGATCTGGATACCCATGTTGGCTCCCACATGTTCCACGATGATCTCATCGGATGAACCACGATGTCAAGGATTCAATCAATCCCGTATACGATTCCCTTTGTCTATCGGTATAGCACTTGCCCGAGATTCGATCGTCGGTATACCGATACCTTGCTCAATCTCGCTACCGGCAAGTCTCTTTACTCGTTCCGTAACACATCATCCCGTGATCAACTCCTTGATCACATATTGTGCACATTATGATGATGTCCTACCGAGTGGGCCCAGAGATACCTCTCCGTCATACGGAGTGACAAATCCCAGTCTCGATTCGTGCCAACCTAACAGACACTTTCGGAGATACCTGTAGTGCACCTTTATAGCCACCCAGTTACGTTGTGACGTTTGGTACACCCAAAGCATTCCTACGGTATCCGGGAGTTGCACAATCTCATGGTCTAAGGAAAAGATACTTGACATATAGAAAAGCTTTAGCATACGAACTACACGATCTGTGCTTGGCTTAGGATTGGGTCTTGTCCATCACATCATTCTCCTAATGATGTGATCCCGTTATCAACGACATCCAATGTCCATGGTTAGGAAACCGTAACCATCTATTGATCAACGAGCTAGTCGTCTAGAGGCTTACTAGGGACATGGTGTTTGTCTATGTATCCACACATGTATCTGAGTTTCCTATCAATACAATTCTAGCATGGATAATAAACGATTATCATGAACAAGGAAATATAATAATAACCAATTTATTATTGCCTCTAGGGCATATTTCCAACAAGTGCAACGGTTCCTGGGCTCAGGAGGCGAGCTCAGGGGGGTCAGGAGGCTTGTGTTCTTCCTCCTTGTGCGGTGGCTAAAGTGTGTTCGTCCCTCTCCCTGCAGTGGGAGTCCTAGCTACTTATATAGACGGCCACGGTCCTCTTCCCCCGAAATGTTTAGGCGGGAAGGGATCCCACAATGGCCATTTTTGAGCGGCAACACAAGGACGTTCTTATCCTGATAAAAGCGGTCTTCGCCTGCAAAAGGATCAGGCTGTGACACGGTGGTGGGCTCGACGGTGACATCCTCCTTGCCATCCTTGCGGTCTTCGGTCTTGTTGCACCAAAGAGGAAGCCTTTGCCTCGTTCCTTGGGAACCAACGGCTACGCTGTCTCCTTTGCACCGAAATGGCAACTGCGCCGCTGGCAGACACTGGCACCCTCTGGCGCGGTTCGTCACTGCTGACATCACTGCCTCCTCTTGAGGCAGGCTCGACCTTGGATTCTCGGCCCCTCCGGAACGCCTTGCTGAGGCCGCTCCCGAGGAGGTCTTGACGTCATTCTCCTCGCGAGGCTTGGCCCCCTCGCAAGGGTCTTGAGCAGCTGGTCGATCAGCTAGGCCATACCAGGCCGCTTGTAGGAGCGCATCGCGGCCCGCAGATAGGCAAGTCTGGGTACCCTGGTTCTCAGGATGCCGACAGTAGCCCCCAGGCCCAAGGTGCGTGCGGAGTTGGCTTTAGGGCGAAGCCTTGGTCAAGGACGAAGGGCCGCGGTCCCCAAAAAGGCTGCGGGCCAGGCTGGCGCGTGATGGTTGGATGGGATGTGAGCGACCCCGCTTCCCACGCCGTCTTGGTAACCGTGCGTCTTGACAAAAAGGGGCCTTCTCTGCAGGGGGAGTTATCGCCCTCTTTCCTTCCTGCTCAGATTTCTTCCCTTTACGCCTCCTACCTCTCTGCATCCTTCGGCTCCTTTGACCATGGCGAAGAGGAACAAGGGTGCCGCGCCGGTGTCTGGATCTGCTTCTTCTCTTGAAGCGGCGCTTGAGGAGTCCTCCATTATCAGGGAGGAGGACTACTCAGAGGTCCAACCGTTACTGTCGATCTCCCACAATGAGCACGGCCCGACGCGGATCTGGGCCGGATCCACCATGGCGCGGACCTTATCGAAGTCATGCTACCCCTTCTTCCTCCACAACATCTCCGTGGGGCTCATGCCCCCCTTCTCCGAGTTCTTCTACGCCGTCGTGGAACATTACCAGGTGCACGCCCTCCATATCAAACCTCGCTCCATCTTCGTCTTGTCCCTCTTCACCTTCTACTGTGAGGCTTACGTGGGGGTGAGGCCGACCGTCGCCCTCTTCCGCCACTTCTTCTCCATGCATCAGTATGACGATGGCCCGTGCTCGGGTTGCATTTCCTTCGTCTTCCAGCGCCAGGGCTATCGCCTGATGATGGCCGAGAAGAAGATAGAGTCCCACCGGAAGAGGTGGGTCTATCTGGACGCCTAGCGCATCCATACTCTGTTGGCGCTGCCTACTGCCCGTCCGGAGAAGCTTACCGGCTAGCGCCACACGAAGCTCACCGGCCCTCTTGCCGGGCCCGTCTTGGTGAAGACTGAGGCCGACCTGAGCTCGGAGCTCAAAGGGGGCCAGATCGTGAAGGAGTTCTTGAGGCAGCGTCTGGCTCCGCTGCAGGCTCACTCACGCCCCATGTGGGAGCTGATGGGCGATCACGACGGGCTCCGGCTGCACCCAGGGATGCTGGCCGAAGACGATTTGGACTTCACCTCGTGAGCTCTCTTGGGGATGGTTCCGGAGGATCTTCCTGGGGCCTACCTGCCGCTGTACAGCCGCCCTAACAAGGCCGAGCTGTTGATGGCCATGCCAGACCTTGGTGCCCCGTGGGCGCTCCGCCCACGTTTGACTTGTCTTCTGGTGCTGACGACGAGAGCGACGAGGGGGGCTCGGAGGATATCCCGGACGACGAAGGGGACTCCTTCGAGGCGTTCACCGGAGCAATGGTGCCAGGCGCAGGTGCCTCCGGACGGTCCCAGGCGACCACTCCACGTCGATCCAGATGCACTACGTCCGGGGAAAGCAAGGTGGCGACTCCGCCGAAGAGTACCATGCCAGCGAACCTTACGAACGCGGCTGCACCCAGGACCGTGGCCTCGCGCCTCGCCCAGGCCCAGGCTATCAGCAAGCCCAGGGCGCCAGCAGCTGCTGCTGACCTGCTGGTGAAGAGAAGGGCGCGCCTCGCCTCCAACGAGTAAGTGTGCAATTTCTCACTCATCCTTAGTTGTCGTGCCCCTGATGCGCTCTCCCTGATGTAGCAGCCTGGGTGTGTGATGAAGAAGGTGAAGCGGGAGGTCACGCTGCGGTGCCCTGCTCCTCCGGCTGCTGGGGCCACCACGCGTGCGGCAATGGTGTCGCTTGAAGACGTCCCCGTCTCCGGTGAGGTTGCGGAGTTGGCTTCTGCTTCGGCTGCTCTAGTGAGGGAGGCCGGAGCCCCCGAGCCCCTGGTCGAGCAGTCGGTCTTGTTGGTGCCCGTGCACCAGCCGGCATAGCCTGGTCCTGAGGCTTTGGACGCTGCCTCCGCCGTGCTGGGTCGTCTTCGCGCTGATCTGCAAAATGGTGACGGCCACCTGACAGAAGGGCGCCTGGGGTTGATCCATGGGTGGCTCCCGGCAGACGAGTCTGCACGGACCTCCTGGGATCAGGCCTCGGCTGCTGCTGCCAAGGGTGGAGAGGAAGCTGCGGCGGCCACACTGGCTCGTGACGCCGCGCGAGCTGACGACGCGTCCTTCAAGAAGCGCTGCCTCAAGGCAGAGAGTGAGCTGGGGGCCCTCCGCGAGGAAGACACTAGGCGCGCCCTGGAGCTCAAGAGATTGGAGAAGGTGCTCGAGGCGCAGAAGACCACGACGTCCCGGCTGCAACAGGAGCAGCTTGCTGACCGCGCAGCCCTGGAGAAGCTGAAGGTTGAAGTTGAGCAGGCCGGGGCGGCCCAAGACGCTCGTGTCCAGGAGGAAGCCCTTGCGGCCTCGGCGACGGTGAGTCCCTAGGCCCTTGCCGCCTTGGACCTTGAGGCCCGCAAGGCGCTGCATGCCGCCTACAGGGAAGGGTTCAAGGAGCCGCTGGCCGCCCCGGAGGGAGGCCCCGCCGGGCTCCTTGCTGCGCTCGTGGAGTCCCTGCGTGGTGTTACAGCCGCGATTGGCCAGTTAGCCGATGTTGAGAGCCGTACGCTGCTTACCTTGGTCCTGACGCAGGTGTGCAGCCACTTAAGTCTTTGTGACCACACCCTAGACCGGGCCTCGCTGTCCAAGCCCATGACCGAAGTCATGGACAACACGGCTGCCAAGGCCCCGAGGGTGAAGGTCACGTCGCTGGTGGAGGCGCTCCTCCAGGCTACTGCTACTGGAGCCGAAGAAGAGAAGACCAGTGATGATGCGCCCGGTGATGCCTGATCCGTCCTGTTTAGTGAGAGAAGTGCGAGTGCCTCGGGGAGGCGTGAGAACTTTGGTTGAATTTGAAAAAACTTGGCATTATTGTAATAGCTAGATGATTTTCGTGCTTGCTTCCTTTCATGTTTGCTTAGGTGCTCTACGTCGGCAGGGCCCAACCCCGCACATACCTCGACCGCCATTGAGCCCTCTGGATGATCGGGGTTACTGTAGTAACTAGACTCGCCATTGAGCCCTCCGGATGACCAGGGTTACCGTAGTAACTAAACTCAAGGGATGAGGGGCTACGTGGCCAGTGAGGCCCTTGGGTCGCGATGCCCAAGGGTCCCCCTTGACGTTCAAGCAATCCCGTTTTCATTCTGCATCGGCAGGGTCCAGCCCTGCGCATACCTGGATCGCCATTGAGCCCTCTAGATTACCAGAGTTATCATCATAACTAGACTCAAGGGATGAGGGGCTACATGGCCAGTTAGGCCCCTGGGTCGCGATGCCAAGGGTTCCCCCTTGACGTACTAACGTCTCTCATAAAGGAGAACGAGCACCATACTTTGCCCACGAGCCTTCGCCTGGGATGGTGGCATGAGAAGGCCAGGTGTCCGGGCACCTGGTAGGGTGGCATTTTTCAGGCGTGACCTGAGCATAGCCCCCGTGTCTAGCCCCCCTCGCGACACCCATCCAAGGAGAAGTTGTGAGCGTCGTGAGCTGAAAAGCTCCCTGAGGTTGGTGCGACCACTAGGGGCCACCCTCAGTTGTTTATAACTAGCGCGGAGCATAGAGCTACCACACTTGCGTGGAGTGTGGGCATAACCGCGCCTCGGTCGTAGCGGCCAGCGCGGAGCTTGGTGCTTCCACTGGTTCGTGGGCATAACCGCTCCTCGGTTGGTTTGTGGGCATAACACTCCAAAAAAAAAATTATTTGGTTTTCATCAAATTCTTTAATTACTTGGAAGGAGGTTATTTAAATTTTCCTTAAAGCCTCTCCATCTCAAATCTTTTATGACAAATATTTTATGTGTTCTTCTCAACCTTGATATTTGGCTTGAGGGATTTTCATCTTGTGTTGGCTCAACACAAATAATTTTGGAAAGTTTTCACAATTCTTTCTATTAAAAAGAATACCTATGAATTATGGATTTATTCTTTTCCCATTCATACATTTCTCTTTTGCCATGACATATGTTGAAATCTTTCTTCCAAAACCACCTCCCTACTTTTGGTCAAGCCAAGCATCCAATTCCAGCAAGTTTCAACCACTTGGAGATTTTATTTCTATTTAATTTATCCTCAACCATTTTTCTGTAATTTAGTTTGGACTCTTGGGATTTACAAAGGAATTACCAGATCCTTTAAGTTTCTGAGCCCAAGCAAATTACCCTAGCTACTCCTTAGTACCCTCAACCTAGATCCATCAAGATCTGCTGGTCCACAGTTCAAATTTTTTAAAATTTGCTTGTTGCAAGTTTGGACCAGATTTTCCATTTTTAATAAAATTCATTATTTTTCTTTTCCTAAAAATCCGAGATAATTCAGGCAATCTCCAGTTGCATCAGGAGGTCACCTCAGCAATTCCTAGCTCCAGAAATATTTTCCACGTGCCTAAATCATTTCGTCGAACAGGTGGCCAGCACTGTTACTGTCAAGCTTCAGAGTTTCAGTGTTTAGTTTCAGTCGTCAGTGTCGTTTTCTTTAGAGCTTGGCATCAATCTCGCCAGTGCTCGCTCTGGCCTCTTGCTCCCTGCTCCTCCTTATCCAGTGCGCCGCACGGTCGTTTGGATGGGCGCAAGCGTCGGTGGAGACGTGTCTCGCCAACGCCGGCGTCTTCCACGGTGGCAGAACCGCCCATGGCGGCCAGCAGGAGCCAGCCCTGCAGTACGACGCCGTCCAGCACCGCCCACACAACCAGGAGCCTCCGCGTGGCCGTCCTCTTCCCCGTGCGTGCTGCAGAGCGCGCTCTCTGTCGCCGACGAGCCCGTGAGGCCGTTCTGTCGAAGACTTGGAGTATCGCCCAAGTTGTACCAAGTTTAGGCGTTGGATGGAGCCAGTGGACCAATCCGAAGATGCCCAGTCACCTAAACCTCCAGCCCGACCACTGCCTCAACGTAATCGCTCGCCGGAGTGATCCCGTTCTCGGCAACCGCCTCGGGCCGGCTATAAATAGAGGCCCCGAGCTCGCCTTCGACCCAGCACCACACCTCCACCTCACCAGAGCCGCGCCCAGCCGCTAGAAGGACCTCGAGGAGGCCTTCTTCCCCAATTCCGGCCGCCACGACCCGCTCTGGTAGCCACCTTGATTCACTCGATTCCTTGCATAGCTCTAGCTCAAACTTGGGGAGGAACCTCCTAGTGCACCCACTCTTCTAACCCGAGCCCCAATTTGACGTTTGCAGCCCTCCTCGACGAGATCCATCACCGCCCGAACCGCCGTCCGCCAGAGTGGAAGCCGCCGTCGGCATGGTTCTCGCCGACGACCAAGTCCACCACCCACTAACACGGAATTGTCCCGTGAGTGCAACCATACCCTTGCCCTCCTCTGGATCGCCGTCGATCGTCGCTGGCTATCAGCGTTTGCTTCGGCCGGCGGTGGGATTTTAAACCTGACATGCGGGACCCCCTCGTCAGCCTCTCCTCTTTCATTCGAAACGTTTTCTGAAAGCGCCTTCGGGCAAAGTACGTTTTCCCTTTGGGTCGGCGTATTTCTAACCGAAACATTTTTTTAACTAGCCCCTGAAAAGTTTCTGTTTCATCACAGATTAGTCCCTGGACTAAAACCTTAATAACTTTTAAACAGAAGATGATTTTGAGTTGATTCTTTTCCTGTCATCTTTATTTTTCTATCTAGGTTTTTTATCATATTTATTTAAAAAATATTTGGAACAATTTTTATGCACGCACGGTATTTACGTTAGTATCCGATTTCTTTTATAACGTAGATACCGAAGGAGGTGACGGAGCCGCAAACTTCGCCGAGCTAGACTCCGACTACTCCGAACCAGGCAAGCATGTTTGAACCTTTGATATGATAAGTGTTTTTCATGTTTGCTTGAGTGGTTTCACATGGCATGTTTATATGAGCATTTGTGAAGGTTATATTTCACGCAAAGTAAGCTACGAGTGAACCTTGATATTGATATGTTCTTATGATGGTGAGATAACCTGATCATGTGGTGGCATGATAGGTTGTAAGCTCGTATTGTTGAAGCATGCCAGTCTTATGTAAACCGTTTAACTCCAGTATTAACGTGGATCAAGTCATGTTCCCGTTCGTCCCCCTTTTCGTGCTGCCACATGTCTTTTGCAAAAGAATGCGGTCTAGTCAGTTGCAAACCTCTTTCCTTGTACACACCAAATAGAGGGGCCGTGATGAGGGTTCCATGGACCTAGATTAAAGCCCGTCATCCGGTCAAGGGGCATGTGTGTTTCCGGTTGGGACCGAGAGGGGGGCACCCCTTAGAGCGCGCGATATAAATTTGATCCCATGCTATTCGAGGTTGTGGCCTCCCCGTCTTAGAGTTTTTCCTGAACGTTGCCTAGGGTGATTCCTGGCAGCGGAATGTGGAATGGTGTGTACTGGTTAGATGTGTTTCTTCTAAAATACCGCAAACGGAACTAGTCCTTTGTGACTACTGAAATCCATTGGCTGTGGTTAAAGAGTACAAACTCTGCAGAGTCAAAACCATTCGAGTAACCATGTCCATGGTCAAGGACTTTGATCGTCATATCAATGTCAGTATCACCATCAGTCTCAGCGTCCATCTCAACGTCAGTCTCTGTGTCAGTCTCAGTGACAGTCTCTGGTGAATAAACATGGAACTAAGAGTGGTAAACCCGGCTGAATGTTATTCCCGTGGATGGATTAACCAATTTATTATTATGTACGGGGTATTTCCTTGGGATGATTTACCCTCATGAGTTACTTGAATTCGAATGATGAAATACAAGCCCCTTATGTGATGTCGCTCAGACGTCCGACTGTGGCATTCTTGTTATTTACTTTCGGATATGAGCCCTTTATGTGATGTCGCTCAGCCGTATGACTGTGGCATTCTTGTTATTTACTTTCGGATATAATCACTTTATGTGATGTCGCCCAGACGTCCGACTGTGGCATCCTTATTATTTACTTTTGATATAAGCCCTTTATGTGATGTCGCTCAGACGTCCGACTGTGACATTCTTGTTATTTACTTTTGATATAAGCCCTTTATGTGATGTCGCTCAGACGTTCGACTGTGGCATTCTTGTTATTTACTTTTGATATAAGCCCTTTATATGATGTCGCTCAGACGTCCAACTGTGGCATCCTTGTTATTTACTTTCATTATAAGCCCTCTTCGAGATGTCGCTTAGACGTCCGACTGTGGCACGTACTGTCATTTACGTTTTAATATAAGCCCTTTATGTGGTGTCGCCCTGACGCCCGACTGCGGCATGTTAATTTGTTTTACCTTTCGAGGCGTCGTTTCAGACACCCGATCGGTCTTCAGCTATTTTATTGGGATTTCGGGAGGACTACCACCTGACTTCCTTTTTATTTGACATGCAGTGCAAATTTATTATCTGAGTGCGCATTACTAGTCTGCTCATGTGCATCATGTTTGCATTTGTTTTATCTTATGTCCAAACTGTCTTGCGAGTACATTCAAAGTACTCACCTGGCTTGTTGATTTGGCCAGATGTTGACGAAGGCGATCTTATGGATAAAGAGTACGATAGCTAGTCCGACGCCTAGAGGAGTCCCAGTCAGTCTCGTACGATCCTGGAGTTGGTCACTTGTATTATATACGCTTCCGCTACCCTAGTAAAATCGTCGAGCCTCACTCCGGCGCTTGATGAGCTGTAAGATTTTGGAGTCATGTCACCCATTTCACTATGACATATCCACCACCACTTTTTTTTTACGAGTCAGTAGTTATGCCACCATACCCTTTTTGTCATATCCGCCTTTATGTAAAATATCGGCGTGCTTCTAATAAATTGTTCAGCAGCCTCAGCTCAACCTTGTATAATATTTAGTACTTCTTGATTTCTGTATCAAGGATTCGTCTACCAACCAGTAAGGAGGATTCTTCTATACTGGTCTGATATAATGGTCGGTTTTTCAATAAATGTTTTATTGGAAAACCGGTCATGACAACCTTGGTATCAGAGCTCGGCTGACTGTAGGAAGCCACTAGGTGCGATCGCTAATCGGTTATTAGCATAATAAGTGCTATTTTTAACATTTTGCAAATGTAGCAATTTTCTGTTAGTCATCATAAATATATGACTTGACTATTCGGAATTTTTGTATACCTTTGTAGATGGCTGGCAGCGACTGTGAGTCACAGGTGTTCGCCAATGTACCTGAGGGGTTTATTGTCAGGACCGGTCCTTTAGTAAAATAATTACCGGAAGACCGACCTTTTTATTAAACCAACGAGGGATATTATTACCTGCTGGCAGACAAATCCTTGACATAGAATTCCAGTACAGTGAATACCATACAAGGTTGAGCTGGGGGTTGCTCAACAATTTTATTACAAGCGCGCCAATATAATACATAGAGGCGGATATGACACAAGGCAGGGTGGCATACTACTAACTCGTAATAAAAGGTGGTGGATATGTCACAGTGAAGTGGGTGATGTGACTCCAATCTATTACAGTTCATCGAGTATCGGAGTGAGACCCGATGAATTTATTTGGTGGTAGGCGGAAGCGGTTATAAAACAGTGATCAACTCCAGGATCGCAAGGGACTGACTGGGACTCCACTAAGCGTCGGAATCACTATCGAACTCTTCATCCATGAGATCGCCTTCGTCCACATCTGGCCAAATCAACAAGCCAGGTGAGTACTTTGAATTTACTCGCAAGACAGTTCGGACTTAAGATATAACAAATGCCAACATGATGCATATGAGTATTCCAGCAAAATACGACCGGAATAAAATATTAATGAGCTGTATGCAATGATAGAAGTCGGGCGGTAATCCTCCCAAAATCCATAAGATAAAAAGGAGGGGACCAAACGAGTGTCTGAGTGACGCCTCGTGAAATAATAAATGATAGCAGGCCACAGTCGGGCGTCTGAGCGACATCACATAAAGGGCTTATAAATAAAAAGAAATGCCACAGTCGGACGTCTGAGCGACATCACATAAAGGGCTTATAAATTAAAAGAATGCCACAGTCGGACGTCTGAGCGACATCACATAAAGGGCTTATAAATTAAAAGAATGCCAC
>LR738710.1:853755447-853778712 GCA_902687465.1 Secale cereale | reverse complement strand
GGACGTCTGAGCGACATCACATAAAGGGCTTATAAATAAAAAGAATGCCACAGTTGGACGTCTGAGCGACATCACATAAAGGGCTTATAAATAAAAAGAATGCCACAGTCGGACGTCTGAGCGACATCACATAAAGGGCTTATAAATAAAAAGAATGCCACAATCGGACGTCTGAGCGACATCACATAAAGGGCTTATAAATAACAATAGAATAATGATGAAATACTTCTGAAAGTAAATCAATACTGAGATAGTTAGTGAGTTCATCTACCAAATGAACTTGACAAAAACACTACTCTGGTTACCAACAAGAATATACTAGAGACGGTCACCGGGTTGACATGAAGATTGACCCTAGGCCATAAACATGGCTACTGAAGGAATTTTAACTCTGCAGAGCTTGTACTATTAGCTCATAGCCGACAGACTCTACTAGCCATGGGGACTAGTTCCATCTACGGTGTTTTAGTAGAAACCCAGCTAACCAGTACACACCCATTTAACATCCTGTTGTCCGGAATCACCCGTGACAACATTCACAAAAAACTCTAAGACGGGGAGGCTACAACCTCGAATAGCATGGGATCAAATTTATATATGCGCGCTCTAAGGGGTGCCCCCTCTCGGTCCCAACCGGAAACACCCATTCCCCCTGACCGGATGACGGGCTTTAATCCAGGGCCATGGAACCCTCATCCCGGTCCCTCTACTTGGTGTGTACTCGGGAAGTGGTTTACAACTGACGAGACCGTAATCTCAACAGACGGCCTATGATAGTACCAAAAGGAGATGAACGGAATCATGACATGATCTCCGTTGATACTGAGTTAATCCACTACTGGCATGCTCCAACAATACCAGCATTCCACCCGTCATATCACAATATGATCGAGGTGGTTCAAACATTATCACTCGGGGCTCACCTGAAGCTTACTTGCATGAAATATAACCATACACGTATGCCCATATGATCATGCTTATGAAACGAACTACTCGAGCAAACATGCAACACACTCATCATATCAAAAGTTCAAACATGCTTGCCTGGTTCTGAGAAGTCGGAGTCTAACTCGGTGTGGTTCGCGTCTCCGTCACGACCTCCGGTATCTACGTATTGAAACAAATAAATACTAACATAAATACCGCGCGTGCAAATAAAGTTGATCCAATTTTTTTCACATAAATATGACAAAAAACTAGACAGAGAACTAAAGAGGACAGAAAAGAATCAACTCAAAATCATCTTTAGTTAAAAAGATATTAGATTTTCTGTCCAGGGACTTATCTGTAATGAAACAGAAAAGTTCCAGGTGCTAGAACAGAAAACAACAAAGCGAATCGGTACGCAGTACGTCAACCGCAGAGGGGAAACGTACTTTGCCCGAATGCGCTTACAGAAAACGGTTTGGAGGGAGAGGTGTGAGGCTGACAAGGGGCCCCACGCGTCAGGTTTGAAAACTGGAGCAGAGTCGCGCCGGCGCCGGTGCTGCGGTGGTCGCCGGCGCCGATCCACGGCGAGTTAGGGGAGGGGAGTGATACGTACGGCTTCTCAGTGATCTTCCGCGTCGAACGGTGGTGGAGTTGAGCATCGGCGAGCCCCACGTCGACGGTGACCCTGTCTCCGGCGGACGGCGGCTCGGGTGGTCGTGGGCCTCGTCGGAGAGGGTTCCTGGGATCAAATTGAGGTGGTGGTTAGGTCTAGGTGGGTGCCAGGGTGCTACGCTTGAGTCCACGGCGGCGGAGAAGCTCTCACAGGAGTGAACGATGCTGGAGCCCGAGGCGGAGGGAGTTGGCCGGAGTTGGGGAAGAAGGGCCCCTCGAGGCTATTCCAGAGGCTGGGCGTGGTCTAGGGAGGTAGTGAAGATGTGCGGGCTCGAGAACGAGCTCGGGGGTGCCTTATATAGCCGGCCCGAGGCGGTTGTCGTGAATGGATAAGTCCGGCGAGTCGATTACGGTGCTTCAGTGGTTGGACGGCGGAGTTAGGGGCTTGAGCATCGTCTAGGAAGTGTAGTGGTTCCATTCCCGCACCTAACTCAGCAGGGTAGAGAGAGTTACGGGCTCTCCTCGACGGAACGGCCGCGCGGCACGTTGGCGGCAGAAATCGCGCTCTGCGCGCGCCAGGCCACAGCGACGGTGCGGCAGGCGTGTGCTGGCACTGGAGGTGGACACGTGGAGCGCTGTGGTGATTTGGGCGGCGCTAAACGGCATCGAGCTGCGGGGTTACTTCTGTCAGCCGCCACGGGCGGCGCTGTTGCCGTGGCAGTCGCCGGCGCGGTCGGGCCAGGGCGCCACCGACGCCCAGAAGCAGGCAAGCAACCGTGCGGTGCTCTGGATAAGAAGATGGTGCAGTGCAGCGTCAAGCCAAGGGGGTTACTGGTGAGATTGTCGAAGTGCCTGACGAAACTGACGAACTGTCGAACTGTCTGTCCACAGTTTCAGTTAACAGCTTCTGAACTTGACAGTACAGTGTATGCTAAGTGTTTGATGAAATGTTTCTGGCATGTGTGAAATATTTCTGGTGCTGATATTTGGTGGAGTGGCCTCTTGATGCATCTAGAGGCTGCCTGATTTTTCACAGGATTTTTGGAAGAAGATAAATATGAATTTCACCAAATTTTGCAAATCTGGTCCAAACTTGCAGTAGGTGAAATTTGAAAATTTTGAACTATGGACCAGTGAAACAAGATGGATCTAGGTTGTGGGTACTAAGGACCATCTAGGAGAGTTGGTTTGGAACCAAATAACAAGATGCATATGGTGGTTCCTTTGTAAATCACCAAGGTCCACTATAAAAGACATAAATAGTTTTGGAGTGAAATAAATAGAGGAAAAATCCCAATAAGGTCAAAACATACTGGAATTGATGAGAGACTTACCCTAAGGTGTGAAGAGGGTTTTGGAGAGAAATATATCTGTTGGGGTCATGGCAAGATGAAGGTTGGAGGGGAGGATAAGTCCAAGATCAAACTTGAGAGGCATAAATCAAGTAGGGGAGAATTCAAACAACCTTTTTGAAACTCAACTTGGGCTATAGTCAACACAAGAGAAAATCTTCAAGGTTAAAAACCAAGCTTGAGAAAACACACAAACTTTGGCCAGAAGAGATTTTAGAAGGGTCTTAAGAGAAGATCAAACAACCCCTTCCAAAAAGGCCAAAAGTTTGGAAGAAAAACCAAACTCAAAAATTTGGGGTGTTACAACACCTACCCCCTTAGGAAAAATCTTGCCCCCGAGATTTCAGCTGATCCTCAAATAGGTGTGGTTGTTCTGTCCGAAGGAAATCTTGCCTCTCCCATGTTGCCTCATCCTCTGTGTGATTACTCCACTGAACCTTGAGAAATTTAGTAGTCTTCTGACGGGTTCTCCTCTCAGACTCCTCCAAAAAATTTACTGGGTGTTCTCGATAGGTGATATCCAGTTGCACGTCAAGGTTTTCATGCGACACATGCTTCTCTGGATTGCTTACACACTTTCGTAGTTGCGAGACGTGGAACACGTCGTGGACGTCTGACAGTTCTTTGGGAAGGTACAGCTGATAGGCTACTGTGCCTCTTCGTGCAATTATACGAAAGGGTCCGATGAATCGGTGTGCTAGTTTCCCTTTGACTTTGAATCGTTGTAGTCCTCTCATAGGTGACACGCGTAAGTATACGTCTTCACCGGGCTCAAAACTTATTTCCCGATCCTTTAGATCGTAATATCTCTTCTGTCGGCTTTGGGCGGTTTTGAGTCGATCCCGTATTATTTTTACTCTCTCCTCGGCTGCCTTCAACATATCTGGGCCGAATATGCGACTGTCCCCTGTTTCTGACCAGTTTAATTGAGTACGGCATCTCCGTCCGTACAAGGCTTCGAAAGGTGCCATCTGCAGGCTGGCTTGGTAACTGTTGTTGTATGCAAACTCGGCATATGGTAAGCTTGCCTCCCAACTGGTCCCATATGTGAGGACACATGCCCTTAGCATGTCTTCAAGTATTTGATCTACTCGTTCCGTTTGTCCTCCACTCTGGGGGTGATAAGCTGTACTGAACGTTAGTTGCGTTCCGAGGGCTTGTTGCAACTGGTCCCAAAATTTGGAGACGAACTGAGTGCCTTTATCGGATATTATAGTCTTTGGAACCCCATGTAGGCATACTATACGGGCGAGGTAAAGCTTGGCAAGCTTTTGGGTGGTGTTGGTTGTCTTGACTGGTATGAAATGTGCTACCTTGGTCAGTCTATCTGTGATGACCCATATGGCATCATTACCGTGCTGTGACCGTGGTAGTCCAACAATAAAATCCATTCCAATATCGTCCCATTTCCATTCTGGTATTGTTGGTGTACTAAAGTAGGGGTACCTTAGTATCCCGAACCTGTGCACGGGCAGTTGCGGCATCCCGCGGCAAGGTTAGCCAGGCGACCGCCAAGATCCTCCGTGGTTCCCTTGGAGCCATTGAAGAACAAAGTATCCAAGTCAAAGAAACAAGACCCCGGCAAAAGGAGCTTGCCGGGATGGCCACTCAAGGAACAAAACCACTCAAGGTACAAAACCCTGGCAAGAGGAGCTTGCCGGGAAGGCCAACTAAAGGCACCTCAAGAGAACTTGCCGCGACGCGCCACGCGTGCCGGCAAGGCTCGGTGAGCGACAATCTCCCAGGCGCGACAAGCTAACTACCGCGGCAAGGCGCTTGCCGCGGCAAGCTTCCACTCAGTACCCACGCTCCAGCTCATCCACCCACGTGTCGCCCTGGGACCCTCCCAGGGGCACGTGGCGGAAGGCTGTGCAGCCGGGGGAACACGGTGGCAAGATGCGATGACAAGGCTACCGTCGTGGCGAGCGGTGGCGGTCCTGACGGCCACTTTTTGCACTGTTTGGGGCGACGGCGACGGGCATTCAATGCCCTTGTCTCCTGTCGTCAGAGTTAGGTATAGAGCACTGTACAAACACTGTTACAACTACCACTCTTTTTACCTTTTTACCCCCATCTGTGTTGCCACCTGTCGGTGACCCCTTTGACCTATAAAAGGAAGCCCATGGGCAACGTAGAAGGGGTTCGGAACATCGATCACTCTCACGCTCGGTCTTGCCAGCGGTTAGAGCATACTGTTGCTCTCCTCGCTCCGGAGCCAAGAACTCAATAACAAACCAAAGCAGGAGTAGGGTTTTACTCATCCGAGCGGCCCGAACCTGGGTAAACTGCTCGCGTGCTCGCCTCGATCCGCTCTTTATGCATCCTCCACCCCCTGCCGTACCGAGAAGGGGCTCCGGTCCCATAGGTGTTCGTGGGCGATCAGTTTCCCCGACATCTTTGGCACGCCAGGTAGGGGTGCGTCGAGGTTGTGTGAACCTGATCCGGCGTTCACGCGAGCGAAATCCTCAACATATTCATCAACATGCCGCCGAAGAAGAAGGCTTTGGAGGTAGCAGGCCCATCCACGTCGATCCCGCCACCGCCGGAGCCAACGGCTGGTGGTGTAGACGCCGGCGGAAGGACGGACGTCGGCGAGGAAACTCACGGCGGCGCCAAGTTCAAGGACAAGATGGACGACCGGGCGCACTCCAAGGCCTCGGCGTCCGTACACGCACCGCGCCCATCTCAAGAAGCACGAGACCGACAGCGACGTGCTACTCAAGGTACCATACGCTTGCTGGGCCAAGGTCAAGCTGGCGGATCTCGGGACGCTCAAGGCCAGCATACACAACAATATGCTGGCACGAGCAAGGCACGGTCGCCGGGACGGGACGCTGCTCCTTCTAACATAGTTAGAAGTCCGAGCATATCCCGCTCCTCGCACCGCTCGCCACCATTACCCGCCACTCCAGCAGAAGCTCTAGCACGAGCTCAACTGCTCCTCGACTTCCCTCCAGCGGCAGACAAGGCCGACAACTGGAGGGCCACCATCCAAAGTCTCATCGCCTTCGCCAACGGCGACACCCCGCAGCAGCCGAGCGCGTCACGGGCGCGGCAAGTCAGCCAGGCGCGGGCCGATGGCGACAAGACTGCCGGGGGTGCAACCACCGTGCACTCCCCGCCAAGGAGGCCAAGATCGCCGGCTCGCCGGATCAACATCGACGACGACTCCACCGCGTCATCAGATCTGCGAGCTCGCCGCGATCAGCGCCAAGTTCTCGACGAACGACAACAAGAAGACGCTCGAACCCGCATCGAGCGCCGAAGAGAAGCGCTGCGTCAATCAGACCAGCACGCTGGGCCCGCTGTCGACATGCACGCGCCCGGAGGACCAGGCGACTTGCCGTACGCGGTAGGTTGCCCTGCGTTCACTCGTGAGCTGCGGCAAGTCCAGTGGCCCAGCTTGAAGAACTTCAAGCCCGACGTACCCGAGAATTACGACGGCAAGACACATCCGTCGGGGTTCCTCCGCATCTACACCATCGCGGTGCAGGCTACCGGGGGACGAGACGAGAAGATACTCGCCAATTACTTCCCGCTCGTGCTCAAGCCAAACGTCAGATCTTGGCTCATGCACTTGCCGGATAACTCCATTTCTTCTTGGGCCGACCTGTGCCATCAGTTTGTCGGCGCCTTCACAGGCGGCCACAAGCCCCATGGCCAGGAGAGTGACCTTCACATACTCGCCCAGAAGGAAGGAGAGCCCCTGCGTAAGTATATCGAGAGGTTCAGCCGTGTCCAGCACAACATCCCAGATGTCCACCCTGCCGCGGTTATCAGCGCGTTCCACCAGAACGTGCGTAACCGCAGGATGCGGGAGGAGATGGCGATGTGCAAGATCCGAGACGTCAGTGAGCTTTATGCCCTGGCCGACAAGTGCGCACGTGCTGAGGAGGGGAAGAAACTCCCCGGAGAGGATACAGGAGCAGGGGGATCCGACAGCGAGGATGCCGCCCCGGCAAAGAAAAGCCAGCGGCGGGGCAACAGGAAGAAGAAGAACAAGGAAGTGCTAGTCGTTGAGCAGTCCGGCAAGGAGGCTGGCGCCAAGAAAGCCCAGGCTGGTAGCTCCGGCAAGGAGACTGCCGCGTGCACCAACTGCCAGACTATGGCAGTCGCCGACAAGCAGGACGGCTCCGACAAGCAATACTGCAAGATCCACCGCACCAAGGGCCACGACCTCCAGAACTGCAAGAAAGTTGAGTACCTCGTCGAACAGCAAAAAGCTGAGTACGAGCGGCGCGACAAGGAGAAGGCCCAGGGAGGTGATGGAGGGTCCGGCAAGAAGCGGCCATTTAATGGCCGGGGAGGACGCCGCGGCAAAGCCAAGCATCGGCAATGAGACAGACCTACCCGCGGCCGCGACAAGGAAGAAGACGACGACGAAGACGAAGACATGGACGATGGAGAGAACAGCGAGCAGGAGTTTCAGAAAGCCACGGAGGTTCTGTGTGTTGACGGCGGTTCCTATCTGCATACTTCCCACCGCCAACTCAAGCAGTTGGTGCGAGAAGTTAATGCAGCAGAGCCACCCGTCGAGTCGCGCAAACTTCTGAGGTGGTCCAGCACGCCTATCATCTTCGATATTGAGGACCACCCTGATCGCACAACTGCGGTCAGGTGCTTGCCGATGTTGGTTTCACCAACCATCGGCAACCTCAAGGTCACCAAGATGTTAGTTGACGGCGGGGCCGGCTTGAACTTGATCTCCTCCGCTGTGGTTCGGAAACTCCAGATCCCCGACAGCGAGCTCGAAGAAACCGGCACGTTCCAAGGGATCAACCCGGGAAGGAGCAAGCCGAAGGGGAAGATCACGCTGCCAGTGACATTTGGCGGCGAGCTAAACTTCAGGACTGAGAGGATCACTTTCGACGTTGCCAATATCTCGTTGCCCTACAGTGGGATACTTGGCCGTCCAGCGCTCGCCAAATTCATGGCAGCCTCTCACTACGCCTACAACGTGCTCAAGATGCCAGGCCCGATAAGCGTCATCTATGTCCCTGGCAACAAGAAGGATGCCCTTATCTGTGCCAACAAGATTTACCGGGATGCAGCAGCTGCAACAGACAGCAAGACACTTGCCGCTGAAGCTCCCGGGGGGAAGAAGACCAAGTCCGGCAAGAGCTCTGGGGCCCACTCCGGCAAACGCACTTGTTCGGAGTGCTGCGCTGCCGTCGAGGACGCACAATCGAGCTCCACCGACAAATGTAAGAAGATGATGGCAGCTCCACCAGAGATAAAGAAGGTGCCCGCCAAGGAGGACGACACTGGTGGTACTTTCACCATCAGTGCCACGCTTGACCCTAAATAGGAAAGCGCGCTCATTGGTTTCCTGCGGGCGAACGTCGATGTGTTTGCATGGCAACCATCTGACATCCCCGGTGTTCCCAGGAAAGTGATTGAGCACAAGCTTGCCGTTTGTCCTCACGCGTGGCCCGTCAAGCAGAAAGTTAGGAAACAAGCAGTGGAGCGCCAAGATTTTATAGCAGAAGAGATCAAGAAGCTGGAAGCGGCAGGCCTTGTCAGAGGTGTGCTCCATCCCACGTGGTTGGCCAATCCTGTTGTCATGCGTAAAGCGAATGGCAAGTGGAGGCTTTGTATAGACTTCACCGATGTGAATAAAGCTTGTCCCAAAGATCCATTTCCCTTGCCGCGCATTGACCAGATTGTTGACTCCACCGTCGGATGCGAGTTGCTTTCGTTTCTTGATGCATACTCAGGATATCACCAGATCTTCATGGCTAAGGAAGATGAGGAAAAGACCGCATTCATTACTCCATGTGGCACATATTGCTTCATACGCATGCCTTTCGGATTGAAGAATGCTGGTTCAACGTTTGCAAGAGTAGTCCACACTGCTTTTGAGCCACAGATACACATAAATGTGGAAGCTTACATGGATGATATAGTGGTCAAGAGCAAGAACAGGGCAACTCTGATACAAGATCTAGATGAAACCTTTGCAAATCTGCGCAAGATCCAACTCAAGCTCAACCCCGAGAAGTGCGTGTTTGGAGTCCCCTCCGACAAGCTTCTCGGGTTCTTCGTGTCTCAGAGGGGGATTGAAGCCAATCCCGACAAGATCAAAGCCATCGAGCAAATCGAAGCACCGAAGCGCGTCAAGGATGTGCGAAGGCTTGCCGGCTGCGTGGCTGCTCTCAGTAGGTTTATCTCTAAGTCTGCTGAACGCGCCCTGCCGTTTTTCAAAATTTTGAAAAAGGCAGGTCCAATGAAATGGACTCCGGAAGCGGAGGTAGCGCTGCAAGACTTGAAGAGGTACCTGTCCTCCACTCCCATACTTGTCGCACCTAGGCCACATGAGAAGTTGCTGCTGTACCTAGCGGCAACCAATCAAGTGGTTAGTGCTGCGTTAGTAGCGGAGAGGGAGGCGGACAGCGACAAGCAGGGGGCTTCCCCGACAAAGACGGATCTGCGCAGATACAAGAGGAGATACGGAAGAAGATGGTGCAACGCCAAGTCTACTTTGTCAGCTCCCTTCTGCAGGGGGCTAGGTCAAGGTACTCTGGTGTGCAGAAACTGCTTTTCGGCCTTCTCATGGCCTCGAGGAAGCTGCTCCATTACTTCCAAGTACATGAGATAACGGTGGTCACTCGCTTTCCGCTGAAGAGGATACTGCAAAATCCAGAAGCGACAGGCAGGATTATCGAGTGGGCGCTAGAACTGTCAAGCTTTGGCCTCAAGTTTGAAAGCACTTCAACTATCCAAAGCAGAGCATTGGCAGAGTTTATAGCAGAGTGGACGCCAACGCCAGACGAAGAGATTCCAGAGACGAGCATCCCCGTCAAAGAAGCGAGCAAAGAATTGATAATGTACCTTGATGGTGCCTTCTCACTGCAAGGCGCCGGTGCTGGCGTGCTGCTTGTCGCGCCCACCGGGGAGCACCTCAAATACGTGGTCCAGATGCACGTTCCCAAGGAGCAAGCGACAAACAATACTGCAGAGTATGAGGGTTTGCTTGCCGGTCTCAGGATCGCAGCAGACCTGGGAATCAAGAAGCTGATTGTAAGGGAAGACTCGCAGCTTGTCGTCCGCCAAGTAAACAAGAACTACCAAAGACCGTTGATGGAAGCTTACGTCGACGAAGTGAGAAAGCTTGAAGAACACTTTGAAAGCCTACAGATGGAGCACATCCCAAGAGCTCATAACGACATCGCAGATGGCCTATCAAAGTGTGCTGCACTAAAGCTGCCTGTGGAACCAGGAATCTTTGTGCTCAAGCTAACCCAACCATCCGTAACACCGTCAGCTGGACAGAGCAAGAAGAGGAAGTTGGTCTCTGGCGACTACTTTCCGGTAGAGCTTCCAGAAGCCGCCGCCAAGAAAGTCCCCAAGATCAACACCGAAAATGCTGAGGAGCAGTTTGCTCCTGCAATCCCTAGAGTTTGTACAGTTGAAGCAGACGCTCCCGACAAGTTTTGCTCCGGCAAGCTTGCCGGGGAACATCAAGCTCCAGCTGAGACATAAGTTCTCGCCGTAGAAGCGGATGTTCCCGCAGCAGCAGATATGCCTTTAGTCCTTGTTGTCGAGCCACAAGCTCCAGCATGGGCGCAGCAGATCGTCCGTTTTCTCCAAACAGGAGAACTTCCCGAAGAACAAGAAGAAGCGGAAAAAGTAACCCGGCAGTCAAGTATGTACCAGTTTGTTGACAACACACTGTGCAGAAGAAGACTCAACCCGGCAGTCAAGTGTATTCCCCGGGAAGACGGACATAAGCTGTTGGCAGATATACATGGAGGCATATGTGGTCACCACATTGGCGCAAGAGCACTTGTCGGCAAAGCGTTCCGGCAAGGTTTCTTTTGGCCGACAGCCCTCCAAGATGCAACTGCACAAGTAACCAAGTGTGAAGCGTGCCAGTTTCATTCCAAGCAGATACACCAGCCAGCTCAAGCTCTCCAGACAATCCCTTTATCCTGGCCATTTTCGGTCTGGGGGCTCGACATCCTCGGCCCCTTTCCCCGCGCAGCCGGGGGCTTTGAGTTCTTGTACGTCGCCATCGACAAGTTCACAAAGTGGCCAGAAGTGGAACCAGTGAGAAAGGTGACCGCACAGTCAGCAGTCAAGTTCTTCAGGTCAATTGTTTGCCGTTTCGGGATCCCTAATAGGATCATCACCGACAACGGCACACAATTCACCAGTCGCACCTTCATGCAATACGTCCAAGATCTTGGCGCCAAGGTCTGCTTCGCTTCTGTTGCTCACCCGAGAAGCAACGGTCAAGCAGAGAGGGCAAATGCTGAAGTGCTGCGCGGACTCAAGACAAGAACTTTCGACAGGTTGCACAAATGCGGAAGGAACTGGATCGAGGAGCTGCCGGTGGTTGTTTGGTCGATCAGGACGACGCCAAATCGAGCCACTGGACAGACACCCTTTGCTCTCGTCTATGGAGCAGAAGAAGTTCTCCCCACGGAACTCGTATACGGGTCGCCTCGAGTGCTCGCTTACGATGAGCTCGAGCAAGAGCAGCTGCGACAAGATGACGCGCTGCTCCTTGAGGAGGACCGTCTTCAGGCCGCTGTGCGAGCTGCTCGCTACCAGCAAGCTTTGCGTCGCTACCATAGCCGCAAAGTTAAATCCAGAAGTTTCGAGGAAGGCGACCTTGTTCTTCGGCACGTTCAGTCCGCCAAGAATTCCAACAAGTTGACGCCGAAGTGGAAAGGCCCTTATCGGGTGAAACGAGTCACTAGGCCCGGCGCTGTCTGCCTTGAGATCGAAGATGGCTTGCCGGTGAGCAACTCCTGGAACATCGAGCATCTTCGTAAGTTTTACCCATAAGGCACGGTTGCCATGATCCGCTCCGGCAACCACCTTTTGTACGAGTCTTGCCGCTGTTGCATGTAATCCTTTGTACAAAGCCGGGCGCAGACCCCGTGCATTAGTAAAGTTTATGTGCCCCGCACACCTTGTCATTTCATGCTATCTGTTTTTGTTGCATGTACTATCTGACACTTTGTGCAGCACCAAACCCCGGTAAGCAATAACGAGCCAGAAAGCTCCATATCTACATTTTCTCTTCTTTCTTTTCTTCTCAAGGAAAAGCAAGGTCCCCTTGCGCACAAGTTTGCCGGGGGGGAAGGAGGAGATGGTGGTATGGACCAAGTGCCCTTCAAGAAAGTTTGGCCTTGCAGGGAAACAAGTTCAAGAAAGCGTTGCCTCGCCGGGAAGCAGACAACACAAAAGCTAAGTTGCCAAAGTTTGAGCAATCAAATTTTTAAAATTTTAAGTTATCTTCCTTGAACGACCGCGCTTTGTATGGAAAACCTGTGCGCGGAGGAACCAACTCGTAGCTAGATGCGCCCTTACTTTGTTTCGAGTTTGCTCAATAGCTTAAGTGTGCTGCGACTAGTGTCGCGCCCTTACTTTGTTTTAGAGCCCACTCAACAACTTAAGTGTGCTGCAGCTAGTTGCGATAAGGTTTCTTGTCGGTAGGAACACCGCCCGTGGGCTGCTGAAGTTCCGCACTCAGCGCCCGCGACAAGGGTGCCTGCACCGACAATTTCCCTAAAAGCGTAGGGTAATAACATACAAAGCAAGGAAGTCAAGTAAATGAAATAACGTTGCATTAACCACCTAAGATAGAGTTATATTACAAAATGACTTGCCGCAATTCTAATAGACTATTGTTCATAACATGGTTGGCAGCGGCAAGGAAAGAAGAAAGTGAACAAGACTAGTCCGCGCGGTCGCCCTCGACTCTCTTGATCCCGCCCACCTTGTCCACGATGGGTGCGATAAGGGCCTTGAGCGCCTCCTGGTCGGCGTCGGGCGGCAGAGTCCTGAGGACGTTGGTGAGGTTGAGCCCTGGGTTGCGATAGGCCACCTTCATCAACACCTTTTGGAGGGCCCCCGCGCAGAGCCTGCGCGATTCGTCCGCCAGCTGCTTCAGGATCTTCTCCCGGAGTTGCCGGAGGGCCATCGCCATGTCCCTGAAGAACAAAGTTAGCTTGGTGCTATGGGGGAGGCCCTCGTCGGTGGAGTACCCGAGGTGCTCCGCCCCCAGCTCCGTCAGCTCCTTGTCGATGTCCGCGGCGGCGTTGACAAGGCCTTCCGTCCAGAGCTCGAAGGTCTGCCTAAAGGTGTTCTGGGAGATGGCGGCCCTGTCCAGCAATGCCTTCTCGGCCCTGATCTCCTCCTTCTGGGTCGCCTCCCGCTCCCTGGCGCCATCCAGCGTCTGGTTAAGGGTGGCCAGCTTTAATTAGCTCGAGGTCGGCGATGGAGTCTTTGGCAACGGCGAGCACCTTGCCCTTCTCGGAGAGGCAGACCTGCAACTCGGAATGGCTGTGTGCGTCCTTCTCCCTCTCGAGATTGAGTTCGGCAACCTCCTCGCCGCTTGTCTTCAAGTTGGCCTCCAGCTGCGCCACCCTCGTCTCCAACTCTCTCTTGGCGGTCTCGGCAGCTGTGGCAGCATCCTTTGCCTCCTGCAAAGCTCCGCCAAGCGATCGCTTGCGCGCGGCAAGCTCGTCCTCGTGCCTGTCGAGGTCGACCTTCCGCTGCGTCAGCTCACCTTCTCGCCTGGATAGCTCCTCGGCGGCAAGGCTTTGCTGCTCCTCCGCTTCGGCCTTCTCAAGGATGAAGGCCTGATGTGCCTCGGCAAGCTGCTCCCGCTCCTCCGCCAAGGATCGGAGAGCTGCTTGGTTGATAGCTCGGAGCTCTTCTGCGCACTTCTCCAAGTCAGCACCCGCCTTGGCGGCCAGAGCCTCTCGGGACTCCAGCTTGGCTTGCCGGGCGCGGTACAAAGATAGAAGTTTGCGCAGCAGCTGCTCCTCCTCGGGCTCGCTGCTGCTGCTCGGCACGTCGACGAGCTTCAGTCCGGCGGAGGCAAGGACCTCCCCGTCAAAGACCTCTCCCTCGACTGGCACCCTGGACATGGACGCCCACGGGAGCTGGATGAAGATGTCGTCACCGGCCTTCAGATAAGCGCTCGGCTCGGGCTCGTCGGAGCTGGGGGCTGCGGCGGCGGCGGAAGGCTCGGCGGTCGGCGTAGCGCCTGGCGCTCCTGCGGCCTCAGTGCCGTCAGTGCGATCGCCGGCCTCTTCGCCAGCTGCCGCGGCGGCAGCCTTGGCGGCCTCTGCGCCAGCGGGATCGTCTGCGCCAACCGTTTCCGCGGCAACGGCGGCGTCGTCGGCGACGACCTCCGTCTCCATGGGCTCGGCCGCGGACGGGTCTGAAGACAGGAAAAGAAAACAAAAATGGTCAAGCAAATATCCAAAAAAGAAGATTTGAAAGAAGAAAAGTCCAAGGGTTTACGTGCGCGGGCCTCCTCCTCGGCGGGGTTCCTTGCCGGGGCGCTCTCCCTCGGCGGCGTGGTGGTAGCTCCCACCGGCGGAGGACCGCTAGCGCCAGCCCTTGGCGGGGTGCTCGCCCTTGGCGGAGTGCTCGCCCTTGGCGGGGTGCTCGCCCTTGGCAGAGTGTTTTCCCTTGCCGGGGGTTCCTCCATGGCGGTGTGGTCGAGGCGTGCGGCTCGTCGGGGACGATCTCCTGGCGCTCCTGGTGCTGCTGCTCTGCTCCTACACGAGTCAACAAATAAGATGTCAGCAAGGATGGAAGACCCACGCGCGCCCGACAAGCGGAAAGTGGACAATAAAATTTACACTGGGGGCTGCGCTGGGGGCCGCTCTGTAGAACAGCTGCCGGGTCCGGCAAGCTCGTCACGGGCGCACCCCCTACCGTCACGGCGGGCTCGTCCTCGAGGTCTATCACCGGGACCTTGGCCCTCTTCGTTGCCCTCTGGGCCAGAGTTCTGAAAAAGACAGGTTTAGAGTTAGGCGAAAGAGATGCAAGACAACGCAACAGAGAATCAAGGAAAAACAAGAATTGCGAAGACTTACTCTCCTTCCTCTTCGTCGGAGCTAAGCGCCGAGAAATCAAAGTCCGGCTCGCGCGCCCCGGCCCGAGGAGCTGGGGGAGTGGGCTCCCTTGGACGCTTGGCGGGAGCAGGGGCGGTGGTCTGAGAAGACCCCGCTCCGGTTGTCGCCTAGGCAGAGGGGCGGCAGGAGCAGTGGCGCCAGCCCGGGAAGATCCCCCTCCAGCCGCTGCAGAAGCGCGAGGAACTCCCGTGGCGGCCTTGCTTGCCGCGGTGACGCGTGTCGCGCGGCGCGGCGACTGTTGGCCCGCTTGCCGCCCCGTCACCTCTGCGGCCTTGCAGAGGCGCCTTCTTGGTGGAGCCGGAGGACTTGCTGGTGGTGGCGAGCTGCCCGAGGACGAGGAGGAGGAGCCGATCTCCAGTGAGCCGCTCGAGTCCTCGGTAGGCTCACTGGACCTGGCACCCTGCTCGGTGGGCCCGCTCGACTCAACGCCCTGCTCGGTGGGCTCGCTTGTCCCGGCAAGTTGCCCAGCAAGCTTCCCCGCCTTGCGAAGCTCTTCCTGCTCGGCAAGGCTTGTCGCCTCCGCCTCCTCCATAGTGTACCCAAACTCGCCCGCGGCCGCGGCTGCCGCTGCCTATTCCAGTCGGGTGGCAATATACGCCATCTCCTGGTCGGTAGTGTCGCGGGTGAGGCCCTTCTTCTCGTCAGACTTGACTGGATGCTCCACCCAGTTGTCGAAGAACGTCTGCACAGCTTCGTCGGATGGCTCTTGCCAAGTGGGTTCGATCCCGTGGGAATCGCACAGCGGCATCATTGCGCGGATGGCACTGAGCGACGAGTTGTTGCACAGTGGAACTACGCCCGCCGGCAACGCGAACCACTCAGGATGGGCGGAGTCGTACTTGAACAACGCCTGGAGCATCGCGTTGAGCTCCAGGACAGTGAAGTTGTAATTAAGCCCTGGGCGCAGCCTCATGATGTCTGCCGTGTTCTTGAACTCCCAAGCGGCCCTCTTCCTCTCCTGCAAGGGGGCGATTCGGCGGCGGAGAAAGTCTGCTCCTACTGCGCCCACGGTGAGCTTGGCGTGCCAGAGGCGAAGGATTCGGGTAGTGGCATTCTTCAGTCTGCTATCCTCCGTGGCCAAATCGCTCCAGTCGTTGCCGCGCACTACCGCGGCTTAGCGCCGGGAAGTGAATGGCTGCGGGTCATCCTCTACGATCCAACACGAGTTGGCTCTCCATTCATCCCATTTACCGCGTAGCTCTCCCGTCAAGTACTCTTCCTTCTTGTGGGTCCTAGAGATCCAAGAGATTCCGCCAGACAAAGGCGACCCTGCCTCGACTCGGGGCGTGAAGTAATGGCGGAAAAGAGCTACATTGGGGTAGACTCCGACAAAGTTTTCGCAGAGATGTGCGAAAATGGCCATGGTCAAGATGTCATTGGGGGTGAAGTCAAGGAGATGAAACCCGTAGGTATTCATGATATCGCAGAAGAATTCGGAATAGGGCGGGCAGAGCCCGCAGTAGAAGAACAGAGCAAAGAAGGCGTAGCCGTTCGGAAACATCTCGCAGGCTACGGCGAGGAGTACCTTGGTGCGCGGATGCGCCTTCGTCTCCCTCGACTAGAAAAGGTAAAAGGATTCCTTCAGCTCCTCCGCGTCAAGCTTTGGCGGGAAGACCACCATCCTCTTCCGCATTGCTGCTAGTCGCAGCGCCTCGGCGGACTTCGCGAACTTCCCCTTCTCGCCTTTCGGAGCTACGGCGGGGACGGTGGGGGTGGTCGACGCCGCTGGTGGTGCTGGTGGCGACGGAGGACGGAGCGCTGCTCTCTTTCGGCCAACGGGGCGGAGGGGAGCGGCGGGGGTTTCTGAGGATGAAGAAGCAACGGGCGAATGGAAGGAACTGCCCCTGTTTCCCCTGCTTTTAAGGGGAAGGAGGGGGACGTTCTGCATTTCCCATTAAAGAAACTGGCCACGATCTCCCCCACGACGCTGCATTAAACGTGTGTCGTTAAGGGAGGGCGCGGTGGATACGGAGTGGGATACGGCGTACCGCAGGCCGTGCTTGCCCGTGCACTGTTTTTGGGCCTGGCCCAACAGCGCTCGGCAGCATGTCTGGCCCAGGCCCGGGGGCTCCTGTCGGTGTACTAAAGTAGGGGTACCTTAGTATCCCGAACCTATGCACGGGCAGTTGCTGCGTCCCGCGGCAAGGCTAGCCAGGCGACCGCCAAGATCCTCCGTGGTTCCCTTGGAGCCATTGAAGAACAAAGTATCCAAGTCAAAGAAACAAGACCCCGGCAAAAGGAGCTTGCCGGGATGGCCACTCAAGGCACAAAACCACTCAAGGTACAAGACCCTGGCAAGAGGAGCTTGCCGGGAAGGCCAACTAAAGGCACCTCAAGAGAACTTGCCGCGATGCGCCACGCGTCCCGGCAAGGCTCGGTGAGCGACAAGCTCCCAGGCGCGACAAGCTAACTACCGCGGCAAGGCGCTTGCCGCGGAAAGCTTCCACTCAGTACCCACGCTCTAGCTCATCCACCCACGTGTCGCCTTGGGACCCTCCCAGGGGCACGTGGCGGAAGGCCGTGCAGCCGGGGGAACACGGTGGCAAGCTGCGATGACAAGGCTACCATCGTGGCGAGCGGTGGCGCCCCTGACGGCCACTTTTTACACTGTTTGGGGCGACGGAGACGGGCATTCAATGCCCTTGTCTCCTGCCGTCAGAGTTAGGTATAGAGCACTGTACAAACACTGTTACAACTACCACTCTTTTTACTTTTTTACCCCCATCTGTGTTGCCACCTGTTAGTGACCCCCTTGACCTATAAAAGGAGGCCCATGTGCAACGTAGAAGGGGTTCGGAACCTCGATCACTCTCACGCTCGGTCTTGCCAGCGGTTAGAGCATACTGTTGCTCTCCTCGCTCCGGATCCAAGAACTCAATAACAAACCAAAGCAGGAGTAGGGTTTTACGCATCCGTGCGGCCCGAACCTGGGTAAACTGCTCGCGTGCTCGCCTCGATCCGCTCTTTGTGCATCCTCCGCCCCCTGCCGTACCGAGAAGGGGCTCCGGTCCCATAGGTGTTCGTGGGCGATCAGTTTCCCCGACAGGTATCTTGTTTGGCTGTAATAGTCCTGCGGGTTTTTGGTGCTCGACTTTAATGCGTTGACATGAATCGCAGCATGCAATAAATGTGGCTATATCCCTTTTCATGCCATGCCACCAAAATCTTTCCTGAAGGTCCTTGTACATTTTTTGTCCCTCCAGGGTGGATTGAGTATGGAGTGGTGTGACTTTCTGCTAGAATTTGCTGTTTAAGGTCGTCACTATTTGGTACACAAAGTCTATCTCTGAACCATAATGTTCCTTCATTATCTACGGTGAATTCCGAGGCCTTGCCTTGACTTACTTTTCTTTTTTTACCTTCGATGCTGGGGTGCCCGTGCTGAGCCTTCTTTATTTGATCTATCAGCGTAGGCTGTATTTCCAGATTTGACACTTCGCCTTTAGCGACCATCATTAGGTTGAGTCTGGCGAATTCTTGCTGAAATTCGGGTCTCAGGTTCTAGAGGCTGCCGCTGTTCGGGCTGGGATTACGGCTGAGAGCATCTGCTACCACGTTTGCTTTTCCTGGGTGATAGTGAATACCGACGTCATAATCTTTCACCAGTTCCAGCCAGCGTCGTTGTCGTAAATTGAGTTCTGGCTGCGTGAAAATATATCTGAGGCTCTTATGGTCTGTATATATTTCACAACGATTCCCAAGCAAAAAGTGCCTCCACTCCTTGAGTGCATGAATGACTGCTGCCAACTCCAAATCATGAGTAGGATAGTTTTCTTCATGTTTACGCAGTTGTCGGGAAGCGTAGGCGACTACTTTGCCTTATTGCATTAGTACGCATCCGAGGCCTTTTCGGGATGCGTCGCAATATACTTCAAAACTCTTGTGTATGTCTGGTACAATCAATATTGGGGCTGTTGTTAACTTATTTTTGAGTTCTTGAAAGCTTTTCTCACATGCTTCGGTCCATACGAACTTTTTATCCTTCTTAAGTAACTGTGTCATTGGTTTGGCTATGGTGGAAAATCCTTCAATAAACCTCCTGTAATATCCGGCCATACCGAGAAAACTTCGTATATCCGTTACACTGGCTGGTGACTTCCAGCCAAGTACAGCCTTGACTTTATCTGGGTCCACAGCAACTCCTTCTTGTGTTAATACATGTCCTAGGAAACCCACTTGCCTCAACCAAAATTCACATTTGCTGAATTTGGCATAAAGTTGGTGTTTCCTTAATTCTCCCAGTGCAATGCGAATGTGTTTAGCATGTTCCTCCGGTGTCTTTGAATATACCAAGATATCATCAATAAATACCACTACAAATTTGTCCATGAATTTCATAAATACTTTGTTCATGAGGTGGACGAAATATGCGGGGGCGTTGGTCAATCCAAACGGCATTACTGTAAATTCATAAAGTCCATATTTGGAGGTGAATGTTGTTTTCTGGATATCTTCCGTTCGTACTTTCAATTGATGATAACCTGACCTTAAGTCAACTTTTGAGAAGACCTTGGCTTATGCGAGCTGGTCAAATAAATCATTTATCCGTGGCATCGGATATTTGTTCTTGATTGTGACCATGTTGATCGCTCGGTAGTCTTTACACAATCTCATGGTCCCATCCTTCTTTTTGGCAAATAACACCGGCGAACCCCAAGGTGAGGAGCTGGCCCGTATAAATCCTCTGTCTAGCAGTTCCTTTATTTGCTTCTTTAGTTCAACCAACTCAGATGGTGCCATTCTGTATGGTTTCTTGTATATGGGGGTGGTTCCAGGTGCTAGCTCAATAATGAATTCTATTTCTCTGTCTGGTGGCATGCCTGGTAGTTCTTCAGGAAATACGTCCGGAAATTCACATACAACTGGCACTTTGCTTAACTCAGAAGTATCAACCTTGTTTAATTTCGGTTGCCGCGATACCGGCCTTTCTTGAGCTGCGACTCTTATTGTCTTTCCGTAATGATGAGTAAGAATCACTGTTCTATTGAAGCAATCGATAAACCCTTTATTCCTGGTTAGCCAATCCATACTCAGGATAACATCCAGTCCCTTGTTTTCCAACACGATGAGGTTTGCGTGAAATTTTAATTCTTCAATTTCAATGGTCAAACCTTGGCAGTAATTCTGAGAGATCTGCTTACTTCCAGGGGACTTGATGGTCATTGATTTTCCCAGGGGAAATATTGAAAAACCATGTCGCAAAGCAAAACTCTTCGAAATGAATGAATGAGAAGCTCCAGAATCTAACAAAACCGTGGCAGGTATTGTGTTGACAGGGAACGTACCGAGTACGATATCCGGTGCATCATGTGCTTGCTCCTTGGTCACATGGTTCAGGTGGCCTTTCCTGTGATTGTTATTTGGGTTGAAGTTGTTACGCTTGGGCACGGAATTGTTTCCGTTGCTGTTTGGCTTCGGTGCTGAGTTTCTTGTCTTAGGGCACTGTTTAGCATAGTGTCCCTCTTCTCCACATGCGTAGCAGGTAACACCCGGGCGATAGGTGAAATCCTTGTCTCTTGCATGAAAATTCTTATTTGGACGTGTGTCATTGGTCGTGGGTCTGTTCGCCCCATTCCTCTGGAAATTCACCTTATTCTTGTTGTTGCGAGGGTGGTTGGTCTGATCCCATTTTCTCTTGCGAATGTCTTCCAGACTGCAACGTTCATTTTCCAACGTAATGGCTTTGTCTACCAGTGTCTTGATATATGGAAAAGTGTGTACGACTAACTGGCATTTTAGTGTTGGTGCCAGTCCGTCCAGGAATTTCTCCATCTTCTTATTTTCCGTCATTCGCTCTTCGTTGGCATAACGGGATAATTGCGCAAACTGACTGTTGCACTCCTGTACTGTCATGCCTCTTTGCTTGAGGTCATCAAATTCTCTTTTCTTGATCTTCATAATACTCTTAGGGATGTGTGCCCCACGAAAGCCTTCCTTGAAATATTCCCAGGTGATATTATTTATGTCGGGATGCATAAGCAGGAAATTTTCCCACCATGACTCGGCTCCTTCAGTAAGGTAATGTGGTGCGTGCAACACTTTTTCACGGTCTGCGCATTGTGCCATAATTAATTTCCTTTCAATATCTCGAAGTCAATCATCGGCCTCAAGAGGTTTGTCTGTGTGCGAAAACGTCGTTGGACGCGTCTTCTGAAATTCAGATAGTTTTGAGTGCTGCAGGTATGGCTCACGGTGATTTCCCATGTTAATGACATGGTTCATCATTTCTTGGTGCTGTTGCTGACTTTGCTCGTAAAGACGGCACACTCGAGAAAATGCTGTCTCACTGCCCTGCTGACTTGACTGCCCCTATGTGAAATTGTTGTCTGTCTGTGTGCCATAATTTTCTTCCGGCGGACTTGGCATGGAACGTGTCTAGGGACGAATCATTTCTTACTCTAGGGTAATAAAACAGAAATCCTGAGAAGAACAGAGCAGCAAAATAAACCAAGACTTTGCAAAAGCGACCAAACACGAGCTCGAAAGAGATTTTTGAAATAAACTGGTTGATTGCGCACGGAGAAGGACTGCTAGTACATATTTTACACGCAGGTTCTAATTATACATACGTCACTCAGTGTGTGCGTACACATCCTGACCTGTTATTTAAAACTAGTGCACTCCTCCAAGATCCTACATGATGCGCAAACAGACTACTCCCATCAACCTATTTTACATATCACACACATATCACAAGCGAGCACAGTGTGTCGCGGAATAACGCGCTAGTCGGAGATGTTGAAGATTTCCCTCGGCAGGCCAGTGGTGCTGGAGACTCAACTTCCTCCTCATTAATAGGCTCCAGGAGCGGAGTATGGGTACGAGGTGTCGAAGCAGGTGCAGCAGGCGGTGCAGCTCTGACTGGGGTAGGAGCAATGACCTGGTCAAACTCCTCAGTGGTAGGCAGACGGCGAGCGGTGGCTATGATGGAAGGTGCGTAGGATGCGGCGGATGAGACAAATGTCATTGGTGGTGCAGTGTGGAGTAGCTCCCTCGTGTCGGCGGAGCCACTCTAGACCAACTCCATACGGGTGGCCACCAGGTCGTCCACCAGATTATCAAAAGGCTGCCTCAAGTGCTTTGAGGTACTCAACCATTGATTCAATGTCTTCGTCATGCTCCCCATTTGCGCATGCAAATGCATAGTGACACGTTATGGCACGTGGCATGTGAGGTAACGGTAGCGACGAGACTTCATCGAAGGAAGAATGTCCCGGAGACGAGCTATTGCCTCACGGGCAGCCATCTGCATGGCATGCCTCTCCGTAGGCATGGCTCTGCCCACAAATCGGAGGCGGCGCACTTCAGAACGCCCTCCTTTGAAGTGCACCACGGGCTGATGCATAGACACGCTGTCGTTGATCTTGTGACGGTAGAGTGTAAACTCGGGACGGGTGGAGCCTGATCGCGACTTTGGTGATGGCGAAGAGGAGCTTGAAAAACCCCTCAGGAATGTTGGCGAACACCTGTGCATCACAGTCGCTGCTGGCCATCTACAAAAGTAGACAAAAATTCTGAATAGTCAAGCCATAAATTTATGCTGACCAACAGAAAATTGCTACAGATGTAAAAATACTGAAAAGCAAATTTTTCGCTAATAACCGATTAGCGAGCGCACCTAGTGGCTTCCGACAGTCAGCCTGGCTCTGATAGCAAGGTTGTCAGGACCGGTCATTCAGTAAAATAATTGCCGGAAGACCGACCTTTTTATTAAACCAACGAGGGATATTATTACCTGCTGGCAGACAAGTCCTTGACACAGAATTCCTGTACACTGAATACCATACAAGGTTGAGCTGGGGGTTGCTCAACAATCTTATTACAAACGTGCCAATATAATACTTAGAGGCGGATATGACACAAGGCAGGGTGGCATACTACTAACTCGTAATAAAAGGTGGTGGATATGTCATAGTGAAGTGGGTGATGTGACTCCAATATTTTACAGTTCATCGAGTATCGAAGTGAGACCCGATGAATTTATTTGGTGGTAGGCGGAAGCGGTTATAAAACAGTGATCAACTCCAGGATCGCAAGAGACTGACTGGGACTCCACTAAGCGTCGGACTCGCTATCGAACTCTTCATCCATGAGATCGCCTTCGTCCACATCTGGCCAAATCAACAAGCCAGGTGAGTACTTTGAATGTACTCGCAAGATATAACAAATGCCAACATGATGCATATGAGTATTCCAGCAAAATACGACCGGAATAAAATATTAATGAGCTGTACGCAATG
This sequence comes from Secale cereale, assembly GCA_902687465.1. Lineage (NCBI taxonomy): Eukaryota > Viridiplantae > Streptophyta > Magnoliopsida > Poales > Poaceae > Secale > Secale cereale. The sequence goes on along the minus strand of LR738710.1, from coordinate 853,755,693 downwards.
ATAGAAGTCGGGCGGTAATCCTCCCAAAATCCATAAGATAAAAAGGAGGGGACCAAACGAGTGTCTGAGTGACGCCTCGTGAAATAATAAATGATAGCAGGCCACAGTCGGGCGTCTGGGCGACACCACATAAAGGGCTTATAAATAAAAAGAAATGCCACAGTCGGACGTCTGAGCGACATCACATAAAGGGCTTATAAATTAAAAGAATGCCACAGTCGGACGTCTGAGCGGCATCACATAAAG
>LR738710.1:853744859-853755099 GCA_902687465.1 Secale cereale | reverse complement strand
GAATGCCACAGTCGGACGTCTGAGCGACATCACATAAAGGGCTTATAAATAAAAAGAATGCCCTAGTCGGACGTCTGAGCGACATCACATAAAGGGCTTATAAATAAAAAGAATGCCACAGTCGGACGTCTGAGCGACATCACATAAAGGGCTTATAAATAATAAAAATGCCATAGTCGGACGTCTGAGCGGCATCACATAAAGGGCTTATAAATAACAATAAAATACTGATGAAATACTTCTGAAAGTAAATCAATACTGAGATAGTTTGACGTCTGAGCGGCATCTACCAAATGAACTTGACAAAAACACTACTCTGGTTACCAACAAGAATATACTAGAGACGGTCACCGGGTTGACATGAAGATTGACCCTAGGCCATAAACATGGCTACTGAAGGAATTTTAACTCTGCAGAGCTTGTATTGTTAGCTCATAGCCGACGAACTCTACTAGCCATGGGGACTAGTTCCGTCTACGGTGTTTTAGTAGAAACCCAGCTAACCAGTACACACCCATTTAACATCCTGCTGTCCGGAATCACCTGTGACAACATTCACGAAAAACTCTAAGACGGGGAGGCTACAACCTCGAATTGCATGGGATCAAATTTATATATGCGCGCTCTAAGGGGTGCCCCCTCTCGGTCCCAACCGGAAACACCCATGCCCCCTGACCGGATGACGGGCTTTAATCCAGGGCCATGGAACCCTCATCCCGGCCCCTCTACTTGGTGTGTACTCGGGAAGTGGTTTACAACTGACTAGGCCTTAATCTCAACAGACGGCCTATGATAGTACCAAAAGGAGATGAACGGAATCATGACATGATCTCCGTTGATACTGAGTTAATCCACTACTGGCATGCTCCAACAATACCAGCATTCCACCCGTCATATCACCATATGATCGAGGTGGTTCAAACATTATCACTCGGGGCTCACCTAAAGCTTACTTGCATGAAATATAACCATACACGTATGCCCATATAATCATGCTTATGAAACGAACCACTCGAGCAAACATGGAACACACTCATCATATCAAAAGTTCAAACATGCTTGCCTGGTTCTGAGAAGTCGGAGTCTAACTCTGTGTGGTTCACGTCTCCGTCACGACCTCCGATATCTACGTATTCAAACAAATAAATACTAACATAAATACTGCGTGTGCAAATAAAGTTGCTCCAAATTTTTTCACATAAATATGACAAAAAACTAGACAGAAAACTAAAGAGGACAGAAAAAGAATCAACTCAAAATCATCTTTAGTTAAAAAGATATTAGAGTTTCTGTCCAGGGACTCATCTGTAATGAAACAGAAAAGTTCCAGGGGCTAGAATAGAAAACAGCAAAGCGAATAGGTACGCAGTATGTCAACCGCAGAGGGGAAACGTACTTTGCCCGAATGCGCTTACAGAAAACGGTTCGGAGGGGAGAGGTGTGAGGCTGACAAGGGGACCCACGCGTCAGGTTTGAAAACTGGAGCAGAGTCGCGCCGGCGCCGGTGCTGCGGTGGTCGCCGGCGCCGATCCACGGCGAGTTAGGGGAGGGGAGTGCTACGTACGGCTTCTCGGTGATCTTCTGCGTCGAACGGTGGTGGAGTTGAGCGTCGGCGAGCCCCACGTCGACGGCGACCCTGTCTCCGGCGGACGGCGGCTCGGGTGGTCGTGGGCCTCGTCGGAGAGGGTTCCTGGGATCAAATTGAGGTGGGGGTTAGGTCTAGGTGGGTGCCAGGGTGCTACGCTCGAGTCCACGACGGCGGAGAAGCTCTCACCGGAGTGAACTATGCTAGAGCCCGAGGCGGAGGGAGTTGGCCGGAGTTGGGGAAGAAGGGCCCCTCGAGGCTCTTCCAGAGGCTGGGCGTGGTCTAGGGAGGTAGTGAAGATGTGCGGGCTCGAGAACAAGCTCGGGGGTGCCTTATATAGCCAGCCCGAGGCAGTTGCCGTGAATGGATAAGTCCGGTGAGTCGATTACGGTGCTGCAGTGGTTGGACGGCGGAGTTAGGGGCTTGAGCATCGTCTAGGAAGTGTAGTGGTTCCATTCCTGCACCTAACTCAGCAGGGGAGAGAGAGTTACGGGCTGTCCTCGACAGAACGGCCGCGTGGCACGTCGGCTGTAGAAATCGCACTCTGCGCGCTCCAGGCCACGGCGATGGTGCGGCAAGCGAGCGCTGGCACTTGAGGTGGACACGCGGAGCGCTAGGGTGATTTGGGTGGCGCTAAACGGCGTCGAGCTGCGGGGTTACTTCTGTCAGCCGCCACAAGCGGCGCTGTTGCCGTGGCAGTCGCCGGCGCGGTCGGGCCAGGGTGCCACCGACGCCCAGAAGCAGCCAAGCAACCGTGCGGCGCTCTGGATAAGAAGATGGTGCAATGCAGCGTCGAGCCAAGGGGGTTACTGGTGAGATTGTCGAAGTGCCTGACGAAACTGACGTACTGTCGAACTGTCTGTCGACAGTTTCAGTTAACAGCTTCTGAACTTGACAGTACAGTGTATGCTAAGTATTTTATGAAATGTTTCTAGCATGTGTGAAATATTTCTGGTGCTGATATTTGGTGGAGTGGCCTCTTGATGCATCTAGAGGCTGCCTGACTTTTCACAGGATTTTTGGAAGAAGATAAATATGATTTTCACCAAATTTTGCAAATCTGGTCCAGACTTGCAGCTGGTGAAATTTGAAAATTTTGAACTATGGACCAGTGAAACAAGATGGATCTAGGTTGTGGGTACTAAGGACCATCTAGGAGAGTTGGTTTGGAACCAAATAACAAGATGCATATGGTGGTTCCTTTGTAAATCTTGAAGGTCCACTATAAAAGACAGAAATAGTTTTGGAGTGAAATAAATAGAGGAATAATCCCAATAAGGTCAAAACTTACTGGAATTGATGAGAGACTTACCCTAAGGTGTGAAGAGGGTTTTGGAGAGAAATATTTCTGTTGAGGTCATGGCAAGATGAAGGTTGGAGGGGAGGATAAGTCCAAGATCAAACTTGAGAGGCATAAATCAAGTAGGGGAGAATTCAAACAACCTTTTTGAAACTCAACTTGGGCTAGAGTCAACACAAGAGAAAATCTTCAAGGTAAAAGACCAAGCTTGAGAAAACACACAAACTTTGGCCAGAAGAGATTTTAGAATGGTCTTAAGAGAAGATCAAACAACCCCCTTCCAAAAAGGCCAAAAGTTTGGAAGAAAAACCAAACTCAAAAATTTGGGGTGTTACATTTATCAAGCTTCTCGTCTCCATCACCAAGGTCGCGATCGGGCCATCGGCTCATCCGGAGTTCACACTCTACCAGCACAAGCTCAGCGACAGCGTATCTATGCACCAGGCCGCGGTGCAATTCAAAGGAGGACGTTCTGAGTCACGCCGCTTCCGATTTTGTGGGAAGGGCCATGCCTACGGAGAGGCATGCCATGCAGATGGCTGCCCGTGAGGCGATAGCTTGTCTCCGGGATGCTCTTCCTTCGATGAAGGCTCGTCGCTACCGCTACCTCCCTTGCCACGTGCCCTACACTTGTCACTATGCGTTCGCTTGCCCTAGGGGAGAGGGAGATGAGGTTATTGAAATGTTGGTTGAGTATCTCAACGCTCTTGAGGCATCTTTTGATAACCTCGTGGACGACTTTGTGGCTACTCGTATGGACTTCGTTCAAGGCTGTTCCGCTAACAGGAGGGAGCTCCTGTTTACAGCACCACCACTGACTTATGTCTCGTCCTCAACATCCTATAGACCTGCCATCTTAGCCACCGCTCGCCGCCTGCCTACCACTGAGGAGTTTGACCAAGTCATTGCTCCTACTCCAGTCAGTGCTGCACCACCCGCCGCGCCCGCACCAGCTCTTCAGCTCAGTACTTCACGCCTGGAGCCTATTAGTGAGGAGGAGATTGAGTCTCCAGCATCACTGGGTCTTACCCTCGGTAGGCCGAGGGAAGTTTTCACAATCTCCAACTGAGTGCGCCTAGCCGCCGTGCGATGTATCAGCTTGTATGATATGTTTATATGTATATAGGTTTGTTGAGAAGTAGTTTGTGTGCGCATCATGTAGGAACTCGGAGAAGTGCACTAGCCTAAGTAACATGTCAGGAATGTGTACGCACATCCTGAGTGATGTATTGTATAATTACGGCTTGCGTGTAAGATATGTACTTAGCAGTCCTTCTCCATGCGCAATCGAGTATTTTCTTGAAAAACAATTGAGTTCTTCAAAATCTGCCTTTACAATTTTTTTTACTTTTGCCACTCAGTTTTTCTCATGAGTTCTGCAAAAATACCCGAGAGTGGAAAATGCCTCGTCCCTGGACTCGTTCCATGCCAAGTCCGCAGGAACAAAATTATGGTACCCACACAAGTAACAATTTCACACAGGGTCAGTCAAGTCAGCAAGGCAGTGAAGCAGCATTTTCTCAAGTATGCCGCCTTTATGAGCAAAGCCAGCAGCAGCATCAAGAAATGATGAACCATGTTATCGATATGGGAAATCAGCGTGAATCATATCAGCAGCATTCCATGTTGTCTGAACTACAAAAGACACGTCCCCCAACGTTCTCTCACACTGATAAACCTCTTGAGGCCGATGACTGGCTTCGAGACATTGAAAGGAAGTTAATTATTGTACAATGTTCGGACCGTGAGAAGGTACTTTATGCACCTCACTACCTCACTGGACTAGCTGCATCATGGTGGGAAATTTTCCTACACATGCACCCCAATGAAAATAACATCACCTGCGAAAAATTTAAAGAAGGTTTTCGTGGGGCGCACATTCCCAGAAGCATTATGAAGATCAAGAAAAGGGAGTTTGATGACCTCAAGCAGAGAAGCATGACAGTGACTGAGTACAATAGTCAGTTTACTCAATTATCTCGTTATGCCAACGAAGAACATATGACTGAAAATAAAAAGATGGAAACATTTCTGGACGGTCTGGCACCAGCACTTAAATGCCAGCTGGTCGTACACACCTTTCCTGATTTCAAAACACTTGTGGACAAAGCTATTACATTGGAAAATGAGTGCCGCAGCTTGGAGGATTTTCGCAAGCGCAAAAGGGACAATACTACTCATGCTCGCAACAACCGGAACAAGACTGATTTTGAGAAAAATGGAGCGAACAAATCCACGACCAATGTCCCACGCCCGAAGAAAAAAATCCATGCAAGGGACAAGGATTTTACGTATCGCCCAGTGTTACTTACTATGCTTGTGGAGAGGAGGGACACTATGTGTGAGAACCCGGAATTAGCTTCCAGACCCTCCTGTGTATATTTGTCAACCCCAGGATCATTATTGACAACACAGCGAAATGATATCATTGCACAATACGTAAAAGTATTACAAGTAGTATATTTGTCACAAGACATACCTAGCGAATTGTCTCATGACATTTACAATCAGAAAAACAGCGGAAAGTACAATGCATAGCGACTCCATCTCAGCCACAGGCAGTCGATGTAGTCCACGTGACCTCACTCCTACGGATCACCATAGTTGTCGTAGTATCACCTTTGTCTTCATGAAACTCTGTTGTCAACAAAATTATTGCCATGAGTACATTACGTACTCAACATGCCTCCACGGGGAAGGACCTAATAGCTACATGTGGCTTCAAAGGAAGGCTGTATGGCTCATTTGCATAAAAGCTAATTTTGTTTGAAAAATATATAGTAGTTGGATAATAGCAGTTTTAGATGAAAACATGTTTTGTCTCCAGAATAACTTTCATCAAAGTGAGGATCCTCGATCAACTCACACTTTCATAGGTTCCAAGAATAGGGTAAAGAGGTAATAAGAAAGACAGGTCCTGTATGTCAAGAAAGATTCATGTGCCGTCCATGACCGTGGACACGGCTATTCGAATAGTTTTACACTCTGCAGAGGTTGTACACTTTACCCACACGACACAATCCCGTCTTGATGCCACCAGTGGCCGCTGGTATAGTACTCCATTTGGTGTACCGACAGGGGGATTGTGACGAGGTCTTTCATTAGACCAAACTTACTGTGCCAAGCCCACTAGGTTTCAACACGGAAGTAACCGCAGTTCACAGTCCGAGCCCCCTTTTGTGCCGAGGACACTCCTCGCAAGGCAGCTATCCCATCTGCGGTATAGCGATGACGACAATAAGAGTGAGCTAACTAATTAACCAAGCCAGTGCCCATATAGCATGTGGCTGTACTGTTATCACAATCTTCAAATCCAAGACTTATTAGGCCTCATGCGGCACGGACGACTGATTGCCCCCTTCAACTCGTGAAGGGCGGCCAATCGCTCCTTCAATCCTTGATTCAGCTGTCGCCCGCGCGAGTATTCAGATGGTAAGTTTCACCCAGAGTAGAAGAGAGTAGAGAAGGTCAACAAGGTCAACCGACCTAGCTCAGCGAGCTCATCAACAAGTTCCAAGTGTCAATGATCCGAAGATCATTCAAATAAGGACCTATAGAATAATAAGCATGGCTAAGCATTTCTACTCTACCGGAATAATATATAATTCTACTCAGGTGTCAAGTGAATAGGCGACAAGCGGATCAAGGCATGTGTTAATTAACACGCTAGCTAAGAGATTAAAAAGCATGCATATAGTAACCATAAAACACAATGCAATTTTGTAAACATAGGATAAGTATGATCAAAGAAGGAGGCATGCCTTCGTTGTTGAGTCCTTCTTCGGTAACCTGTTTCTGTCCATGTCCAACATCGTCGTCACTCCCTACTCGTCGTAACGATAGCAAATGAACATCAAATAAATACCAAAGCAATAGTAAATCCAAATAGCATCCAAAACAAATTAAGAGTAGATGGATAACAAGATATTGATCGAGATGGAGATTCGAAATGAGATAACACGATAGGAAGGTAAGAGAGATGATTCAACAAAGTGACATGGTTTAAGTTGACAGGCTATGGAAGACTTGGCGATCAAGACTAACGTTCTAGTAGAAACTACGATACTAAACACCAGTAGTGCCCACTACACATCCCAACTAACTATATTAGAAACTACTTCATAATCAAGCCAATGGCATCAACACACATGGAATGGAACCATCCTATGCATTTAACTACATGATCACAACATGGAATGAAAAGGTAAGAGTTAACCACAAACAAATATTTAGAAGTATCTAAATATTTCTAATGGTTAACAACAAGCAAAGACTAAACATCCATCATAACAACTACTAGAAGGCATTTCTATAACAAAAGAGAACCAATACTACTAACCACTAACAAAACATTATCACCACATTGGTTATATAACAATGCAGAATATGGACACTAAATGTATGATCAAAGCACAGCTCTACTATCATTACATATGACTTGTCCTAAGCCTATGATAAGCTATCATAACATTCATAATACTAGCATGAGACAGAGTTAAATATCTATAAGCAACAGAAACACAACTATAACACATGGAGTGTAAAAAGAGACATGAAATATCACTCGCATGACTTGATGTCTAGACTTAGGCATACCACATATGCAAAGATAAACCAGATATGATACTAAGCATGGATGATCATCACACGAGATGCCAAAATATGGTACTAATAGAATACAACTTGTAGCTATGAGATAACCTAGTTGATAACAATTAACCTGAAAATCAAGCACAACATTAGCATACAATACTACCACGCTAGTTATGATAAACAAGCACATGAAAGCATACTAAGCATGTGAGGAAGGTAAACAACTAGATCATCTGATCGGCCAAATCAACATGATTTATAGAAGCATGAATAACAAGATGCCATGTATTTCTATCTCGTACAACCTACAATTACAAGTACGTAAGATGCATCACTAGTCATGATCTTCTAATACATTAATTGGTACACACACACACACTATGTAGTCTAGTTATACAATCACAACATCATGGTATGGTATTGGTCAAGTAAGAAAGAAACTTGTTAAAAATACATGAAACTATATAATTGTCATGAGGTCATGAGGTTCTAGTTGTGCTTTATTAAGTATCCGGAAGGTAAACTTGTTAAAAATCACAACATCTGGGTGTGCTTTATTAAGTATCCGGTTCTAGTTGTCATGAGGTCAGAGTACAACTCCGGGTCGTCCTTTTACCGAGGGACACGACTATTCGAATAGATTAACTTCCTTGCAGGGGTGCACCACATAACCTAGCACGCTCGATCCCATTTGGCCGGACACACTTTCCTGGGGCATGCCCGGCCTCAGAAGGTCAACACGTCGCAACCCTACCTAAGCACAACAGAGAGGTCAGCACGCCGATCTAAACCCTAAGCGCACGGGGGTCTGGGCCCATCGCCCAATGCACACCTGCACGTTGCAAGGGCGACCAGTGAGCAGACCTAGCAACTTCCATTACTAAGGAAGTTACGTTACGCGGTCCAACCTGGCGCGTGCCACTAAGTCGCTGACGTCAAGAAGGCTTCGGCTAATACCAGGACGTCGAGTGCCCATAACAATTCCCACGTAGCTGGTTAGTGCGTATAGGCCAATGGACATACTCGGATCAAATACCAAGATCTCATTAAACGTGTTATTATGAAATAACCATGGACAACGACCAGGGCCAGGCCCACCTGGCTCCTAGGTGGTCGCAACTCGCCCTGTCGCTCCGCCACAAAGTAACCATCAGGGGGCTGCCGGGAACCCAGGCCCACCACTACCTGTGTGGAACCACCCACCCCTTCAGCCCCCTCTCTGAATCATCATCATGAGTATGTAATAGCATATTATATACCCGTGATGAACTCCCGAAGTGATCACGGCCCGATAGTATAGCACGACGGATGGACAAGGATGTAGGGCCACTGATGGAATACTAGCATCCTATACTAAGCATTAGGATAGCAGGTAAAGGTATCAATAGTTGTGGCAACAATGACAGGCTATGCAATAGAATAGGAGCTATCAAATCAACAACAGTGGCAAACCTAATGCAAGAATAAGAGAGAGGGTAATGGGTGATATCTGGTGATCAAGGGGGGGGGGCTTGCCTGGTTGCTCTGGCAAGAAGGAGGGGTCGTCGTCGACGCAGTCGATCACTGTGGCACTGTCAGCCGTCTCAGCCCCGGTGTCTAACGGAGACAAGAGGGGGAAGAAACAATAAATATAAAGCAAGCATAGCACCACAAAGCATAACATGGAAAAATTCGGTGCTACGCGTGACCTAACGCGGTGATAGGTGCTACTAGCGAAAGGGGGAAAACATCCAGGAAAGTATCCCTCGGGTTTCACATTTTCGGGTGGATGAAACGGAGGGGAAAAGTTGCATGTTCGCTATGCTAGGGACGTGCGGTGGACGAACGGACTGCGCATTTGGATTCATCTCGAAATTCTGAGCAACTTTCATATATAAAGTATTTTCATCCAAGTTACGGATTATTTTATATTAATTTTTAAAGTTTTAAAACATTTTCTAATTTATTAATTATTAATTAAACCAACATTATCCAAAATAGTGTATGATGACGTCAACATGACGTCATCAGTCAACAGGGGTGTTGACTGGTCAAACTGGCGTGTGGTTCCCACCTGTCACACGATGTTTAGTTTAATTAGGATTTACCTAATCTAATTATTGTTTAGTTAAACTAATTAATTATTAAATTTATAAATTCTTGTTTTGTTATTTTTATATATATAAAAAAAAGTTTTGGGCCGTGGGTCGGGCTAACGGGTTTCGAGCGGGCGGGCGCCGCTCGGTTGCTGCCCGTGCGGGCGCGCACGGCGCATGCCGGCGCCGGCGGCCAAGGCCAGCGGGTGGGCTAACGGGTTTCGAGCGGGCGGGCGCCGCTCGGTTGCTGCCCGTGCGGGCGCGCACGCCGCATGCCGGCGCCGGCGGCCAAGGCCAGCGGGTGGCCGAGCGGATGAGGGGACGGGGCGTAGCGGGCGGCGGGCCGCGGGAGGAGGAGCCGGCACGAGGCCAGGAGGGCGAGGTAGGCGGCGCTGCGACGTGAAGAGGCAACAGCAGAGGCGCTGGCGAGGGCAGCGCGGGCGGGGCGCACCCACAAGAGGGCAGAGCCCTGCCGGCGGCGCACCGACGTGGAGCAGCGGCAGGGCCACCACGGGCGGAGGCAAGGCGACGGTGCGGGAGCAGGGGACGACAGCGTAGCAACGGGGGCGATGGGCATGGGCGATGGTAGGCGTTGGTAGAGCGGGGCGACCGTGGGTGAGCTGCTGGCGGCATTAGTCGCAGTGCAGCAGCAGCATCCGCAACAGAGAATGGGGGGGGGGGGGAAGA
>LR738710.1:853731413-853741669 GCA_902687465.1 Secale cereale | reverse complement strand
GGATTTGGGGGGAATTTTTGGGTGGGGGGAGGATTTTCGCGCGGTGGGCGGGGGGGAGTTTGGCGCATGGTTGGTTTCTCCAAGTGCAGTCCCATGTGTCATTGAAGAGGCAAGCCGAAGCGCGTTCCGTTTGCGTGAGCCATGTGCAGGACCGAACGTGTGTGGACCGTGACAGGGGTGTTGTGAGTGTACTGCCTTTTTTCCTTTTAAACTAGGTGCTTCTCCCCCTCAAAAAAACTTGTTCCTTCGCGCGATCCATCGATACTACTACTAGTAATCCGGTAATCCCGACTAAAACAGCGCGACCGGATCTTTTCCCGCGCGATTGTCGGATTCAGGGCTCCGCAAAACCCGTTAAGTTCGAACACAGGGGACTGAACTAAGATCTCTCCCACTCACGTCTACCTAGCGCCTCGCTCTCGTCTCGGTGGAAGGGTTCAAGCAAACAACGAACGAACACACAAGAGTTTCTCCAGGTTCGGGTCACCGTGTGGTGTAAGACCCTACTTCCTGCTTTGGTGGATTGGCTCCGGGCGAGCTAGAATATGAGCTAGTGCAACGGTTCCTGGGCTCAGGAGGCGAGCTCAGGGGGGTCAGGAGGCTTGTGTTCTTCCTCCTTGTGCGGTGGCTAAAGTGTGTTCGTCCCTCTCCCTGCAGTGGGAGTCCTAGCTACTTATATAGACGGCCACGGTCCTCTTCCCCGAAATGTTTAGGCGGGAAGGGATCCCACAACGGCCAGTTTTGAGCGGCAACACAAGGACGTTCTTATCCTGATAAAAGCGGTCTTCGCCTGCAAAAGGATCAGGCAGTGACACGGTGGTGGGCTCGACGGTGACATCCTCCTTGCCATCCTTGCGGTCTTCGGTCTTGTTGCACCAAAGAGGAAGCCTTTGCCTCGTTCCTTGGGAACCAACGGCTGCGCTGTCTCCTTTGCACCGAAATGGTAACTGCGCCGCAGGCAGACACTGGCACCCTCTGGCGCGGTGCGTCACTGCTGACATCACTGCCTCCTCTTGAGGCAGGCTCGGCCTTGGATTCTTGGCCCCTCCGGAACGCCTTGCTGAGGCCGCTCCCGAGGAGGTCTTGACGTCATTCTCCTCGCGAGGCTTGGCCCCCTCGCAAGGGTCTTGAGCAGCTGGTCGATCAGCTGGGCCATACCAGGCCGCTTGTAGGAGCGCATCGCGGCCTGCAGATAGGCAAGTCTGGGTACCCTGGTTCTCAGGATGCCGACAGTAGCCCCTAGGCCCAAGGTGCGTGCGGAGTTGGCTTTAGGGCGAAGCTTTGGTCAAGGACGAAGGGCCGCGGGCCCCAAAAAGGCTGCGTGCCAGGCTGGCGCGTGATGGTTGGATGGGATGTGAGCGACCCCGCTTCCCACGCCGTCTTGGTAACCGTGCGTCTTGACAAAAAGGGGCCTTCTCTGCAGGGGGAGTTATCGCCCTCTTTCCTTCCTGCTCAGATTTCTTCCCTTTACGGCTCCTGCCTCTCTGCATCCTTCGGCTCCTTTGACCATGGCGAAGAGGAACAAGGGTGCCGCGCCGGTGTCTGGATCTGCTTCTTCTCTTGAAGCGGCGCTTGAGGAGTCCTCCATTATCAGGGAGGAGGACTACTCAGAGGTCCAACAGTTACTGTCGATCTCCCACAATGAGCACGGCCTGACGCGGATCTGGGCCGGATCCACCATGGCACGGACCTTATCGAAGTCATGCTACCCCTTCTTCCTCCACAACATCTCCGTGGGGCTCATGCCCCCCTTCTCCGAGTTCTTCTACGCCGTCGTGGAACATTACCAGGTGCACGCCCTCCATATCAAACCTCGCTCCATCTTCGTCTTGTACCTCTTCGCCTTCTACTGTGAGGCTTACGTGGGGGTGAGGCCGTCCGTCGCCCTCTTCCGCCACTTCTTCTCCATGCATCACTATGACGATGGCCCGTGCTCGGGTTGCATTTCCTTCGTCTTCCAGCGCCAGGGCTATCGCCTGATGATGGCCGAGAAGAAGATAGAGTCCCACCGGAAGAGGTGGGTCTATCTGGACGCCTAGCGCATCCATACTCTGTTGGCGCTGCCTACTGCCCGTCCGGAGAAGCTTACCGGCTGGCGCCACACGAAGCTCACCGGCCCTCTTGCCGGGCCCGTCTTGGTGAAGACTGAGGCCGACCTAAGCTCGGAGCTCAAAGGGGGCCAGATCGTGAAGGAGTTCTTGAGGCAGCGTCTGGTTCCGCTGCAGGCTCACTCACGCCCCATGTGGGAGCTGATGGGCGATGACGACGGGCTCCGGCTGCACCCAGGGATGCTGGCCGAAGACGATTTGGACTTCACCTCGTGAGCTCTCTTGGGGATGGTTCCGGAGGATCTTCCTGGGGCCTACCTGCCGCTGTACAGCCGCCCTAACAAGGCCGTGCTGTTGATGGCCATGCCAGACCTTGGTGCGCCCGTGGGCGCTCCGCCCACGTTCGACATGTCTTCTGGTGCTGACGACGAGAGCGACGAGGGGGGCTCGGAGGATACCCCGGACGACGAAGGGGACTCCTTTGAGGCGTTCACCGGAGCAATGGTGCCAGGCGCAGGTGCCTCCGGACGGTCCCAGGCGACCACTCCACGTCGATCCAGATGCACTGCGTCCGGGGGAAGCAAGGTGCCGACTCCGCCCAAGAGTCCCATGCCAGCGAACCTTGCGACCGCGGCCGCACCCAGGACCGTGGCCTCGCGCCTCGCCCAGGCCCAGGCTATCAGCAAGCCCAGGGCGCCAGCAGCTGCTGCTGACCTGCTGGTGAAGAGAAGGGCGCGCCTCGCCTCCGACGAGTAAGTGTGCAATTTCTCACTCATCCTTAGTTTGTCGTGCCCCTGATGCACTCTCCCTGATGTAGCAGCCTGGGTGTGTGATGAAGAAGGTGAAGCGGGAGGTCACGCTGCGGTGCCCTGCTCCTCCGGCTGCTGGGGCCACCACGCGTGCGGCAATGGTGTCGCTTGAAGACGTTCCCGTCTCCGGTGAGGTTGCGGAGTTGGCTTCTGCTCCGGCTGCTCTAGCGAGGGAGGCCGGAGCCCCCGAGCCCCTGGTCGAGCAGTCGGTCTTGTTGGTGCCCGTGCACCAGCCGGCATAGCCTGGTCCTGAGGCTTTGGACGCTGCCTCCACCGTGCTGGGTCGTCTTCGCGCTGATCTGCAAAATGGTGACGGCCACCTGACAGAAGGGCGCCTGGGGTTGATCCATGGGTGGCTCCCGGCAGACGAGTCTGCGACCTCCTGGGATCAGGCCTCGGCTGCTGCTGCCAAGGGTGGAGAGGAAGCTGCGGCGGCCACACTAGCTCGTGACGTCGCGCGAGCTGACGACGCGTCCTTCAAGAAGCGCTGCCTCAAGGCAGAGAGTGAGCTGGGGGCCTTCCGCGAGGAAGACACTAGGCGCGCCCTAGAGCTCAAGAGATTGGAGAAGGTGCTCGAGGCGCAGAAGACCACGACGTCCCGGCTGCAACAGGAGCAGCTTGCTGACCGCGCAGCCCTGGAGAAGCTGAAGGTTGAAGTTGAGCAGGCCGGGGCGGCCCAAGACGCTCGCGTCCAGGAGGAAGCCCTTGCGGCCTCGGCGACAGTGAGTACCGAGGCCCTTGCCGCCTTGGACCTTGAGGCCCGCAAGGCGCTGCATGCCGCCTACAGGGAAGGGTTCAAGGAGCCGCTGGCCACCCCGGAGGGAGGCCCCGCCGGGCTCCTTGCTGCGCTCGTGGAGTCCCTGCGTGGTGTTACGGCCGCGATTGGCCAGTTAGCCGATGTTGAGAGCCGTACGCTGCTTACCTTGGTCCTGACGCAGGTGTGCAGCCACTTAAGTCTTTGTGACCACACCCTTGACCTGGCCTCGCTGTCCAAGCCCGTGACCGAAGTCATGGACAACACGGCTGCCAAGGCCCTGAGGGTGAAGGTCACGTCGCTGGTGGAGGCGTTCCTCCAGGCTACTGCTACTGGAGCCGAAGAAGAGAAGACTAGTGATGATGCGCCCGGTGATGCCTGATCCGTCCTGTTTAGTGAGAGAAGTGCGAGTGCCTCGGGGAGGCGTGAGAACTTTGGTTGAATTTGAAAAAACATGGCATTATTGTAATAGCTAGATGATTTCCGTGCTTGCTTCCTTTCATGTTTGCTTAGGTGCTCTACGTCGGCAGGGCCCAACCCCGCACATACCTTGACCGCCATTGAGCCCTCTGGATGATCGGGGTTACTGTAGTAACTAGACTCGCCATTGAGCCCTCCGGATGACCAGGGTTACCGTAGTAACTAAACTCAAGGGATGAGGGGCTACGTGGCCAGTGAGGCCCTTGGGTCGCGATGCCCAAGGGTCCCCCTTGACGTTCAAGCAATCCCGTTTTCATTCTGCATCGGCAGGGTCCAGCCCCGCGCATACCTGGATCGCCATTGAGCCCTCTAGATTACCAGGGTTATCGTCATAACTAGACTCAAGGGATGAGGGGCTACATGGCCAGTTAGGCCCCTGGGTCGCGATGCCAAGGGTTCCCCCTTGACGTACTAACGTCTCTCATAAAGGAGAACGAGCACCATACCTTGCCCACGAGCCTTCGCCTGGGATGGTGGCATGAGAAGGCCAGGTGTCTGGGCACCTGGTAGGGTGGCATTTTCCAGGCGTGACCTGAGCATAGCCCCCGTGTCTAGCCCCCCTCGCGACACCCATCCAAGGAGAAGTTGTGAGCTTCGTGAGCTGAAAAGCTCCCTGAGGTTGGTGCGACCACTAGGGGCCACCCTCAGTTGTTTATAACTAGCGCGGAGCATAGAGCTACCACACTTGCGTGGAGTGTGGGCATAACCGCGCCTCGGTCGTAGCGGCCAGCGCGGAGCTTGGTGCTTCCACTGGTTCGTGGGCATAACCGCTCCTCGGTTGGTTTGTGGGCATAACACTCCAAAAAAATTTATTTGGTTTTCATCAAATTCTTTAATTACTTGGAAGGAGGTTATTTAAATTTTCCTTAAAGCCTCTCCATCTCAAATCTTTTATGACAAATATTTTATGTGTTCTTCTCAACCTTGATATTTGGTCTTGAGGGATTTTCATCTTGTGTTGGCTCAACACAAATAATTTTGGAAAGTTTTCACAATTCTTTCTATTAAAAAGAATTCCTATGAATTATGGATTTATTCTTTTCCCATTCAGACATTTCTCTTTTGCCATGACATATGTTGAAATCTTTCTTCCAAAACCACCTCCCTACTTTGGGTCAAGCCAAGCATCCAATTCCAGCAAGTTTCAACCTCTTTGAGATTTTATTTCTATTTAATTTATCCTCAACCATTTTTCTGTAATTTAGTTTGGACTCTTGGGATTTACAAAGGAATTACCAGATCCTTTAAGTTTCTGAGCCCAAGCAAATTACCCTAGCTACTCCTTAGTACCCTCAACCTAGATCCATCAAGATCTGCTGGTCCACAGTTCAAATTTTTTAAAATTTGCTTGCTGCAAGTTTGGACCAGATTTTCCATTTTTAATGAAATTCATTATTTTTCTTTTCCTAAAAATCCGAGATAATTCAGGCAGTCTCCAGTTGCATCAGGAGGTCACCTCAGCAATTCCTAGCTCCAGAAATATTTTCCACGTGCCTAAATCATTTCGTCGAACAGGTGGCCAGCACTGTTACTGTCAAGCTTCAGAGTTTCAGTGTTTAGTTTCAGTCGTCAGTGTCGTTTTCTTTAGAGCTTGGCATCAATCTCGCCAGTGCTCGCTCTGGCCTCTTGCTCCCTGCTCCTCCTTATCCAGTGCGCCGCACGGTCGTTTGGATGGGCACAAGCGTCGATGGAGACGTGTCTCGCCAACGCCGGCGTGTTCCACGGTGGCAGAACCGCCCATGGCGGCCAGCAGGGGCCAGCCCTGCAGTACGACGCCGTCCAGCACCGCCCACACAACCAGGAGCCTCCGCGTGGCCGTCCTCTTCCCCGTGCGTGCTGCAGAACAGTCACCGTGGCCTGAGAGGCGCATAGCGCGCTCTCTGTCGCCAACGAGCCCGTGAGGCCGTTCTGTCGAAGACTTGGAGTATCGCCCAAGTTGTACCAAGTTTAGGCGTTGCATGGAGCCAGTGGACCAATCCAAAGATGCCCAGTCACCTAAACCTCCAGCCCGACCACTGCCTCAACGTAATCGCTCGCCGGAGTGATCCCGTTCTCGGCAACCGCCTCGGGCCGGCTATAAATAGAGGCCCCGAGCTCGCCTTCGACCCAGCACCACACCTCCACCTCACCAGAGCCGCGCCCAGCCGCTAGAAGGACCTCAAGGAGGCCTTCTTCCCCAACTCCGGCCGCCACGACCCGCTCTGGTAGCCACCTTGATTCACTCGATTCCTTGCATAGCTCTAGCTCAAACTTGGGGAGGAACCTCCTAGTGCACCCACTCTTCTAACCCGAGCCCCAATTTGACGTTTGCAACCCTCCTCGACGAGATCCATCACCGCCCGAACCGCCGTCCGCCAGAGTGGAAGCCGCCGTCGGCGTGGTTCTCGCCGACGACCAAGTCCACCACCCACTGACGCGGAATTGTCCCGTGAGTGCAACCATACCCTTGCCCTCCTCTGGATCGCCGTCGATCGTCGCTGGCGATCATCGTTTGCTTCGGCCGGCGGTGGGATTTTAAACCTGACATGCGGGAGCCCCTCGTCAGCCTCTCCTCTTTCATTCGAAACGTTTTCTGAAAGCGCCATCGGGCAAAGTACGTTTTCCCTTTGGGCCGGCGTATTTCTAACCGAAACATTTTTTTAACTAGCCCCTGAAAAGTTTCTGTTTCATCACAGATTAGTCCATGGACTAAAACCTTAATAAGTTTTAAACAGAAGATGATTTTGAGTTGATTCTTTTCCTGTCATCTTTATTTTTCTATCTAGGTTTTTTATCATATTTATTTAAAAAATATTTGGAACAATTTTTATGCACGCACGGTATTTACGTTAGTATCCGATTTCTTTTATAACGTAGATACCGAAGGAGGTGACGGAGCCGCAAACTTCGCCGAGCTAGACTCCGACTACTCCGAACCAGGCAAGCATGTTTGAACCTTTGATATGATAAGTGTTTTTCATGTTTGCTTGAGTGGTTTCACATGGCATGTTTATATGAGCATTTGTGAAGGTTATATTTCACGCAAAGTAAGCTACGAGTGAACCTTGATATTGATATGTTCTTATGATGGTGAGATAACCTGATCATGTGGTGGCATGATAGGTTGTAAGCTGGTATTGTTGAAGCATGCCAGTCTTATGTAAACCGTTTAACTCCAGTATTAACGTGGATCAAGTCATGTTCCCGTTCGTCCCCCTTTTCGTGCTGCCACATGTCTTCTGCAAAAGAATGCGGTCTAGTCAGTTGCAAACCTCTTTCCTTGTACACACCAAATAGAGGGGCCGTGATGAGGGTTCCATGGACCTAGATTAAAGCCCGTCATCCGGTCAAGGGGCATGTGTGTTTCCGGTTGGGACCGAGAGGGGGGCACCCCTTAGAGCGCGCGCTATTAATTTGATCCCATGCTATTCGAGGTTGTGGCCTCCCCGTCTTAGAGTTTTTCTTGAACGTTGCCTAGGGTGATTCCTGGCAGCGGAATGTGGAATGGGTGTGTACTGGTTAGATGTGTTTCTTCTAAAATACCGCAAACGGAACTAGTCCTTTGTGACTACTGAAATCCATTGGCTGTGGTTAAAGAGTACAAACTCTGCAGAGTCAAAACCATTCGAGTAACCATGTCCATGGTCAAGGACTTTGATCGTCATATCAATGTCAGTATCACCATCAGTCTCAGCGTCCATCTCAACGTCAGTCTTTGTGTCAGTCTCAGTGACAGTCTCTGGTGAATAAACATGGAACTAAGAGTGGTAAACCCGGCTGAATGTTATTCCCGTGGATGGACTAACCAATTTACTATTATGTACGGGGTATTTCCTTGGGATGATTTACCCTCATGAGTTACTTGAATTCGAATGATGAAATACAAGCCCCTTATGTGATGTCTCTCAGACGTCCGACTGTGGCATTCTTGTTATTTACTTTCGGATATGAGCCCTTTATGTGATGTCGCTCAGACATATGACTGTGGCATTCTTGTTATTTACTTTCGGATATAATCACTTTATGTGATGTCGCCCAGACGTCCGACTGTGGCATCCTTAGTATTTACTTTTGATATAAGCCCTTTATGTGATGTCGCTCAGACGTCCGACTGTGACATTCTTGTTATTTACTTTTGATATAAGCCCTTTATGTGATGTCGCTCAGTCGTTCGACTGTGGCATTCTTGTTATTTACTTTTGATATAAGCCCTTTATATGATGTCGCTCAGACGTCCAACTGTGGCATCCTTGTTATTTACTTTCATTATAAGCCCTCTTCGAGATGTCGCTTAGACGTCCGACTGTGGCACATACTGTCATTTACGTTTTAATATAAGCCCTTTATGTGGTGTCGCCCTGACGCCCGACTGCGGCATGTTAATTTATTTGACCTTTCGAGGCGTCGCTTCAGACACCCGATCGGTCTTCAGCTATTTTATTGGGATTTCGGGAGGACTACCACCAGACTTCCTTTTTATTTGACATGCAGTGCAAATTTATTATCTGAGTGCGCATTACTAGTCTGCTCATGTGCATCATGTTTGCATTTGTTTTATCTTATATCCAAACTGTCTTGCGAGTACATTCAAAGTACTCACCTGGCTTGTTGATTTGGCCAGATGTTGATGAAGGCGATCTTATGGATGAAGAGTACGATAGCTAGTCCGACGCCTAGAGGAGTCCCAGTCAGTCTCGTACGATCATGGAGTTGGTCACTTGTATTATATACGCTTCCGCTACCCTAGTAAAATCATCGAGCCTCACTCCGGCGCTTGATGAGCTGTAAGATTTTGGAGTCATGTCACCCACTTCACTATGACATATCCACCACCACTTTTTTTTACGAGTCAGTAGTTATCCCACCATACCCTTTTTGTCATATCCGCCTTTATGTAAAATATCGGCGTGCTTCTAATAAATTGTTCAGCAGCCTCAGCTCAACCTTGTATAATATTTAGTACTTCTTGATTTCTGTATCAAGGATTCGTCTACCAACCAGTAAGGAGGATTCTTCTATACTGGTCTGATATAATGGTCGGTTTTTCAATAAATGTTTTATTGGAAAACCGGTCATGACAACCTTGGTATCAGAGCTCGGCTGACTGTAGGAAGCCACTAGGTGCGATCGCTAATCGGTTATTAGCATAATAAGTATTATTTTTAACATTTTGCAAATGTAGCAATTTTCTATTAGTCATCATAAATTTATGACTTGACTATTCGGAATTTTTGTATACCTTTGTAGATGGCTGGCAGCGACTGTGAGTCACAGGTGTTTGCTAATGTACCTTAGGGGTTTATTGTCAAGACCGGTCCTTTAGTAAAATAATTACCGGAAGACCGACCTTTTTATTAAACCAACGAGGGATATTATTACCTGCTGGCAGACAAATCCTTGACACAGAATTCCAGTACAGTGAATACCATACAAGGTTGAGCTGGGGGTTGCTCAACAATTTTATTACAAGCGCGCCAATATAATACATAGAGGCGGATATGACACAAGGCAGTGTGGCATACTACTAACTCGTAATAAAAGGTGGTGGATATGTCACAGTGAAGTGGGTGATGTGACTCCAATCTATTACAGTTCATCGAGTATCGGAGTGAGACCCGATGAATTTATTTTGTGGGAGGCGGAAGCGGTTATAAAACAGTGATCAACTCCAGGATCGCAAGGGACTGACTGGGACTCCACTAAGCGTCGGACTAGCTATCGAACTCTTCATCCATGAGATCGCCTTCGTCCACATCTGGCCAAATCAACAAGCCAGGTGAGTACTTTGAATTTACTCGCAAGACAGTTCGGACTTAAGATATAACAAATGCCAACATGATGCATATGAGTATTCCAGCAAAATACGACCGGAATAAAATATTAATGAGCTGTATGCAATGATAGAAGTCGGGCGGTAATCCTCCCAAAATCCATAAGATGAAAAGGAGGGGACCAAACGAGTGTCTGAGTGACGCCTCGTGAAATAATAAATGATAGCAGGCCACAGTCGGGCGTCTGAGCGACACCACATAATGGGCTTATAAATAAAAAGAAATGCCACAGTCAGACGTCTGAGCGACATCACATAAAGGGCTTATAAATTAAAAGAATGCCACAGTCGGACGTCTGAGCGACATCACATAAAGGGCTTATAAATTAAAAGAATGCCACAATCGGACGTCTGAG
>LR738710.1:853707926-853731403 GCA_902687465.1 Secale cereale | reverse complement strand
GGCGGTAATCCTCCCGAAATCCATAAGATAAAAAGAAGGAGACCAAACGACTGTCTGAGTGACGCCTCGTGAAATAATAAATGATAGCAGGCCACAGTCGCGCGTCTGAGCGACACCACATAAAGGGCTTATAAATAAAAAGAATGCCACAGTCGGACGTCTGAGCGACATCACATAAAGGGCTTATAAATAAAAAGAATGCCACAGTCGGACGTCTGAGCGACATCACATAAAGGGCTTATAAATAAAAAGAATGCCACAGTCGGACGTCTGAGCGACATCACATAAAGGGCTTATAAATAAAAAGAATGCCACAGTCGGACGTCTGAGCGACATCACATAAAGGGCTTATAAATAAAAAGAATGCCACAGTCGGACGTCTGAGCGACATCACATAAAGGGCTTATAAATAACAATAGAATAATGATGAAATACTTCTGAAAGTAAATCAATACTGAGATAGTTAGTGAGTTCATCTACCAAATGAACTTGACAAAAACACTACTCTGGTTACCAACAAGAATATACTAGAGACGGTCACCGGGTTGACATGAAGATTGACCCTAGGCCACAAACATGGCTACTGAAGGAATTTTAACTCTGCAGAGCTTGTACTATTAGCTCATAGCCGACAGACTCTACTAGCCATGGGGACTAGTTCCATCTACGGTGTTTTAGTAGAAACCCAGCTAACCAGTACACACCCATTTAACATCCTGTTGTCCGGAATCACCCGTGACAACATTCACAAAAAACTCTAAGACGGGGAGGCTACAACCACGAATAGCATGGGATCAAATTTATATATGCGCGCTCTAAGGGGTGCCCCCTCTCGATCCCAACCGAAAACACCCATTCCCCCTGACCGGATGACGGGCTTTAATCCAGGGCCATGGAACCCTCATCCCGGCCCCTCTACTTGGTGTGTACTCGGGAAGTGGTTTACAACTGACGAGACCGTAATCTCAACAGACGGCCTATGATAGTACCAAAAGGAGATAAACAGAATCATGACATGATCTCCGTTGATACTGAGTTTATCCACTACTGGCATGCTCCAACAATACCAGCATTCCACCCGTCATATCACAATATGATCGAGGTGGTTCAAACATTATCACTCGGGGCTCACCTGAAGCTTACTTGCATGAAATATAACCATACACGTATGCCCATATGATCATGCTTATGAAACGAACTACTCGAGCAAACATGCAACACACTCATCATATCAAAAGTTCAAACATGCTTGCCTGGTTCTGAGAAGTCGGAGTCTAACTCGGTGTGGTTCGCGTCTCCGTCACGACCTCCGGTATCTACGTATTCAAACAAATAAATACTAACATAAATACCGCGCGTGCAAATAAAGTTGATCCAAAAAATTTCACATAAATATGACAAAAAATAGACAGAAAACTAAAGAGGACAGAAAAAGAATCAACTCAAAATCATCTTTAGTTAAAAAGATATTAGAGTTTCTGTCCAGGGACTCATCTGTAATGAAACAGAAAAGTTCCAGGGGCTAGAACAGAAAACAGCAAAGCGAATCGGTACGCAGTACGTCAACCGCATAGGGGAAACGTACTTTGCCCGAATGCGCTTACCGAAAACGGTTCGGAGGGAGAGGTGTGAGGCTGACAAGGGGCCCCACGCATCAGGTTTGAAAACTGGAGCAGAGTCGCGCCGGCGCCGGTGCTGCGGTGGTCGCCAGCGCCGATCCACGGCGAGTTAGGGGTGGGGAGTGATACGTACGGCTTCTCAGTGATCTTCCGCGTCGAACAGTGGTGGAGTTGAGCATCGGCGAGCCCCACGTCGACGGCGACCCTGTCTCCGGCGGACGGCGGCTCGGGTGGTCGTGGGCCTCGTCGGAGAGTGTTCCTGGGATCAAATTGAGGTGGTGGTTAGGTCTAGGTGGGTGCCAGGGTGCTACGCTCGAGTCCACGGCGGCGGAGAAGCTCTCACAGGAGTGAACGATGCTGGAGCCCGAGGCGGAGGGAGTTGGCCGGAGTTGGGGAAGAAGGGCCCCTCGAGGCTATTCCAGAGGCTGGGCGTGGTCTAGGGAGGTAGTGAAGATGTGCGGGCTCGAGAACGAGCTCGGGGGTGCCTTATATAGCCGGCCCGAGGCGGTTGTCGTGAATGGATAAGTCCGGCGAGTCGATTACGGTGCTGCAGTGGTTGGACGACAGAGTTAGGGGCTTGAGCATCGTCTAGGAAGTGTAATGGTTCCATTCCCGCACCTAACTCAGCAGGGTAGAGAGAGTTACGGGCTGTCGTCGACGGAACGGCCGTGCGGCACGTTGGCGGCAGAAATCGCGCTCTGCGCGCCAGGCCACAGCGACGGTGCGGCATGCGTGTGCTGGCACTGGAGGTGGACACGCGGAGCGCTGTGGTGATTTGGGCGGCGCTAAACGGCATCGAGCTGCGGGGTTACTTTTGTCAGCCGCCACGGGCGGCGCTGTTGCCGTGGCAGTCGCCGGCGCGGTCGGGCCAGGGCGCCACCGACGCCCAGAAGCAGCCAAGCAACCGTGCGGTGCTTTGGATAAGAAGATGGTGCAGTGCAGCGTCGAGCCAAGGGGGTTACTGGTGAGATTGTCGAAGTGCCTGACGAAACTGACGAACTGTCGAACTGTCTGTCCACAGTTTCAGTTAACAGCTTCTGAACTTGACAGTACAGTGTATGCTAAGTGTTTGATGAAATGTTTCTGGCATGTGTGAAATATTTCTGGTGCTGATATTTGGTGGAGTGGCCTCTTGATGCATCTAGAGGCTGCCTGATTTTTCACAGGATTTTTGGAAGAAGATAAATATGAATTTCACCAAATTTTGCAAATCTGGTCCAAACTTGCAGTAGGTGAAATTTGAAAATTTTGAACTATGGACCAGTGAAACAAGATGGATCTAGGTTGTGGGTACTAAGGACCATCTAGGAGAGTTGGTTTGGAACCAAATAACAAGATGCATATGGTGGTTCCTTTGTAAATCACCAAGGTCCACTATAAAAGACATAAATAGTTTTGGAGTGAAATAAATAGAGGAAAAATCCCAATAAGGTCAAAACTTACTGGAATTGATGTGAGACTTACCCTAAGGTGTGAAGAGGGTTTTGGAGAGAAATATATCTGTTGGGGTCATGGCAAGATGAAGGTTGGAGGGGAGGATAAGTCCAAGATCAAACTTGAGAGGCATAAATCAAGTAGGGGAGAATTCAAACAACCTTTTTGAAACTCAACTTGGGCTAGAGTCAACACAAGAGAAAATCTTCAAGGTTAAAAACCAAGCTTGAGAAAACACACAAACTTTGGCCAGAAGAGATTTTAGAAGGGTCTTAAGAGAAGATCAAACAACCCCTTCCAAAAAGGCCAAAAGTTTGGAAGAAAAACCAAACTCAAAAATTTGGGGTGTTACAACACCTACCCCCTTAGGAAAAATCTTGTCCCCGAGATTTCTGCTGATCCTCAAATAGGTGTGGTTGTTCTGTCCGAAGGAAATCTTGCCTCTCCCATGTTGCCTCATCCTCTGTGTGATTACTCCACTGAACCTTGAGAAATTTAATAGTCTTCTGACGGGTTCTCCTCTCAGACTCCTCCAAAAATTTTACTGGGTGTTCTCAATAGGTGATATCCAGTTGCACGTCAAGGTTTTCATGCGACACATGCTTCTCTGGATTGCTTACACACTTCCATAGTTGCGAGACGTGGAACACGTCGTGGACGTCTGACAGTTCTTTGGGAAGGTACAGCTGATAGGCTACTGTGCCTCTTCGTGCAATTATACGAAAGGGTCCTATGAATCGGGGTGCTAGTTTCCCTTTGACTTTGAATCGTTGTAGTCCTCTCATAGGTGACACACGTAAGTATACGTCTTCACCGGGCTCAAAACTTATTTCCCGATGCTTTAGATCGTAATAGCTCTTCTATCGGCTTTGGGCGGTTTTGAGTCGATCCCGTATTATTTTTACTCTCTCCTCGGCTGCCTTCAACATATCTGGGCCGAATATGCGACTATCCCCTGTTTCTGACCAGTTTAATGGAGTACGGCATCTCCGTCCGTACAAGGCTTCGAAAGGTGCCATCTGCAGGCTGGCTTGGTAACTGTGGTTGTATGCAAACTCGGCATATGGTAAGCTTGCCACCCAACAGGTCCCATATGTGAGGACACATGCCCTTAGCATGTCTTCAAGTATTTGATTTACTAGTTCCGTTTGTCCTCCAGTCTGGGGGTGATAAGCTGTACTGAACGTTAGTTGCGTTCCGAGGGCTTGTTGCAACTGGTCCCAAAATTTGGAGACGAACTGAGTGCCTTTATCGGATATTATAGTCTTTGGAACCCCATGTAGGCATACTATACGGGCGAGGTAAAGCTTGGCAAGCTTTTGGGTGGTGTTGGTTGTCTTGACTGGTATGAAATGTGCTACCTTGGTCAGTCTATCTGTGATGACCCATATGGCATCATTACCGTGCTGTGACCGTGGTAGTCCAACAATAAAATCCATTCCAATATCGTCCCATTTCCATTCTGGTATTGTTGGTGTACTAAAGTAGGGGTACCTTAGTATCCCGAACCTGTGCACGGGCAGTTGCGGTGTCCCGCGGCAAGGTTAGCCAGGCGACCGCCAAGATCCTCCGTGGTTTCCTTGGAGCCATTGAAGAACAAAGTATCCAAGTCAAAGAAACAAGACCCCGGCAAAAGGAGCTTGCTGGGATGGCCACTCAAGGCACAAAACCACTCAAGGTACAAGACCCTGGCAAGAGGAGCTTGCCGGGAAGGCCAACTAAAGGCACCTCAAGAGAACTTGCCGCGACGCGCCACGCGTGCCGGCAAGGCTCGGTGAGCGACAAGCTCCCAGGCGCGACAAGCTAACTACCGCGGCAAGGCGCTTGCCGCGGCAAGCTTCCACTCAGTACCCACGCTCCAGCTCATCCACCCACGTGTCGCCCTGGGACCCTCCCAGGGGCACGTGGCGGAAGGCTGTGCAACCGGGGGAACACGGTGGCAAGATGCGATGACAAGGCTACCGTCGTGGCGAGAGGTGGCGCTCCTGACGGCCACTTTTTGCACTGTTTGGGGCGACGGCGACGGGCATTCAATGCCCTTGTCTCCTGCCGTCAGAGTTAGGTATAGAGCACTGTACAAACACTGTTACAACTACCACTCTTTTTACTTTTTTACCCCCATCTGTGTTGCCACCTGTCGGTGACCCCTTTGACCTATAAAAGGAAGCCCATGGGCAACGTAGAAGGGGTTCGGAACATCGATCACTCTCACGCTCGGTCTTGCCAGCGGTTAGAGCATACTGTTGCTCTCCTCGCTCCGGAGCCAAGAACTCAATAACAAACCAAAGCAGGAGTAGGGTTTTACTCATCCGAGCGGCCCGAACCTGGGTAAACTGCTCGCGTGCTCGCCTCGATCCGCTCTTTGTGCATCCTCCGCCCCCTGCCGTACCGAGAAGGGGCTCCGGTCCCATAGGTGTTCGTGGGCGATCAGTTTCCCCGACATCTTTGGCACGCCAGGTAGGGGTGCGTCGATGTTGTGTTAACCTGATCCGGCGTTCACGCAAGCGAAATCCTCAACATATTCATCAACATGCCGCCGAAGAAGAAGGCTTTGGAGGTAGCAGGCCCATCCACGTCGATCCCGCCACCGCCGGAGCCAACGGCTGGTGGTGCAGATGCCGGCGGAAGGACGGACGTCGGCGAGGAAACTCACGGCGCCGCCAAGTCCAAGGACAAGATGGACGACCGGGCGCACTCCAAGGCCTCGGCGTCCGTACACGCACCGCGCCCATCTCAAGAAGCGCGAGACCGGCAGCGACGTGGTACTCAAGGTACCATACGCTTGCTGGGCCAAGGTCAAGCTGGCGGATCTCGGGACGCTCAAGGCCAGCATACACAACAACATGCTGGCACGAGCAAGGCACGGTCGCCGGGACGGGACGCTGCTCCTTCTAACATAGTTAGAAGTCCGAGCATATCCCGCTCCTCGCACCGCTCGCCACCATTACCCGCCACTCCAGCAGAAGCTCTAGCACGAGCTCAACTGCTCCTCGACTTCCCTCCAGCGGCAGACAAGGCCGACGACTGGAGGGCCACCATCCAAAGTCTCATCGCCTTCGCCAACGGCGACACCCCGCAGCAGCCGAGCGCGTCACGGGCGCGACAAGTCAGCCAGGTGCGGGCCGATGGCGACAAGACTGCCGGGGGTGCAACCACTGTGCACTCCCCGCCAAGGAGGCCAAGATCGCCGGCTTGCCGGATCAACATCGACGACGACTCCACCGCGTCATCATATCTGCGAGCTCGCCGCGATCAACGCCAAGTTCTCGACGAACGACAACAAGAAGACGCTCGAACCCGCATCGAGCGCCGAAGAGAAGCGCGGCGTCAATCAGACCAGCGCGCTGGGCCCGCTGTCGACATGCACGCGCCCGGAGGACCAGGCGACTTGCCGTACGCGGTAGGTTGCCCTGGGTTCACTCGTGAGCTGCGGCAAGTCCAGTGGCCCAGCATGAAGAACTTCAAGCCCGACGTACCCAAGAATTACGACGGCAAGACACATCCGTCAGAGTTCCTCCGCATCTACACCATCGCGGTGCAGGCTGCCGGGGGACGAGACGAGAAGATACTCGCCAATTACTTCCCGCTCGTGCTCAAGCCAAACGTTAGATCTTGGCTCATGCACTTGCCGGATAACTCCATTTCTTCTTGAGCCGACCTGTGCCATCAGTTTGTCGGCGCCTTCACAGGCGGCCACAAGCCCCATGGCCAGGAGAGTGACCTTCACATACTCGCCCAGATGGAAGGAGAGCCCCTGCGTAAGTATATCGAGAGGTTCAGCTGTGTCCAGCACAACATCCCAGATGTCCACCCTGCCGCGGTTATCAGCGCGTTCCACCAGAACATGCGTAACCGCAGGATGAGGGAGGAGATGGCGATGTGCAAGATCCGAGACGTCAGTGAGCTTTATGCCCTGGCCGACAAGTGCGCACGTGCTGAGGAGGGGAAGAAACTCCCCGGAGAGGATACAGGAACAGGGGGATCCGACAGCGAGGATGCCGCCCCGGCAAAGAAAAGCCGGCGGTGGGGCAACAGGAAGAAGACGAACAAGGAAGTGCTAGTCGTTGAGCAGTCCGGCAAGGAGGCTGGCGCCAAGAAATCCCAGGCTGGTAGCTCCGGCAAGGAGACTGCCGCGTGCACCAACTGCCAGACTATGGCAGTCGCCGACAAGCAGGACGGCTCCGACAAGCAATACTGCAAGATCCACCGCACCAAGGGCCACGACCTCCAGAACTGCAAGAAAGTCGAGTACCTCGTCGAGCAGCAAAAAGCTGAGTACGAGCGGCGCGACAAGGAGAAGGCCCAGGGAGGTGATGGAGGGTCCGGCAAGAAGCGGCCATTCAACAGACGGGGAGGACGCCGCGGCAAAGCCAAGCAGCGGCAAGGAGACAGACCTCCCCGCGGCCGCGACAAGGAAGAAGACGACGACGAAGACGAAGACATGGACGATGGAGAGAACAGCGAGCAGGAGTTTCAGAAAGCCACATAGGTTCTGTGTGTTGACGGCGGTGCCTATCTGCATACTTCCCACCACCAACTCAAGCAGTGGGTGCGAGAAGTTAATGCAGCAGAGCCACCCGTCGAGTCGCCCAAACTTCTGAGGTGGTCCAGCACGCCTATCATCTTCGATATTGAGGACCACCCTGATCGCACAACTGCGGTCAGGTGCTTGCCGATGTTGGTTTCACCAACCATCCGCAACCTCAAGGTCACCAAGATGTTAGTTGACGGCGAGGCCGGCTTGAACTTGATCTCCTCCGCTGTGGTTCGGAAACTCCAGATCCCCGACAGCGAGCTCGAAGAAACCGGCACGTTCCAAGGGATCGACACGGGAAGGAGCAAGCCGAAGGGGAAGATCACGCTGCCAGTGACATTTGGCGGCGAGCTAAACTTCAGGACTGAGAGGATCACTTTCGACGTTGCCAATATCCCGTTGCCCTACAGTGGGATACTTGGCCGTCCAGCGCTCGCCAAATTCATGGCGGCCTCTCACTACGCCTACAACGTGCTCAAGATGCCAGGCCCGATAAGCGTCATCTCTGTCCCTGGCAACAAGAAGGATGCCCTTATCTGTGCCGACAAGATTTATCGGGATGCAGCAGCTGCAACAGACAGCAAGACACTTGCCGCTGAAGCTCCCGGGGGGAAGAAGACCAAGTCCGGCAAGAGCTCTGGGGCCCACTCCGGCAAACACACCTCTTCGGAGTGCTGCGCTGCCGTCGAGGACGCACAATCGAGCTCCACCGACAAGTGTAACAAGACGATGGCAGCTCCACCAGAGATAAAGAAGGTGCCCGCCAAGGAGGACGGCACTGGTGGTACTTTCACCATCAGTGCCAGGCTTGACCCTAAATAGGAAAGCGCGCTCATTGCTTTCCTGCGGGCGAACGTCGATGTGTTTGCATGACAACCATCTGACATCCCCGGTGTTCCCAGAAAAGTGATTGAGCACAAGCTTGCCGTTTGTCCTCACGCGCGGCCCGTCAAGCAGAAAGTTAGGAAACAAGCAGTGGAGCGCCAAGATTTTATAGCAGAAGAGATCAAGAAGCTGGAAGCGGCAGGCCTTGTCAGAGGTGTGCTCCATCCCACGTGGTTGGCCAATCCTGTTGTCGTGCGTAAAGCGAATGGGAAGTGGAGGCTTTGTATAGACTTCACCGATGTGAATAAAGCTTGTCCCAAAGATCCATTTCCCTTGCCGCGCATTGACCAGATTGTTGACTCCACCGTCGGATGCGAGTTGCTTTCGTTTCTTGATGCATACTCAGGATATCACCAGATCTTCATGGCTAAGAAAGATGAGGAAAAGACCGCATTCATTACTCCATGTGGCACTTATTGCTTCATACGCATGCCTTTCGGATTGAAGAATGCTGGTTCAACGTTTGCAAGAGTAGTCCACACTGCTTTTGAGCCACAGATACACATAAATGTGGAAGCTTACATGGATGATATAGTGGTCAAGAGCAAGAACAGGGCAACTCTGATACAAGATCTAGATGAAACCTTTGCAAATCTGCGCAAGATCCAACTCAAGCTCAACCCCGAGAAGTGCGTGTTTGGAGTCCCCTCCGGCAAGCTTCTCGGGTTCTTCGTGTCTCAGAGGGGGATTGAAGCCAATCCCGACAAGATCAAAGCCATCGAGCAAATCGAAGCACCGAATCGCGTCAAGGATGTGCGAAGGCTTGCCGGCTGCGTGGCTGCTCTCAGCAGGTTTATCTCTAAGTCTGCTGAACGCGCCCTACCGTTTTTTCAAAATTTTGAAAAAGGCAGGTCCAATGAAATGGACTCCGGAAGCGGAGGTAGCGCTGCAAGACTTGAAGAGGTAACTGTCCTCCATTCCCATACTTGTCGCACCTAGGCCACATGAGAAGTTGCTGCTGTACCTAGCGGCAACCAATCAAGTGGTTAGTGTTGCGTTAGTAGCGGAGAGGGAGGCGGACAGCGACAAGCAGGGGGCTTCCCCGACAAAGACGGATCTGCGCAGATACAAGAGGAGATACGGAAGAAGATGGTGCAGCACCCAGTCTACTTTGTCAGCTCCCTTCTGCAGGGGGCTAGGTCAAGGTACTCTGGTGTGCAGAAACTGCTTTTCGGCCTTCTCATGGCCTCGAGGAAGCTGCTCCATTACTTCCAAGTACATGAGATAACGGTGGTCACTCACTTTCCGCTGAAGAGGATACTGCAAAATCCAGAAGCGACAGGTAGGATTATCGAGTGGGCGCTAGAACTGTCAAGCTTTGGCCTCAAGTTTGAAAGTACTTCAACTATCCAAAGCAGAGCATTGGCAGAGTTTATAGCAGAGTGGACGCCAACGCCAGACGAAGAGATTCCAGAGACGAGCATCCCCGTCAAAGAAGCGAGCAAAGAATGTATAATGTACTTTGATGGTGCCTTCTCACTGCAAGGCGCCGGTGCTGGCGTGCTGCTTGTCGCGCCCACCGGGGAGCACCTCAAATACGTGGTCCAGATGCACTTTCCCAAGGAGCAAGCGACAAACAATACTGCAGAGTATGAGGGTTTGCTTGCCGGTCTCAGGATCGCAGCAGACCTTGGGATCAAGAAGCTGATTGTAAGGGGAGACTCGCAGCTTGTCGTCCGCCAAGTAAACAAGAACTACCAAAGACCGTTGATGGAAGCTTACGTCGATGAACTGAGAAAGCTTGAAGAACACTTTGAAGGCCTACAGATGGAGCACATCCCAAGAGCTCATAACGACATCGCAGATGGCCTATCAAAGTGTGCTGCACTAAAGCTGCCTATGGAACCAGGAATCTTTTTGCTCAAGCTAACCCAACCATCCGTAACACCGTCAGCTGGACAGAGCAAGAAGAGGAAGTTGGTGTCTGGCGACTACTTTCCGGCAGAGCTTCCAGAAGCCGCCGCCAAGAAAGTCCCCAAGATCAACACCGAAAATGCTGAGGAGCAGTTTGCTCCTGCAAGCCCTAGAGTTTGTACAGTTGAAGCAGACGCTCCCGACAAGTTTTGCTCCGGCAAGCTTGCCGGGGAACATCAAGCTCCAGCTGAGACATAAGTTCTCGCCGTAGAAGCGGATGTTCCCGCAGCAGCAGATATGCCTTTAGTCCTTGTTGTCGAGCCACAAGCTCCAGCATGGGCGCAGGAGATCGTCCGTTTTCTCCAAACAGGAGAACTTCCCGAAGAACAAGAAGAAGCGGAAAAAGTAACCCGGCAGTCAAGTATGTACCAGTTTGTTGACAACACACTGTGCAGAAGTAGACTCAACCCGGCAGTCAAGTGTATTCCCCGGGAACATGGACATAAGCTGTTGGCAGAGATACATGGAGGCATATGTGGTCACCACATTGGCGCAAGAGCACTTGTCGGCAAAGTGTTCCGGCAAGGTTTCTTTTGGCCGACAGCCCTCCAAGATGCAACTGCACAAGTAACCAAGTGTGAAGCGTGCCAGTTTCATTCCAAGCAGATACACCAGCCAGCTCAAGCTCTCTAGAAAATCCCTTTGTCCTGGCCATTTTCGGTCTGGGGGCTCGACATCCTCGACCCCTTTCCCCGCGCAGCCGGGGGCTTTGAGTTCTTGTACGTCGCCATCGACAAGTTCACAAAGTTGCCAGAAGTGGAACCAGTGAGAAAGGTGACCGCTCAGTCAGCAGTCAAGTTCTTCAGGTCGATTGTTTGCCGTTTCGGGATCCCTAATAGGATCATCACCGACAACGGCACACAATTCACCAGTCGCACCTTCATGCAATACGTCCAAGATCTTGGCGCCAAGGTCTACTTCGCTTCTGTTGCTCACCCGAGAAGCAACGGTCAAGCAGAGAGGGCAAATGCTGAAGTGCTGCGCGGACTCAAGACAAGAACTTTCGACAGGTTGCACAAATGCGGAAGGAACTGGATCGAGGTGCTGCCGGTGGTTGTTTGGTCGATCAGGACGACGCCAAATCGAGCCACTGGACAGACACCCTTTGCTCTCGTCTACAGAGTAGAAGCAGTTCTCCCCACGGAACTCGTATACGGGTCGCCTCGAGTGCTCGCATACGATGAGCTCGAGCAAGAGCAGCTGCGACAAGATGACGCGCTGCTCCTTGAGGAGGACCGTCTTCAGGCCGCTGTGCGAGCTGCTCGCTACCAGCAAGCTTTGCGTCGCTACCATAGCCGCAAAGTTAAATCCAGAAGTTTCGAGGAAGGCGACCTTGTTCTTCGGCGCGTTCAGTCCGCCAAGAATTCCAACAAGTTGATGCCGCAGTGGGAAGGCCCTTATCGGGTGAAACGAGTCACTAGGCCCGGCGCTGTCTGCCTTGAGATCGAAGATGGCTTGCCGGTGAGCAACTCCTAGAACATCGAGCATCTTCGTAAGTTTTACCCATAAGGCGCGGTTGCCATGATCCGCTCCGGCAACCACCTTTTGTACGAGTCTTGCCGCTGTTGCATGTAATCCTTTGTACAAAGCCGGGCGCAGACCCTGTGCATCAGTAAAGTTTATGTGCCCCGCACATCTTGTCATTTCATGCTATCTGTTTTTGTTGCATGTACTATCTGACACTTTGTGCAGCACCAAACCCTGGTAAGCAATAACGAGCCAGAAAGCTCCATATCTACATTTTCTCTTCTTTCTTTTCTTCTCAAGGAAAATCAAGGTCTCCTCGCGCACAAGTTTGCCGGGGGGAAGGAGGAGATGGTTGTATGGACCAAGTACCGTTCAAGAAAGATTGGCCTTGCAGGGAAACAAGTTCAAGAAAGCGTTGCCTCGCCGGGAAGCAGACAACACAAAAGCTAAGTTGCGAAAGTTTGAGCAATCAAAATTTTAAAATTTTAAGTTATCTTCCTTGAACGACCGCGCTTTGTATGGAAAACCTGTGCGCGGAGGAACCAACTCGTAGCCAGATGCGCCCTTACTTTGTTTCGAGTTTGCTCAACAGCTTAAGTGTGCTGCAACTAGTGTCGCGCCCTTACTTTGTTTTAGAGCCCACTCAACAACTTAAGTGTGCTGCAGCTAGTTGCGATAAGGTTTCTTGTTGGTAGGAACACCGCCCGCGGGCTGCTGAAGTTCCGCACTCAGCGCCCGCGGCAAGGGTGCCTGCGCCGACAATTTCCCTAAAAGCGTAGGGTAATAACATACAAAGCAAGGAAGTCAAGTAAAGGAAATAACGTTGCATTAACCACCTAAGATAGAGTTTTATTACAAAATGACTTGCCGCAATTCTAATAGACTATTGTTCATAACATGGTTGGCAGCGGCAAGGAATGAAGAAAGTGAACAAGACTACTCCGCGCGGTCGCCCTCGACTCTCTTGATCCCGCCCACCTTGTCCACGATGGGTGCGACAAGGGCCTTGAGCGCCTCCTGGTCGGTGTCGGGCGGCAGAGTCCTAAGGACGTTCATGAGGTTGAGCCCTGGGTTGCGATAGGCCACCTTCATCAACACCTTTTGGAGGGCCCCCGCGCAGAGCCTGCGCGATTCGTCCGCCAGCTGCTTCGGGATCTTCTCCCGGAGTTGCTGGAGGGCCATCGCCATGTCCGTGAAGAACAAAGTTAGCTTGGTGCTATGGGGGAGGCCCTCGTCGGTGGAGTACCCGAGGTGCTCCGCCCCCAGCTCCGTCAGCTCCTTGTCGATGTCCGCGGCGGCGTTGACAAGGCCTTCCGTCCAGAGCTCGAAGGTCTGCCTAAAGGTGTTCTGGGAGATGGCGGCGCTGTCCAGCAACGCCTTCTCGGCCCTGATCTCCTCCTTCAGGGTCGCCTCCCGCTCCCTGACGCCATCCAGCGTCTGGTTAAGGGTGGCCAGCTTTAGCTCGAGGTCGGCGATGGAGTCTTTGGCAACGGCGAGCACCTTGCCCTTCTCGGAGAGGCGGACCTGCAGCTCGGAATGGTTGTGTGCGTCCTTCTCCCTCTCGAGCTTGAGTGCGGCAACCTCCTCGCCGCTCGTCTTCAAGTTGGCCTCCAGCTGCGCCACCCTCGTCTCCAACTCTCTCTTGGCGGTCTCGGCAGCTGTGGCAGCATCCTTTGCCTCCTGCAAAGCTCCGACAAGCGATCGCTCGCGCGCGGCAAGCTCGTCCTCGTGCCTGTCGAGGTCGACCTTCCGCTGCGTCATCTCACCTTCTCGCCTGGATAGCTCCTTGGCGGCAAGGCTTTGCTGCTCCTCCGCTTCGGCCTTCTCAAGGATGAAGGCCTGATGCGCCTCGGCAAGCTGCTCCCGTCCTCCGCCAAGGATCGGAGAGCTGCTTGGTTGATAGCTCGGAGCTCTTCTGCGCGCTTCTCCAAGTCAGCACCCGCCTTGGCGGCCAGAGCCTCCCGGGACTCCAGCTTGGCTTGCCGGGCGCGGCACAAAGATAGAAGTTTGCGCAGCAGCTGCTCCTCCTCGGGCTCGCTGCTGCTGCTCGGCACGTCGACGAGCTTTAGTCCGGCGGAGGCGAGGACCTCCCCGTCGAAGACCTCTCCCTCGAATGGCACCCTGGACATGGACGCCCACGGGAGCTGGATGAAGATGTCGTCACCGGCCTTCAGATAAGCGCTCGGCTCGGGCTCATCGAAGCTGGGGGCTGCGGCGGCGGCGGAAGGCTCGGCGGTCGGCGTAGCGCCTGGCGCTCCTGCGGCCTCAGTGCCGTCAGTGCGATCGCCGGCCTCTTCGCCAGCTGTCGCGGCGGCAGCCTTGGCGGCCTCTGCGCCAGCGGGATCGTCCGCGCCAACCGTTTGCGCGGCAACGGCGGCGTCGTCGGCGACGACCTCCGTCTCCATGGGCTCAGCCGCGGACGGGTCTGAGGACAGGAAAAGAAAAGAAAAATGGTCAAGCAAATATCCAAAAAAGAAGATTTGAAAGAAGAAAAGTCCAAGGTTTTACCTGCGCGGGCCTCCTCCTCGGCGGGGTTCCTTGCCGGGGCGCTCTCCCTCGGCGGCGTGGTGGTAGCTCCCGCCGGCGGAGGACCGCTAGCGCCAGCCCTTGGTGGGGTGCTCGCCCTTGGCGGAGTGCTCTCCCTTGGCGGGGTGCTCGCCCTTGGCGGAGTGTTCTCCCTTGCCGGGGGGCTCCTCCTTGGCGGTGTGGTCGAGGCGTGCGGCTCGTCGGGGACGATCTCCTGGCGCTCCTGGTGCTGCTGCTCTGCTCCTACACGAGTCAACAAATAAGATGTCAGCAAGGATGGAAGACCCACGCGCGCCCGACAAGCGGAAAGTGGACAATAAAACTTACACTAGGGGCTGCGCTGGGGGCCGCT
The DNA here is from genome assembly GCA_902687465.1 of Secale cereale. Classification (NCBI taxonomy): domain Eukaryota; kingdom Viridiplantae; phylum Streptophyta; class Magnoliopsida; order Poales; family Poaceae; genus Secale; species Secale cereale. The sequence goes on along the minus strand of LR738710.1, from coordinate 853,716,672 downwards.
CTGGAGAATAGCTGCCGGGTCCGGCAAGCTCGTCACGGGCGCACCCCCTGCCGTCACGGCGGGCTCGTCCTCGAGGTCTATCAACGGGACCTTGGCCCTCTTCGTTGCCCTCTGGGCCAGAGTTCTGAAAAATACAGGTTTAGAGTTAGGCGAAAGAGATGCTAGACAACGCAACAGAGAATCAAGGAAAAACAAGAATTGCGAAGACTTACTCTCCTTCCTCTTCGTCGGAGCTAAGCACCGAGAAATCAAAGTTCGGCTCGCGCGCCCCGGCCCGAGGAGCTGGGGGAGTGGGCTCCCTTGGCCGCTTGGCGGGAGCAGGGGCGGTGGTCTGAGAAGACCCCGCTCCGGTTGTCACCTAGGCACGAGGGGCGGCAGGAGCAGTGGCGCCAGCCCGGGAAGATCCCCCTCCAGCCGCTGCAGAAGCGCGAGGAACTCCCGTGGCGGCCTTGCTTGCCGCGGTGACGCGTGTCGCGCGGTGCTGCGGCTGTTGGCCCGCTTGCCACCCCTTCACCTCTGCGGCCTTGCAGAGGCGCCTTCTTGGCGGAGCCGGAGGACTTGCTGGTGGTGGCGAGCTGCTCGAGGACGAGGAGGAGGAGCCGATCTCCAGTGAGCCGCTCGAGTCCTCGGTAGGCTCACTGGACCTGGCACCCTGCTCGGTGGGCCCGCTCGACTCAACGCCCTGCCCGGTGGGCTCGCTTGTCCCGGCAAGTTGCCCGGCAAGCTTCCCCGCCTTGCGAAGCTCTTCCTGCTCGGCAAGGCTTTTCGCCTCCGCTGCCTCCGCCTCCTCCATAGTGTACCCAAACTCGCCCGCGGCCGCGGCTGCCGCTGCCTCTTCCAGTCGGGTGGCAATATACGCCATCTCCTGGTTGGTGGTGTCGCGGGTGAGGCCCTTCTTCTCGTCGGACTTGACTGGATGCTCCACCAAGTTGTCGAAGAACGTCTGCACAGCTTCGTCGGAGGGCTCTTGCCAAGTGGGTTCGATCCCGTGGGAATCGCACAGTGGCATCATTGCGCGGATGGCACTGAGCAACGAGTTGTTGCACAATGGAGCAACGCGAACCACTCAGGATGGGCGGAGTCGTACTTGCACAACGCCTGGAGCATCGCGTTGAGCTCCAGGATAGTGAAGTTGTAATTAAGCCCTGGGCGCAGCCTCATGATGTCTGCCGTGTTCTCGAACTCCCAAGCGGCCCTCTTCCTCTCCTGCAAGGGGGCGATTCGGCGGCGGAGAAAGTCTGCTCCTACTGCGCCCACGGTGAGCTTGGCGTGCCAGAGGCGAAGGATTCGGGTAGTGTCATTCTTCAGTCTGCTATCCTCCGGGGCCAAATCGCTCCAGTCGTTGCCGCGCACTACCGCGGCTTGGCGCCGGGAAGTGAATGGCTGCGGGTCATCCTCTATGATCCAACACGAGTTGGCTCTCCATTCATCCCATTTACCGCGGAGCTCTCCCGTCAAGTACTCTTCCTTCTTGTGGGTCCTAGAGATCCAAGAGATTCCGCCAGACAAAGGCGACCCTGCCTCGACTCGGGGCGTGAAGTAATGGCGGAAAAGAGCTACATTGGGGTAGACTCCGACAAAGTTTTCGCAGAGATGTGCGAAAACGGCCATGGTCAAGATGGCATTGGGGGTGAAGTCAAGGAGATGAAACCCGTAGGTATTCATGATATCGCAGAAGAATTCGGAATAGGGCGGGCAGAGCCCGCAGTAGAAGAACAGAGCAAAGAAGGCGTAGCCGTTCGGGAACATCTCGCAGGCTACGGCGGGGAGTACCTTGGTGCGCGGATGCGCCTTCGTCTCCCTTGACTAGAAAAGGTAAAAGGATTCCTTCAGCTCCTCCGCATCAAGCTTTGGCGGGAAGACCGCCATCCTCTTCCGCATTGCTGCTAGCCGCAGCGCCTCGGCGGACTTCGTGAACTTCCCATTCTCGCCTTTCGGAGCTATGGCGGGGACGGTGGGGGTGGTCGACGCCGCTGGTGGTGCTGGTGGCGACGGAGGACGGAGCGCTGCTCTCTTTCGGCCAACGGGGCGGAGGGGAGCGGCGGGGGTTTCTGAGGATGAAGAAGCAACGGGCGAATGGAAGGAACTGCCCATGTTTCCCCTGCTTTTAAGGGGAAGGAGGGGGACGTTCCGCATTTCCCATTAAAGAAACATGCCACGATCTCCCCCTCGACGCTGCATTAAACGTGTGTCGTTAAGGGAGGGCGCGGTGGATACGGAGTGGGATACGGCGTGCCGCAAGCCGCGCGTGTCCGTGCACTGTTTTTGGGCCTGGCCCAACAGCGCTCGGCAGCATGTCTGGCCCAGGCCCGGGGGCTCCTGTCGGTGTACTAAAGTAGGGGTACCTTAGTATCCCGAACCTGTGCACGGGCAGTTGCGGCGTCCCGCGGCAAGGCTAGCCAGGCGACCGCCAAGATCCTCTGTGGTTCCCTTGGAGCCATTGAAGAACAAAGTATCCAAGTCAAAGAAACAAGACCCCGGCAAAAGGAGCTTGCCGGGATGGCCACTCAAGGCACAAAACCACTCAAGGTACAAGACCCTGGCAAGAGGAGCTTGCCGGGAAGGCCAACTAAAGGCACCTCAAGAGAACTTGCCGCGACGCGCCACGCGTCCCGGCAAGGCTCGGTGAGCGACAAGCTCCCAGGCGCGACAAGCTAACTACCGCGGTAAGGCGCTTGCCGCGGAAAGCTTCCACTCAGTACCCACGCTCTAGCTCATCCACCCACGTGTCGCCCTGGGACCCTCCCAGGGGCACGTGGCGGAAGGCTGTGCAGCCGGGGGAACACGGTGGCAAGCTGCAATGACAAGGCTACCGTCGTGGTGAGCGATGGCGCCCCTGACGGCCACTTTTTGCACTATTTGGGGCGACGGAGACGGGCATTCAATGCCCTTGTCTCCTGCCGTCAGAGTTAGGTATAGAGCACTGTACAAACACTGTTACAACTACCACTCTTTTTACTTTTTTACCCCCATCTGTGTTGCCACCTGTCAGTGACCCCTTTGACCTATAAAAGGAGGCCCATGTGCAACGTAGAAGGGGTTCGGAACATCGATCACTCTCACGCTCGGTCTTGCCAGCGGTTAGAGCATACTGTTGCTCTCCTCGCTCCGGATCCAAGAACTCAATAACAAACCAAAGCAGGAGTAGGGTTTTACGCATCCGTGTGGCCTGAACCTGGGTAAACTGCTCGCGTGCTCGCCTCGATCCGCTCTTTGTGTATCCTCCGCCCCCTGCCGTACCGAGAAGGGGCTCCGGTCCCATAGGTGTTCGTGGGCGATCAGTTTCCTCGACAGTTATCTTGTTTGGCTGTAATAGTCCTGCGGGTTTTTGGTGCTCGACTTTAATGCGTTGACATGAATCGCAGCATGCAATAAATGTGGCTATATCCCTTTTCATGCCATGCCACCAAAATCTTTCCTGAAGGTCCTTGTACATTTTTTGTCCCTCTAGGGTGGATTGAGTATGGAGCGGTGTGACTTTCTGCTAGAATTTGCTGTTTAAGGTCGTTGCTATTTGGTACACAAAGTCTATCTCTGAACCATCATGTTCCTTCATTGTCTATGGTGAATTCTGAGGCCTTGCCTTGACTTACTTTTCTTTTTATACCTTCGATGCTGGGGTGCCCGTGCTGAGCCTTCTTTATTTGATCTATCAGCGTAGGCTGTATTTCCAGATTTGACACTTCGCCTTTAGCGACCATCATTAGGTTGAGTCTGGCGAACTCTTGCTGAAATTCGGGTCTCAGGTTCTGGAGGCTGCCGCTGTTCGGGCTGGGATTACGGCTGAGAGCATCTGCTACCACGTTTGCTTTTCCTGGGTGATAGTGAATACCGATGTCATAATCTTTCACCAGTTCCAGCCAGCGTCGTTGTCGTAAATTGAGTTCTGGCTGCGTGAAAATATATCTGAGGCTCTTATGGTCCGTATATATTTCACAACGATTCCCAAGCAAAAAGTGCCTCCACTCCTTGAGTGCATGAATGACTGCTGCCAACTCCAAATCATGAGTAGGATAGTTTTCTTCATGTTTACGCAGTTGTCGGGAAGCGTAGGCGACTACTTTGCCTTATTGCATTAGTACGCATCCGAGGCCTTTTCACGATGCGTCGCAATATACTTCAAAACTCTTGTGTATGTCTGGTACAATCAATATTGGGGCTGTTGTTAACTTATTTTTGCGTTCTTGAAAGCTTTTCTCACATGCTTCGGTCCATACGAACTTTTTATCCTTCTTAAGTAACTGTGTCATTGGTTTGGCTATGGTGGAAAATCCTTCAATAAACCTCCTGTAATATCCGGCCATACCGAGAAAACTTCGTATATCCGTTACACTGGCTGGTGACTTCCTACCAAGTACAGCCTTGACTTTATCTGGGTCCACAGCAACTCCTTCTTGTGTTAATACATGTCCTAGGAAACCCACTTGCCTCAACCAAAATTCACATTTGCTGAATTTGGCATAAAGTTGGTGTTTCCTTAATTCTCCCAGTACAATGCGAAGGTGTTTAGCATGTTCCTCCGGTGTCTTTGAATATACCAAGATATCATCAATAAATACCACTACAAATTTGTCCATGAATTTCATAAATACTTTGTTCATGAGGTGGACGAAATATGCAGGGGCGTTGGTCAATCCAAACGGCATTACTGTAAATTCATAAAGTCCATATTTGGAGGTGAATGTTGTTTTCTGGATATCTTCCGTTCGTACTTTCAATTGATGATAACCTGACCTTAAGTCAACTTTTGAGAAGACCTTGGCTTGCGCGAGCTAGTCAAATAAATCATTTATCTGTGGCATCGGATATTTGTTCTTGATTGTGACCATGTTGATCGCTCGGTTGTCTATACACAATCTCATGGTCCCATCCTTCTTTTTGGCAAATAACACCGGCGAACCCCAAGGTGAGGAGCTGGCCCGTATAAATCCTCTGTCTAGCAGTTCCTTTATTTGCTTCTTTAGTTCAACCAACTCAGATGGTGCCATTCTGTATGGTTTCTTGTATATGGGGGTGGTTCCAGGTGCTAGCTGAATAATGAATTATATTTCTCTGTCTGGTGGCATGCCTGGTAGTTCTTCGGGAAATACGTCCGGAAATTCACATACAACTGGCACTTTGCTTAACTCAGAAGTATCAACCTTGTTTAATTTCGATTGCCGCGATACCGGCCTTTCTTGAGCTGCGACTCTTATTGTCTTTCCGTAATGATGAGTAAGAATCACTGTTCTGTGGAAGCAATCGATAAACCCTTTATTCGTGGATAGCCAATCCATACTCAGGATAACATCCAGTCCCTTGTTTTCCAACACGATGAGGTTTGCGTGAAATTTTAATTCTTCAATTTCAATGGTCAAACCTTGGCAGTATATCTGAGAGATCTGCTTACTTCCAGGGGACTTGATGGTCATTGATTTTCCCAGGGGAAATATTGAAAAACCATGTCGCAAAGCAAAACTCTTCGAAATGAACGAATGAGAAGCTCCAGAATCTAACAAAACCATGGCAGGTATTGTGTTGACAGGGAACGTACCGAGTACGATATCCGGTGCATCATGTGCTTGCTCCTTGGTCACATGGTTCAGGTGGCCTTTCCTGTGATTGTTATTTGGGTTGAAGTTGTTACGCTTGGGCGCGGAATTGTTTCCGTTGCTGTTTGGCTTCGGTGTTGAGTTTCTTGTCTTAGGGCACTGTTTAGCATAGTGTCCCTCTTCTCCACATGCGTAGCAGGTAACACCCGGGCGATAGGTGAAATCCTTGTCTCTTGCATGAAAATTCTTATTTGGACGTGTGTCATTGGTCGTGGGTCTGTTCGCCCCATTCCTCTGGAAATTCACCTTATTCTTGTTGTTGCGAGGGTGGTTGGTCTGATCCCTTTTTCTCTTGCGAATGTCTTCCGGACTGCAACGTTCATTTTCCAACGTAATGGCTTTGTCTACCAGTGTCTTGATATATGGAAAAGTGTGTACGACTAACTGGCATTTTAGTGTTGGTGCCAGTCCGTCCAGGAATTTCTCCATCTTCTTATTTTCCGTCATTCGCTCTTCGTTGGCATAACGGGATAATTGCGCAAACTGACTGTTGCACTCCTGTACTGTCATGCCTCTTTGCTTGAGGTCATCAAATTCTCTTTTCTTGATCTTCATAATACTCTTAGGGATGTGTGCCCCACGAAAGCCTTCCTTGAAATATTCCCAGGTGATATTATTTATGTCGGGATGCATAAGCAGGAAATTTTCCCACCATGACGCGGCTGCTTCAGTAAGGTAATGTGGTGCGTACAACACTTTTTCACGGTCTGCGCATTGTGCCACAATTAATTTCCTTTCAATATCTCGAAGTCAATCATCGGCCTCAAGAGGTTTGTCTGTGTGCGAAAACGTCGTTGGACGCGTCTTCTGAAATTCAGATAGTTTTGAGTGCTGCTGGTATGGCTCACGGTGATTTCCCATGTTAATGACATGGTTCATCATTTCTTGGTGCTGTTGCTGACTTTGCTCGTAAAGACGGCACACTCGAGAAAATGCTGTCTCACTGCCCTGCTGACTTGACTGCCCCTATGTGAAATTGTTGTCTGTCTGTGTGCCATAATTTTCTTCCGGCGGACTTGGCATGGAACGTGTCCAGGGACGAATCATTTCTTACTCTAGGGTAATAAACCAGAAATCCTGAGAAGAACCGAGCAGCAAAATAAACCAAGACTTTGCAAAAGCGACCAAACACGAGCTCGAAAGAGATTTTTGAAATAAACTGGTTGATTGCGCACGGAGAAGGACTGCTAGTACATATTTTACACGCAGGTTCTAATTATACATACGTCACTCAGTGTGTGCGTACACATACTGACCTGTTATTTAAAACTAGTGCACTCCTCCAAGATCCTACATGATGCGCAAACAGACTACTCCCATCAACCTATTTTACATATCACACACATATCACAAGCGAGCACAGTGCGTCGCGGAATAACGCGCTAGTCGGAGATGTTGAAGATTTCCCTCGGCAGGCCAGTGGTGCTGGAGACTCAACTTCCTCGTCATTAATAGGCTCCAGGAGCGGAGTATGGGTACGAGGTGTCGAAGCAGGTGCAGCAGGCGGTGCAGCTCTGACTGAGGTAGGAGCAATGACCTGGTCAAACTCCTCAGTGGTAGGCAGACGGCAAGCGGTGGCTATGATGGAAGGTGCGTAGGATGCGGGGGACGAGACAAATGTCATTGGTGGTGCAGTGTGGAGTAGCTCCCTCGTGTCGACGGAGCCACTCTAGACCAACTCCATACGGGTGGCCACCAGGTCGTCCACCAGATTATCAAAAGGCTGCCTCAAGTGCTTTGAGGTACTCAACCATTGATTCAATGTCTTCGTCATGCTCCCCATTTGCGCACGCAAATGCATAGTGACATGTTATGGCACGTGGCATGTGAGGTAACGGTAGCGACGAGACTTCATCGAAGGAAGAATGTCCCGGAGACGAGCTATTGCCTCACGGGCAGCCATCTGCATGGCATGCCTCTCCGTAGGCATGGCTCTGCCCACAAATCGGAGGCGGCGCACTTCAGAACGCCCTCCTTTGAAGTGCACCACAGGCTGATGCATAGACACGCTGTCGTTGATCTTGTGACGGTAGAGTGTAAACTCGGGACGGGTGGAGCCTGATCGCGACTTTGGTGATGGCGAAGAGGAGCTTGAAAAACCCCTCAGGAATGTTGGCGAACACCTGTGCATCACAGTCGCTGCTGGCCATCTACAAAAGTAGACAAAAATTCCGAATAGTCAAGCCATAAATTTATGCTGACCAACAGAAAATTGCTACAGATGTAAAAATACTGAAAAGCAAATTTTTCGCTAATAACCGATTAGCGAGCGCACCTAGTGGCTTCCGACAGTCAGCCTGGCTCTGATAGCAAGGTTGTCAGGACCGGTCCTTCAGTAAAATAATTACCGGAAGACCGACCTTTTTATTAAACCAACGAGGGATATTATTACCTGCTGGCAGACAAGTCCTTGACACAGAATTCCTGTACACTGAATACCATACAAGGTTGAGCTGGGGGTTGCTCAACAATCTTATTACAAACGTGCCAATATAATACTTAGAGGCGGATATGACACAAGGCAGGGTGGCATACTACTAACTCGTAATAAAAGGTGGTGGATATGTCATAGTGAAGTGGGTGATGTGACTCCAATATATTACAGTTCATCGAGTATCGAAGTGAGACCCGATGAATTTATTTGGTGGTAGGCGGAAGCGGTTATAAAACAGTGATCAACTCCAGGATCGCAAGGGACTGACTGGGACTCCACTAAGCGTCGGACTCGCTATCGAACTCTTCATCCATGAGATCGCCTTCGTCCACATCTCGCCAAATCAACAAGCCAGGTGAGTACTTTAAATGTACTCGCAAGATATAACAAATGCCAACATGATGCATATGAGTATTCCAGCAAAATACGACCGGAATAAAATATTAATGAGCTGTATGCAATGATAGAAGTCGGGCGGTAATCCTCCCAAAATCCATAAGATAAAAAGGAGGGGACCAAACGAATGTCTGAGTGACGCCTCGTGAAATAATAAATGATAGCAGGCCACAGTCGGGCGTCTGAACGACACCACATAAAGGACTTATAAATAAAAAGAAATGCCACAGTCGGACGTCTGAGCGACATCACATAAAGGGCTTATAAATTAAAAGAATGCCACAGTCGGACGTCTGAGCGGCATCACATAAAGGGCTTATAAATA
>LR738710.1:853632206-853707832 GCA_902687465.1 Secale cereale | reverse complement strand
AAAGGGCTTATGAATAAAAAGAATGCCACAGTCGGACGTCTGATCGACATCACATAAAGGGCTTATAAATAAAAAGAATGCCACAGTCGGACGTCTGAGCGACATCACATAAAGGGCTTATAAATAAAAAGAATGCCCTAGTCGGACATCTGAGCGACATCACATAAAGGGCTTATAAATAATAAAAACGCCATAGTCGGACGTCTGAGCGACATCACATAAAGGGCTTATAAATAACAATATAATACTAATGAAATACTTCTGAAAGTAAATCAATACTGAGATAGTTAGTGAGTTCATCTACCAAATGAACTTCACAAAAACACTACTCTGGTTACCAACAAGAATATACTAGAGACGGTCACCGGGTTGACATGAAGATTGACCCTAGGCCATAAACATGGCTACTGAAGGAATTTTAACTCTGCAGAGCTTGTACTATTAGCTCATAGCCGACGAACTCTACTAGCCATGGGGACTAGTTCCGTCTACGGTGTTTTAGTAGAAACCCAGCTAACCAGTACACACCCATTTAACATCCTGCTGTCCGGAATCACCCGTGACAACATTGACGAAAAATTCTAAGACGGGGAGGCTACAACCTCGAATTGCATGGGATCAAATTTATATATGCGCGCTCTAAGGTGTGCCCCCCTCTCGGTCCCAACCGGAAACACCCATGCCCCTGACCGGATGACGGGCTTTAATCCAGGGCCATGGAACCCTCATCCCGGCCCCTCTACTTGGTGTGTACTCGGGAAGTGGTTTACAACTGACTAGGCCTTAATCTCAACAGACGGCCTATGATAGTACCAAAAGGAGATGAACGGAATCATGACATGATCTCCGTTGATACTGAGTTAATCCACTACTGGCATGCTCCAACAATACCAGCATTCCACCCGTCATATCACCATATGATCGAGGTGGTTCAAACATTATCACTCAGGGCTCACCTGAAGCTTACTTGCATGAAATATAACCATACACGTATGACCATATGATCATGCTTATGAAACGAACCACTCGAGCAAACATGGAACACACTCATCATATCAAAAGTTCAAACATGCTTGCCTGGTTCTGAGAAGTCAGAGTCTAACTCGGTGTGGTTCGCGTCTCCGTCACGACCTCCGATATCTACGTATTCAAACAAATAAATACTAACATAAATACTGCGCGTGCAAATAAAGTTGCTCCAATTTTTTTCACATAAATATGACAAAAAATTAGACAGAAAACTAAAGAGGACAGAAAAAGAATCAACTCAAAATCATCTTTAGTTAAAAAGATGTTAGAGTTTCTGTCCAGGGACTCATCTGTAATGAAACAAAAAAGTTCCAGGGGCTAGAACAGAAAACAGCAAAGCGAATAGGTACGCAGTATGTCAACCGCAGAGGGGAAACGTACTTTGCCCGAATGCGCTTACAGAAAACGGTTCGGAGGGGAGAGGTGTGAGGCTGACAAGGGGCCCCACGCGTCAGGTTTGAAAACTAGAGTAGAGTCGCGCCGTCGCCGGTGCTGCGGTGGTCGCCGACGCCGATCCATGGCGAGTTAGGGGAGGGGAGTGATACGTACGGCTTCTCGGTGATCTTCCGCGTCGAACGGTGGTGGAGTTGAGCGTCGGCGAGCCCCACGTCGACGGTGACCCTGTCTCCGGCGGACGGCGGCTCGGGTGGTCGTGGGCCTCGTCGGAGAGGGTTCCTGGGATCAAATTGAGGTGGGGGTTAGGTCTAGGTGGGTGCCTGGGTGCTACGCTCGAGTCCACGACGGCCGAGAAGCTCTCACCGGAGTGAACGATGCTGGAGCCCGAGGCGGAGGGAGTTGGCCGGAGTTGGGGAAGAAGGGCCCCTCGAGGCTCTTCCAGAGGCTGGGCGTGGTCTAGGGAGGTAGTGAAGATGTGCGGGCTCGAGAACAAGCTCGGGGGTGCCTTATATAGCCGGCCTGAGGCGGTTGCCGTGAATGGATAAGTCCGGCGAGTCGATTACGGTGCTGCAGTGGTTGGACCGCGGAGTTAGGGGCTTGAGCATCGTCTAGGAAGTGTAGTGGTTCCATTCCCGCACCTAACTCAGCAGGGGAGAGAGAGTTACGGGTTGTCCTCGACAGAACGGCCGCGTGGCACGTCGGCTGTAGAAATCGCACTCTGCGCACTCCAAGCCACGGCGATGGTGCGGCAAGCGTGCGCTGGCACTAGAGGTGGACACGCGGAGCGCTGGGGTGATTTGGGTGGCGCTAAACGGCGTCGAGCTGCGGGGTTACTTCTGTCAGCCGCCACAAGCGGCGCTGTTGCCGTGGCAGTCACCGGCGCGGTCGGGCCAGGGTGCCACCGACGCCCAGAAGCAGCCGAGCAACCGTGCGGCGCTCTGGATAAGAAGATGGTGCAATGCAGCGTCGAGCCAAGGGGGTTACTGGTGAGATTGTCGAAGTGCCTGACGAAACTGACGAACTGTCGAACTGTCTGTCGACAGTTTCAGTTAACAGCTTCTGAACTTGACAGTACAGTGTATGCTAAGTGTTTTATGAAATGTTTCTGGCATGTGTGAAATATTTCTGGTGCTGATATTTGGTGGAGTGGCCTCTTGATGCATCTAGAGGCTGCCTGATTTTTCACAGGATTTTTGGAAGAAGATAAATATGATTTTCACCAAATTTTGCAAATCTGGTCCAAACTTGCGGCTGGTGAAATTTGAAAATTTTGAACTATGGACCAGTGAAACAAGATGGATATAGGTTGTGGGTACTAAGGACCATCTAGGAGAGTTGGTTTGGAACCAAATAACAAGATGCATATGGTGGTTCCTTTGTAAATCTTGAAGGTCCACTATAAAAGACAGAAATAGTTTTGGAGTGAAATAAATAGAGGAATAATCCCAATAAGGTCAAAACTTACTGGAATTGATGAGAGACTTACCCTAAGGTGTGAAGAGGGTTTTGGAGAGAAATATTTCTGTTGAGGTCATGGCAAGATGAAGGTTGGAGGGGAGGATAAGTCCAAGATCAAACTTGAGAGGCATAAATCAAGTAGGGGAGAATTCAAACAACCTTTTTGAAACTCAACTTGGGCTAGAGTCAACACAAGAGAAAATCTTCAAGGTAAAAGACCAAGCTTGAGAAAACACACAAACTTTGGCCAGAAGATATTTTAGAATGGTCTTAAGAGAAGATCAAACAACCCCCTTCCAAAAAGGCCAAAAGTTTGGAAGAAAAACCAAACTAAAAAATTTGGGGTGTTACATTTATCAAGCTTCTCGTCTCCATCACCAAGGTCGCGATCGGGCCATCGGCTCGTCCGGAGTTCACACTCTACCAGCACAAGCTCAGCGACAGCGTATCTATGCACCAGGCCGCGGTGAATTTCAAATGAGGACGTTCCGCGTCACGCCGCTTCCGATTTGTCGGAAGGGCCATGCCTACGGAGAGGCATGCCATGCAGATGGCTGCCCGTGAGGCGATAGCTCGTCTCCGGGATGCTCTTCCTTCGATGAAGGCTCGTCGCTACCGCTACCTCCTATGCCACGTGCCCTACACTTGTCACTATGCGTTTGCTTTCCCTAGGGGAGAGAGAGATGAGGTTATTGAAATGTTGGTTGAGTATCTCAACGCTCTTGAGGCATCTTTTGATAACCTCGTGGACGACTTTGTGGCTACTCGTATGGACTTCGTTCAAGGCTATTCCGCTAAAAGGAGGGAGCTCCTTTGTACAGCACCACCACTGACTTATGTCTCGTCCTCAACATCCTATAGACCTGCCATCTTAGCCACCGCTCGTCGCCTGCCTACCACTGAGGAGTTTGACCAAGTCATTGCTCCTACTCCAGTCAGTGCTGCACCACCCGCCGCGCCCGCACCAGCTCTTCAGCTCAGTACTTCACGCCTGGAGCCTATTAGTGAGGAGGAGGTTGAGTCTCCAGCATCACTGGGTCTTACCCTCGGTAGGCCGAGGGAAGTTTTCACAATCTCCGACTGAGTGCGCCTAGCCGCCGTGCGATGTATCAGCTTGTATGATATGTTTATATGTATATAGGTTTGTTGAGAAGTAGTTTGTGTGCGCATCATGTAGGAACTCGGAGAAGTGCACTAGCCTAAGTAACATGTCAGGAATGTGTACGCACATCCTGAGTGATGTATTGTATAATTACGGCTTGCGTGTAAGATATGTACTTAGCAGTCCTTCTCCATGCGCAATCGAGTATTTTCTTGAAAAACAATTGAGTTCTTCAAAATCTGCCTTTACAATTTTTTTTTACTTTCGCCACTCAGTTTTTCTCATGAGTTCTGCAAAAATACCCGAGAGTGGAAAATGTCTCGTCCCTGGACTCGTTCCATGCCAAGTCCGCAGGAACAAAATTATGGTACCCACACAAGTAACAATTTCACACAGAGGCAGTCAAGTCAGCAAGGCAGTGAAGCAGCATTTTCTCAAGTATGCCGCCTTTATGAGCAAAGCCAGCAGCAGCATCAAGAAATGATGAACCATGTTATCGATATGGGAAATCAGCGTGAATCATATCAGCAGCATTCCATGTTGTCTGAACTACAAAAGACACGTCCCCCAACGTTCTCTCACACTGATAAACCTCTTGAGGCCGATGACTGGCTTCGAGACATTGAAAGGAAGTTAATTATTGCACAATGTTCGGACCGTGAGAAGGTACTTTATGCACCTCACTACCTCACTGGACTAGCTGCATCATGGTGGGAAATTTTCCTACACATGCACCCCAATGAAAATAACATCACCTGCGAAAAATTTAAAGAAGGTTTTCGTGGGGCGCACATTCCCAGAAGCATTATGAAGATCAAGAAAAGGGAGTTTGATGACCTCAAGCAGAGAAGCATGACAGTGACTGAGTACAATAGTCAGTTTACTCAATTATCTCGTTATGCCAACGAAGAACATATGACTGAAAATAAAAAGATGGAAACATTTATGGACGGTCTGGCACCAGCACTTAAATGCCAGCTGGTCGTACACAGCTTTCCTGATTTCAAAACACTTGTGGACAAAGCTATTACATTGGAAAATGAGTGCCGCAGCTTGGAGGATTTTCGCAAGCGCAAAAGGGACAAGACTACTCATGCTCGCAACAACCGGAACAAGACTGATTTTCAGAAAAATGGAGCGAACAAATCCACGACCAATGTCCCACGCCCGAAGAAAAAAAATCCATGCAAGGGACAAGGATTTTACGTATCGCCCAGTGTTACTTACTATGCTTGTGGAGAGGAGGGACACTATGTGTGAGAACCCGGAATTAGCTTCCAGACCCTCCTGTGTATATTTGTCAACCCCAGGATCATTGTTGACAACACAGCGAAATGATATCATTGCACAATACGTAAAAGTATTACAAGTAGTATATTTGTCACAAGACATACCTAGTGAATTGTCTCATGACATTTACAATCAGAAAAACAGCGGAAAGTACAATGCGTAGCGACTCCATCTCAGCCACAGGCAGTCGATGTAGTCCACGTGACCTCACTCCTACGGATCACCATAGTTGTCGTAGTATCACCTTTGTCTTCATGAAACTCTGTTGTCAACAAAATTATTGCCATGAGTACATTACGTACTCAACATGCCTCCACGGGGAAGGACCTAATAGCTACATGTGGCTTCAAAGGAAGGCTGTATGGCTCATTTGCATAAAAGCTAATTTTGTTTGAAAAATATATAGTAGTTTGATAATAGCAGTTTTAGATGAAAACATGTTTTGTCTCCAGAATAACTTTCATCAAAGTGAGGATCCTCGATCAACTCACACTTTCATAGGTTCCAAGAATAGGGTAAAGAGGGAATAAGAAAGACAGGTCATGTATGTCAAGAAAGATTCATGTGTCGTCCATGACCGTGGACACGGCTATTCGAATAGTTTTACACTCTGCAGAGGTTGTACACTTTACCCACACGACACAATCCCGTCTTGATGCCACCAGTGGCCGCTGGTATAGTACTCCATTTGGTGTACCGGCAGGGGGATTGTGACGAGGTCTTTCATTAGACCAAACTTACTGTGCCAAGCCCACTAGGTTTCAACACGGAAGTAACCGCAGTTCACAGTCCGAGCCCCCTTTTGTGCCGAGGACACTCCTCGCAAGGCAGCTATCCCATCTGCGGTACAGCGATGACGACAATAAGAGTGAGCTAACTAATTAACCAAGCCAGTGCCCATATAGCATGTGGCTGTATTGTTATCAAAATCTTCAAATCCAAGACTTATTAGGCCTCATGCGGCACGGACGACTGATTGCCCCCTTCAACTCGTGAAGGGCGGCCAATCGCTCCTTCAATCCTTGATTCAGCTGTCGCCCGCGCCAGTATTCAGATGGTAAGTTTCACCCAGAGTAGAAGAGAGTAGAGAAGGTCAACAAGGTCAACCGACCTAGCTCAGCGAGCTCATCAACAAGTTCCAAGTGTCAATGATCCGAAGATCATTCAAATAAGGACCTATAGAATAATAAGCATGGCTAAGCATTTCTACTCTACCGGAATAATATATAATTCTACTCAGGTGTCAAGTGAATAGGCGACAAGCGGATCAAGGCATGTGTCAATCAACACGCTAGCTAAGAGATTAAAAAGCATGCATATAGTAACCATAAAACACAATGCAATTTTGTAAACATAGGATAAGTATGATCAAAGAAGGAGGCATGCCTTCGTTGTTGAGTCCTTCGGTAACCTGTTTCTGTCCATGTCCAACATCGTCGTCACTCCCTACTCGTCGTAACGATAGCAAATGAACATCAAATAAATACCAAAGCAATAGTAAATCCAAATAGCATCCAAAACAAATTAAGAGTAGATGGATAACAAGATATTGATCGAGATGGAGATTCGAAATGAGATAACACGATAGGAAGGTAAGAGAGATGATTCAACAAAGTGACATGGTTTAAGTTGACACGGCTATGGAAGACTTGGCGATCAAGACTAACGTTCTAGTAGAAACTACGATACTAAACACCAGTAGTGCCCACTACACATCCCAACTAACTATATTAGAAACTACTTCCTAATCAAGCGAATGGCATCAACACACATGGAATGGAACCATCCTATGCATTTAACTACATGATCACAACATGGAATGAAAAGGTAAGAGTTAACCACAAACAAATATTTAGAAGTATCTAAATATTTATAATGGTTAATAACAAGCAAAGACTAAACATCCATCATAACAACTACTAGAAGGCATTTCTATAACAAAAGAGAACCAATACTACTAACCACTAACAAAACATTATCACCACATTGGTTATATAACAATGCAGAATATGCACACTAAATGTATGATCAAAGCACAGCTCTACTATCATTACATATGACTTGTCCTAAGCCTATGATAAGCTATCATAACATTCATAATACTAGCATGAGACAGAGTTAAATATCTATAAGCAACAGAAACACAACTATAACACATGGAGTGTAAAAAGAGACATGAAATATCACTCGCATGACTTGATGTCTAGACTTAGGCATACCACATATGCAAAGATAAACCAGATATGATACTAAGCATGGATGATCATCACACGAAATGCCAAAATATGGTACTAATAGAATACAACTTGTAACTATGAGATAACCTAGTTGATAACAACTAACCTGAAAATCAAACACGACATTAGCATACAGTACTACCACGCTAGTTATGATAAACAAGCACATGAAAGCATACTAAGCATGTGAGGAAGGTAAACAACTAGATCATCTGATCGGCCAAATCAACATGATTTATAGAAGCATGAATAACAAGATGCCATGTATTTCTATCTCGTACAACCTACAATTACAAGTACGTAAGATGCATCACTAGTCATGATCTTCTAATACATTAATTGGTACACACACACACACTATGTAGTCTAGTTATACAATCACAACATCATGGTATGGTATTGGTCAAGCAAGAAAGAAACTTGTTAAAAATACATGAAACTATATAATTTAGATAAACAATAACCTACACCATGTCATGACTTGAAATAAACAAAAAACATATGCAACATGTTTGAGAATGACTCTAGGGACCAAAACTAAGATACCCGCATGCTACTATACTTAAAACAATTAAACAATACGTATACATTATTTAGTAACTCAACCAATTCAAGATACAATATACACAATACTAAGCATGACAATAATTCATAAAAAAATAGCGCACACGCATAAAATATAACTATACGTAGCAACACAATTTATCGAGCCGATACAACACATTATAGGCATTCAACCAAATATGTATTTTACTTTGAGTAAGTACTAACATGGCTCGTCAATCAACTAAGCATGCATAGGTACCATCCTAGGTGAATGAAACAACTTGGATAAATAACAAGAAGCAATAGACTAGGTTATATGCAACAAGCATGACCTATATGTAGCAATAAAAAGAACATGCGACATGGGCGAAAATAAATATGTAAACCATATCTAAGATGTCACCATGCTAAACAAAATTAAATAGTCAAGATATGAAATATTTCATTATTCAATAAACAAAGTAAAGCCTATATTAATCCTACGAAATTATAAGCATGGCGAATGTTTACCAAATATTCTACGCATGCAATATAGGGCTACACGCTACACAAAAATAATATCGGCGACAACATACAAATACAATATAATATAAATAAATAGATAAATAAAATCCTCATGACAAATCCAATCAATGATATCTAACTTAGAATTATGAAATAAATAGGAGCGACTCATAGGCATATAATAAAGAATATAAAAATATCACACTAACATAAAAGTTCACCGATCAACTACTATGCGTGTTAATAAATCACAAGAACTAATATGAAACAAAAGCCTAACACACTACTAAAGTTTGGCATGAACTATATACATGCAATCATACAAACTATATTAAAATCTATAGACATGTCTAGCACAAGACAAACAACACAAAAGAAATATTATCAACTTATGACATCGAAAATTATAGTCGGTAAAAAAATAATATTTAATAAGTCATTTGTCATACGCAACAATTTGAGACCAAATAGGATGCTCTCCTAGGCATATCGCAAACATATGAACAATAACATATTATTACAAAATTTACCGATGAACAAACCCTATTTAATCTTGGTCAAGAACGATTATAACAAAAGTTATACTAAAATTCTATTGATGAAACCAGCGAGCTAACTCTACCATGGGGTTACTATGGGCATGAGAAACAAATCACATGTTGAGCACAAGGTCATCCGAGGAAGTAAAAAAAAAGTACGCGGACATGTCGATGGCATCCGTTCATGCATCGACGCGAGCAACGACAGAGATAGGTTGAATCAGAATGTCTACGAGATACAATAGATGACGGAGAGTACGCGTGCAAAAAGAATTTGGCAGAGGCTCACCGAGTTCGACGGAACGGTGTGGTGAACTTGACGAACAGTGTACACGCACATGTCAAATTCTTTGTGTGTGGTCGACGGAACGCTTTCCTTCTTCTCTGAATGGAGTTGTGGCATGGAGGAGTACCTTTGGGCGCAAGGATTTGGACCGAGGTGCTCTGAGTCACCGGATACAAACACTCACGTCCATGGAGCAGCAATAGTTCGAGGAGATATCACAGGAGAAGGAGGAAGATAGAAGGCATGAGGGCTGAGGGGAATGAGAGAGGATAACGAAGCGCTCATCTACATATCTTCAGAAGTTGAAACAATTGAGATTCATTGGAGTTAAGGGGAGGGCAGTAGAGTGGCTCTATGTTTCTTCTCTGTAAGTTTCAGCTTCTCTGTACGTGAGAGGGAGAGCGTACAGAGGAAGGAGAGGAGGCGTGGGGAAGGAGAAGATCAAGGCACGCATATAATATCTTTGGTTTTGGAAACTGTTAGAATTAAAAGGAGTTAATAGGAGAGGAGGGATCGTGGCTGTTGAGGTTTCCTCTTCTGTGAGGTGAACGTACAGGAAGGAGAGGAGGTGCTCGCTAGGTGGGAGAGATGGCCCAGGTCGGCAAGGCCCATGAGGAAGGAGTGAAGCGTGAAAAAAAATAGAGAGGGAGTTGTTGGGCTATGGTCCAAGAGATGAAGAAAGAAAAATAGAAGAGATGGGCTGAGTCCATTCGATTGAGGAATAAGAAACATAGGGAAAATAGATAAGGTAGATTGTGCACTGGATATTGCCAGAGTTTAGGAAAAGAGACTAAATAGATTTTCCTTCTTTAGAAAATCTAGAAAAAGAATAGAAGCTAACAAATTCAAAAGAAGTTTCTAAATACATATGCACATAATTAAATATGCCGAAGGGAGAAAACAAAACCCAATTAAAAGAGAAGAACAAAACTCAAATTTAAATTTAAGTTTGCATTAGATCAAATCAAATCCTGCAAATTATAAAAGTCCAGTATAAGCTTTGTTACCAAATAAAACAAACGAAATTTTCTCGCCCTGATTTTTGGAAAACTTTTTCTTAAACATTCCGAGAATCGGGATGTTACACTATGCCAAACAGTGCCCAAAACCAAGAAACTCGGCCCCCAAGCCGAACAACAGTGGAAACAATTCAACACCAAAGAGTAACAACTTCAACCCCAATAACAATCACAAGAAGGGTCACTTGAACCATGTGACCAAGGAGGAAGCACAGGATGCCCCGGATATCGTACTCGGTACGTTCCCTGTCAACACAATACCTGCCACGGTTTTGTATGATTATGGAGCTTATCACTCGTTCATTTCAAAGAAATTTGCTTTGCAACATGATTTTTCGATGCTTCCCTTGGGACAATCCATGACCATCAAGTCCCCCGGGATTAAGCAAATCACTCAGAGTTACTGCCAAGGGGTGATTATTGAGATTGAGGGACTAAAGTTTCAGGCAAACCTCATTGTATTGGAAAATAAGGGACTGGATGTTATCCTAGGAATGTACTAGTTAACCACCAATAAGGGATTTATCAACCGCTTCAATTGCATTGTAATTCTTACTCATCATCACGGGAATACGATAAAGGTTGCAGCTCAAGAAAGACCAGTATCACGGCTACCAAGGTTGAACAAGGTGGACATTTCAGATTTAAGAAAAGTTCTAGTGATGTGTGAGTTCCCGGATGTATTTCCCGAAGAACTGCCATGCATGCCACCAGACCGGGAAATAGAGTTCATCATTGAACTAGCACCTAGAACCACCCCCATTTACAAGAAACCCTATAGAATGGCACCCTCCGAGTTGGTAGAATTAAAGAAGCAAATAAAAGAATTACTGGACAAAGGATTTATACGGGCCAGCTCCTCACCCTGGGGTTCACCAGTATTATTTGCCAAGAAAAGGGATGGGATACTGAGATTATGTATAGACTATTGAGCACTCAACATGGTCACCATCAAAAACAAATATCCGATGCCACGGAAAAATGATTTATTTGACCAGCTCGCACAAGCCAAGGTTTTCTCAAAAATTGATTTAAGGTCGGGGTATCATCAATTAAAAGTACGGACAGAAGATATCCCTAAGACGGCATTCACCTCCAGATACGGATTATATGAATTTACAGTAATGCTGTTTGGACTGACAAACGCCCCCGCATATTTTGTCCACCTCATGAACAAAGTGTTTATGAAATTTATGGACAAATTTGTTGTGGTGTTAATTGATGATATCCTGGTATACTCTAAGACGCTAGAAGAACATGCTGAACATCTCAGAATTGTACTGGGAGAATTAAGGAAACATCAACTATACGCCAAATTCAGCTAATGTGAATTTTGGTTAAGATAGGTTGGTTTTCTAGGCCACGTATTGACCCAAGAAGGTGAAGGAAATATGCCCTAGAGGCAATAATAAAGATGTTATTTGTATTTCCTTATATCATGATAAATGTCTTTTATTCATGCTAGAATTTTATTAACCGGAAACCTAGTACATGTGTGGATACATAGACAAAACAGTATGTCCCTAGTATGCCTCTACTAGACTAGCTCATTGATCAAAGATGGTTATGTTTCCTAGCCATAGACATGAGTTGTCATTTGATCAACGGGATCACATCATTAGGAGAATGATGTGATGGACTAGACCCATCCGTTAGCATAGCACTATGATCGTTTAGTTTTACTGCTATTGCTTTCTTCATGACTTATACATGTTCCTATGACTATGAGATTATGCAACTCCCAAATACCGTAGGAACACCTTGTGTGCTATCAAACGTCACAACGTAACTGGGTGATCATAAAGATGCTCTACAGGTGTCTCCGAAAGTATTCGTGGTGTTGGCATAGATCAAGATTAGGATTTGTCACTCCGAGTGTCGGAGAGGTATCTTTGGGCCCTCTCGGTAACACACATCACAATAAGCCTTGCAAGCAAAAGACTAATGAGTTAGTCACGAGATGATGTGTTACAGAACGAGTAAAGAGACTTGCCGGTAACGAGATTGAACTAGGTATAGAGATACCGATGATCGAATCTCGGGCAAGTAACATACCGATGACAAAAGGAACAACGTATGTTGTTATGCGGTTTGACTGATAAAGATCTTCGTAGAATATGTAGGAGCCAATATGAGCATCCAGGTTCCGCTATTGGTTATTGACTGGAGATGAGTCTCGGTCATGTCTACATAGTTCTCGAACCCGTAGGGTCCGCACGCTTAACGTTTGATGACGATCGGTATTATGAGTTTGTGAGTTTTGATGTACCGAAGGTAGTTCGGAGTCCCGGATGAGATCACGGACATGACGAGGAGTCTCGGAATGTCCGAGACATAAAAGATTGATATATTGGACGACTATATTCGGACACCGGAAGTGTTCTGGAGAGTTTCGGAATTTACCGGAGTGCCGGAGGGGTTACCGGAACACCCCGGGGGAATGGTGGGCCCTGGTGGGCCATAGGGGAGAGAGAGGGCAGCAACCAGGAGGTGGCGCGCCCCCTCCCTAGGAGGAGTCCGAATAGGACAAGGTGAGGGGGGCGCGGCCCCTCTTTCCCTCTCCCTCTCCATTTCTTTCCTTCCCCCTTCCTCCTTCTTTGGTAGTTCCTACTAGGAATAGGATTGCAATCTTATTCCTAGTAGGATTGCAGCCCTAGCCGCACCATAGGAGGCCGGCCGGCCCTCCCCCCTTGCTCCTTTATATACGGGGGCAGGGGGCACCCAAAGACACACAAGTTGAATTGTTCTAGCCGTGTGCGGTGCCCCCCTCCACAGAAACACACCTCGGTCATACCGTTGCAGTGCTTAGGCGAAGTCCTGCGCCGGTGAATACATCATATCCGTCACCACGCCGTCGTGCTGACGAAACTCTCCCGTGAAGCTCAACTAGATCAAGAGCTCGTGGGACGTTATCAAGCTGAACGTGTGCTGAATGCGGAGGTGCCGTACGTTCGGTGCTTGATCGGTTGAATCGCGAAGAAGTTCGACTACATCAACCGCGTCACTTGACGCTTCCGCTTCCGATCTACGAGGGTATGTAGACACACTCTTCCCTGTCGTTGCTATGCATCTGGTAGATAGATCTTGCGTGATCGTAGGAAAATTTTAAAATACTACGTTCCCCAACAGTGGCATCATGAGCCAGGTCTATGCGTATATGATATGCACGAGTAGAACACAATGAGTTGTGGGCGATACTAGTCATACTGCTTACCAGCATGTCATATTTGGCTTCGGCGGTATTGTGAGATGAAGCGGCCCGGACCGACATTACGCGTACGCTTACGCGAGACTGGTTTCACCGTTACGAGCACTCGTTGCTTAAAGGTGACTGGCGGGTGTCTGTCTCTCTCACTTTAGCTGAATCAAGTGTGGCTACGCCCGGTCCTTGTGAAGGTTAAAACAGCACATACTTGACGAAACATCATTGTGGTTTTGTATGCGTAGGTAAGAACGGTTCTTGCTAAGCCCGTAGCAGCCACGTAAAACATGCAACAACAAAGTAGAGGACGTCTAACTTGTTTTTGCAGGGCATGTTGTGATGTGATATGGTCAAGACATGATGAGTTATACGGTTTTGTATGAGATGATCATGTTTTGTAATGTTATCGGCAACTGGCAGGAGCCATATGGTTGTCGCTTTATTGTATGAAATGCAATCGCCATGTAATTGCTTTACTTTATCACTAAGCGGTAGCGATAGTCATAGAAGCAATAGTTGGCGAGACGACAATGATGCTGCGATGGAGATCAAGGTGTCGCGCCGGTGACGAAGGTGATCATGACGGTGCTTTGGAGATGGACATCAAAAGCACAAGATGATGATCGCCATATCATGTCACATATTTTGATTGCATGTGATGTTTATCTTATTATGCTTCTTATTTTGCTTAGAACGACGGTAGCATTATAAGATGATCCCTTACTAAATTTCAAGGTATAAGTGTTCTCCCTGAGTATGCACCGTTGCGAAAGTTCGTCGTGCCGAGACACCACGTGATGATCGGGTGTGATAAGCTCTACGTTCAAATACAACGGGTGTAAGCCAGTTTTGCACACGCAGAATACTCGGGTTAAACTTGACGAGCCTAGCATATGAAGATATGGCCTCGGAATACTGGAGACCAAAAGGTCGAGCGTGAATCATATAGTAGATATGATCAACATAAGATGTTCACCATTGAAACTACTCCATCTCACGTGATGATCGGACATGGTTTAGTTGATTTGGATCACGTGATCATTTAGATGACCGGAGGGATGTCTATCTAAGTGGGAGTTCTTTAATTAATATGATTAAATTGAACTTTAATTTATCATGAACTTAGTCCTTATAGTTTTTGCATATCTATGATGTTCTAGATCAATGGCCCGTGCTACCGTTCCTTTGAATTTTAATGCATTCCTAGAGAAAGCTAAGTTGAAAGATGATGGTATCAATTACACGGTCTGGGTCCGTAACTTGAGGATTATCCTCATTGCTGCACAGAAGAATTATGTCCTTGAAGCACCGCTAGGTGACAAGCCCCCTCCCGCTAATGTAGACGCTTTGAACGTCTAGCAGTCGCGGTCTGATGACTACACGATAGTTCAGTGTGCCATGCTTTACGGCTTGGAACCGGGACTTCAACGACGTTTTGAACGTCATGGACCATATGAGATGTTCCAGGAGTTGAAGTTAATATTTCAAGCAAATGCCCGGATTGAGAAATATGAGATTTCCAATAAGTTCTATAGCTGCAAGATGGAGGAGAATAGTTCTATCAGTGAACACTTGCTCAGAATGTCTGGGTACTACAATCATATGACTCAACTTGGTTACAAAGTTGACGAGGATAGTGTTATTGATAGAGTTCTTCAATCACTGCCACCAAGCTATAAAGGCTTCGTGATGCACTATAATATGCAAGGGATGCAAAAGACAGTTCCCGAGCTCTTCGCTATGCTTAAGGCTGCGGAGGTAGAAATAAAAAAGGAGCATCAAGTGTTGATGGTTAACAAGACCACTAGTTTCAAGAAAAAGGGCAAGGGAAAGAAGGGGAACTTCAAGAAGAATAGCAAGACAGTTGCTACTCCCACGAAGAAACCCAAGTCTGGAGCCAAGCCTGAAATTGAGTGCTTCTACTGCAAGGGGACTGGACACTAGAAGCGAAACTGGCCCAAGTATTTGGCGGATAAGAAGGATGGCAAGGTGAACAAAGGTATATGTGATATACATGTTATTGATGTGTACCTTACTAATGCTCGTAGTAGTACCTGGGTATTTGATACCGGTTCGGTTGCTAATATTTGTAACTCGAAACAGGGACTACACATTAAACGAAGATTGGCTAAGGACGAGGTGGCGATGCGTGTGGGAAATGGTTCCAAAGTCGATGTGATCGCCGTCAGCACGCTACCTCTACATCTACCTTCAGGATTAGTTTTAGACCTAAATAATTGTTATTTGGTGCCAGCGTTGAGCATGAACATTATATCTGGATCTTGTTTGTTGCGAGACGCTTATTCATTTAAATCAGAGAATAATGGTTGTTCTATTTTTATGAATAATATCTTTTATGGTCATGCACCCTTGAAGAGTGGTCTATTCTTATTGGATCTTGATTGTAGTGATACACATATTCATAATATTGAAACCAAAAGATGCAAGGTTAATAATGATAGTGCAACTTATTTGTGGCACTGCCGTTTAGGTCATATTGGTGTAAAACGCATGAAGAAACTCCATAGTGATGGACTTTTGGAATCACTTGATTATGAATCACTTGGTGCTTGCGAACCATGCCTCATGGGCAAGATGACTAAAACTCCGTTCTCCGGAACTATGGAGCGAGCAACAGATTTGTTGGAAATCATACATACTGATGTATGTGGGCCAATGAGTGTTGAAGCTCGCGGCGGGTATCGTTATTTTCTGACCTTCACTGATGATTTGAGCAGATATGGGTATATCGACTTAATGAAGCACAAGTCTGAGACATTTGAAATGTTCAAAGAATTTCAGAGTGAAGTAGAGAATCATCGTAACAAGAAAATAAAGTTTCTACGATCTGATCATGGAGGAGAATATTTGAGTTACGAGTTTGGTCTTCATTTTAAACAATGTGGAAAAGTTTCACAACTCACGCCACCCGGAACACCACAGCGTAATGGTGTGTCCGAACGTCGTCACCGTACTTTATTGGATATGGTGCGATCTATGATGTCTCTTACCGATTTACCACTATCGTTTTGGGGTTATGCTTTAGAGACAGCTGCATTCACGTTAAATAGGGCACCATCTAAATCCGTTGATACGACACCTTATGAACTATGGTTTGGCAAGAAACCAAAGTTGTCGTTTCTTAAAGTTTGGGGCTGCGATGCTTATGTGAAAAAGCTTCAACCTGATAAGCTCGAACCCAAGTCGGAGAAATGTGTCTTCATAGGATACCCAAAAGAGACTGTTGGGTACACCTTCTATCACAGATCCGAAGGCAAGATATTCGTTGCTAAGAATGGATCCTTTCTAGAGAAGGAGTTTCTCTCAAAAGAAGTGAGTGGGAGGAAAGTAGAACTTGATGAGGTAATTGTACCTTCTCCTGAATTGGAAAGTAGTACATCACAGAAAATTGTTCCAGTGATTCCTACACCAATCAGTGAGGAAGTTAATGATGATGATCATGAAACTTCAGATCAAGTTTCTGTTGAACGTCGTAGATCAACCAGAGTACGTTCCGCACCAGAGTGGTACGGCAACCCAGTTCTGGAAATCATGTTACTAGACCATGATGAACCTACGAACTATGAGGAAGCGATGATGAGCCCAGATTCCGCAAAATAGCTTGAGGCCATGAAATCTGAGATGGGATCCATGTATGAGAACAAAGTGTGGACTTCGGTTGACTTACCCGATGATCGGCAGGCCATCGAAAATAAATGGATCTTCAATAGGAAGACCGACGCAGACGGTAATGTTACTGTTTACAAAGCTTGACTTGTTGCGAAAGGGTTTCGACAAGTTCAAGGAGTTGACTACGATGAGACTTTCTCACCTGTAGCGATGCTTAAGTCTGTCCAAATCATGTTAGCAATTGCCGCATTTCATGATTATGAAATCTGGCAAATGGATGTCAAAACTGCATTCCTGAATGGATATCTCAAAGAAGAGTTGTATATGATGCAACCAGAAGGTTTTGTCGATCCAAAAGGTACTAACAAAGTATACAAGCTCCAGCGATCCATCTATGGACTGGTGCAAGCATCTCGGAGTTGGAATATACGCTTTGATGACGTAATCAAAGCATATGGTTTTATACACACTTTTGGAGAAGCCTGTATTTACAAGAAAGTGAGTGGGAGCTCTGTAGCATTTCTAATATTATATGTGGATGACATATTATTGATTGGAAATGATATAGAATTTCTGGATAGCATAAAAGGATACTTGAATAAGAGTTTTTCAATGAAGGACCTCGGTGAAGCTGCTTATATAATAGGCATCAAGATCTATAGAGATAGATCAAGCCGCTTAATTGGACTTTCACAAAGCACATACCTTGATAAGATTTTGAAGAAGTTCAAAATGGATCAGTCAAAGAAAGGGTTCTTGCCTGTATTACAAGATATGAAGTTGAGTAAGACTCAATGCCCGACCACTGCAGAAGATAGAGAGAGAAAATGAAAGTCATTCCTTGTGCCTCCGCCATAGGATCTATCATGTACGCAATGCTGTGTACCAGACCTGATGTGTGCCTTGCTATAAGTCTAGCAGGGAGGTACCAAAGTAATCCAGGAGTGGATCACTGGACAGCGGTCAAGAACATCCTGAAATACCTGAAAAGGACTAAGGATATGTTTCTCGTGTATGGAGGTGACAAAGAGCTTGTCGTAAAAGGTTACGTCGATTCTAGCTTTGACACTGATTCGGATGACTCTAAGTCACAAACCGGATATGTATTTTTATTGAACGGTGGAGCTGTTAGTTGGTGCAGTTCCAAGCAGAGCGTCGTGGCGGGATCTACGTGTGAAGCGGAATACATAGCTGCTTCGGAAGCAACAAATGAAGGAGTCTGGATGAAGAAGTTCATATCCGATCTAGGTGTAATACCTAGTGCATCGGGTCCAATGAAAATCTTTTGTGACAACACTAGAGCAATAGCCTTGGCGAAGGAATCCAGGTTTCACAAGAGAACAAAGCACATCAAAAGACGCTTCAATTCCATCCGCGATCTAGTCAAAGAAGGAGACATAGAGATTTGCAAAATACATACGGATCTGAATGTTGCAGACCCGTTGACTAAGCCTCTTCCACGAGCAAAACATGATCAGCACCGGGACTCCATGGGTGTGAGGATCATCACTTTGTAATCTACATTATTGACTCTAATTCAAGTGGGAGACTGAAGGAAATATGCGGCAATAATAAAGATGTTATTTGTATTTCCTTATATCATGATAAATGTCTTTTATTCATGCTAGAATTGTATTAACCGGAAACCTAGTACATGTATGGATACATAGACAAAACAGTATGTCCCTAGTATGCCTCTACTAGACTAGCTCATTGATCAAAGATGGTTATGTTTCCTAGCCATAGACATGAGTTGTCATTTGATCAACGGGATCACATCATTAGGAGAATGATGTGATGGACTAGACCCATCCGTTAGCATAGCACTATGATCGTTTAGTTTTACTGATATTACTTTCTTCATGACTTATACATGTTCCTATGACTATGAGATTATGCAACTCCCGAATACCGTAGGAACACCTTGTGTGCTATCAAACGTCACAACGTAACTGGGTGATCATAAAGATGCTCTACATGTGTCTCCGAAAGTATTCGTGGTGTTGGCATAGATCAAGATTAGGATTTGTCACTCTGAGTGTCGGAGAGGTATCTCTGGGCCCTCTCGGTAACACACATCACAATAAGCCTTGCAAGCAAAAGACTAATGAGTTAGTCACGAGATGATGTGTTACGGAATGAGTAAAGAGACTTGCCGGTAACGAGATTGAACTAGGTATAGAGATACCGACGATCGAATCTGGGGCAAGTAACATACCGATGACAAAAGGAACAACGTATGTTGTTATGCGGTTTGATCGATAAAGATCTTCGTAGAATATGTAGGAGCCAATATGAGCATCCAGGTTCCGCTATTGGTTATTGACTAGAGATGAGTCTCGGTCATGTCTACATAGTTCTCGAACCCGTAGGGTCCGCACGCTTAACGTTTGATGACGATCTGTATTATGAGTTTGTGCGTTTTGATGTACCGAAGGTAGTTCGGAGTCCCGGATGAGATCACGGACATGACGAGGAGTCTCGGAATGTCCGAGACATAAAAGATTGATATATTGGACGACTATATTCGGACACTGGAAGTGTTCTGGAAAGTTTCGGAATTTACCGGAGTGCCAGAGGGGTTACCGGAACCCCCCGGGGGAATGGTGGGCCCTGGTGGGCCATAGGGGAGAGAGAGGGCAGCAGCCAGGAGGTGGTGCGCCCCCTCCCTAGGAGGAGTCCGAATAGGACAAGGGGAGGGGGGCGCGGCCCCTCTTTCCCTCTCCCTCTCCCTTTCTTTCCTTCCCCCTTCTTCCTTCTTTGGTAGTTCCTACTAGGAATAGGATTGCAATCCTATTCCTAGTAGGATTGCAGCCCTAGCCGCACCATAGGAGGCCGGCCGGCCCTCCTCCCTTGCTCCTTTATATACGGGGGCAGGGGGGCACCCAAAGACACACAAGTTGAATTGTTCTAGCCGTGTGCGGTGCCCCCCTCCACAGAAACACACCTCGGTCATACCGTTGCAGTGCTTAGGCGAAGCCCTGCGCCGGTGAATACATCATATCCGTCACCACGCCGTCGTGCTGACGAAACTCTCCCGTGAAGCTCAACTGGATCAAGAGCTCGTGGGACGTTATCAAGCTGAACGTGTGCTGAACGCGGAGGTGCCGTACGTTCGGTGCTTGATCGGTTGAATCACGAAAAAGTTCGACTACATCAACCGCGTCACTTGACGCTTCCGCTTCCGGTCTACGAGGGTATGTAGACACACTCTTCCCTGTCGTTGCTATGCATCTGGTAGATAGATCTTGCGTGATCGTAGGAAATTTTTAAAATACTACGTTCCCCAACAGAAGGTGTTGCCGTGGACCCAGAAAAAGTCAAGGCCGTACTTGGCTGGAAACCACCGGCCAACGTAACAGATGTACGAAGTTTCCTAGGGATGGCTGGATATTACCAAAGGTTTATTGAGGGGTTCTCCACCCTAGCAAAACCAATGACACAGTTACTCAAGAAGGATAAGAAATTTGTATGGACCGAAGCTTGCGAGAAAAGTTTCCAAGAACTCAAAAGGAAATTAACAACAGCACCAGTATTGGTTGTACCAGACATACATAAAAGTTTTGAA
Source organism: Secale cereale (assembly GCA_902687465.1). NCBI lineage: Eukaryota > Viridiplantae > Streptophyta > Magnoliopsida > Poales > Poaceae > Secale > Secale cereale. The sequence goes on along the minus strand of LR738710.1, from coordinate 853,687,026 downwards.
GTATATTGTGACGCATCCCGGAAGGGCCTCGGATGCGTACTAATGCAAGAAGGCAAGGTAGTCGCATACGCCTCCATGAAACTACGAAAGCATGAAGAAAATTACCCTACTCATGACTTAGAATTGGCAGCAGTCATTCATGCACTCAAGGACTGGAGGCACTTTTTGCTTGGAAATCATTATGAAATATATACGGACCATAAAAGCCTCAAATATATTTTCACACAACCCGAACTCAATTTATGACAACGACGCTGGTTGGAATTAGTGAAAGATTATGATGTTGGCATTCACTACCATCCAGGAAAGGCGAATGTAGTGGCAGATGCTCTTAGTCGAAACCCCAGCTCGGGCAATGATAGTATACAAAACTTGAGACCTGAATTTCAGCAGGAGTTCACCAAACTCAACTTGGTGATGGTCACTGAAGGCAATGTGTCAAATTTGGAAATACGGCCCACCCTAATGAAACAGATTAAGAAGGCTCAGCATGGAAACCCCAGCATCAAAGGCATAAAAAGAAAAGTGAGTCTGGGCAAGGCCTCAGAATTCGTCTTAGACGATAAGGGAATATTATGGTACGGAGACAGACTTTGCTTACCCAATATAGAGGACCTCAAACAACAAATTCTAGCAGAAGGCCATACCACTCCATATTCAATCCACCCTGGAGGAACCAAAATGTACAAGGACATTCAGGTAAAAATTGGGTGGCACGGTATGAAGAGGGATATAGCCACATTCATTGCATGTTGTGATTCATGTCAGCGCATTAAAGCCGAGCACCAAAAACCAGCAGGACTATTACAGCCAAACAGGATACCTGAGTGGAAATGGGATGAAATTGGAATGGATTTTATTGTCGGGCTACCTTGGTCACGACACCAAAATGATGCCATATGGGTCATCACAAATAGATTAACTAAGGTGGCACATTTCATCCCAGTAAAGACAACCCACACCACTCAGAAGCTTGCCAAACTTTACCTCTCCCGTATAGTTTGTCTGCATGGAGTTCCAAAGACTATAATATCCGACAGAAGCACTCAATTCGTCTCTAAATTTTGGGATCATTTACAACAGGCTCTAGGAACTCAACTAGTATTCAGTACAGCATACCACCCCCAGACTGGAGGACAAACTGAACATGTGAAACAAATTCTAGAGGACATGCTGAGAGCATGTGTTGTCACCTATGGGACCAGTTGGGAAGAAAGCTTGCCGTATGCCGAGTTCGCATACAACAATAGTTACCAAGCCAGTCTACAAATGGCACCTTTTAAAGCCTTGTACGGGCGAAGATGCCGTACCCCATTAAATTGGTCAGAAATAGGAGACAGTCATATCTTCGGCCCAGACATGCTCAAGGAAGCTGAGGAGAAGGTTAGACTAATCAGGGATCGACTCAACACAGCCCAGAGCCAACAAAAGAGTTATTACGATCAAAAACATCGTGAAGTCAGCTTTGAACCCGGTGAATATGTGTATCTACGAGTATCCCCTATGAGGGGCCTGCAACGATTCAAAGTTAAAGGAAAGCTAGCACCACGGTTTATTGGACCCTTCTGTGTGATTTCGCGAAGAGGCACAGTAGCCTACCAGCTAGACCTACCTAAAGAACTGTCAGACGTCCATGACGTGTTCCATGTCTCACAGTTGAGGAAATGTGTAAGCAACCCAGAGAAGCATGAATCTCATGAGAGCATTGATGTGCAACCGAACTTCACCTACAGAGAACGTCCAATAAAAATATTGGAGGAATCTGAAAGGAGGACCCGTGAGAAAACAATTAAGTTTTTCATGGTTTAGTGGAGCAACCACACCGAGGATGAAGCAACATGGGAAAGAGAGGACTTTCTTCGGATAGAGTACCCACACCTATTTGAGGATCAGCTAAAATCTCGGGGATGAGATTTTTCCTAAGGGGGTCAAGCCAAGTATCCAATTCCAGCATGTTTCAACCTCTTTTGGATTTTATTTCTATTTAATTTATCAAATTCTTTAATTACTTGGAAGGAGGTTATTGAAAGTTTTCTTAAAGCCTCTCCTTCTCAAACCTTTTTTGACAAATATTTTATGTGTTCTTCTCAACCTTGATATTTGGTCTTGAGGGTTTTTCATCTTGTGTTGGCTCAACACGAATATTTTTGGAAAGTTTTCACAATTCTTTGTATTAAAAAGAATTCCTATAAATTATGGATTTATTCTTTTCCCATTCAAACATTTCTCTTTTGCCATGACATATGTTGAAATCTTTCTTCCAAAACCACCTCCCTACTTTGGGTTAAGCCAAGTATCCAATTCCAGCATGTTTCAACCTCTTTTGGATTTTATTTCTATTTAATTTATCCTCAACCATTTTTCTGTAATTTAGTTTGGACTCTTGGGATTTACAAAGGAAGTACCAAATCCTTTAAGTTTCCGAGCCCAAGAAAATTACCCTAGCTACTCCTTAGTTCCCTCAACCTAGATCCATCAAGATCTGCTGGTCCACAGTTCAAATTTTTCAAAATTTGCTTGCTGCAAGTTTGGACCAGATTTGCCATTTTTTGTGAAATTCATTCTTTTTCTTTTCCTAAAAATCTGAGATAATTCAGGCAGTCTTCAGTTGCATCAAGAGGCCACCTCACCAATTCCCAGCTCCAGAAATATTTTCCACGTGCCTAAATCATTTCGTCGAACAGGTGGCCAGCACTGTTACTGTCAAGTTTCAGAGTTTCGGTGTTTAGTTTCAGTCGTCAGTGTCGTTTTCTCCAGAGCTTGGCGTCAATCTCGCCAGTGCTCGCTCTGGCCTCTTGCTCCCTGCTCCTCCTTCTTATCCAGTGCACCGCACGGTCGTTTGGACGGGCGCAAGCGTCGGTGGTGATGTGTCTCGCCAACGCCAGCGTCTTCTGCGGTGGCAGAACCGCCTGTGGCGGCCAGTAGGGGTCAGCCCTGTAGTACGGCGCCGTCCAGCACCGCCCACACCACCAGGAGCCTTCGCGTGGCCGTCCTCTTCCCCGTGCATGCTGCAGCACAGTCACCGTGGCCTGAGAGGCGCAGAGCGCGCTCTCTGTCGCCGACGAGCCTGTGAGGCCGTTCCGTCGAAGACTTAGAGTATTGCCCAAGTTGTACCAGGTTTAGGCGTTGGATGGAGCCAGTGTACCAATCCGAAGATGCCCAGTCACCTAAACCTCCAGCCCGACCACTGGCTCAAGGTAATCACTCGCCAGAGTGATCCCGTTCTCGGCAAGCGCCTCGGCTCGGCTATAAATAGAGGCCCCGAGCTCGCCTTCGACACAACACCACTCCTCCACCTCACCAGAGCCGCGCCCAGCCGCTAGAAGGACCTCGAGGAGGCCTTCTTCCCCAACTCCGGCTGCCACGACCCGCTCTTGTAGCCAGCTTGATCCACTCGATTCCTTGCATAGCTCTAGCTCAAACTTGGGGAGGAACCTCCTAGTGCACCCACTCTTCTAACCCGAGCCCCAATTTGACGTTTGCAGCCCTCCTCGGCGAGATCCATCACGACCCGAACCGCCGTCCGCCGGAGTGGAAGCCGCTGTCGATGTGGTGCTCGCCGACGACCAAGTCCACCACCCACCGACGCGGAATTGTGCCGTGAGTGCAACCATACCCTTGCCCTCCTCTGGATCGTCATCGATCGTCGCCGGCGGTGGGATTTTAAACCTGACATGCGGGACCCCCTCGTCAGCCTCTCCTCTTTTATTCGAAACGTTTTCTGAAAGCGCCTTTGGGCAAAGTACGTTTTCCCTTTTGGTCGCCGTATTTCTAACTGAAATGTTTTCTGTTTTTAAACTAGCCCCTGGAAAGGTTCTGTTTCATCACAGATTAGTCCCTGGAATAAAACCTTAATAACTTTTAAACAGAAGATGATTTTGAGTTGCTTCTTTTCCTGTCATCTTTATTTTTCTATCTAGTTTTTTTATCATATTTATTTGAAAAATATTTGTAACAATTTTTATGCACGCACGGTATTTACGTTAGTATCCGATTTCTTTTATAACGTAGATACCGAAGGAGGTGACGGAGCCGCAAACTTCGCCGAGCTAGACTCTGACTACTCTGAACCAGGCAAGCATGTTTGAACCCTTGATATGATAAGTGTTTTTCATGTTTGCTTGAGTTGTTTCACATGGCATGTTTATATGAGCATTTGTGAAGGTTATATTTCACGCAAAGTAAGCTACGAGTGAACCTCGATATTGATATGTTCTTATGATGGTGAGATAACCTGATCATGTGGTGGCATGATAGGTTGTAAGCTAGTATTGTTGAAGAATGCCAGTCTTATGTCAATCGTTTAACTCCAGTATTAACGTGGATCAAGTCATGTTCCCGTTCGTCCCCCTTTTCATGCTGCCACATGTCTTCTGCAAAGAATGCGGTCTAGTCAGTTGCAAACCTCTTTCCTTGTACACACCAAATAGAGGGGCCGTGATGAGGGTTCCATGGCCCGGGATTAAATCCCGTCATCCGGTCACGGGGCATGGGTGTTTCCGGTTGGGACCGAGAGGGGGGCACCCCTTAGAGCGCACGATATAAATTTGATCCCATGCTATTCGAGGTTGTGGCCTCCCCGTCTTCGAGTTTTTCTTGAACGTTGCCTAGGGTGATTCCTGGCAGCGGAATGTGGAATGGGTGTGTACTGGTTAGATGTGTTTCTTCTAAAATACTGCAAACGGAACTAGTCCTTTATGACTGCTGAAATCAGTTGGTTGTGGTTAAAGAGTACAAACTCTGCAGAGTCAAAACCATTTGAGTAACCATGTCCATGGTCAAGGACTTTGATCGCATATCAATGTCAGTATCACCATCAGTCTCAGCGTCCGTCTCAACGTCAGTCTTAGTGTGAGTCTTAGTGAAAGTCTCTGGTGAATAAACATGGAACTAAGAGTGGTAAACCCGGCTGAATGTTATTCCCGTGGATGGACTAACCAATTTATTATTATGTACGGAGTATGTCCTTGGGATAATTTACCCTCATGAGTTACTTGAATTCGAATGATGAAATATAAGCCCTTTATGTGATGTCGCTCAGACGTCCAACTGTGGCATTCTTGTTATTTACTTTCGGATATAAGCCCTTTATGTGATGTCGCTCAGACGTCCGACTGTGGCATTCTTGTTATTTACTTTTGATATAAGCCCTTTATGTGATGTTGCTCAGACGTCCGACTGTGGCATTCTTGTTATTTACTTTTGATATAAGCCCTTTACGTGATGTCGCTCAGACGTCCGACTGTGGCATTCTTGTTATTTACTTTTGATATAAGCCCTTTATGTGATGTCGCTCAGACGTCCAACTGTGGCATTCTTGTTATTTACTTTTGATATAAGCACTTTATGTGATGTCGCTCAGACGTCTGACTGTGGCATCCTTGTTATTTACTTTCATTATATAAGCCCTCTTCGAGATGTCGCTTAGACATCCGACTGTGGCACGTACTGTCATTTATATTTTAATATAAGCCCTTTATGTGGTGTCACCCTGATGCCCGACTGTGGCATGTTAATTTATTTTACCTTTCGAGGCATCGCTTCAGACACCTAATCGGTCTTCAGCTATTTTATTGGGATTTCGGGAGGACTACCGCATGACTTCCTTTTTATTTGACATGCAGTGCAAATTTATTATCTGAGTGCGCATGACTAGTCTGCTCATGTGCATCATGTTTGCATTTGTTATATCTTATGTCCAAACTGTCTTGCGAGTACATTCAAAGTACTCACCTGGCTTGTTGATTTGGCCAGATGTTGACGAAGGCGATCTTATGGATGAAGAGTACGATAGCGAGTCCGACGCCTAGAGGAGTCCCAGTCAATCTCGTACGATCCTGGAATAGGTCACTTCTATTATATACGCTTCCGCTACCCTAGTAAAATCATCGATCCTCACTCCGGCGCTTGATGAGCTGTAAGATTTTGGAGTCATGTCACCCACTTCACTGTGACATACCCACCGCCACTTTTTTTTACGAGTCAGTAGTTATGCCACCATACCCTTTTTGTCATATCCGCCTTTATGTAAAATATCGGCGTGCTTGTAATAAATTGTTGAGCAGCCTCAGCTGAACCTTGTATAATATTTAGTACTTCTTGATTTTTGTATCAAGGATTTGTCTACCAGTAAGGATGATTCTTCTATACTGGTCTGATATAATGGTCGGTTTTTCAATAAATGTTTTCTTGGAAAACCTGTCCTGACACAGAACAAATATTCCCTCAAGTTCTGTCGACCACCGATACAACTCTAGGCACGCTTGACGTTTACTTTACCTAGAACAAGTATGAAACTAGAAGTACTTTGTGGTTTTTGTGGGATAGGTTTGCAAGAATATAAAGAGTATACGAATATAAACTAGGGCCTGTTAAAATAAGGACACAACTAATTTAGTGATAGCGAGTGTGGAAAAGTGGTGGTAGGAGTTGCGAAATTGCCCCTATGCAATTGACTACGTTACTAGACCGATAGCAAGTTTTATGTGGGAGAGGCCACTGCTAGCATGTCATCCCTTACTTGTCATTCTATGCACTTATGATTGGAACTATTAGCAAGCATCCGCAACTACTAACGTTCATTAAGGTAGAACCCAACCATAGCATTAAGATATATTGGTCCCCCTTCAATCCTGTATGCATCAATTTCTACGTTAGGTTGAAGCTTCTGTCACTCTTGCCCTCCAATACGTAGTCATATCAACATACAACTAACCCTATGGTGTGATCCACGCGCGCGCTCATATGATGGGCACCAAAGGACAGCAACATAACCTCAAGCAATTTAAATCAATCATAGCAATTCACCAATCATCGATAGGACAACGATAATCTACTCAGACATCATAGGATGGCAACACATCATTGGATAATAATATGAAGCATAAAGCACCATGTTCAAGTAGAGGGTACAGCGGGTTGCGGGAGAGTGGACCGCTGTAGATAGACGGGGGAAGGTGATGGAGATGTTGGTGAAGATGACGGAGGTGTTGGTGTAGATCACCGTCACACGATGATGGCCCCGGTGGCACTCAGGTGCCACCGGAAGCGAGGGGGGAGAGCCCCCCCTCCTTCTTCTTCTTCCTTGACCTTCTCCCTAGATGGGAGAAGGGTTTCCCCTCTGGTCCATGGCCTCCATGGCGGCGGAGGGGCGAGAGCCCCTCCACGATTGGATCTGTCTCTCTGTCTCTCTCTGTTTCTGCGTTCCCAGATTCTGGCCCTTCACCGTTTCTTAAATTCCAGGAGATCCGTAACTCTCATTGGGCTCATCTTTTGACACGATTTTCATCCGGAAATTAGCTTTCTTGCGGTGAAAGAAGGGCATCAACCGCCTTACGGTGTGGCCTCGAGGGCCCAGGGCGCAACCTGGGCAGGGGGGCGCGCCCCCCACCCTCGAGGCCCACTCGGGTATCGTCTCGTGTTAGTTTCGCTTCCGAAAATTCACATATACTCCAAAAAAAATCCGTCCGTTTGTATTCTGTTTGATATAGATATTCTGCGAAACAAAAAAATGCAACAAACTGGAACTGGCACTGGGCACTGGATCAATATGTTAGTCCAAAAAAATAGTATAAAAAAGTTGCCAAAAGTATATGAAAGTTGTAGAATATTGGCATGGAACAATAAAAATTATAGATACGACGGAGACGTATCAATAATGCGAATGGAAAGAAATATATGTCCTTGATCATGCAAAAAGGGAGATAACCGCGGGGGATCAGCCCCCAGCGGCCCGACGATGATGCATCCCGAGAGGCGCCCTCGTTTGGATACCTGAAGTGTCACCTGATACTTGCCGGAGGAGAGTTGGGGTAGCTGAAGACGCGAGTTGTCCGGGTCGCTCCCGAGGATCGTCGGGCTCCTGAGGCCCAGGGGCTCCGGAGGCTCTCAGTGGCTGCGCGGGCCCGGTTCACGCTCCGTCCAGACCGCTTGCCGCTGAGCCTCCCGAGCCCCCAAGGCCCGCTGCGCGAGATGCTGGAACGTGGTAGCTGTGTTGCGGAATCCGAAGAGTGTGCGGACGTAGCTGCAGGGGAGGGCCCTCCTCCGGCCGACCGCCGTCGGCCAGAAGGGCTCCTGAGAAGCGGCTCGGTTGAGACCCGCGATGTCGACGCAAACACGGAAGCAGTCACTTGGGCTGCGAGCAGGTGAACTTGGGGTTGTGCGGTTACGCCCACCACGTATGAGTCTTGCGTACTGAAGTTCCTATGTAACTTGGTCAATGAAATTCTGATCCCCCAGCGCTGAACGGCTCACGCCGGGCTCACAAAAACGCGCATCAAGATACGCTTGCAGGTGGTGCTCGAACACCACCCTCGAGGCACGGGTCAGCTCGGGGACACTACAGAGGAGAGCCCCCAAGCCCATCACGAGAGGGTGGAGGGCGCCTCGTCAAAAGGCGCGAGTCCTGAAGCCAGGCCGTCGGGGGCCCTCGCGTCCTGAGGTCCGTTGACGGGTAGGTTCTTCTTCTTCTTGGGGGCGGTCTGCAGGGGGAGGACGGCTCCATCCTCATAGGAGCACTCGACTGCCGCGGTCTGGTAGGCACGCTCTAGGGAGCGCACCGCTTCCTTCTCGTCGGAGGCGATCGTGATGACTCCGCCGCTCCCGGGCATCTTGAGGACGTTGTAGCCGTGATGGGTTGCCGCCATGAACTTGGCGAGGGCAGGATACCCTAGGATGGCGTTGTACGGGAGATGGATGTTGATGACGTCGAAGTCGATGAGCTCTGTGTGGTAGTTGTCGCGGTCGCCAAAGGTGACGGGGAGGCGGACCTGCCCCATCGGGAGTGTGGAGCCATCCGTGACTCCGTAGAATGTCTTGGTTGGGTGGAGCTGATCGTAGGGAACCTGGAGCATCTCGAAGGTCTGGACGGAGAGGACGTTGAGCCCTGCTCCGCTGTCGATAAGGGTCTTGGTCACGAGGACATTGCTGATGTTCGGGGTGCAGAGCATCGGGAGGGCGCCTGGGGCCGCGGTGCACTTCAGCTAGTCTTTGGGGTCGACGGCGATGACTTGCTTGGTCCACCTGAGGTTGCGCGCGGCGTCAGGCCTGGGAAGCGCCAAGTTCACCTCATGGGCGAAGTTCTTGAAGATACGGTGAGAAGTCGGGGCATGGGCTCCTCCCAGAATGCATGCAACTACACGTGGCTCCTGGCAGCCCCCTGCCCCGTCTCCCTGGTGGTCGTCGTCGTTCCTCCTTGGCGGTGGTGGCAGCAGAGGCAGGCCTCCGTTGCCCTAAGGGCGACCCTCACGAGGCTGGTCGCGCCAGTGGGCGTCACGTGGCTGCTCCATCCAGTGGTCTTCATGAGGCTGCTCATGCCACCCGTGGCGTGAGTTCCTGCCGTCCCAACGTCCTCCTCCTCGGCCTCCTTCACGGTCGTAGCCGTGGTTGTCGCGCTCAGGGCGCTGTCCGACGCGCCCGCCGCGCATCGCCCTGAGCTCCTGGCAGTCGTTGGTGTTGTGGCTGTGGACGTTGTGGAAGACGCAGTATGGCCAGTTGTCTCTGGGGAGGTCATCGTAGCCGCAGCCATGCTTCACTTCTAGCTTCACAGCCAGCACGGCGGGTCCCTTGCGCTTCGACTCCTTGGCCTTGGTTTTCTTGTCGCCCGCCTCCACCTCATGCAGCTCCTGAAGGGAGAGGCAGCCTTCCTCCGCCCTGGCGCACTTTGCCGCGAGCTTGAACATCTCGAGGGATGTGCACAGGTCTTCGTGAATGGCGAGCTCTTCCCTCATCCTGACGTTGCGGACGCCATCAGAGAACGCGGAGATGATGGCCTCGTCCGAGACCCTGGGGATACGGAGGCGCATGGTGTTGAAGAATTGGATGTACTTTTTTAGGGTTTCTCCCGGCTGCTGCCTCACGTGACGCAGATCAGCAGCTGCTGGGGCTCGGTCGCAGGTGCCTTGGAAGTTAGAGACGAAACACTCGTGAAGCTCTTCCCAGGAGGAGATGGATCCCATGGGGAGGTTCAGGAGCCAGGAGCGTGCGCCGTCCTTTAGAGCCATGGGGAACCAGTTCGCCATGACCTGCTCGGTGCCGTTGGACGCTTCGATGCTCAGCTCATAGAGTTGGAGGAACTCCATGGGGTTGGTGGTGCCGTCGTAGCGTGGGGGCAGGTCCGGCTTGAACTTGTCGGGCCACACGAGGCGCCGTAGCTCAGGGGCTAGGTCGCGACATCAAGCCACGCTCACGATCACAGGCGCCCCCTGCGCTTGCGATGCTGGTTCTTGAGGTGCTGGCGCCACCACCTCCTATGGCGCGCGGTCTAGGCGCTGTGGGCCAGGGGGCCCACGAGCCCCTCCATGAGGGTGCGGAATCACCTGACAGCTCTCCTCGTCGCGTGCGTGGGCTCTGCGGTGTTGCTCACGCAGAGGGGCCTCGTGCCAGCCCTCCTGGCGGGCGTGGTGGAGGGGAGGCGGAGCCGGGACCCCATGGCCCTCGTTCCCTGCCGGGGGCGGCAGAGGACATGAGGAGTGCATTGGTGCAGGCGCTTCTCCAGCGACATTGATGAGCTCGGTGATGCGGTGGAGCCACTCGTCGTAGAGGTCATCTGCTGGGCGGTAGACCGGCCCACGGCGGACCAGCGAGGACGACGCTGCGGTCGACGAGGGTGAAAGTGTTGCTGTACGGCCATCCCTCCGCACAGACAGCGGCAGCGAGGAGTCCTGCTGCTCGTGGACAGCCGGGTCGGTGGTGACGTTGTCGATCGGCGAGTTGGGCGGAGCGGTGCGCCGTTGCCCGCGGGCGCCGTCTGGGCGACGTTCGCGGCGCGGTGGGCGGCGTGAGCTCAGCGTGTGTCCACCATGGATGTGGAGTAGGGTCGATGATGAGAACGCGACGAGGTCGTCGGAGAGGTGAGATTTCGACACGCCCCCTACCTGGCGCGCCAAATGTCGGATTCAAGGCTCCGCAAAACCCGTTAAGTTCGAACACATGGGCGTGAACGAAGATCTCTCCCACTCACGTCTACCTAGCGCCTCGCTCTCGTCTTGGTGGAAGGATTCAAGCAAACAACGAACGAACACACAAGAGTTTATCCAGGTTCGGGCCACCGTGTGGTGTAAGACCCTACTTCCTGCTTTGGTGGATTGGCTCCGGGCGAGCTAGAATATGAGCTAGGACAATGGTTCCTGGGCTCAGGAGGTGAGCTCAGGGGGGGTCAGGAGGCTAGTGTTCTTGCTCCTTGTGCGGTGGCAAAAGTGTGTTCGTCCCCTCTCCCTGCAGTGGGAGTCCTAGCTACGTATATAGGCGGACACGGTCCTCTTCCCCCGAAATGTTTAGGCGGGAAGGGATCCCACAAAGGCCATTTTTGAGCAGGAACACAAGGACGTTCTTATCCTGACAAAAGCGGTCTTCGCCTGCACAAGGATCAGGCGGTGACACGGTGGTGGGCTCGACGATGACATCCTCCTTGCCGTCCTTGCGGTCTTCCGTCTTGTTGCACCAAAGATGTCAGGCCCAAGATGCGATTCTATCCCGATCACGTGACACTTACGTGATTGGAGCACAACCGCATTTCGGGCGCTTAGCAAAATGGATATCATTACATCGTACCATTACATACATACATAGGGGATACAACAATTCATACAAGTCACATGAATACAACAACATCAGTACAAAGTGTAACACCCCAAAAATATTTATTTGGAGTTTTGAAAACTTTTCCAAATTTTAGCTAAGATTTAAAATTTTCTTGGAGGGTTCTGTTTGAAGGGTGGATTTATTTGATTTAATTATTTTGGAGGCTTTCAAAACTATTTCATTCTAAAGAATTTTGGTTCTGGTTACTTAATTTTTCAAAGGCAAAAGCCTTTTCCACCTCCTCTAGCCCCTAAGCCTCTCCAAATATTTTTCTGCCACTCCAAGACTGACCTCTCAAGTCATACACATCTTCTATGATATTATCCAACTCCTTTCCACTCCACAAAAATATTTCTTCTATATATTTTTAATTCCAAAGATGGAATTTGAAATAATCATAGTTTCTTGACTTTACAAAGGAACTATATTTTTCTAGAACTCTTTTGCCACACCAAAATTATCCCTGCATATACATGGTACCCTTAACCCATTTCTTCAAAAACTTTTGGTCCCACAGTTCAAAAATTTCAATTTCTATTCAATTCAAATTTAGTCCAGAAATCAACTTTTTGCTCTAAATCATTTCCAAACTCCACCAAAAATCTTGGCCTTCTGGCAAATTCATTTTTGAGTAACCACACACCACCACAGCAAATCCCTTGATCAACTAAGATGTTTAACACCCCATAGCATTTCATCAAACACTTGGCATGCATACTATTCATAACTGAATTTAATTCAGTTAACTGAACCAGTTCAGCCGACAGGGGCCGGCGATGTCGTGCACTCCTCTCCTTCCCCTCCTGCACGGCGTCGTCGCCCGCCTTCAATACCGCCGCTCCCCTGGCCCATCGCCCAGCCTCTCCACGCCGGTGAGCTGGCAGCTGGCCGGTGCAGCCACCCCCGAGCTCACCCACGGCGAGGCCGAGCGGATCGCCTCGGCCATCGGCCTCCATTCACTGCGCCGCACCTCCCCTACCTACCTTCCCGCCCACGCGTCGCTCCCCCTCGCTTCTCCGCACAACGGACGCACCGACCACGCCGCCCCGGGCCCGTAAGGCAGTCGCCGGAGCTGGCCACGCCGCCGCACCCGTGCGGACAGCGCATCGCGGGCGTGGCAAGCGAGCACGAGCCCGTCCAAGTGGAGGCTTCGGGCGAACTCCACCGGCCTCTTAAATGCCCCGTCGCCCCAGACCACCGGCCAAAACCAACCCCGGCGATCTAATTTACTCCGGCGACCTCCGCCCGTCTCGGCCATCCTCGACTCGCCTATAAAAGGGGCCCCCGAGCCCCTCCAGCTTCACCATTCGCCTCCACCACCACCCACTCTTCCTCCTAGCCACCCACCCGGCCACGAGGGGGTCATCTTCTCCCTCTCCGGCCACCGCTCCGCCGCCTCTGTCCACGAGCCAAACCTCGCCCCTACTCCACCAGAACCACCCAAACTCCGCCTATCCACCTCTTTTTCACCACTATGCCGAAACCCTAAGCCAATTCCACTCCCCGAGCCCTCTCCGACGAGCCCCAACTTCACCCGAACCACCGTCCGCCAGCGTCGAGCTCACCGCCGTTCAGGTGATCGCCGGTGGCCACCACCACCACCCACGGATGCGGAAGTTCACGCTGGTCACACTGCAACCAGCACCGGGCTCTGAAACTCCGGCGATCGTCGCCGGCGATCGCCGCCTCCCCTCTGTACACGCGCGCGAGCGCGCTCAAATTTAAACCTGACGGGTGGCCCCCACCCGTCAGCTCTCTCTCTCTATTTTCTGTGCTCAGCGAAGGCGTACTCTACGCTTTACGCCTTCTCCACTGAAAGGCGTATTCGCTACCGAAACGTTTTCTTTTAAAACAGCCCAGGGGCTTCTGTTTTGCAGAAAGACCCCTGGTTTTAAAAAGTTAATAGCTTTTAAACTATTAATCCAAATGAGTTGATTCTTTTTGCAAAAATTTTCTTTTCCTCTCTAGTTTTTTTTTAAGATTTATTTAAAAATATTTTGAGAACATTTTTCTGTTCTGTGTGGGAATTCTTATTCGAATTCAAATTTGAATTTTCAGAAAAGGAAGAAGGATCTTTTGCTGGAAATTCAGAGGGGTTTTCTCCTGACTATTTTGGACAAGGCAAGCATTACTGAACCTGGGATATGGTGTTTGCATTTTTGCATGGTTACATAGTTTGGTATTGCAATGCATATGTTGCATGTTACATCACTTGTGTGTGCATGGTCATGTCAACTTTTTCCTTGCTTGCATATCACACTAGCAGCTCTCTGACATATATATGGTTACGTGATGGCAGAATTTTGCTGCTGGTTTGGACGTGCTGGTGGGCACGGTCCTTTGTTGACACAATGGTGTCGTGTGATATTGATAGAGAATACTGGTGATATTTTAAATAATACCTCCTGAGTCTGCCTAGATCGAGTCTTGCTCTATACACCTAGCTGTACACTGTGCTGCCACGGGTCCTTCCGAAAGGAGGGTACGGCCTAGTAAGTTGATAACCCCTGTACGGGTGCACGCCACCCAGATAACTACGATGAAGGTTGTAGCCTGTCATCGGGTCAGGGGCATGGGTGTTTCTGGTTGTAGCCGAGAGGGGGGCACCCCTTGTAATCCGCGTGTTTAATAGTGATCCCATGCTTTTAGGAGGTTGTAGCCTCCCTGACTTAAGGTTTCTGGAGCGATGCTTTGGGTGAGTCCTGGCATCCGGTCGGTGTGTACGCATCAGGCGTGTTTTCAACCCAAAGTCCGTTTTGGGTATTAGCCAGTGCACGGTGTTGTCTAAGGAAATCCCATACGCGTGGGTAAAGAGTACACCCTCTGCAGAGTTATATCTATTCGAATAGCCGCGTCCACGGTCAAGAACTTGGTTGGGGTGGGTCAAGTATCGGTCCCGGTGTCAGTCTCTGGAGGAAAAATAATATACTTGAGCATGTTTATGTTTGCATGGAATTCTTGTCGCAGTTAGTATTATCATGAATTTATTTATGATAAAAATTATGCTTACGGACTAACCCTATGATGTTATTATTACTTCCAGAGTGTCTCAGGGGCTGGCTAGACTATCCTGGACAGTCGCAGATTTTTTTCTTTTAAGCCCTGTTTGTGGCGTCCCTCGAGTGTCAGGCGGTTTATCACGCCACTACTCTTGTGGACACCCGACTGGCATTTCTTTTAAGCCCTTTTTGTGGCGTCCCTCGAGTGTCAGGCGGTTTATCACGCCACTACTCTTGTGGACACCCGACTGGCATTTCTTTTAAGTCCTTTTTGTGGCGTCCCTCGAGTGTCAGGCGGTTTATCACGCCACTACTCTTGTGGACACCCGAATGGCATTTCTTTTCAAGTCCTACCGTGGTGTCACTTGACATCCGATCGGCTTTTCTCTTATTTATATTTATTGTTGACACTAAAATTTATTTCTGTACTAACCATGTTTTACCATACCAAGTTGTGATAATTATTGCATGCATGTAGTTCATCTACCATGGCATTCGCATTTAGTATACCGTATGTTCTTAATGTTTGCGAGTACATTCAAAAATACTCACTGGCTTGTCCCTGGCTATTTACTTGGCCAGACTTGGAGGAGGACGAGATTTTGGAGGAGTATTGCGCTAGCGAGGCCGACGCTTAGAAGGTTCCCAGTCAGCACACCTGTGTCATGGAGTCTATCACTTGTATCATCCGTCAAGCTTCCGCCACACCAATAAAATAGTCAAGCCTCACACCGATGCTTGACCCTATGCTTTTATATCAGTGTTGAGTTCCACCACCCACTGTCATATTCCGCCACCTTAGTGCGTTGAGTTGTTGTAATAAATTGTTGAGTCACCCTGACTCAACCCTGTGTAATATTATTTTGTACTGGTTATCTATATCAAGGTTATCCACTGGTTGTTCTTGGGAGCCAGTGTGACTTAAGGCTATTCTGTGATTTATTTCCCAGAAATGAGCCTGATAGACCTTGGTATCAGAGCCAGGCTGAATGTAGGAGCTCTAGGCTCGATCGCTAGTTACCGAGTCAGTACTGACATTTTTTTTCCAGCATGCATCTCATGCATCGTAGCAAATTTCCCATAGTCATCATACACTTATGACATGGCTACTTGGATTTTTGTCTACTGTTGTAGATGGCTGGTGGAAGCTGCCCATCGCAGGTTTTCGCCAACGAGCCTGCGGGATTTTCCCGTCTTCTCGCGAGCATCGCGAGGGACGCGATGGGATCTCTCGGGCGTCCGGAGTACGTCATTTACCCGGACAAGATCTCAGAGACCCTGACTATGTACCAGGCTTCGGTATATATTCGGGGGGGTGTTTCTGTGTCTTTCCGCAACTATCGCTTCATGGGGAGAGCCATGCCCACTGAGAGGCATGCTATCCAGATGGCCGCACGTGAGGCTATCGCACGTCTCAGGGACATCCTGCTAGTTATGCAGAACCGTCCCTATTATTACCTGCCATGCCACGTTCCATATACTAGCCACTATGCCTTTTCCTGCACCATAGGGGAAAGGGATCTGGCTATCGAGCCACTTGTCCAGTACATCATGGCCTTGGAGTCAGCTTTCACCTCCCTGGTAGATGACTACCTCACTGCGCGGATGGACTTGTCTCGTGCGAGAGTTATTCGCAGGAGCGAGTACCGCTCTCCTTCGCCTCGTGCTCCACGCACTTCCACTCCACCAAATACTTCTCTGGCTAGTCCCGCAGCTCAGCGCTCGACCTCGACTGGCGATGCTAGCCGTCTGGTTGCACCCACTCCGACTAGAGCTTCTCCACTGACGAGCACGGTGCCACCTCCAGCAGGCACGGCATCAACGACTACCCGACTAGAGGCGATTCCCGAGGAGGAGGAGGAGGGCGAGATCGCATCCTGGGTGCCTTGTCTGACTCTCACTCTCAGCAGGACCTAGGACGAGCTATGTGGGCAAACGCAGTTATTCTCACCAGATGACCACTTGGGAACACAGATGTAATATATTTATCTCCTGTAAGATAGCGATGTTAGGACCGCAGGTCGATGAGAGCGCGGAGAGTGCGCTAGTAGAAATAAGTGAATCTTGTATGATACAGTTTCCGCGTGCATCCTGTATAATTATATCCTGTATAATTAAATCCTGCTTGTATAATTAAATTACTTGTGTAATATAACTGGCTGCCTTGTCTTACCTTGTCCTGGGGGGAAAAACTTATTTGGAAATTTATTTTCTGCTATTTGATTATTTTCTTTGGTGTTATGCAAATACCCCAGAAAGAAAATGCATCGTCCCTGGACCCGTTCTATGCCAACTCCACCTGAGAACAACTCTGGACAGATGGGAAATAATTTTACTCAAGGGCAGACAAGTCAGCAAAGCAGTGATTCAGCATTCTCGCAAGTGTGTCGCCTATATGAGCAGAGTCAGCAACAGCATCAGGAGATGATGCAGCATTTGATTAACATGGGAAATCACCATGAACAACAGCAACCCAGGTCCAAACTGTCTGAGTTACAAAAGACCCGCCCGACGATCTTTACTCACACTGACAAGCCACTAGAGGCAGACGACTGGCTTCGAGACATGGAAAGAAAATTGGTCATTGCCCAGTGTACTGACCAGGAAAAGGTGCTGTACACACCACACTATTTTTCTGGAACGGCTGCTTCGTGGTGGGAAAACTTATGTCACACCCACCCTGACGGAGCAAATATGACATGGGAGCAATTCAAGGAGAATTTCCGAGGAGCACATATCCCTAATAGCATTATGAAATTGAAGAAGAGGGAATTTGAGGATCTCAAACAGCGGGGCTCCACAGTATCCCAATATCTGGATCAGTTTACTCAGTTGGCCCGGTACGCCAACGACGAATATATGACAGAGAACAAAAAGATGGAAAATTTTCTCGACGGACTTATTTCATCTCTAAAATGCCAGCTGATGGTTCATACCTTTCCAGACTTTAAGACACTTGTTGATAAGGCTATTATTCTGGAAAATGAACACCGCAATATGGATGAGGCTCGCAAGCGTCGCATGAACCAGTCAGTACAGGTTCGCAACAACAGGCCCAGGAATGATGTTCAAAAGCCAGTAATAACCTGACCAGCAACTACAGCTCCACCACAGAACCGCAGTGCATTCCACAATAGGACCAAGGATACAGCTTTTTATCCTGGAGTCACCTGTTATTCCTGTGGAGGAGAGGGGCATTATGCTAAACAGTGCCCAAAACAAGGAAACAACCCTCCCAAAGCCAACAACAACAACAATGGCCGCGGTGCGACCACAGCTCCGCGACGCAATAACTTCAACCCCAATAACAACCACAAGCAAGGACATATCAACCACGTGACTTTTGAGGAAGCTCAGAACGCACCGGATATCGTGTTTGGTACGTTCCCCGCCAACTCAGTAAATGCTACAGTTTTATTTGATTCCGGAGCTTCCCACTCTTGCATTTCTAAAAGATTTGCCTCGAAGAATCAGTTTCCCTTTTCGCCTTTGCAAAATTCCATGGTTATTCAGTCCCCGGGATCAAAGCAAAATACTCAATGGTACTGCAAGGATGTGAACATCGAAATTGAAGGAATGGGATTCTTAGCCAATCTCATCGTATTGGACGCAGTTGATTTGGACATTATTCTGGGAATGGATTGGTTAACCACAAACAAAGGTTTCATAGACTGCTATAACCGCACGGTAACTCTTACCAATTGCCAAGGAAAGACAATAAAGGTGGGTACAAGGAAGATTGCCACATCCCAAGGGAAATTAAATCAAGTGGATACGGTGGAATTAAGTAAGGTTCCTGTAGTCTGTGAGTATCCTGATGTATTCCCTGAAGAGTTACCAGGAATGCCTCCGGACCGTGAAATTGAGTTCGTTATTGAACTAGCACCCGGAACGACACCCATATACAAGAAGCCGTACCGTATGGCCCCAACGGAATTGGCAGAATTAAAGAAGCAAATTAAGGAGTTGATGGAGAAAGGTTACGTGCGACCCAGCTCGTCACCATGGGGGTCGCCAGTTTTATTCGCCAAAAAGAGGGATGGTACCCTACGGCTATGTATTGATTACAGGGCACTTAATATGGTCACTATCAAGAATAAATATCCATCGCCCAGAATCAACGATTTGTTTGAGCAGCTAGCAGAAGCTAAAGTCTTCTCGAAGATAGACTTAAGATCAGGTTATCATCAGCTAAAGATCCGGACGACGGACATACCTAAGACGGCGTTTACTACCAGATACGGATTATATGAGTTCACAGTGATGCCGTTCGGTTTAACCAATGCCCCGGCGTATTTTGTGCATCTCATGAACAAGGTTTTTATGAAATATTTGGATAAATTTGTGGTGGTATTTATCGATGACATACTTATTTACTCTAAGACGCCCGAAGAACATGAGCAGCATCTTCGGATAGTACTGGAAGAGTTAAGAAAACATCAGCTATATGCCAAATTCAGCAAATGTGAATTTTGGTTGAGGGAAGTTGGTTTCCTTGGGCACGTATTGACCCAAGATGGAATCGCTGTGGACCCGGGAAAAGTAAAGGATGTGTTGGGATGGAAGCAACCCACAAACGTAACGGAAGTCAGAAGTTTTCTTGGCCTAGCGGGCTATTATCGAAGGTTTATTGAAGGGTTCTCCACTATAGCCAGACCCATGACCCAGTTACTCAAGAAAGACAAGAAGTTTGAATGGACTGAAGCTTGTGAAAAGAGTTTTCAGGAATTGAAAAAGAGGTTAACAACATCACCAGTTCTGGTTGTGCCCGATGTGCACAAAATTTTTGATATATACTGTGACGCATCCGGGAAAGGCCTTGGATGTGTGTTAATGCAGGAAGGAAAAGTAGTGGCTTACACCTCAAGACAACTACGGCGACATGAAGAAAATTACCCCGTTCATGATCTGGAACTTGCTGCAGTAATACACGCACTCAAAGAGTGGCGACACTATCTTCTGGGGAACCGATGTGAAATATACACGGACCACAAAAGTCTTAAGTATATTTTCACGCAGCCAGAATTAAATTTGAGACAACGACGTTGGCTTGAGCTAATTAAGGATTATGACGTAGGAATTCACTATCACCCTGGTAAAGCCAATGTTGTGGCAGATGCCCTCAGCAGGAATCCATGCGCCGGTAATGGCAGTGTACAACTCTCGCAACATGTGTTCAGCCAGGAATTTGCCAAGCTCAACATGGCACTAGTCACGGAGGGGACCATTTCCCAGTTGGAAATAAAACCAACATTACAGGACCAGATCAGAGAAGCCCAGAAGGGACACCCAAGTATTGAAGGGATTAGGAGAAAGATGAAACTGGGCAGGGCGCCCGAATTTGTTGAAGACAGCCAAGGAGTTATTTGGTTTGGACAGAGATTATGCGTACCAAACATTGAAGATTTAAAACAGCAAATAATGGCAGAGGCGCATACCACTCCATATTCCATTCATCCCGGAGGGACCAAAATGTATAAGGATCTACAGGAGAGATTCTGGTGGCACGGGATGAAAAGGGATATAGCCATATATGTGGCATGTTGTGATACCTGCCAACGTGTGAAGGCGGAACACCAGAGACCAGCAGGGTTGTTGCAACCAATTAAGGTGCCTGAATGGAAATGGGATAGAATTGGAATGGATTTTGTTGTTGGTTTGCCAAGGTCACGCCATGGGAATGATGCTATCTGGGTAATAACAGATTCGCTAACCAAAGTAGCACATTTCATTCCGGTAAAAACCACCTACTCAACACAGAGGCTAGCCAGGCTGTACCTATCCAGGATTGTTTGTCTACACGGGGTACCCAAAATAATTGTCTCTGACAGAGGCACCCAATTTGTCTCTAGATTTTGGGAACATCTACAGCAAGCCTTAGGCACGCAACTGGCTTTCAGCACAGCATACCACCCGCAGACCGGAGGACAGACAGAGCGGGTAAATCAAATATTAGAAGAGATGTTGAGAGCATGTGTGCTTACCTACGGAGTCAGTTGGGAGGATAGTTTGCCTTATGCAGAATTCTCCTACAACAACAGTTATCAAGCTAGCCTAAAAATGTCACCTTTCGAAGCATTATACGGACGACGATGCCGGACCCCACTAAATTGGTCTGAAACCGGAGACAGCCGAATTTTTGGACCAGAAATACTAATAGAGGCAGAAACCAAAGTAAAGCTTATTCAGGACCGACTAAGGGCAGCTCAAAGCCGACAGAAGAGTTATTATGATCAAAAACACCGCCAGGTCCACTTTGAGCCCAATGACTACGTATATCTTAGAGTATCTCCGACAAGGGGGCTACAGAGATTTAAGGTCAAGGGGAAATTAGCACCAAGATTTATTGGACCATTCAAAGTAACCGCAAGAAGGGGGCAAGGTTGCCTATCAACTGGAATTACCAGCAGAATTATCAGATGTTCACGATGTGTTCCATGTGTCTCAGCTGAGGAAGTGTGTTAGCAACCCGGAAAAGCAAATTCAGCACCAAGAATTAGACCTTCTACCCGATCTTACCTATCGGGAACGTCCTATAAGAATTTTGGAGGAGTCTGAACGGAGAACCCGACAAAACGTAATAAAATTTTACAAAGTCCAATGGAGCAATCACACCGAGGAAGAGGCAACCTGGGAAAGAGAAGATCACTTAAGGACTGAGTATCCGTACCTGTTTGAGGGACAGCTGAAATCTCGGGGACGAGATTTTTCTTAAGGGGGTAGGTACTGTAACACCCCAAAAATATTTATTTGGAGTTTTGAAAACTTTTCCAAATTTTAGCTAAGATTTAAAATTTTCTTGGAGGGTTCTGTTTGAAGGGTGGATTTATTTGATTTAATTATTTTGGAGGCTTTCAAAACTATTTCATTCTAAAGAATTTTGGTTCTGGTTACTTAATTTTTCAAAGGCAAAAGCCTTTTCCACCTCCTCTAGCCCCTAAGCCTCTCCAAATATTTTTCTGCCACTCCAAGACTGACCTCTCAAGTCATACACATCTTCTATGATATTATCCAACTCCTTTCCACTCCACAAAAATATTTCTTATATATATTTTTAATTCCAAAGATGGAATTTGAAATAATCATAGTTTCTTGACTTTACAAAGGAACTATATTTTTCTAGAACTCTTTTGCCACACCAAAATTATCCCTGCATATACATGGTACCCTTAACCCATTTCTTCAAAAACTTTTGGTCCCACAGTTCAAAAATTTCAATTTCTATTCAATTCAAATTTAGTCCAGAAATCAACTTTTTGCTCTAAATCATTTCCAAACTCCACCAAAAATCTTGGCCTTCTGGCAAATTCATTTTTGAGTAACCACACACCACCACAGCAAATCCCTTGATCAACTAAGATGTTTAACACCCCATAGCATTTCATCAAACACTTGGCATGCATACTGTTCATAACTGAATTTAATTCAGTTAACTGAACCAGTTCAGCCGACAGGGGCCGGCGATGCCGTGCACTCCTCTCCTTCCCCTCCCGCACGGCGTCGTCGCCCGCCTTCAATACCGCCGCTCCCCTGGCCCATCGCCCAGCCTCTCCACGCCGGTGAGCTGGCAGCTGGCCAGTGCAGCCACCCCCGAGCTCACCCACGGCGAGGCCGAGCGGATCGCCTCGGCCATCGGCCTCCATTCACTGCGCCGCACCTCCCCTACCTACCTTCCCGCCCACGCGTCGCTACCCCTCGCTTCTCCGCACAACGGACGCACCGACCACGCCGCCCCGGGCCCGTATGGCAGTCGCCGGAGCTGGCCACGCCGCCGCACCCGTGCGGCCAGCGCATCGCGGGCGTGGCAAGCGAGCACGAGCCCGTCCAAGTGGAGGCTTCGGGCGAACTCCACCGGCCTCTTAAATGCCCCGTCGCCCCAGACCACCGGCCAAAACCAACCCCAGCGATCTAATTTACTCCGGCGACCTCCGCCCATCTCGGCCATCCTCGACTCGCCTATAAAAGGGGCCCCCGAGCCCCTCCACCTTCACCATTCGCCTCCACCACCACCCACTCTTCCTCCTAGCCACCCACCCGGCCACGAGGGGGTCATCTTCTCCCTCTCCGGCCACCGCTCCGCCGCCTCTGTCCACGAGCCAAACCTCGCCCCTACTCCACCAGAACCACCCAAACTCCGCCTATCCACCTCTTTTTCACCACTATGCCGAAACCCTAAGCCAATTCCACTCCCCGAGCCCTCTCCGACGAGCCCCAACTTCACCCGAACCACCGTCCGCCGGCGTCGAGCTCACCGCCGTTCAGGTGATCGCCGGTGGCCACCACCACCACCCACGGATGCGGAAGTTCACGCTGGTCACACTGCGACCAGCACCGGGCTCTGAAACCCCGGCGATCGTCGCCGGCGATCGCCGCCTCCCCTCTGTACACGCGCGCGAGCGCGCTCAAATTCAAACCTGACGGGTGGCCCCCACCCGTCAGCTCTCTCTCTCTATTTTCTGTGCTCAGCGAAGGCGTACTCTACGCTTTACGCCTTCTCCACTGAAAGGCGTATTCGCTACCGAAACGTTTTCTTTTAAAACAGCCCAGGGGCTTCTGTTTTGCAGAAAGACCCCTGGTTTTAAAAAGTTAATAGCTTTTAAACTATTAATCCAAATGAGTTGATTCTTTTTGCAAAAAATTTCTTTTCCTCTCTAGTTTTTTTTAAGATTTATTTAAAAATATTTTGAGAACATTTTTCTGTTCTGTGTGGGAATTCTTATTCGAATTCAAATTTGAATTTTTAGAAAAGGAAGAAGGATCTTTTGCTGGAAATTCAGAGGGGTTTTCTCCTGACTATTTTGGACAAGGCAAGCATTATTGAACCTGGGATATGGTGTTTGCATTTTTGCATGGTTACATAGTTTGGTATTGCAATGCATATGTTGCATGTTACATCACTTGTGTGTGCATGGTCATGTCAACTTTTTCCTTGCTTGCATATCACACTAGCAGCTCTCTGTCATATATATGGTTACGTGATGGCAGAATTTTGCTGCTGGTTTGGACGTGCTGGTGGGCACGGTCCTTTGTTGACACAATGGTGTCGTGTGATATTGATAGAGAATACTGGTGATATTTTAAATAATACCTCATGAGTCTGCCTAGATCGAGTCTTGCTCTATACACCTAGCTGTACACCGTGCTGCCACGGGTCCTTCCGAAAGGAGGGTACGGCCTAGTAAGTTGGTAACCCCTGTACGGGTGCACGCCACCCAGATAACTACGATGAAGGTTGTAGCCTGTCATCGGGTCAGGGGCATGGGTGTTTCCGGTTGTAGCCGAGAGGGGGGCACCCTTTGTAATCCGCGCGTTTAATAGTGATCCCATGCTTTTCGGAGGTTGTAGCCTCCCTGACTTAAGGTTTCTGGAGCGATGCTTTGGGTGAGTCCTGGCATCCGGTCGTTGTGTACGCATCAGGCGTGTTTTCAACCCAAAGTCCGTTTTGGGTATTAGCCAGTGCACGGTGCTGTCTAAGGAAATCCCATACGCGTGGGTAAAGAGTACACCCTCTGCAGAGTTATATCTATACGAATAGCCGCGTCCACGGTCAAGGACTTGGTTGGGGTGGGTCAAGTATCGGTCCCGGTGTCAGTCTCTGGAGGAAAAATAATATACTTGAGCATGTTTATGTTTGCATGGAATTCTTGTCGCAGTTAGTATTATCATGAATTTATTTATGATAAAAATTATGCTTACGGACTAACCCTATGATGTTATTATTACTTCCAGAGTGTCTCAGGGGCTGGCTAGACTATCCTGGACACTCGCAGATTTTTTTCTTTTAAGCCCTGTTTGTGGCGTCCCTCGAGTGTCAGGCGGTTTATCACGCCACTACTCTTGTGGACACCCGACTGGCATTTCTTTTAAGCCCTTTTTGTGGCGTCCCTCGAGTGTCAGGCGGTTTATCACGCCACTACTCTTGTGGACACCCGACTGGCATTTCTTTTAAGTCCTTTTTGTGGCGTCCCTCGAGTGTCAGGCGGTTTATCACGCCACTACTCTTGTGGACACCCGAATGGCATTTCTTTTCAAGTCCTACCGTGGTGTCACTTGACATCCGATCGGCTTTTCTCTTATTTATATTTATTGTTGACACTAAAATTTATTTCTGTACTAACCATGTTTTACCATACCAAGTTGTGATAATTATTGCATGCATGTAGTTCATCTACCATGGCATTCGCATTTAGTATACCGTATGTTCTTAATGTTTGCGAGTACATTCAAAAGTACTCACTGGCTTGTCCCTGGCTATTTACTTGGCCAGACTTGGAGGAGGACGAGATTTTGGAGGAGTATTGCGCTAGCGAGGCCGACGCTTAGAAGGTTCCCAGTCAGCACACCTGTGTCATGGAGTCTATCACTTGTATCATCCGTCAAGCTTCCGCCACACCAATAAAATAGTCAAGCCTCACACCGATGCTTGACCCTATGCTTTTATATCAGTGTTGAGTTCCACCACCCGCTGTCATATTCCGCCACCTTAGTGCGTTGAGTTGTTGTAATAAATTGTTGAGTCACCCTGACTCAACCCTGTGTAATATTATTTTGTACTGGTTATCTATATCAAGGTTATCCACTGGTTGTTCTTGGGAGCCAGTGTGACTTAAGGCTATTCTGTGATTTATTTCCCAGAAATGAGCCTGATACAAAGCATCCGACTACAAATGCAAACATGAAAATAACAACGACATCCATCCGCTATCCCAGGCTGCCGACCCGGAACCTAACCCAAGACTGAAGAAGAACAAGAAGAAAGAACTCCAACACAACGATCAACGCTCTCACGTCAAGACATCGGAAACCTGCACCTGCAATTGTTCTTGTAGTATCTGTGAGCCACAAGGACTCAGCAATCCCACAACCATGGGTAACAAGACTATCGAAGCTTAATGCGTAGGAAGAGTTAAAGTGGTGAGGTTGCATCAGCGGCTAAGAAAAATATGGTGGCTAACATACGAGTACAAGAATAAGATGAGCATCTACGCAAGCGGTCGCAACTAGTAGTGATCGCTAAAGATCCTGAACTACCTACGAGAAAAACATAGCATGTTTACAAGCATGTTTAAGTCACCTCAAGCCATATCATAGCAAATGGTTTTCACCACAGCAAAGAACACATCATGGAGATTCTAAAACATCTACACATGTGACATGGGGACAAACACATCAATAGCAACGAGCTCCTCAACTAGGCATCTCGTAACAAGTTACAAAACCTAACAGCCACATGCGCTTTTGCATCAGCGATAAACATGGCAATATGAACTCTAACATGCATGCTATAGCAACCAACATGTAGAGAATCTCATGATGAACATTTTGACATATCATTTGCATCATTTGGATAAACATGCACCAAGTTATCATATCACAAACATGGCAACAAAATAACAATTAGCAGCAGTTTATAACAAGTAGTAGTCTTGCAACAGATATTAGAGCATCTAGATGAACTCAAATGAGCATGGCACAATGGAACAAAGTTTAGACATATCACCACGATCATTTTGACATATCATTCACTCAATTTGGATAAGCACACAAAAAGATACCACTGTGCAAACATAGCAACATTATATGCATCAGGAAAAGGACTTAGCAGTTTTAGTCTAAGGGAAAAAAACACAGGGGCGTCTAATACTAAGCAGTGGACAGAGCGATGGATAGGTGGGGCGCTCACCTCGCGGGCCGAGGCCCACGGAAGAGGAGGTAGGCCGAAGGGGAGATGGGCCCAAGAGGCGACTTGGGCCCTGGGATCTGACCGACATGCTGGAGGAGGCCCACGCGGGCACAGGCCCAAGCGGAGGGCTCGAGCGCTCGTCCTCGAGCACGAGGGCAGGAGCTGCGGCAGCGTCCCTGCCGGCACCGGCGACGGCGGCGCTTGCACCGGCCGGCGATGGCCGGGAACGGCGCTGGGAGGCGGAGGAGCGACGGATCCGACGGGAAGAGCCCGGATCCGCGGCGAGGCGAGCTCCGGCAGGCCGGAGTGGCGACGACGGCGAGAGGTTGACGGGATCCGGTGGCGGCGGCGTTTCTCTGGCTTGCTCCGGCGAGTTCCATGGCGGGGCGGCGACGGAGGAATTCTGGCGACGGGAAGAAGCGGAGGCGACGGAGGGAGCGAGGAGGCGAGGCTCCTCGAGCGGCTGCTCGAGCGGCTGTGTCCCTGCCGAACGACGGTGAGCTTCAGGCCGGACGGGCCAGATGCGGGCCAGGCGGGCCGCGCAGAGGTGGGAGATGCGGTGGAGGCGACGTGGCAGACGCCCGTTGGCTGGAGGCGGCGGCGGCGCTGATGTGGCGGGCGCCGATTGGCTGCGGCGACGTGGAAGGTGGGGATGGACATGTCCAGGCAGAGTGGACATGTCCGGCTGCGCGGGGAGGAGCATTTTTAGGGTTGGATCTGCGCGAAGATGGAGAGGGAGGCACTTATTTATTGCTAGAGGGAGCTATGATTGTCCAAATGAGGAGCCGTTCGCGGCCACACGATCGTGATCGAACGGCCAAGAGCATGGAGGGGTTAGAATGGGCTAGGTGGGCTGTGAGAAAAGGGGTGCTGGGCCAAAAGAGAAGAGGCTTCCGGCGGTTAACACGGTTAACAATTGGGCTATCAAACGAACTCCGAACGTGACGAAACTTGACAGGCGGTCTACTTATGCTATAATAAGACCACACGCCAAGTTTCAACCCGTTCCGAGAACGTTTTTCGGCCACTCATAAAATAAATATATGGAGGCGCCGCGGGCGCGTGCAAGTGTGTCTGGGCTCAGAACAGACAAAGGAAAGGACGAGGGGACTCGGGCGGATGCAAGTTTTGAAAACATGCTGATGCAACACACATGATGACATGGAAAGATGCAACACGCAAGCAGATGACATGGCACTGACAACGAATATGTAGCTGACACCTGGCGCACTGGTCTCGGGGTGTCACAACACTCCCCTACTAACAAGATATCTCGTCCCGAGATCTTAGGAACGAGACAGAAGGGAAAAGAAAGAACAAAGTTCTTCGAGGACAAAAGAGTGAAACCAAAGAATATTGAGAGGTTGAACCACGCAAAAGAAGAAGAATGCAACGAAGAAGAACGAAGTTGCAAAGACTTCGTTAAATATGAGGACAAGGAATACGACGAGAATCAAGTAGGTTGAAAGGCTCGAAATAAGAGCTGAAGGAATAAGAATGAATTTGAAACCACTCCGGTTAAAAGAGATAGAAAAGGAATTCAAACGAAGGAATTCGGGCAGCACTCCGACTGAAACTGAAAGAAAAAACACACCGGTTGAACATGAATGGAATAGGACAAGAACTTGAGAAGATGGAATAAAAACATGACGAAATGAACAAGACAATGCCTCCGAAATAATTGAAATGATGGAATTAAAAGAATGGAGAAGAAGATGACAACTTTGAACACAACTAAATTTGAAAGAGCATCTTGAAGGAAAGACACGAATGGAGTTGTTGAGAAATTCAACAACAATAAAAGAAAAAGATTGGTTTGGACTTATTTAATCATCTCAAATGTTGAGGTGAATTATGCCACAAATAAAAGATGGATTAGCTGAGAATGAAGAAATGCAAAACTCCCTTCAAAAGAATACGGAGAATTATTTGCACTCGAGAGGCAAAAGAATAAGAATGCTTGAGCTGCTCCGGAAGAATTAGCTGAACACTTGAAGAATGAATTAAATGATGGAGAACCACCATGAAGAACTCTGGTAAAATGAAAGGATTATGATATAGAAATGACGGCGAAAAGACTAAGATTAAAGCCTTGCGATGATTAGAAGGGGTTTCCAACGAGATAGCCGAGAAAAACTTGAACTCCGAGAAAAAAAAGATTAAAGCACTTGGAACTAGAATTTATTCATGAAGAATAAACTCCGAAGGAAGGAATAAATAAACTTGATGAAAAGAATAAGAATTACGTTATGCTTATCCTCCATCAATTAAATTGATGAAAACAATGGATTCACATACTACTTATTCTCGCTGAAATTGATTAAAGTGGGATATCTCGCGGACTTGCGAGAATCTTCATGGAACACCGGTAGGATTGGAATTAAATGAATGAATTGATATGATAACATCGGAGAAGAACTCTTGAGCGAATCACCGTAAGAATTGAAGCTGAGTGAAGAAGGAGAATAATCCACCAGGAAGAATTAAAATGGAGTGAATACAATAGAATGAATCACCGGGAAGAATAAAGCACTTGAGGAAATTTAGATCGAAGAGAAAGAAGAGATCGCGAATTGATTAAAGAATAATAGAACGAAGCACCGGAAAAATGTGAGACGAACGAAGAGGCATCGTTGAAGAATATTTGGAGGACGAAGTTGAAAACTGAGGATGAAGAAATCTTCTGAAATGATGGCCTTCGGAGGAACACAAGAAAAGAATTCATGAACTACTCCGGATGAATGAAGAGAAGAAAGGTTGAACCACTGCTGAAAAGAATTGAAAGCGATCTTGAGGAAGGCATGTGACTGATGCAATCCAAACTTACGTCACACTTGAAAAGAAATTCGGATCACTCCGGAAAATATTAGAAGAGTCAGGTAAGATCCTGGGAAAAGACCTGTGCGTTAGGGCCCACCGAAGAGAAAACCCCGTTCGAAAAGGATCAAAAAGAGATAATGCCCCGGAACGATTAAAAGACTGGAATGAGGTCAGAACCTCGAATTAATTAGAACACAGACAAATCTGCTGAGATGTCTTCGGAACTCCAGAATAATTAAATGGCGAGAGGCGAACGAGCAGGGAAAAACATTTGAGCCGATGAAAGAACAAGAACAACACCGAGATATAGGAATTGAATCCACTGGAAAAGAAGAGAGGTGA
Source organism: Secale cereale (assembly GCA_902687465.1). Lineage (NCBI taxonomy): Eukaryota > Viridiplantae > Streptophyta > Magnoliopsida > Poales > Poaceae > Secale > Secale cereale. Next base: position 853,657,602 of record LR738710.1, on the reverse strand, counting down.
AGAATATCAAATGAGAGGGGAATTCATCAATTGGAATAACTGAGAAAAGAATGCAAAGGATTCAACCGAGTAGGATGGATACTCGATTAAGGACTCCGGCTCCGAGAAGCAGAAGGGTGGGCAGGTGGGAAAAAGAAAGACCACTTCGGACGGGGGAAAACACCGTCGGTTGAAAGAACTGAGGTTGAACTTGCAAAGAGGAAGAGGGTTGAATCCACTTGACGAGAGATGCACCAGATGAAAGAACTAACAACGCAACGAACAAAACTAACCATGAGATCCTAAAAAAAATTGAAGGGGGAGAGGGGTAATTCAAAACACCTACGTCAAGATTCCTCACCAGAGCGAAGAAGGGGCAGGGAAGTAAAAAGAATTCCTACTCTCCGATAAAACTAGACTCCGAAAACAGTTTTCTGCTAGACTCAACAACGGCCAAGCTACGATCAATCAAGGGGGCTCCTATGGTCGGTCGAAGCTCTGATACCAACTTGTCAGGCTCAAGATGCGATTCTATCCCGATCACGTGACACTTACGTGATTGGGGCACAACCGCATTTCGGGCGCTTAGCAAGATGGATATCATTACATCGTACCATTACATACATACATAGGGGATACAACAATTCATACAAGTCACATGAATACAACAACATCAATACAAAGCATCCGACTACAGATGCAAACATGAAAAGAACAACGACATCCATCCGCTATCCCAGGTTGCCGACCCGGAACCTAACCCAAGACTGAAGAAGAAGAAGAAGAAGAAAGAACTCCAACACAACGATCAACGCTCTCACATCAAGACATCGGAAACCTGCACCTGCAATTGTTGTTGTAGTATCTGTGAGCCACGAGGACTCAGCAATCCCATAACCATGGGTAACAAGACTATCAAAGCTTAATGGGTAGGAAGAGTTAAAGTGGTGAGGTTGCAGCAGCGGCTAAGAAAAATATGGTGGCTAACTTACGAGTACAAGAATAAGATGAGCATCTACGCAAGCGGTCGCAACTAGTAGTGATCGCTAAAGATCCTGAACTACCTACGTGTCAAACATAACCCCACCGTGTTCTCTTCTCAAAGTGAAAAGAGACAGTCACGGTTACTCACACAGTTGTGTGTTTTACTTCGGATCCTCTGTCAAGTTTTCTACAACCAGACATTGACAAATTCCAATCTGCCACATAACCGCGGGCACGGCTTTCGAAAGATCATAACCCTGCAGGGGTGTCCCAACTTAGCCCATCACAAGCTCTCACGATCAGCTGAAATGATAAATATAATATCATCACCCCTTATCTTTGGGAAATACGATCAGGCTCGACATCCCGGTGCACAAGACATTTCGACAATGGTAAAACAAGTCCAGCAAGACCTCCCGGCGTGCCAACACCCTGATAGTAGCCGCGCGTATCTCGTCTCAGGCCACGACCGGATGGGCGATGCTATAGGTAAAACCAGCCCTCGAATTTCCTCGAGGTTGTCACAGCCCTAGACCAGCCCTTGCCTGACTTGCTTGGTCTTCATGTGCATCATGTTTAAATTTCTCAGAAACTGGAAATGGGGATGTTCAATCCCTAGCACTAAATGAATTCAACTAGGGTCAAATTAAAATCTTTTTCAATTAACCCAAAATGCCCTTTGGAAAAGTTCATCATTTTTGGATTGATTAAAAACCTCTGCCAAAAATGTTGCACATATTTCTAGGACCATTCTGGATTTTTGAATTAAATCATACCTTATTTGCATTGGGCATTTAAATACTATATATTATGTTAAATGCTCAAATAATCATAAACTAAAATGTTTACTGTTGGATTTATTCTAAACACTAGCCATGTTTGGTTTCATGATTTTTGGAAATGCCCTGGCATTTTTAATAAAGCCCTAAAGTTTACAAAGAAAGAAAATAGAAAACAGAAAATAGAAAGAGAGAGAGAGAAGCTTACCTGAGGCCCACTTACCTGGTGGCCCAGCACGGCCCAGCCCAACCGGCCGAAGCCAGTCATCCCCTACCTCTCGCCAGGAGGACGAGGGGCGCGTGGCCGCCGCGCGCCGGCACACGCCATGGCCACCTCCTACCTCTCTGCCTGTCTCCTCGTCGCCCTGAGGTTTCCATGCACCTCCCTGCCTCTCTCTGTCACTCCTCCTCCCTCTCACTGGATCCCCTTCCCCCTCCTCTGCTCCCTCACGCCATGGCCGAAGCGCCGTAGCCGCTCCACCGCGCCACCGGCCACCCCTCGCCCTGCCGTGGAGCTCAGAAGCAAGGTCGCGTCCTCCTGGTCCTCTCCACCGAGCTACGGGACGCCGGGAGGCTCTGCTTCGCCATCACCGCGCTCATCCTCAACCTTCGGCCATCGACGGCCTCGCCATCGATTCGGCACCACCAGGACCTCCCTGGGCTCGATGACCTCCTCTTCGGCATCGCTGTGAGCTCCCGCTCCGAACCCCTCTCTTCCCCGCCTCTTTTGCACCGCGTAGTCCCAGCTCCACCGGAGCCGATAGCTCCTCGCCGCCGGCCATGCCGCCACCGCGGCTACGCCCGCGCAAGCTCGCCTCCGAGCAGATCAACACACTCAGGGAGGCTCCAGGAGCTCGAATCACCTGCCTGTTAGGCCTACCACGCACCGTAGCCGCAACCCCGTGCACCTCCGAGCTCCGGCGGCCGCCTCCGTCGTCGGTGTCGTCCCTGCAGGCCAACCCGTCTCCTCGCGTTTGCGCCAGAAGATGCGCCGCACCGCCAGCTCGCCGTAGCCGCAAACCACGCCTGAAACGGAGCTCCGTAGCACCGTCCCGAGCAAGTCCGGCGACCCTCCGCCGTCGGCTTTGGTCGCCGGCGTTAAGCCGCCGACGTGGCTCACTTAGTTAGCACTAATGACCCCGCTAAACACCCTAGTGCCAATGACATGTGGGCCCTGTGCCTGTTCAGGTCAGTTTAATCTTCTGTTTAGTTTAGTTTTAAATCCGACGGGACCCACACGTCAGAGTTGACTTTGCTGACCTGGCTGTTGACTGGGCCCACCTGTCTGTGACTCAGGCAGCACTGTCACACTGACATGTGGAACCCACAGGTCAGGTTTGACCTGGATCAGCCTCTGTTGACTTGCTGACGTCATGATGACGCAGTGCTGACGCAGTAACTATTTTCTGTAATTTAAATTAAATCAGAAATGATTTATTTAATTCCAGAAAATTCTTTAAACTTCTAAAAATCATATTAAATCAACCATAGCTCAGATGAAAATAATTTATATATGAAAAATGATCAGAAAAATCCAAGGAATCTGTTTATGTCATTTTCATGCATGTTTGAACAAGTTAAACCTGTTGATCAGGTCAAATTAATTAAATGGCATTTAAATAATCACATATGGAGTTTGAATTTGAATCTTGGGTTCAAACCAACTTCATTTAATTGTGTTGCTAGTTGCATTAGCTCAAATCATAACATAATGCCATGTCATGATCATGCATCATATGTGCATTGCATTGATTGTGTTTCTTTCTCTGTTGCCGGTGTTGTTCCCTTTCAGTAAACGTGTTCCGACGATGTGATCGATGACACCGATGAAGACTCAATGTTATCTTCAGAAGTGCCAGGCAAGCAAAACCCCATTGAGCATTCTGATACAATCCCACTCTCTCGCTCTTGCTCTCTTTACTGCATTAGGACAACAACGCTTCAACTATTACCTGCTGCGGTAGTTGAACCCCTTTCCACTGCATGACCCATCATTACCACAGTAAATAGTTGAAACCCACTAGTATGAGTAGGAGTTGTTTGAGCCATGTTGTGACTACTCATTCATGCTTTCTGGTTATGCCTGCTATTGCGTAGAGTTGTGTCAGGTCTGATTTATTGGGGATGAATTGGTATGTGGTTAACATGTCCTACTGTAGAGAGCTAAGTGTGTGAACACGATTTGGTAAAGGTAGCGATGAGAGGCCATGTAGGAGTACATGGTGGGTTGTCTCATTGCAGCCGTCCTCAGGAACTGAGTTCTGTGTTGGTTGATCCATGACCAGTTACTACCATGCATTGGGCCCGAAACCAATGGACCCTCTCGACTTATTAACTGCCCTTGTTCTCTGTCCAGGGGTTGCAACTAGTTTCTGGTGTTTGTAGTTTACTGGAGGTCGTGCGCAACGCTGACCCTCGGGGTGGGCTGTGACGCGACAGGTACGTGGCACGGTGTACCGATCGCCCGTTTGGTGATGCGGGAACCCTGTACACATCGTTTGGGGCCGTGAGCGATACCCCGGCCGGATCTCCCCACGGATGGAACCCAAATAGGCGATAAACCTGGACGAGAGACTTGTGTGGTTAGTCAGGTCGTGGCCGACACCCTCGCTGGGCCTCCGCTTTAAGGTTGCCGAGTACATGTCGTGTAAACGGCGGTAAGTGGTGAGAGCGTGTGTGAAGAAGTACACCCCTGCAGGGTTATATATATGATCTATTCGAATAGCCGTGTCCGCGGAAATGGACTTCTGGGTTGCCTATTACAGTTCATAGACAAGTGAAAGTGGATACTCTAAAACGCGCAAGATAAGCGTGAGTGCTATGGATGGCCTTCTCGTAGGGAGACGGGAGCGGATCCATAGTGGTGTATTGATTGGTGAATATGTGGACTCGTGTGCGCCACCTTTAAAAGAGTTACTTGCAGTCGTAGTTTAGGATTGCCACCGAGTCAAAGCTGGCTTGCTGCAGTCAAACACCACCACCCCTTTGTTGATACTGATGCATATGTAGCTAGTTCTGATGTAAGTCTTGCTGAGTATCTTTGTACTCACGTTTGCTTAATTTATGTTTTGTAGAGAGACTTCAGTCTCGCTAGTGGTTCCACGTGGACTTCGACGTTTAGCTTGTTACCTCAGCTACGATCTTGTACCCTTGGGAGGGTCTTGTAGATAGTCAGGCTCCTCAGCCTTTTTCGTTTGTAGTTGTCTGTACTCAGACATGTTATGCTTCCGTTGCCTGTATGCTCTGTATGTTGGGTCATGTGACCTCTGTTTGTAATAAATGCTATGATGGCTCTTCTGGGCCTTTATATATATATATATATATATATATATATATATATATATATATATATATATATATATATATATATATGAGATGTTGAGTTATGTTGTGATGCCATGTTGTACAGCACATACTTGCATGTTATGCGTACGTGTAATGTGTATTGTTATGTGTGGGATTCGACACCTAGTTGTTTACCCTTGGTAGCCTATCTTACAGGGAAATGTCTCCTAGTGCTTCCACCGAGCCTTGGTAGCTTGCTACTGCTCCGGAACACTTAGGCTGGCCGGCATGTGTCCTTATTCGTTCCTGTGTCTGTCCCTTAGGGGAAATGTCACGCGTTGTTCCTTTAAGTCCTTGTATCTTGCTACGACTTGGGTTCATACGTTGATGACCGACACGTTCGTTGCTGGGTCATGTATGCATGTCTCTGTAATTTAGTGCCACTTCTGGTTTATAACTAGTCATGTCGGCCCGGGTTCTCTGTCATATGGATGCTAGCGACACTATCATATATGTGTGCCAAAATGCGCAAACGGTCCCGGGCCAGGTAAGGTGGCACCCGTGGGGATACCGTGCGTGAGGCCGCAAAGTGATATGATGTGTTACAGGCTAGACCTGTGTGACTTAGGATCAGGGTCCTGACAGCTTTGGTATCAGAGCCTGACTGCCTGTAGGATTAGTAAGCCAAACTGGTCGAAGTTGTGTCTAGAAACTCTTTAGTTATATAACGGAATTGATTGTGGAAGGGAACGTAAGGCTCTTTTACTTCTTTACCCTATGACTTTCTGATCTGAGTCACCTCCTTCTTTCTACGGGGATTAAGAACTAGGATTCCCATTCTATTTATCAGGATCACGTTATTGTGGATTCAACCCTCAGTTCAGTTTCTACTATTTCTGTTTGTTCAACTGTTGGTCTCAGAACCTTGACATTATGATGTTAAGTGGATATGCTATCCTTTTGCTTGGATCTCAAAAGTATTTTCGAGAATTTGCAGCCGTTATGCTGTCCGAGTCATCCCAGGTTTCTAAATAGTCTGATGCATTTGCAAATCATTCCTAAATGTTCTTAGTGTCCTTTTAGGCCAGATTAACCACACTAGTCAGTGTGTTGAGGTACTCTGTTACCTCGACATATATGTTGGAATTATTATTATGACCCTAGCTGTCTTAGAGGATCACCCAGTAATCTAGCAATGCTTTATATTCTCAGTGTGATGATCCTGGCCATCATTCTCGAAAGCATCCCGTGATGCCATTTAGTTAGTAGGCCTTCTATTTCTGGGTTCTTGGACCCGAGATTCACTATACTACTTCATGTTGATAGTGTTGCTCGTTCCTTTAGGATATTAGTAACCTTGTGATAGTCCTCGAGGCCCGTGGTATATCATTCTTCCAAATACCATGAACCATCATGGCAGAAGTTCTTCTGAACCAAAAGATGACAACCAGAGTGCTCCTGAGTAGTACTCCATTCATATTGTGACTCTGCCAATTCTATTTCTGGATGGGTTACCCGGAAGAAATATGTTGAACTCGTTCGACATGTTAATCTATGCATCCACAACTCAGAAGTTATATGTTCCTTGAGTTGTCTCCTTTTAGTTGTATCATGACCCCCGTCTATCAGTTGATAGTCAGGAGTAGTTGTGCACTCGTGTTCATCGATGCCTTTTACTCTTGTGGTCTGTCAAGCCATTCTATTGTGGAATGACTAGGAGAACCAAACTCCAGTACCATATTCATATCCAGGATTGGGTCAAAGAAGTTGTACTCCGCAGATGAAGAATGTTAATTCAGCTTCTAATCTGTTCTATCTTGGAATATTACCATCTTTATGTCCAGAATGTCATGGGAATTGCACATCATCCTATGAACTCTTGATACAGTAATACTTCTCACCATCGTCGTTCATTCCTCGGTCTCCGTGTTATGGTTACCAGAATACCAACAAGTGAATTGTGATGTGCGAAAACAATACTCCTAGCAACCCTGTTGCTTGGTAGTTAAAGGACAACAATTTCATTCTTAGTGTGTTGGTTACTGAATCACCATTTCTAAGATTGATCGTGCTACCTAGTCCATTTTTCTGGTGCACTCTTTGATCAATGAGTTAGGATTGCATAAATCCCTCACTCTTGCGATCATATCATCTCGCCCTGAAAAGCAAGATTGTTTGCGAGCTTAGTAACATATCGGTGGTTCGTGATTTTCCGAATATCTTCTCGGAAGTATTACCAGGTTGTTCCCTGACCGCTATGTTGAATTCGTGATCAAGTTGGTTTTCTTGTAAACCACCCTATCTCCGAGAATCTGTATTGGATACCCTGAACTAGTTGGTTAAGCTAAACAACAACTTGGAGAGTTGGAAGATAAAAGCTTGCCTGACTTAGTTCCTTCCAAGGGATATCTTTTGTGTGTGTGTTGAAGAAAGATGATATCTTCATCGATTGATCCTCGTGACCAGTTGTTGGATCCATTGTCTTGACAAAACTTTGACTTGAGAGTGGGCTATCGTTAAGTCAAATCAGAACCAACGAAATTCATAATGTTGTCTTACTCGTGGTTGATCCCTCGAGCATACACCATTACATCTATTGGTCTGACCAATACTATCACTTGTTCACATAATCATGGAATTCCATCTCCATGGAAATCTGGCTGGATTATTGTTGAGCCCATCAACAAATATCCTTATCTCCTCCATGTTTTTGTAGGACATTAAGCTAGTGTTGGAAACTTTGTAAGCATTGCCTTCGTGTCCCGTTCATGAGGTATATGTTGGTGCAAGAAGTGACTTCCTCCAATTCATGTGCATTTGGTGGCAAGTTGCTGCCGTGAGTTTGAGAAACTTTGTTTTGCTTCCTGTGGAATCATCCCAAGTCAGTCATGCATACGTGCGAAGTATTCTGTGGTTTGGAGACTTGCAACATTCACTCTATATGTATCCCTAGCACACCAAGCCACTAATTGATTTGTTTAAGGAGAAGAAGTTCCTTCTTAAGAGCTAACCCGGGCTTAATCAAGGACTTCGTTATCCGCAATGATGGTTCCCCTTGAACTTGGTAGTATTTCATTGTAAGACTACTACGTGGTCATGTGTGTCTTGGACAATGTGTTCACATGTATGTAGTAGAACCAGCTCATGTTTTGGAGCTTTCTACCGTAGTTCACTTCCTGAGAATCTCGCAACACTATCTCGTCGATTTGTGTTGTAAACTTTCATTTTTCCTTCTAGACTCGATGAGTCTGGAATATCCTGACACCAACCAGAACTGAATCTGAGGCAGTTATGACGGTTGGAGCATTTTCCAAGAGCTATAATGTTGGTCTCTCGATAACCGGTAAAGTGGATGTTGTGGCCAACCCACCCAGCCGGAAGACCTATTGTTGTAGAATCTTGATTGAAGAAGTTGGCCACCTCCCCATAAGGATTTCGTAGCATTTACACCCTTGTTGTTCCTTATGGATTTTTGTGCTCCTAAAGTCCGACCTTTTACTTGACGTTCTAGGTACAAAACCATTTTAATAAATGGATTGCACTAGCACGTGAAGGAGAACATTAGAAGCGGAGTGCTAAATGTCTCTCGGTCGATCATCCAGATTTCGTCCCCTTGGCCTCGCCAACGTGAAATCTGAGAAGGTGTTATCTTCCTTTGCATCTGCATCGTCCCTCGCTATTCATCATGGTAGTATGTGATGTTGCCAGGATCCTTGGCATGGATATTGGTAAAACCTTGATGATTATGGAAATGCTCAAGTTCTTGAGAGCACGCACAAGCACTAGGTGTTATCCTCGACACTAACCGGGATTGCTCCCAGTGTTCTTGGTTATGCTATAACCTATCAAAGACTAGTTTCACTCTCTACTGTTGGGTTTCTTCCGAGTTACCAGAATCATTCCCAGCATTTGCATTTTGTTCCCAGCTTGCACCGCCAATGTGCCAATTCACCATGGGTTACCGTTCTCAATCACTGCTGTTTAGGATTATATTCAGGAATGGACTTGCCATGGGTCCCATCCATATCCGATGATAAGCAAAATCATCCCTTGTGTTGTCTTCAACAAGGTAGTCCACATCATCCATTCTGGCCGAGAATGTCATTCTTTCGGACTCCGTCAAATGATCGTTTGCGAATACCTTAAGCTAGTATAGAGAATTTCAATTATCTCTATATCAAAAGTAATTCTTTTTGCCACTTCAGGGGATAACTCTACGAGTCACCTCCTCTAAGGTGCCTCGTCTGGTGACCTCGATCACCATTTTCTTAGGTGTGGAATTATTGCCTACCGATTGAACCTTCATCGTTTATTTCACTCCATCCCCCTGGAGGTGTACTCCGTGTCTCAGCTCAAGAGATGTTTCAGCGTCTCACCCATGAGTTGATCTTGAGTTGCCCGATCTTTCACAAGATCAACTATTGTAGAGTTTCTTTCGTCGTCACCGTGTTGGACAAAGACCTCAAAAGCAAGGGTTTCAAGATCAACATGATGCCAGCAATCAACATTCATATGAAGGGCCCTTGGATCATGAATATTGTGTTAGCTAGTGTCCCCTCTGATTTCTTACCCTACGCTTGAATCTCGGGATGAGATTCTTGTTTAGTGGGGGTGAGTTGTCACAGCCCTAGACCAGCCCTTGCCTGTCTTGCTTGGTCTTCATGTGCATCATGTTTAAATTTCTCAGAAACTGGAAATGGGGATGTTCAAACCCTAACACTAAATGAATTCAACTAGGGTCAAATTAAAATCTTTTTCAATGAACCCAAAATGCCCTTTGGAAAAGTTCATCATTTTTGGATTGATTAAAAACCTCTGCCAAAAATGTTGCACATATTTCTAGGACCATTCTGGATTTTTGAATTAAATCATACCTTATTTGCATTGGGCATTTAAATACTATATATTATGTTAAATGCTCAAATAATCATAAACTAAAATGTTTACTGTTGCATTTATTCTAAACAGTAGCCATGCTTGGTTTCATGATTTTTGGAAATGCCCTGGCATTTTTAATAAAGCCCTAAAGTTTACAAATAAAGAAACTAGAAAACAGAAATTAGAAAGAGAGAGAGAGAAGCTTACCTGAGGCCCACTTACCTGGTGGCCCAGCACGGCCCAGCCCAACTGGCCGAAGCCAGTCATCCCCCACCTCTCGCCAGGAGGACGAGGGGCGCGTGGCCGCCGCGCGCCGGCACACGCCATGGCCACCTCCTACCTCTCTGCCTGTCTCCTCGTCGCCCTGAGGTTGCCACGCACCTCCCTGCCTCTCTCTGTCACTCCTCCTCCCTCTCACTGGATCCCCTTCCCCCTCCTCTGCTCCCTCACGCCATGGCCGAAGCGTCGTAGCCGCTCCACCTCGCCACCGGCCACCCCTCGCCCTGCCGTGGAGCTCAGAAGCACCGCCGCGTCCTCCTGGTCCTCTCCACCGAGCTACGGGACGCCGGGAGGCTCTTCTTCGCCATCACCGCGCTCATCCTCAACCTTCGGCCATCGACGGCCTCGCCGTCGATTCGGCACCACCAGGACCTCCCCGGGCTCGATGACCTCCTCTTCGGCATCGCTGTGAGCTCCCGCTCCAAACCCCTCTCTTCCCCGCCTCTTTTGCACCACGTAGCCCCAGCTCCACCGGAGCCGATAGCTCCTCGCCGCCGGCCATGCCGCCACTGCGGCTACGCCCGCGCAAGCTCGCCTCCGAGCACATCAACACACTCAGGGAGGCTCCAGGAGCTCGAATCACCTGCCTGTTAGGCCTACCACGCACCGTAGCTGCAACCCCGTGCACCTCCGAGCTCCGGCGGCCGCCTCCGTCGTCGGTGTCGTCCCTGCAGGCCAACCCGGCTCCTCGCGTTTGCGCCAGAAGATGCGCCGCACCGCCAGCTCGCCGTAGCCGCAAACCACGCATGAAATGGAGCTCCGTAGCACCGTCCCGAGCAAGTCCGGCGAAACTCCGCCGTCGGCTTTGGTCGCTGGCGTTAAGCCGCCGACGTGGCTTACTTAGTTAGCACTAATGACCCCGCTAAACACCCTAGTGCCAATGACATGTGGGCCCTGTGCCTGTTCAGGCTAGTTTAATCTTCTGTTTAGTTTAGTTTTAAATCCGACGGGACCCACACGTCAGAGTTGACTTTGCTGACCTGACTGTTGACTGGGCCGACCTGTCTGTGACTCAGGCAGCACTGTCACACTGACATGTGGAACCCACAGGTCAGGTTTGACCTGGATCAGCCCCTGTTGACTTGCTGACGTCATGATGACGCAGTGCTGACGCAGTAACTATTTTCTGTAATTTAAAATAAATCAGAAATGATTTATTTAATTCTAGAAAATTCTTTAAACTTCTAAAAATCATATAAAATCAACCGTAGCTCAGATGAAAATAATTTATATATGAAAAATGATCAGAAAAATCCAAGTAATCTGTTTATTGCATTTTCATGCATGTTTGAACAAGTTAAACCTGCTGATCAGGTCAAATCAATTAAATGGCATTTAAATAATCACATATGGAGTTTGAATTTGAATCTTGGGTTCAAACCAACTTCATTTAATTGTGTTGCTAGTTGCATTAGCTCAAATCATAACATAATGCCATGTCATGATCATGCATCATATTGTGCATTGCATTGATTGTGTTTCTTTCTCTGTTGCCGGTGTTGTTCCCTTTCAGTAGACGTGTTCCGACGATGTGATCGATGACACCGATGAAGACTCAATGTTATCTTCAGAAGTGCCAGGCAAGCAAAACCCCATTGAGCATTCTGATACAATACCACTCTCTCGCTCTTGCTCTCTTTACTGCATTAGGACAACAACGCTTCAACTGTTACCTGCTGCGGTAGTTGTCATTACCACAGTAAATAGTTGAAACCCACTAGTATGAGTAGGAGTTGTTTGAGCCATGTTGTGACTACTCATTCATGCTTTCTGGTTATGCCTGCTATTGCGTAGAGTTGTGTCAGGTCTGATTCATCGGGGATGAATTGGTATGTGGTTAACATGTCCTGCTATAGAGAGCTAAGTGTGTGAACACGATTTGGTAAAGGTAGCGATGAGAGGCCATGTAGGAGTACATGGTGGGTTGTCTCATTGCAGCCGTCCTCAGGAACTGAGTTCTGTGTTGGTTGATCCATGACCAGTTACTACCATGCATTGGGCCCGAAACCAATGGACCCTCTCGACTTATTAACTGCGCTTGTTCTCTGTCCAGGAGTTGCAACTAGTTTCTGGTGTTTGTAGTTTACTGGAGGTCGTGCGCAGCGCTGACCCTCGGGGTGGGCTGTGATGCGGCAGGTACGTGGCATGGTGTACCGATCGCCCGTTTGGTGATGCGGGAACCCTGTACACATCATTTGGGGTCGTGAGCGACACCCCGGCCGGATCTCCCCACGGATGGAACCCAAATAGGCGATAAACCTGGACGAGAGACTTGTGTGGTTAGTCAGGTCATGGCCGACACCCTCGCTGGGCCTCCGCTTGAAGGTTGCCGAGTACATGTCGTGTAAACGGCGGTAAGTGGTGAGAGCGTGTGTGAAGAAGTACACCCCTGCAGGGTTATATATATGATCTATTCGAATAGCCGTGTCCGCGGAAATGGACTTCTGGGTTGCCTATTACAGTTCATAGACAAGTGAAAGTGGATACTCTAAAACGCACAAGATAAGCGTGAGTGCTATGGATGGCCTTCTCGTAGGGAGACGGGAGCGGATCCATAGTGGTGTATTGATTGGTGAATATGTGGACTCGTGTGCGCCACCTCAAAAGAGTTACTTGCAGTCGTAGTTTAGGATAGCCACCGAGTCAAAGATGGCTTGCTGCAGTCAAACACCACCACCCCTTTGTTGATACTGATGCATATGTAGCTAGTTCTGATGTAAGTCTTGCTGAGTACCTTTGTACTCACGTTTGCATAATTTATGTTTTGTAGAGAGACTTCAGTCTCGCTAGTGGTTCCGCGTGGACTTCGACGTTTAGCTTGTTACCTCAGCTACGATCTTGTACCCTTGGGAGGGTCTTGTAGATAGTCAGGCTCCTCAGCCTTTTTCATTTGTAGTTGTCTGTACTCAGACATGTTATGCTTCCGTTGCCTGTATGCTCTGTATGTTGGGTCATGTGACCTCTGTTTGTAATAAATGCTATGATGGCTCTTCTGGGCCTTTATATATATATATGAGATGTTGAGTTATGTTGTGATGCCATGTTGTACAACACATACTTGCATGTTATGCGTACGTGTAATGTGTATTGTTATGTGTGGGATCCGACACCTAGTTGTTTACCCTTGGTAGCCTATCTTACAGGGAAATGTCTCCTAGTGCTTCCACCGAGCCTTGGTAGCTTGCTACTGCTCCGGAACACTTAGGCTGGCCGGCATGTGTCCTTCTTCGTTCCTGTGTCTGTCCCTTAGGGGAAATGTCACGCGTTGTTCCTTTAAGTCCTTGTAGCTTGCTACGACTTGGGTTCATACGTTGATGACCGACACGTTCGTTGCTGGGTCATGTATGCCTGTCTCTGTAATTTAGTGCCACTTCTGGTTTATAACTAGTCATGTCGGCCCGGGTTCTCTGTCATATGGATGCTAGCGACACTATCATATACGTGTGCCAAAATGCGCAAACGGTCCCGGGCCAGGTAAGGTGGCACCCGTGGGGATACCGTGCGTGAGGCCGCAAAGTGATATGATGTGTTACAGGCTAGACCTGTGTGACTTAGGATCGGGGTCCTGACAGAGGCGGCCCCGCAGGACCCCCGTTTGGGACCAACACCATCAGCACTGACACCCCTGCTATGTAGAAGAAACCTCGGGTAGCGCTAACTCTCTATGCAATTTAATTAATTAAATAAATTTTTATTATGAGGCAAAATAAAACCAATGTTGGGCCTTGCTGGAGGAGTTTTATTCAAAGACGAACTGTCAAGGGGTCCCCATATACCCAACCGTGTAAGGAACGCAAAATCAAGGAACATAATGTCGGTTTATCGGCGCCTAAGGTGGCATGAGTGGAACAAAACACCGAGCAAAAGGCCAAGCCTTCCACCCATGCCCAGTATATAGGTGTGTTATTATATATATAACATATTGTGATATTCCAACAACAAGTTCCCTCCTGGAACGATCTTCATCTTCACCTGCAACTAACAACGCTATAAGAGGGGCTGAGCAAGCGGGTAACATAGCCAAACAATGGTTTTTGCTAGGAAGGTTTCAAAGGTTAGAGGTTTCATGGCAACAAGGAGAGGGGCTGACAATAAAGATGGGTAGCGCGACATATAACGATAGCATCGAGACAGCTAAGCAAAGGCAATGATAGTAAAGGTATCCAAGGTTACGGTCATCTTGCCTGAGATCCCGCAAGGAAGAAGAACGGGTCCATGAAGAAGACGAAGAAGAAGCCTTGAAGACGAACCACGAGTAGACGAACGAATTCTCACGAACGCAACATGATAAACACACCACACGAGACATGACAATATGCTCAACCAAGTATGATGCAAGACAGTTCTATATAGGATGCAGTACGAGTCTATACACGAAGCAAAACATGGCAAGGTAGGAAGCACAGAAAAACAACACAAGTTTATATATGATGCAAGACATGGCAAGGTATGATACACTGCAGATGCACTTAGGATGCATTACATGACAACATAGGAAGCACACCAGAACAACACAACAACAAGACAATAAGCTCAAGCAAGTAGGATGCAAGACAGATCCATATAGGATGCAAAACATGACAAGGTAGGAAGCACAGAGAAGCAACATAAGAACAACAAGTTTAAATGAGGCCGGAAGCTACTTAAGACAAATCTGGTAAGTCCTCGTATGCATAGTTTGAAATTAGTCCAGATCTGCACAAACCTTAAGTTAAAGTTGTTAAAAAGCAATTTAACATGCACCAACATGATCTACACGGAATTCTAGTCAAGTTTCATATAAAGTTTGTTTAATTCGGAGCTACGGCCTAGAAGATATGAGCAAAACAAGTCAAACAAGGCAACGGTGCAAGATGCACCCAAACATCAAGCAAACTTACTCCAAACATGTGAACAAGATGATATTATGATTCTACATGGAAATTCACACAAGTTTCATATAAGGATCACTCAAAACGGAGCAACGGGCTAAAAGATACACCCGAAACATGAAACAATGCAAAGTTGTAATTAGCAGCCACATAGCAACTTTGGAGCAAGAAATATATACTCTACAGCACTGAAACATGGTGACAAGAAGCATGGACATGAAGTAGACATAATACAGCAAACAAGTCCATTGGATCATCTCCATAGGAGGCATGGATCAATAGCAACAAGCTACAACATTTTGAACATGACAATAAAAACCTGGCAGTAATATTTTATAGCAACTTGGGAGCAAGAATTAAATAAGCTACAACAACCCAAATGAGCAAGTGAGGACATGGATGGATATACAATAACATATACAACAAGGAATGATCAATGGCACCCCAAAACTTACATGGATTTACCTAGTACATCAAGCAAACATAGCATCACGATATTACAGATTCCAGACTTAGTGAAATTTTACTAAGTGTTAAAACAACAATAACAACATGGCATGTTTACAAGCATTTTTAAGTCACCTCAAGGCATATCATAGCAAATGGTTTGCACCACACCAAATAACACATCATGGAGATTCTAAAACATCTAGACATGTGACATGGGGACAAACACATCAATTGCAACGAGCTCCTCAACTAGGCATCTCGTAACAAGTTACAAAACCTAACAGCCACATGCGCTTTTGCAACAGCGATAAACATGGCAATATGAACTCTAACATGCATGCTATAGCAACCAAAATGTAGAGCATCTCATGATGAACATTTTGACATATCATTCGCATCATTTGGATAAACATGCACCAAGTTAACATATCACAAACATGGCAACAAAATAATAAGTAGCAGCTGTTTATAACAAGTAGCACTCTTGCAACAGAGATTAGAGCATCTAGATGAACTCAAATGAGCATGGCACAATGTAATAAAGTGTAGAGCATATCACCACGATCATTTTGACATATCATTCACTCAATTTGGATAAGCACACAAAAAGATACCACTGTGCAAACATAGCAACATTATATGCATCAGGAAAAGGACTTAGCAATTTTAGTCTAAGGGGAAAAAACACAAGGGCGTCTAATACTAAGTAGTGCATAGGGCGATGGATAGGTGGGGCGCTCACCTCACGGGCCGAGGCCCACGGAAGAGGAGGTAGGCCGAAGGGGAGATGGGCCCAGGAGGCGACTTGGGCCCTGGGATCTGACCGACGTGCTAGAGGAGGCCCACGCGGGCACAGGCCCAAGCGGAGGGCTCGAGCGCTCGTCCTCGAGCACGAGGGCAGGAGCTGCGGCGGCGTCCCTGCCGGCACCGGCGACGGTGGCGCTTGCGCCGGCCGGCGATGGCCGGGAACGGCGCTGGGAGGCGGAGGAGCGACGGATCCGACGGGCAGAGCCCGGATCCGCGGCGAGGCGAGCTCCGGCAGGCCGGAGTGGCGACGACGGCGAGAGGTTGACGGGATCCGGTGGCGGCGGCGTTTCTCTGGCTTGCTCCGGCGAGTTCCATGGCGGGGCGGCGACGGAGGAATTCCGGCGACGGGAAGAAGCGGAGGCGACGGAGGGAGCGAGGAGGCGAGGCTCCTCGAGCGGCTGCTCGAGCGGCTGCGTCCCTGCCGAACGGCGGCGCTCTTCGGGCCAGGCGGGCCGCGCGGAGGTGGGAGATGCGGTGGAGGCGACGTGGCGGACCCCCGTTGGCTGGAGGTGGCGACGGCGCTGATGTGGTGGGCGCCGGTTGGCTGCGGCGACGTGGAAGGTGGGGATGGACATGTCCAGGCAGAGTGGACATGTCCGGCTGCGCGGGGAGGAGCATTTTTAGGGTTGGATCTGCGCGAAAATGGAGAGGGAGGCACCTATTTATAGCTAGAGGGATCTAGGAGTGTCCAAATGAGGAGCCGTTCGCAGCCACGCAATCGTGATTGAACGGCCAAGAGCATGGAGGGGTTAGAATGGGCAAGGTGGGCTGTGACAAAAGGGGTGCCGGGCCAAAAGAGAAGAGGCTTCCGGCGGTTAACACGGTTAACCGTTGGGCTATCAAACGAACTCCGAACGCGACGAAACTTGATAGGTGGTCTACATATGCTATAATAAGACCACACGCCAAGTTTCAACCCATTCCGAGAACGTTTTCCGGCCACTCATAAAATAAATATTCGGAGGCGCCGCGGGCGCGTGCAAGTGTGTCTGGGCTCAGAACGGACAACGGAAAGGACGAGGGGACTCGGGCGGATGCAAGTTTTGAAAACATGCTGATGCAACACACATGATAAAATGGCAAGATGCAACACGCAAGCAGATGACATGGCACTGACAACGAATATCCAGCTGACACCTGGCGCACCTGTCTCGGGGTGTCACAAAAGAGGAAACCTTTGCCCCGCTCCTTGGGAACCAACGGCTGCGCTGTCTCCTTTGCACCGAAATGGCAACTGCGCCGCTGGCGGACGCTAGCACCCACTGGCGCGGTGCTTCACTACTGACATCACTGCCTCCTCCTGAGGTAGGCTCGGCCTTGGATTCTCCGCCCCTCCAGAACGCCTTGCTGAGGCCGCTCCCGAGGAGGTCTTGACGTCGTTCTCCTCGGGAGGCTTGGCCCCCTCACGAGGGTCTTGAGCAGCTGGTCGATCAGCTTGGCCGTACCAAGCCGCTTGTAGGAGCGCGTCGCTGCCCGCAGACAGGCAAGTCTGGGTACCCTAGTTCCCAGGACGCCGACAGTGATATGCTGGGAGGTTGGCTTAGTTGGGTTTTTTAGGACGAGTAATGCTACACCTACGTAGTCCCAGTTACGTAATTAACATAATGTGAAACGTGCGAGCTGTTGATTGTAGATTGGGGGAGGGAGGGGCCCACCACCATGAAAATCAAGGGAGGAGAGAGAGAGGCAATTTACATTAACCCTTTCGTAGGTTCCCGTAGATGTGAAATGCGTGAATGTGCATTTGCAGATAAGGCCTTCCCTCGTTCATCCTTTTCTCCCACAAGATCTTGATCTTCCGTGCAACGCACGGGCATCTTGCTAGTACTCCTAGAATATACTATATTATTGTGAAAGTTCATATACATCGGCCGAGATTAATGCAAACACGACATATTTTCATAACATTTCGAACTTGTATAGGACAGAAAAATAAAAGAAACCCGGCCCTAAACCTATTCTACGACGGTGACCGGCGTCCTCCATCTGCGATCTCCATGTACGGGGGGCGGGGTTCAAGACCTGTGAAGTGAAGGTGCGGTCTCCGGCGAGGAAAAGTAGAACACAGGAGACGGACCGGCCAGTTGGCACACCATGCCCTGTCGCCTCCCATGCCCTACTCATCCTCGGAGGAGTCACCAACCTTGGCGGTGCCGGATGTTGGACGGCGGCAAGTAGGACGCGTGGCTGACGGTGCTCCCGTTGTTGGCCGCCAGCATGGACACCGCTTGTGCGGAGACTTGAGCGAGGGCGGCGACCTTGAGCTCCATCCCCGAAGACAAGCTCTCCCGCAGAGTGTTCGCGCTTGCGGTCATGGCGGATGTGGTGCCAGGTAGGAGGACGATGCGCTATGGTGTGGAGGTTAGCTGGGCGTTGCCGCTTTAAGTAGCGCATTCCAGTGAGGCCAAGTGTCCTAGTGCGTCATTAAGTCGCCGGAGTTGGTTCCTCAGGCACCGAGCCTCTTAACGACGGCATACAGACGGTTGACATGAATGCGGGCAGTTGGTGTCGGCTGGGAACACACCGCGCGACTGCGCGAGGGACGAGGATTTTTGGTGTGCCAGGGTACTCAGTTGCGGTCGTGGCAACGTTGGAGATGCCCTTTGCTCACATGCGATCGACGCATGTCATTGAAAAAGCAAGATGACCCGACATGGTCTCAGGTCCTGAGGATGCAGTTGGCCGAGCTACACCCCTCCACGGACGTGTCCCGGCGCCCCGTGCATCCTCGACGAGCTGGGTGTTGGCGTGTGTTTGGATTCTGGCAAAGTGCACCTTACCAAAATTTTGGTCATGACCCAAAGATTGGTCTTTGTTTGGATGGTTGCCATTTTTTTGGCATGCCAATGAACTCTAGCCAACTCTAGTTCATTTTTCTTGTCGATGTCGGCCGAATCATGGGCAACCAAAACCTCAACCAAAATTTTGGCTACCCAATGCTTTGATGGGGCAACCATGGGCACAAACCAAACATACTGTTGGTCGTGCCACAGCACTAACGCCACCCTCGGCACATTGAAACCGACCGTGTCTAGCGATGATGAGCGTGTCGCTCACTGTAGTTGCCATGTCCAGAGGCGATGCTGGAGCTGCGCCACGTTGTTGGCCCCCACGACCCACATGAACGGTTGCCAGTGGCAAGGAGGTCGTGTGCCAGCTCCTCCATTGGACTATTTTGCGCTATGTCGTCCCGACAGGTGTGCCCCACATGTTGGTTTCCCTGTTTTCCCGGCCATATTCGAGCGTAAGTGCTCCGCATTGCGCATTAGGGGGTTGTTTGGATAGTGCCCATGCTAGCCCCGCCAATATCGGCAAGCCAAAATATTGGCGATGGTTTCAGTCGCCCCCGCCCTGGCCGATAGTTGATGAATAATTGCACTAGGAAGCTGCAGCTGGCCTGGGCACGCCAAATAATAGGATTCGATCCAAACAGCCTCGGCATGCTCAGTCAACGCCAAAATTTTGGCTTGGCAGCCTGGGGCGTCCATCCGAATAGCCCCTAGGCCTTTCACTATGTAGGCCAAGCGAGACAACTTATTGTTTATTTGAGCCGTTCAAGTATAATCATGTGGCGTTTGCTTATTTCTCATTCCTCCGGTCGAGTCCATCCTCCCGCATGCCTCATTTGAACATTCCGATGAGTATCATTCGCATGTGGGCCTAGACCATGTTTGTATTTCCAATGTTTATTTGTAATTTGTCTGACATGCATACAAACAAACGGTTCGTTTGAAGTTTCACTTTGCCTCCACTACGTGCCGCTTTGCGTCTTAGTTTTGACATCCCATTCGGTTCATGTTGACGAGATCGATAGATGACATGGCAATTCCTTATAGCCATCGACTAGCTATATCATTAACCATGCTCTAATGTGTTTTTCAAAACCGCATTTGACTATTGACAAGATTAATAGTACATGAGATGTATAATGTGAAAATTCTATCAGTGGAAGCTCCTTCCACATACGTATCCCTGCCTTACCCTCCCTTTCGGTCACTTACTGGCGGAACCCATGCTTGCTAGGCCCCGCATGTCAGTTACTCAATGGGTTCGGCCATGTTAGGGGATCCTCATCCGTAGTATACTCTCTCTGTTTTTATTTACACTACATAAAATGACGCGAGCGGAGGAGGGGGAACGTCGGTTTGCTCTCAACTGCGGTCCCACAAGCGAGCGAAAACGCAAGATGAAGTGGTGGAGATATTGACCATGGGTATCCCCATCGACCACCCAGGGCATTTCAAGGCAATTTGGGGCAGCCTGTTACCCCCCGGCCGTCTGCTAATCGGGCTGCCTCCTAGGAAAGCTTACCCTAGGAGCCGGCTGCCAGCAGGCGGCAGGGGCCCAAACAGGCGGCAGCTCCACAGCCAGCAGCTAGCAGACGGTCCTATGCCTCCCCCTCGGGATGCGTGCTGGGGGACCACCGCGTAGCTGAGGCATGGCTACAGTTGAGCACATCCTTAGAGAATCTATAAGGGTGTGGCTACAGTGAATGTGTACCTTATGGCCGTCTCTTGAGCGGCGATTCACTGTAGCCACGCTGCCAGTGACCAAGCTTCGGTCAGAGGAAGCCACGATCCCACTACCCACAGACGGCGGGGCCAGCAGGCGGCTGGCCCCACCAGCCAGTGGTTAAGCCATAAACAAGCCGCCCCTGCTGGGCGGCCAGGGGAGGCGGCCGCCTGGTAACAGACGGCGAATCCTGCCCTAGAAGTCTGAACCTCATCAAGATGACAAGACAGGGCGTGGCAGCAGTGTACGGCAGGAGACGGCGGTACTGTAGCCACTTCCCTCCTGACGATGCTGCCGTCAGTAGAAGCACGCCTACAGTGAAAGGCAATCACACGGGCCCGCAGGCGGCGGGCCCCAGCACACAGGCGGGGAGGCCTGCACCAGAAGACGCTGATAGCAGGGGGCCACTCCGTCGAGATTACAATTGTACCCCTGTGGGGTAGGCCTATATAAACCCCCAGGGTCCTTCATGAGGAGGGGTTGAAAGGTTGGACTCTAGAAGAAAGAGAGCTACGTAAAGAGAGAGAGAAACCCTAGCTACCATCCCAATTCCCTAGAGCGAAGTTAGTGAGCTAGCCTTACTCATCTTCCTCCTCTAGATGACACAGCTCGAGGAGCAACCTTGTAGCTACCATAGTGACATTAGTCATGACGCAGAGTCCCCGCAGAGCAGGACTAGGGGTGTTATCTCCACGGAGAGCCCCGAACCTGGGTAAGACCCGTAGGCGTCCTAAGTTCCGCCTTATCCCGCTTCCAAAGGCCCGGCGATGCTCTATTGTCCCCATGCATGATAAGCCATCCATTGGCATATGTCGCCCCAATACCCCGACATTTGGCGCCCACCGTGGGGCTAGGTGCACCGTCGTCCGGAGACATGTAATGGACGGGAACTTTGTTCCTCCTTGGCGAGCACAGCCAGCCTGGCACGCCCGCAGGCGTGGAAACCGGGATGCTTCGCGGCGCTGAGGCCGCATGCACCACGAGTGGACTCGCTGACCTTCTCGACGACGTCCACATTCATGATGATCCCTCTCCGGCGGCCGAGCCAGTAGCTCAGGAGAGCTGCCTCGTCGAGCTCCTCGACAAGCTTCACATCGTCGACAAGCGCGCCTTTGACATGCAGTCAGTGGGCTCTTCTGACCCACTAGTATACATGATCATCGACCTCAACGCAGAGCCCGTCGATTCCTTCCCCGAGCACGTGGTGATCATCGACGACCCCCTCCCTGCTCCAATGGACGGCAGCACCGCCAGCACCGTCACAGAGGTGCTTGCCACCAACCACGACGAGCCGTCCGGCAGGTCGGGCCAAGATCCGCACCAGGCCGCCCTACAGAGCCTCACCGCACCCGTTACGGCGGGGGTAGATGGCGCGGTGCTGGAGGCACTTCATGTCTCGCTCCTCGACAGCGCCAACAAGCTGGCTGCTTCCCAACGCCTCACTGAAGCCTACCGCCGCGAGATGGACCGTGCCATTTGCGGAACTCCGGCTGCTGGCGAGCCTAGCCAGGCTGGTGCCTTTCGCGATCGCGGCGGGCTGCTGGCAGACATGCTTTAATGTTCTCATTTCAATTGTAGCCCAAGAAAGAACTACAAAAGGGCAGCAGATAGAGGGATGTCACCAGCCAAGAAGAGTCTAAAGTGTACACCATATCCTACAGTAGGATATGTAACTGGAAGCAACCAGCTTAGCAAAGAAGTGGGCAAAATTGTGACCACAAGGAGGAGTTCAAGGCTCTTAACTACTCCTGCTAGCAACACCAGGAGCAAGAAGATGAAAGATCTGTGACTGGAATCATTTCGTGTTGTTTTTGTTGTTTAACAACTATTTGTGAACTTGTTAGCTGCTATTTTAAGTGTGTGATGCTGAAATTTATGAACTTATGTAATGGTGAACTTGTGAGCTGCTATCTTGCATGTGCAATGTTGAATTCATGTTATTTTGTGAGTTGTTATCTTGTGAGCTTCTAGTTTCAAATATTATGTGAGCTGCTATCTTGTGAGCTGCTATTTTCTATGCTATTTCAGTGATTGTTCAAAGAAATATGCCAAGCAAGATTATTGAGTCATTTCCAAATAGCAACATCACAACATTCCCAAATCACAACATTGTTCTGGTGATAATACATTCCCAAAATAAGCTACATCACAGCATACACTACAAAGAGAAATCCATTGAGTATGGATTATTAGACAACCCAAAAACAAATGTGGCCAAAATGCTAATACCAAGAACTATGATAAATCCCCATGCTTGCATAAGCTCGTTCCTCTTCTTCAACTTCATCTTCAGTTTCTTGTTCTTCTCGGTTAGATACATCACCCTCCTCTCTAAATCATGAGCTTTTAGCCAGCTCTTCTCCAATCCTGCATGAAGCTCCTCAAATGCACGAGCAACACGTTCGATCGGTGGCGGGTCAATCCAGACAACCCAGTCACATTCATCAAGAAGCTACAAAATCAATGATCGAATGACAAAGAGGACAAGGACCAAAATTGAATCAATCTTAATAGCCAAACACTTACATCAAGAGGGCCGCCGAGAAACCTTCTACCGGAGCTTCCTCCTCCCCAGGCAACGCGACGAGTAGGAATAAGCCCATGGCCAGGGAACCGCCGCGTCGACTGAACCTCAAGGCCACAGAATGTTAGATCAGGGATGTAAAACTCCGATTCAAACTGAACTATCCCTTCACCATCGACCTAACAGCAAAAAAATCACAAGAAAGATGAACCCTAATTCCGCAACATGCCCAAATCTCCCCCAAATCAACACTGAAACTTACATTGGCAGCCACCGACGAGCTCGCAGAAGACATGCCAGACGTACACATCGTTCACCACGCCCTGCCTGACCTGCCCCTCTCTCCCCGACCGCGGAATCGCCCGATCCAGTGCATGCTCAAAAATGCCCTTGTCATCGCGAGGAAGAAGAAAGAGGGGGCAGAGAGAGTGAACTGGTTAGTTGGGCCCATATGTAAGGAAGAAGGGGCAAAAATGTGAAAGAAACGGCACGTTAGCGGTCAAACAGCCTTGACTGGACGGAAACGGCTCGCAGGGGCATTCCTATAAGGGCACATGACGGCGGAGGGGCATTTTTGAGCAGGCTTTCGAATTAGGGGTATATCTGATTAGGTGGTTCGAGTTAGGGACAGAAATGCAAATGGCCCTAAAAGAATTTAATACTTGGTCATCCCAACAAACAATCAAGTCTTTCAAAATATCAATGCTAAAGAACGTTATCCCTACAAAATCATATAGACTTTTATGCTTCCCTTTTCTTAACACAAGGTACCCCTCTGTTGGAAATATGCCCTAGAGGCAACAATAAAAGGATTATTATTATATTTACTTGTTCATGATAATTGTCTGTTATTCATGCTTGAATTGTATTGTACGGAAACAGCGATACATGTGTGAATACATAGACCACAATGTGTCCCTGGTAAGCCTCTAGTTACTAGCTCATTGATCAACAGATGGTCACGGTTTCCTGACCATGGACATTGGATGTCATTGATAATGGGATCACATCATTAGGAGAATGATGTGATGGACAAGACCCAAACCTAAGCCTAGCACGAGATCATGTAGTTCGTAATGCTTAAGCTTTTCCAGTGTCAAGTATCTGTTCCTTAGACCATGAGGTTGTGCAACTCCCAGATACCGTTGGAATACTTTGGGTGTGCCAAACGTCACAACGTAACTGGGTGACTCTAAAGGTACGCAACGGTTATCTCCGAAAGTGTCTGTTGAGTTGGTACGAACCGAGACTGGGATTTGTCACTCCGTATGACGGAGAGGTATCTCTGGGCCCACTTGGTAAGACATCATCATCATGAGCTCAAAGTGACTAAGGAGTTAGTCACGAGATGATGGATTACGGAACAAGTAAAGAGACTTGCCATGACGAGATTGAACAAGGTATCGGTATACCGACAATCGAATCTCGGGCAAGTACCATACCGATAGACAAAAGGAATTACATACGGGATTAAGTGAATCCTTGACACAGTGGTTCATCCGATGAGATCATCGAGGAACACGTGGGAACCAACATGGGTATCCAGATCCCGCTGTTGGTTATTGACCGGAGAGTCGTCTCGGTCATGTCTACGTGTCTCCCGAACCCGTAGGGTCTACACACTTAAGGTTCGGTGACGTTAGGGTTATAGAGATATATGCACATGGAAACCCGAATGTTGTTCGGAGTCCCGAATAATATCCCAGACATCACGAGGAGTTCCGGAATGGTCCGGAGGTAAAGAATGATGTATAGGAAGTCCAGTTTCGTCCATCGGGAGAGTTTCGGGGGTCACCGGTAGTGTACCGGGACCACTGGAAGGGTCCCGGGGGTCCACCGGGTGGGGCACCCATCCCGGAGGGGCCCGTGGGCCGTAGGGGGAGGGGGAACAGCCCCTAGTTGGCTGGCGCACCCCCCATGTGCCCCCCCCATGTGCCTAGGGTTGAAACCCTAGAGGTGGGGGCGCCCCCTTAGGCTTGGGGGGCAAGCCACCCCCTTGGCCGCCGCCCCCTCCCCTAGGAGATTGGATCTCCTAGGGCCGACGCCCC
>LR738710.1:853602397-853632145 GCA_902687465.1 Secale cereale | reverse complement strand
GTTACACCTCCAACTCCTCCCGCAGGGTCTCGGCGAAGCCCTGCAGCTTTTCTCGTTGCATCCACCACCACGCCGTCGTGCTGCTGGATCTCCATCAACCTCTCCTCCCCCTTGCTGGATCAAGAAGGAGGGGACGTTGCTGTGCCGTACGTGTGTTGAACGCGGAGGTGCCGTCTGTTCGGCGCTGGGATCATCGGTGACGAGGATCACGACGAGTACGACTCCATCATCCACGTTCCTTCGAACGCTTCCGCTCGCGATCTACAAAGGGTATGTAGATGCACTCCTTTATGCTCATTGCTAGATGACTCCTTAGATTGATCTTGGTGAAAGCGTAGAATTTTTTTTGAATTCTGCTATGTTCCCCAACACCCTCATGCCCATCCCGATGTCAGCCAAGCAATTGTTTTCATACTTTACTTTTTTGATATTTTTCAACTCTTCACGCAATACATGAGCGTGAGCCATGGATATAGCACAATGGGTGGAATAGAAGGTGGTAATAGACAAAAGTAGGGAGAAAGTCTCACATCGACTAGGCGTATTGATGGGCTATGGAGATGCCCATCAATAGATATCAATGTGAGTGAGTAGGGATTGCCATGTAACGGATGCACTAGAGATATAAGTGTATGAAAGCTCAAAAAAAACTAGTGGGTGTGCATCAACTTGCTTGCTCATGAAGACCTAGGGCATTTGAGGAAGCCCATCGTTGGAATATACAAGCCAAGTTCTATAATGAAAATTCCACTAGTATATGGAAGTGACAACATAGGAGACTCTCTATCATGAAGATCATGGTGCTACTTTGAATCACAAGTGTGGAAAAAGATAGTAGCATTGTCCCCTTTTTCTTTCTTTCTTTTTTCTTCTTTTTTTGGCCCTTCCTTTTTTTATTTGGCCATTCTCTTTTTTTTATTTGGCCTTTCTTTGTTTTTTTTCTTTTGGCCTTTTTTCAAGGGACAATGCTCTAATAATGATGATCATCACACTTCTTTTACTTACAACTCGATACTAGAACAAAAATATGACTCTATGTGAATGCCTTCGGTGGTGTACTGGGATGTGCAATGATCTAGCGTAGCAATGACATCAAAAAACGAACAAGCCATGGAAACATCATGCTAGCTACCTTACGATCATGCAAGGCAATATGACAATGATGGTGCGTGTCATAATAAACGGAACGGTGGAGTTACATGGCAATATATCTCGGAATGGCTATGGAAATGCAATGATAGGTAGGTATGGTGGCTGTTTTGAGGAAGGTATATGGTGGGTGTATGGTACCGGCGAAAGTTCCACGGTACAAGAGAGGCTAGCAATGCTGGAAGGGTGAGAGTGCGTATAATCCATGGACTCAACATTAGTCATAAAGAACTCACATACTTATTGCGAAACATCTATTAGCCCTCGAAGCAAAAATACTACGACGCATGCTCATAGGGGGGAGGTTGGTAGGAGTTAACCATCACACGCCCCCAATCTTCACGCAAAGATAAACAATCAAAATACAATGCGCGCCAATTTGGTTACATAGTTAGGAGACCATACGTGCATGCTTCGGGAATCACAAACCTTAACACCAATATTTTTACTAAACCATAATCATTCACTAATTCCTCCCACATATTAGCATCTCTATATCGCAAAACTATTGCAAGTAATCAAACATATCATATTCAGCGATCTACAAGTTTATGTAGGATTTTATGACTAACCATGTGAATGACCAATTCCTCTCAGCTCTCTAAATAGATATAAGTGAAGCAAGAGAGTTTTAATTCTTTCTACAAAAGTTATGCCCACACTCTAACAATTATAAGTGAAGCAAAAGAGCATTCTATAAATGGCGGTTTTCTATGTGAAGAGAAACAGGCAATCCAAACTTCAAATGATATAAGTGAAGCACATGAAGCATTATATAAAGCCATACTCAAAAGATATAAGTGAAGTGCAAAGAGCATTCTATAAATCAACCAAGGACTATCTCATACCAGCATGGTGCATTTATTAAAATAAAAATAAAAAGCACACGACACTCCAAGAGTATACGCATATCATATGAACGAAATGAATCCGAAAACATACCGATACTTGTTGAAGAAAGATGGGATGCCTTCTGGGGCATCCCCAAGCTTAGACGCTTGAGTCTCCTTGAATATTCACTTGTGGTGCCTTAGGCATCCCCAAGCTTGAGCTCTTACCTCTCCTCCTTCTTCTCACATCAAGACATCCTCGGTCTTCGAACACTTCATGCACACAAAACTTAACCGAACTTTTAGTGGCGGGGTTAGTGCATATGATCAATAAAATCCCATCATGTATTGCTCTAACATTATTGTATAATTATAAACAAACATTACCCACTGTATTCTATCATAATTCTATGGCCCCAAGTCAAGGAGGCATCAACAAGAATTCAAACATATGGAAATAATGAAGCTATAATAGCAATCTGTGAAAACAGGGCAGTCTGTAGTAATCTGAACATTAACCATACTTCTGTAACTCTAAAATTTTTGGAAGAATTAGCAAAAATCAAAAATTTGTATAGAAAGACTTTGCAACAAGTTTCAGATCCTTTTGACGTTCCAGTAAAAAATGTAAAATCGCGCACTACGGCCAAAGTTTCTGTTTTTGCACCGCACAAACCAACAAGCAGTTTAATCATCCTAAAGGAAACTCTTGGCACATTATTTTTATAATACAATGGAATTGTACAAGGGGATAATTATTTTTATTGAAAAGTGTCTGTAATTCAAGATTTTCAAAGTTTCCACGTGCATGAACAAAGTTCAAGGAGCTCCCCCATTTCAACGGTGCTCGTCCTTCTAACTTTCACTTTTCTTTTTGAAAAAGTTTTAGGTTCCCCTCTTTATTTTATTTTGTTTTTAAACTTTATAAAAGCACACAACAGAAATAAATGACTCTCTAAAACTTCCGGGTTGCCTCCCTGGCAGCGCTTTCTTTAAAGCCATTAAGCTAGGCATATAGTGCTCAAGTAATGGATCCACCCGGATCCCAAGGTATATCAAAGCCAATTTTAATTAGCAATGATTTTGCATTTAGTAGTGAGCACAAAGTGATGTGTGTCATGAAACAACAAAGTCTAACTCTCTTCCTATGCATAGGCATGTCATACAAGAACAATTCATGCACATCAAGTAAAGGCCAATGCATAGTATAAGCAGTTTCTTGCAATTTTATCGTGTTGGAAACACAGAGAGGCGGAGATGTAGTTCCTCTCTCATAATAATTGCAAGTAGGAGCAGCAAGCACATGCACATTATATTCATCAAAATCATCATGTGTAACGGAAAAAGCAACCCATCAATATAATCCTTAATAAGTGCAAACTTCTCCAATATAGTGTAGTTTGGAGAACTCAAAAAGATAATAGGACTATCATGCGTGGGTGCAATAGCAACAATCTCATGTTTAACATAAGGAACTATAGCAAGTTAATCTCCATAAGCATAATTTGGCATCTTCGCCACAAGCATAGCAAGCATCATCAAAAAGGGATATTTCAAAAGAATCAACGGGATCATAACCATCATCATAGCATTCATCCTTCGGTAAGCACGAAGGGAAATTAAACAATGTATGAGTTGAAGAGTTGCTCTCATTAGAAGGTGGGCACGGGTACCTAATCCGCTCTTCCTCCTTTTGTTCTTTGCTCTCCTCCTCATCTTTTTCATCCAATGAGCTCACAATGTCATTAATTTCTTCTTCCATAGACTCCTGCAAAATATTAGTCTCTTCTTGGACAGCGGAGGAGTATTCAATATATGGTTTAACATAGGCATTAGAAGCATAATTATCATAACAATGTTTAAATATGGCAAAATTTTCAGATTTGTAAAGAGTAGCATCATACTTTTCAATCAAAGAAGCAATTTCGTAAGCACCCTTAAAAGCAACAAATTCTTCAATTTGTTGAACATCATAGTAACTATAAACACCCTTAGCATACGAAGATACGATTCCCTTATCACTAAACTCACATTGGTAGGGAAGGTGTTTCTTAGGGTCTTCAGAACAACAAGTAAAATCATATATTTCACATAAATTCTAAGCATAGCATTGCAAACGATGAATTTGATCCAGTAAAAGTTTCCCTTCTTGAGATAAGCGGTTGCTATGTCTCCAACGTATCTATAATTTTTTATTGTTCCATGCTGTTATTTATGAAGTCTTGGATGTTTAATGGGCTTTATCATTCACTTTTATATCATTTTTGGGACAAACCTACTAACCCAAAGGCCCAGTCCAAATTGCTGTTTTTTGCCTGTTTCAGGGTTTTAAAGAAAAATAATATCAAACGAAGTACAAACGGAATGAAACCTTTGCGAGAGATATTTTTGGAGAAAATCACGCACACGCAACTTGAGAACCACGTCAAGGGATCAAGAGGTGGCCCACGAGGGTGGGGGCGCCCCCCCCTTCCTAGGGCGCGCCCCCCTACCTCGTGGCCCCCTCGAGCGTCCCCCGGTGCCCTCCTTCTTCCTATATAAGTTTACGTCCAGCAAAACCTCTGTGAACAGAGAGAAAACCCTAATTCTGGAGCTCTACCGGAGGGGGATCCATCACGGAGTTCTTTATCATCATCATCATCGCCCTCACCATGAGTTGTGAGTAGTTTATCACAGATCTTCAGGTCCATAGCTAGTATGTAGATGGCTTCTTCTCTCTCTCTGGATCTCAATACAAAGTTCTCATCGGTCTTCGAGGAGATCTATTCGATGTAATCTCTTTTTGCGGTGTGTTTGTCGAGATCCGATGAATTGTGAGTTTATGATCAAGGTTATCTATGAAAGATATTTGTTTCTTCTCTGAACTTTCTATGTGTGCTCATAATATCCTTGCATGTCTCTTCGAATTATTGGTTTGGTTTGGCCTACTAGATCTATAGTTCTTGCAATGGGAGAAGTGCTTGGCGTTGGGTTCAATCTTGGGGTGTCCTTTCCCAGTGATAGTAGGGGCAGCAAGGCATGTATTGTATTGTTGCCATCGAGGATAAAAAGATGGGGTTTATATCATATTGCTTGAGTTTATCCCTCTACATCATGTCATCTTGCTTAAGGAGTTACTCTGTTCTTATGAACTCAATACAGTAGATGCATGCTGGATAGCGGTCGATGTGTGGAGTAATAGTAGTAGATGCAGAATCGTTTCGGTCTATTTGTCTCGGACGTGATGCCTATATACAAAGATCATGCGTAGATAGTCTCATAATTATTCGCTTTTCTATTAATTGCTCGACAGTAATTTGTTTACCCGCCGTAGAATATCGCTATCATGAGAGAAGCCACTAGAGAACACTATGGCCCCCGGGTTTATTCTCAACATATCAATCTACATCTACTTTAATTTTATCACTTTTATTTGCTGTTCTTATAAACCAAAAATACCAAAAATATAAACTATCATCTCTATCAGATCTCACTTTCGTAAGTGACCGTAAAGGGATTGACAACCCCTTGTCGCATTGGCTGCGAAGTTCTTATTTGTTTGTGCAGGTGCGAGGGACTCGCGCGTGGTCTCCTATTGGATTGATACCTTGGTTCTCAAAAACTGAGGGAAATACTTACGGTATTGTGCTGCATCTCCCTTTCCTCTTCGAGGGAATACAACGCAAGCTCGAGAAGTAGCAAGAAGAATTTCTGGCGCCGTTGCCGTGGAGGCTTCCGCAAAAGTCATATACCAAGTACCTATCACAAACCCTTATCCTTCGCATTACATTTATTTCCCTCTCGTTTTCTTCTCCCCCACTTCACCTTGCCGTTTTATTTGCCCTTCTTCCGTCGTGTGTTTACTGTTTGCTTGCTTCTTGTTTGCTTGTGTCTCCATGTGCCTTCTATGTGCTTGCATCTTTGCTTGCTAAAAATCCATTGTTATGGATCACCTTAAAGTATTCTACTTGCATCATCTTCGATCCCTTTGCTCTCGTGCTGAAACCCCAACTAGCCTAGTTGATGGGAAATCTTTAGATGAGCTTGCTCATTTTGTGCGTCACCGTTTGTCTGAAAAAGGGAGACTCTTATGGGATCAAATAAACAGATTGATGTGTTATGCTTGTAATCTTTGTGAAGTTTGTGATTTTACTTGTTGCTCTAAGAACCCTAAAAACACATACCCTACCTATGTGAGTTTAATGATAATGAAATCTTATCTTCTTATGCAAAGGGTATTTATAGTTACTACGATATCGAACAAATTGAAGAATTTGTTGCTTTTAAGAGTGCTTATGAAGTTGCTTCTTTGATTGAAAAGTATGATATTACTCTCTACGAATCTGAAAATTTTGACATACTTAAATATTGCTTTGAAAACTATGCTCATAATGCCTATGTCACAGAATTTATTGAAAGAATGACCGCTGCTTTGAATGAAAATAATGATATGCATGAATCTATAGATAATTTTGATTTCTATGATTTGATTGAAATATCCCTTGATGAACATGATGCTTGCTATCCTTGTGGCCATGATGCCAATATTTATGAAGATGAATTTGCTATAGTTCCTTATGTTAAACATGAGATCGTTGCAATTGCACCCATACTTGGTAGTTCCTTTGATGAAAAGCATAATTGCAACGATGTTATTATAAATTCTATTAATGTCAATTGTGCTAATGATATGCAAAACCCTAAGCTTGGGGATGCTAGTTTTGCTATGACTACTATTTGTTGCAATGATCATGATTGGGGTGATTCTTCTCATGTTCTTGAAAATTTATTTAATCCCCTTGATGAATGTAAGATTGATAATAATGTTTGCAATAATATTGAAAGTGGGTTTGTAAGAGTGTCAACTTTAGATCCCACATATTTGGAGTAGGATCAATCTTATGAATTTTTTGATAAAAGTGGGTTTGGAGAGGTCATGACTTTAGTTAATATTGCTCCCACTATTTTGGAAGAATGCCAACTTCGTATGCATGTGGATCGTGTTGAGAATATGTTTTGTGATAGATATATTGTTGAATTTTCTTATGATCCTACATGCAATTATTATGAGAGAGGAAAATATGGTTGTAGAAATTTTCATGTTACTAAATTACCTCTCATGATGTTGAGATTGCTATTGTTTCATTCTTCTTCCTTGCATAGGCTAGATCTTGCTTGTCTTGCTAATTTGTTTTCCTATAAGATGCCTATGCATAGGAAGTATGTTAGACTTATATGTGATTTTCACTTGCTTTATGATGCTCTTTGTGTGCTTGAATTCTTATCTTTCATGTGAGCATCATTGAATTATCAATGACTAGCTAGGGGCGTAAAACGATAGCGCTTGTTGGGAGGCAACCCAACTTTATATTTTTTGTTTTTGTTGATGTTAAGGAATAAATATTCTAGCCTCTGATTAGATGTGGTTTCATGTTTTGTTTAGTGTTTGTGCCAAGTAGAACCTTTGGGAAGACTTGTGTGAAGTTTATGTGATCTTGCTGTGAAAAACAGAATCGTTAACGCTCGCTAAAGTGGTCTTAAGATTTTACTGGAGCGTGATTTTTAGTTAATTCTTTTTGCAGGTGATTGGTAGACAAATTCCGCAAATTTACCAATTTAGTTTGAATTTTTTTGAGTACCATAAGTAGGCGAAACCTGCATATTACTACAGACTATTCCATTTTTGACAGATTCTGTTTTTCGTGTGTTGTTTGCTTATTTCAATGCATCTATGAGTAGTATTGGAGGATATGAACCATAGAGATGTTGGAATACAGTAGGTTTAACACCAATATGAACAAATAATGAATTCATTGCTGCACCTTTGAGTAGTGGTTTGCTTTCTTAGACTAACGGAGCCCACGAGAATTTTTGTCTAAGTTTTGTGTTGTGAAGTTTTCAAGTTTTGAGTATTGCTTTGATGAACTATGAAACAAGGAGTAGCAAAGGCATAAGCTTTTGGGATGCACATGGCACCCCAAGTAAATTCAAGATAATCAAAAGCCTCAGCTTGGGGATGCCCCGGGAAGGCATCCCCTCTTTCGTCTTCATCCATCGGTAACTATACTTGGAGCTATATTTTTATTCGCTACATGATATGTGTTTTGCTTGGAGCGTCTTGTATAATTTGAGTCTTTGCTTGTTAGTTTGTCACAACCATCCTTTCTGGACACACCTATTTGAGAGAGTTAAATATGGCCAAGAAATTGTTAGAACACTCTATGTGCTTCACTTATATCTTTTGAGTTGAATAGTTTTTGCTCTAGTGCTTCACTTACATCTTTTAGAGCACGGTGGTGGTAATATTTTTTAAAAATTGTTGATCTCTCATGCTTCACTTTTATCCTTTTGAGAGTCTATTAAAACAGCATGGTAATGTGTTTAGACTAAGAAACTAGTCTTCACATGATAGACATCCAATGTCAATGTAGTAAAAAAATCACACTATGTGCATTGAATATGATGACATGTTGGATGCTTGATAATTGTTTTGAGATATGATGATAGTGATACTAGAGTCATGCTAGTGGAGTTATTATGAAATTGACAAATACTTGTGTTAAGGTTAGTGATTCCCGTAGCATGCACGTATGGTGAACTGCTATGTGACGAAGTTAGAGCATGAGGTATTTGTAGAGTGCCAACCTTTGTGTGGAGCTCGGGAGCGTGCGATGGTTAACTCCTACCAACCTCCCCCCTAGGAGCATGCATTGATTGCTTTGTTTTGATGACTCGTAGATTTTTGCAATAAGTATATGAGTTCTTATGACCAATGTTGACTCCATGGATTATACGCACTCTCACCCTTCCACCATTGCTAGCCTCTCTTGTACCACAACTTTCGCCGGTACCATAAACCCACTATATATCCTTCCTCAAAACAGCCACCATATTATTCCTCAAAACAGCAACCATACCAACCTATCATGGCATTTCCATAGCCATTCCGAGATATATTGCCATGCAACTTTCCACCGTTCCGTTCATATGACACACATCATATTATCATATTGCCATTGCATGATCATGTAGTTGACAACGTATTGCCACCATGCATAATTTTTATACATGTCACTCTTGTTTCATTGCACATACCGGTACACCGCCGAAGGCATTCATATAGAGTCATACTTTGTTGTTGTAGTATCGAGTTGTAATGAAAGTGTGATGATCATCACTATTAGAGCATTGTCCCATGGGAGGAAAGGCTAAATCTATAAAGCCCCTCCGCAAAAAAAGGCCAAAGAAAAAGGAAAGGCCCAAAAAAAGAAGAAAAGAAAAAAGGGACAATTGCTACTATCTTTTTCCACACTTGTGCTTCAAAGTAGCACCATGTTCTTCATTGTAGAGAGTCTCATGTTTAGTCACTTTCATATACTAGTGGGAATTTTCATTATAGAACTTGGCTTGTATATTCCAACGATGGGCTTCCTCAAATGCCCTAGGTCTTCGTGAGCAAGCGAGTTAGATGCACACCCACTAGTTTCTTTTGTTGAGCTTTCATTCATATTTAGCTCTAGTGCATCAGTTGCATGGCAATCCCTACTCACTCACATTGATATCTATTGATGGGCATCTACATACCCCGTTGATACGCCTAGTTGATGTGAGACTATCTCCCTCCTTTTTGTCTTCTCCACAACCACCTCTATTCCACCCATAGTGCTATATCCATGGCTCACGCTCATGTATTGCGTGAAAGTTGAAAGGTTTGAAAAGATAGAGTATGAAAACAAGTGCTTGGCTGATATCGGGGTTGTGCATGATATGAATATTTTGTGTGATAAAGAGGGAGCATAGCCAGACTATATGATTTTGTAGGGATAACTTTCTTTAGCCATAGTATTTTGGGAAGACATGATTGTTTTGTTAGTATGCTTGAAGTATTATTATTTCTTATGTCAATATATGCTTTTATCTTGAGTCTTTCGGATCTGAACATTCATGCCACAATTAAGAGAATTACATTGAAAAACTATATTGGTTAGCATTCCACATCAAAAATTCTTTCTTTATCATTTACCTACTCGAGGACGAGCAGGAATTAAGCTTGGGGATGCTTGATACGTCTCCAACGTATCTATAATTTTTTATTGTTCCATGCTATTATTTATGAAGTCATGGATGTTTAATGGGCTTTATCATTCACTTTTATATCATTTTTGGGACTAACCTACTAACCCAAAGGCCCAGTCCAGATTGCTGTTTTTTGCCTGTTTCAGGGTTTTGCAGAAAAAGAATATCAAACGGAGTCCAAACGGAATGAAACCTTCGCGAGAGATGTTTTTGGAGAAAATCACACACACGGAGCTTGAGAACCACGTCAGGGGATCAAGAGGTGGCCAACGAGGGTGCGGGGCGCGCCCCCTGCCTCATGGCCCCCTCGAGCGTCACTCGGTGCCCTCCTTCTTCCTATATAATTCTATGTACCCCAAAACCTCCGTGAACAGAGAGAAAACCCTAATTCCACCGCCGTAACCTTCTGTTCCCGTGAGATCCCATCTTGGAGCCTATTCCGGAGCTCCACCGGAGGGGGATCCATCACGGAGTTCTTCTTCATCATCATCATTGCCCTCACCATGAGTTGTGAGTAGCTTATCACAGACCTTTGGGTCCATAGCTAGTATCTAGATGGCTTCTTCTCTCTCTCTAGATCTCAATACAAAGTTATCATCGGTCTTCGAGGAGATCTATTTGATGTAATCTCTGTTTATGGTGTGTTTGTCGAGATCCGATGAATTGTGAGTTTATGATCAAGGTTATCTATGAAAGATATTTGGTTCTTCTCTGAACTTTTTATGTGTGCTCATAATATCCTTGCAAGTCTCTTCGAATAATTGGTTTGGTTTGGCCTACTAGATCTATAGTTCTTGCAATGGGAGAAGTGCTTGGCTTTGGGTTCAATCTTGTGGTGTCCTTTCCTAGTGACAGTAGGGGCAGCAAGGCACGTATTGTATTGTTGCCATCGAGGATAAAAATATGGGGTTTATATCATACTGCTTGAGTTTATCCCTCTACATCATGTCATCTTGCTTAAGGTGTTACTCTGTTCTTATGAACTCAATACACTAGATGCATACTGGATAGCGGTCGATGTGTGGAGTAATAGTAGTAGATGCAGAATCATTTCGGTCTACTTGTCTCGGACGTGATGCCTATATACAATGATCATGCCTAGATAGTCTCATAATTATTCGCTTTTCTATCAATTGCTTGACAGTAATTTGTTTACCCGCCGTAGAATATCGCTATCATGAGAGAAGCCACTAGAGAACACTATGGCCCCCGGGTCTATTCTCAACATATCAATCTACATCTACTTTACTTTTATCACTTTTATTTGATGTTCTTATAAACCAAAAATACCAAAAATATAAACTATCATCTCTATCAGATCTCACTTTCATAAGTGACCGTAAAGGGATTGACAACCCCTTATCGCATTGGCTGCAAAGTTCTTATTTGTTTGTGCAGGTGCGAGGGACTCGCACGTGGTCTCCTACTGGATTGATACCTTGGCTCTCAAAAACTGAGGGAAATACTTACGCTACTGTGTTGCATCTCCCTTTCCTCTTCGAGTGAATACAACGCAAGCTCGAGAAGTAGCAGCGGTGTCGCACATAACAAGCATACTCATCTAAATATTTGCCCTCAACTAAGCTAGTTGGGGTTTCAGCACGAGCACATAGGGATCAAAGATGATCCAAGTAAAAAGCTTCAGGAGTGTGATAGATTTTGAGTGGTTCTTCAACCATTGGTTCAACAGGTACCACTAATTTTTTTGGTATTTTGTGTTTCCTACCCATAACTAAAGATAGAAAACAACTTAGGACAGCAAATAAAATCTACTTAGTGATAAAGAAAACAAGCACACACGAGAATATTCACCCCACGTTGTTGCGCCCCCGCAGCGGCACCAGAAAAAGGTCTTGATAACCCACAAGTGTAGGGGATCGGTTGTAGCCTCTTTCGATAAGTAAGAGTGTCGAACCCAACGAGGAGCTAAAGGTAGAACAAATATTCCCTCAAGTTCTATCGACCACCGATACAACTCTACGCACGCTTGACGTTTACTTTACCTAGAACAAGTATGAAACTAGAAGTACTTTGTAGTTTTTGTGAGATAGGTTTGCAAGAATATAAAGAGCACGTAAATATAAACAAGGGGTTGTTAAGATAAAGAAGCAATAAAGTTAATATAGAGAGTGTGTAAAAGTGGTGGTAGGAGTTGCGAAATTGCCCCTAAGCAATTGACTACGTTACTAGACCGATAGCAAGTTTTATGTGGGAGAGGCCACTACTAGGATGTCATCCCTTACTTGGAATTATATGCACTTATGATTGGAACTATTAGCAAGCATCCGCAATTATTAACGTTCATTAAGGTAAAACCCAACCATAGCATTAAGATATATTGGTCCCTCTTCAATCCCGTATGCATCAATTTCTAAGGTTGAAGCTTCGGTCACTCTTGCCCTCCAATACATAGTCCTATCAACATACAACTAACCCTATAGTGTGATCCACGCGCACGCTCATATGATGGGCACCAAAGGACAGCAACATAACCACAAGCAATTTAAATCAATCATAGCAATTCACCAATCACCGATAGGACAACGATAATCTACTCAGACATCATAGGATGGCAACACATCATTGGATTATAATATGAAGCATAAAGCACCATGTTCAAGTAGAGGGTACAGAGGGTTGCGGGAGAGTGGACCGCTGTAGATAGATGGGGAAGGTGATGGAGATGTTGGTGAAGATTACGGAGGTGTTGGTGTAGATCGCCGTCACACGATGATGGCCCCGGTGGCACTCCGGTGCCACCGGAAGCGAGCGGGAGAGAGCCCCCCTCTCTCTTCTTCTTAATTGACCTTCTCCCTAGGTGGGAGAAGGGTTTCCCCTCTGGTGCATGGCCTCCATGGCAACGGAGGGGCGAGAGACCCTCCGAGATTGGATCTGTCTCTCTGTCTCTCTCTGTTTCTGCGTTCCCAGATTCTGGCCTTCCACCATTTCTTAAATTCCCGGAGATCCGTAACTCCGATTGGGCTGATTTTTTGAAACAATTTTTATCCGAATATTAGCTTTCTTACAGCGAAAGAAGGGTATCAACCGCCTTATGGTGTGGCCACAAGGGCCCAGGGCGCGCCTGCCCCTAGTGGGCGCGCCCCCTGCCTAGTGGGCATCAACCGCCTCATGTTGGTTCCGCTTCCCAAAATTCACATATATTCCAAATAAATTTTCATCTGTTTTTATTCCGTTTGGACTCTGTTTGATATGGATATTCTGCGAAACAAAAAGTAAGCAACAAACAGGAACTGGCACTGGGCACTGGATCAATATGTTAGTCCCAAAAAATAGTATAAAAAGTTGCCAAAAGTATATGTAAGTTGTAGAATATTGGCATGGAATAATAAAAAATTAAAGATACGATGGACACGTATCAGTTCCCTTGGTTAGGTTTGCGGCGTGCAGGAGCGACTGTGCATGTGAGTGTGCGGTGCGACCGCGGCGTGCAGGAGCGACCGTGTGAGGGTGCGGTGCGACCGCGACAGTCGTGCGCAAGTGTACCTCCTTTTCATTTTGAAAACTTTAGGCAAGCTTCGCAAAAATGTGTGGCGAAGTATGGCAATGCAAGGCCTAGAGCCAAACAGGATAAGTACGTAGTACTACCTTCGTCCTGGTTTATTGGTCCTCCTTGAAATTTGTGCCCAAATTTGACTAAATATTTAACTAACAAAATATTAATGCATGTTAAAATAAATTGTATCATTAGATTTGTATTTGAACATAGTTTCCAATGATACATTTTTTGTGACATGCATGAACATTTTGTTAGTTAAATTTATGGTCAAATTTTGGCACGAAATACGATGAGGACCAATAAACCAGGACGGAGGTAGTACTACATACTAGGAGTACTAGTGTTAAAAAAGAAAGGCGGGGTTTTCCTTCGCGAGATTAATCGATACAAATCCTCGTTTCACATGTCAATTAATGCGTATTTGTTTCTCCAAAGCCCAAAGAGCTAACCATCTCACTCCTCATCGCTTGATTAATGCAGCGCCATGCAAACTAATCTTCTCACTTCCGCATGCATGCAGGGGATACTAATGTCCTTGGTTGCTAGTAAGAGGCAAACCCCATCAATTTTTCCTCGATTAGTGTTAGTGCCTTTGGCAAATTGTAATTTTGATATACTGGCCTTGTGTACAAAAAAAATGGAGGTAGTAACTATATTTGACTTCCTTCCTCATTGCGGTGACGTCGACGATATCTCGAACGTTGTGTTTTAGCAAAGTGCGTTCGACGGAGAACACCATTGAGGGAGACCACGGTAAGTCGTTCGCAAGTGATGCCTGCCAGCCGAGACAACCGTCTTATTTGCATCTAGGAAGTCCGTTGAACCAAAGGACGTGTAAATGTACTATCGTACACAATAGCGTCGTCCGTCCAGCTTAGTGCAGTGAGATGGTTTCTCAAAGAAGACAATGGAGAAGGGGAGTCGGCGAAGAGTGAAATGATGGTTGCTTCGTCCGTGCTTTGTGATTTGACGCCTCACTGCTTTGTGATTTGTGATAGAAGGGACAGGGGAGTAGACTATGTCCTCTATACTGTACATGCGTCCAAGCACGGGAGAAAGCGGAGAGACGTTGCATTTTTCTATTAATTCAATCAATCAAGCAGGGAGCTTCGGTTCCATCCTTTTGGCTTTGGCAACAACGTCCACAAATGGTTCCCACGATGCCAAAAGCTATTTTCACATTTGGCTACACATTGTGGATGTCCTTAACTGTACCACTTGGTTTTTCTCATGTGTGCTATCTATACAAATCTCAATTATATTGATCTAAAAAATTATAGAATCAAGATTAGTAAAAAGGAGGTGATTTTGCCGCGCGGATGGCGGGGGAGGTTTCTTATTTTTAGAGGACGTTGTCCTGGTGGTTTGCTAACATGCGGTCCCATGTGTCAGTGCTTCACCAAGCCGATCCGCTTCCCACATGAGGCAGAACAACGGCAGAAGCAACACGTGGTTAACTTGAAGAAGATGAGGGAGAATGGGATTCAGCAATGAGTGAAACGATGGCTGCTTCGTCCCTCCAACTTCTTCTTTTTTAGCATTATTACTTTCGTCCCTCCAACTTAACTGCGGGAAAGGTGCAGCTTTGTTATTTGACGCCTCATTGCTCATTACTACGCCGGCACCATGACTGGGTGCTTCACCCTGGCTGCTCTGCACTGTATTCCGGTATGGCACATGGACCTGGTAGCTTGATGCCCCACATGTCGGCGAATGGGACTAGAAAATTTATGAAAGCGAGCGCTCCACTCTTACAACGGAGGAGTACACGACACGACGGTCCAGTGAACTGTCACTTGTACTGTATATAGTACTATAGTTTTGCTGTTTCGCACGATCCATCGATACAAACCCGATTAAACAGGAAAGGGCGGGATTCCCGCGCGGTATATGATACTGGCCATACATTTCAAAGGCAATTTTAATGTATGCAAACTGAATAATTAAGTAACAATATGATATCTAGTAAAACTAAAAACACATATGATTTATTGTGTTAGAGTGTAGTAGTGGTGATGTATTGCATAGTTGTTAGATCTAACATGCGAGAATGTGTAGAGATGTAGTATTGGAGGGCCTAAAAAGATAAAAGCGTAATACGTTCACCAAACTTCAGAATAAGCTGATTACGATCACTATATATGTTTTGCGGTGGTTATACGGTCACTTGCTCACGGTTCGGCATCGGATTGCACTATGTTGACCGGCCAAATAGTTTGCATGGCACCATGTTGACTAGTTAAATTGAACACGTTCCTAGTGGATCCCACCTGTCAGTTCACATAGGGAAAAGGTCAGATAAACACAAATTTATGCAGGCGCGACAATACTGCACCCCGTGCGCGGGAATCACCTGGTTGTGTATGTGTCTGTCACGGCCTGATGTGTGCGCATGCACGTGTAGGTTGAGCACTTGAGCGTGAGAGTGTGTGTTGGTCGTGTGGTGTACTAGTGTGTGCATGCATGCGTGTGTGTGTGTGAGTGTTGTGTAAGTGCGTGGCTGCGTGTGTACGTGTGAGTGTTGCGTGCGTGCGTGGGTGCATGTGTTCGTGTGAGTGTTGTGTGCATGCAGTTCGTGTGCATGCGTGTGTGTGTGTATAATCACCACACCAGCTCCTGTGTGTTAAAACAGACGGCTCAGCATACCAATACAATGCCACCTTGTCCGTTGTGCCCGCGGTCATGACTCCGAACCACTGTCCAATATTTTGATGTCGTTTGTTTTCATTCTTACTAGCAAGATGCCCGTGCGTTGCACGTAACATCAAGATGCATTTGTATGACTAGTTTATCTTGTGAGAGAAAAGGATGAACGGGGGAAGGCCTTACACTACTAGAAAAAGCCCTATTAGTGGCGCACCTGTTTTCGTTAGTAATGGCGCACTATAGGTGCGCCACTATTAACACGCCACTAGTAACAGATAGTAATGGCGCACCTCTGGTGCGCCATTAGTAATCCAGATAGTAATGGCGCACCTCTGGTGCGCCACTACTAACCCTTAGGTGCTCCACTGGTATTCCCTCTAGGTGCGCCACTAATAGCCTTATAGGTGCGCCACTAGTCATAAAGGAAGGTGCGCCACTAATAAGGTCTGATATGCGCCACTAGTAATGTATTTGGAAAACAAAAAAAAATCCAAATTTACAGAAATCAACCTATAAGGAAAAATAATTTAAAAACAAAAAATGAAATAGAATCATAATTTTTATTATAGTAAGAATATTACAATGTCTTTACAAGTATCCAATAAAAGGAAAATTGCAAGGAAATAAAAGAAAATCCTAAAACTAATCTTCTAGTAATATTTTCTTCTTTTTCTTCACTTTATCCCTGCAAAGTGTAACAAAATAAACAAAAAGACAAACAAACTATTTATAACCGATGAAAGTTGGAAGTGGATATGCTTTAACAGAATGCTAGTACATTAAAATACATACAAATTATAGGTTGCCAATATTATGCAGCATAACATACACATTGTTTCTTCTTCCAATGCATAAGATGCTATACCAATCTAGTTTTATCCAAAAAATATAAAAAAGCTCATTAGGATAGCAGTAGTAAAAGAACAGTTTCATCTAATTTAAATTAAGAGAAAAGGTTCTTTTAATTTAAATTAAAAGAACAGTTTCAGTTAATTTAAATTAAAAGAAAAGGTTCTTTTAATTTAAATGAAAAGAATAGTTTTAGTTAATTTAAATTAAAAGAACAGTTTCAGTTAATTTAAATTAAAAGAAAAAGGTTCATCTAATTTAAATTAAAAGAAAAGGTTCATCTAATTTAAATTAAAAGGTATGGAAGGTATAGATTCATCAGCCATTCAGAGTAGATAATAGCATCACCGGCAATAGTTAATATGGTCCGGATCAAGTCTCAAGCATATTACAGTATTGTTCTCACCTATGCTCACCTGAAACTTGCTACCATAAAGTAGAGCATCTGAGTGCTTAGCTAATCAAGTCAAGATGAAGTCACAAGCCTGCAACAGCTGATCAAGTGTTGCCATCTAGATACATGATGCTGCGAGAAAGCACACAAAAAATGGGTATCCATCATTCATCTTATCTAGAGAAAATAATATACCAGTACAAAGGAAAGCAAAATACTAAAGTACCAAACAGCGAAAGTGTTGATGCATGTACCAAACAGCGAAACTGTTATCTTGTTCTTCTGAATTAAAAGCAAATATTAAGTACCAAACATCCTCAAAATGCAATGGCTCAGTTTTTATATAACAGTTTCTTCAGTCATGAATTCTCAAAATGCAATGGCTACTGACTGGTCGTTCACGTGGAGAACAAGTACGGTTTGATGCATCTTTTCTGAAAAAACTTTCCTGTTCCTATGAACAAAAAAGACTGCAAAAACTAAAGAAAACCTTCAAGAAAAATCAGGCATATCAAGTATATGCTCCTGTTCCTGAGCCAACGATTAAGCTAGTGCAGATTAAGAGCCTCTGGAACTTCTAGAGGATAATAAAGCTACAGCTTTTATTCTCCTAATTATGTCCTTTTCCGACTAATCGCCAGCCAGCGAGCTCGAATACGAAGGCGGCGTTCGTGGAAATTTATCTAATCGCGACAGCATCACAAGTAAGCTACAGAAAGGCGAAGGAAGGGGAGGGGCATACCATGGCCGTCTAGGTTCTGCAGCCCGTCGTGAGGGGGGTCAGAGATGCTGCAGCAGCCTCCTAGCTCACCATCGTCTAGGACCACCATAGGAGCAACCTCCAAATCTTCTGTTACAAGTATAGCTTCACCTGTCTGCGATTACAAAAGTAATAATTTTTATGGGTCGCTCCAGTCAATCAGTCAGCAGGAGAAAGAATGCAATTACAAAAGTAAACCCTGAAATTAATTAATAATCCTCAGGCCAAGCAGCAACAAAAGTTTGCACACGGGGAAGGAAACATGCATCAACATTATAGCTACACACAGACTGATTTTGGAGTATG
Organism: Secale cereale; assembly: GCA_902687465.1. Taxonomy (NCBI): domain Eukaryota; kingdom Viridiplantae; phylum Streptophyta; class Magnoliopsida; order Poales; family Poaceae; genus Secale; species Secale cereale. Next base: position 853,613,639 of record LR738710.1, on the reverse strand, counting down.
GTGCTACAAGACACACAAGCACTGAAAACAAAAGGTTTAGAGCAAGATTGCTTTTGCTTTACACACGGAGAGACACAAGGACTCCATTCGTTCCTCACATGCAGGCTAGGCGGGAGGATTAAATTGCTGCTGCTGTTATCTTCAAACTCACACCCCACCTGTCAGTGGCGGAGCTACAGAGAACTTGCTGGGCGGGCCATGCTAAGCGGGAGCACAAACAAATTCAAACATGAACCGTACCATTTCAATAGGCATCAGACAGTGTTGTTTCTTGAAATTTGAACCATACTACTCTAGGCATTGGTTACAAGAACAGCATATATATTCATGTACATTAATCCAAAGCAAAATATCCTGTAAGAAAATTGGTATTGAGAATTTGAGATCATTTTTGAACTGAAGTTTGCGAAAAGGAAAAAAGAACACTTGTGGTGTGCGGTTGGTTGTGTCATATTGCAAGAAATTCATAGACGAACTGAGACACGCCAGGACTGGGGATGGCTTGCCGCTCGTAGCTCGCCGGTTTTTTGCCGCTAGCTGCCTGGACACAGTCGTATTGGGATATGTCACCTTCAGCACTGCTACTTCATGAAACCATGCGGAGTGCTTAGAGCTGTAACTCATGGGAAACGGCCTGGTCAGGTACTCAGTTGTCAGGACGGTACTAGGCTAGTGCGATGAGCATACTGCACATGTATAGAATACGTTTTGCTCCAAACATGGGCGGGCCACGGCACAGGTTTGCCCTCACGTAGCTCCGCCAGTGCCACCTGTGCTTGCTGCTAGTGAGATTTAATCACACTGCATCTGCATATATATGCTCAACCAAACATGGAGGCCAGTTCAAGTTGCGGTAGGAAATAATCCAGTACCAGCAAGAACTGCATGCCGGCCTCCTGACTAATCCGTGATGATATTCGCAAATTTATCCTCCGTCAGTAACACTAACCGGCACATCAGCAAGCTATAGTCTTGGGAGGAGGGGAAAGGAAGGAGAAGGTGTACCTTGGGTGTCCAGCTCCTGCAGCCCGACGGGAGGGAGATGCTGCAGGTGTCGCCGGCGTCGAGGGCCACCGCCGCAGCAAGCTCCCCCATGTGCCGCGCCCCACCGAGAGCAGGGGGTGAATCTCGATGCGGCCGGCTAGGGTTCGTCGCCGGCCTCCATCGGGATGCTGCAGCTGCCGTAGGAGGGGGCGGGGAGGGGTGGGTCACCTGGTCGCGGATGGTGCCCTCGGCGCGCTCGATGGCGCGGATGACGTCGAGGAGGTTGCCGTCCCCTCCCGCGGCGGGGACGGAGGCGGGGGCGGGGGCGGGGTCGTCGGCGGAGGAGACCGAGGCCGCGGCGAGCCTCCCGGCAAGGTGGTCCATGGGGGCGGCCGAGCGCGTGGAGGGAGGGAGGGAGCGGAGAGGAGGTGGAGAGGCCGCCGGCGGCGAGGCTTGGGAAGGGTGAGGTGGTGGGTGGTTGGCGGCGGCGGCGATGCGGGAGACGAGGGGAGGGATGGGATTGGGGTGGGTGGGAGACGAGCCGTGGGTGGGCCACTGCTATGTTTTTTTTTGGACCACCATGCCCAGCCTTACCAGTGGCGCACCAGGGCAAGGTGCGCCACTACTATCAAAAATAGTAGTGGCGCACCTTGGCCTAGTGCGCCACTGGTAGGCCTGGGCATGGCTGGTTACTGTTCAAAAAAATAGTAGTGGCGCACCCCACACCTGGTGCGCCACTAGTAATGTCACTATTAGTGGAGCACCTGTTTGTGGTGCGCCACTGCTATATAGTAGTGGCGCACCACATCTCTGGTGCGCCACTAACAGTGATATTACCTATAGCCGTTTTTCTAGTAGTGTTATTTGCAAATGTGGAGAGGTGTGTGGGTACCTTTTTGCAAAATTGTCATAGTTTCTTTCCTATCCGTCAGATATAAATCGGACGGCTTATATTGCAGGATGGCAGGCACACCATCATCACCAACTCTATTTATAAGAGTGTATTTTATCCCTACTCTTAAAAAAAGCATAGTCGGTGATGATCGTGTGCCTGCCATCCTGCAATATAGGCCGTCCGATCTATATCTGACGGATAGGAAGCAAACTATGGCAATTTTGGAAAAAGATACCCACACCCCTCTGCACACTTGGAAATAAGGCCTTCCCTTGTTCATCCTTTTCTCCCACAAGATAAACTACTCATGCAAATGCATCTTGATGTTCCGTGCAATGCATGTGCATCTTGCTAGTATTTTATAAGAGTGTAGATGTAGAGTATATACAAGCCGACAGGTGGGCCTGATGGTAGTGAGATAATGTGATGCAACACTAGAGGTGCCACATGGAGCATTTAACTGGTCAACTAGTCGTGTCTTGAGCAAATACAGAGTTGTACAGGTGAGCCCGTGACTGTATAATAACCACAAAACGTAAATGGTGACCGTAATGAGTGGATTCTGAAGTCCAATGTGCGTATCGTGCTTTCACTTCAAATACAATGATCGTCATTGTATATATCGCGAGAGAAAGATGAAACACGCGTGAATGTGCAGGGGGCTTACTTTTAGAGGATCTGGAGATAGTTTGTGTGCGTATGTGAAAGGGGCGTAGAGGGGGGGTATGCGATGGAGAGAGAGATGCTCTTCGTTTCTCTTTACTATGACTAACTTTATATATGGTATAAAATATACAAATTCATAGTGCGGAATAAATATCATTGTGGGCACCATGCAATGCAATCGTTCATACTCCTCCATACAACTTTGTAATGTTGTATATATGTAGAAATTCTAAAATATTTTTTGGCCACACTTTATTCAAAAGGAATGTTGTATGCGAAATAGACGTGAAGAGAGGGCTTTTTAGATCAATGGGGTACGTGATGTAACATGTGTGAATGTGTAGTTGATGCATTTGGCAGGGCCTAGAGAGGTATGTGTGTGTATTACGTATTCGAGAGAGGCATGCATAGAGGGGCCGGCAGGGGGGCGTGGGAGAGATAGCACGAGAAATGAAAGTGGTCTAGAGAGAGAGAGATGAATATGACGTCACGACGAGAGATTCCCCTGAGTGTGTATATGCAAGGGGGGAGTGGATAGAGGCACCAGGAGCATTTTTTAGTGTGTGGTGTCTGTGTTGGTATGTGTGGGTGTGAGAAGATAACGAGACGTGGGGCCAGAGGGTGTGTCACCGCGTGAGGTCCGGTGGGTCAAGGTGAGGCCCTTCGTTTGGTTCCGTCCCGCGCCACATTGGTCGGCCCGTGAGGCATTTAGGGAGACCCATGGATGACTAGTCGTACAAGACAAAGATAGCATAATTGTGAAGGACTATATGTCCACTGAAAAAGCCGGCTAGGTTTTGTAACCCTAGGTTCTCGGACTAAGGTAACCCCTTTATCTCTGATATTACTATTCATCCAACCTAACTTTAAGGGGCATCCTACAGAATGCTCTGCTAGAATCATACTCGTCGATTAGGAAGAGAGGTGTGAGACAATGAGTGAGAGACAGGCCTAAAGATAATGTCCGTACAGGAGACACGTAGCCAGGTCTATGTATATAGAAAGGGTCCATGGGGATTGTGTGTGTGTATGCTTGCGAGAGGGCGAGTGCTTGTGATAAAGGTTAGTGAAAACAGTCGTAAACGGTTACGAGAGGGAGGGAGGGTTATATCGAGAGCATGTGTGCGAGAAAGACACTTCGAGAGAGAGTGTGTGAGCATGTGTGAGAGACCACCGATGGAGAGTGAAACTACATGTACAAGACTGCTATACACGTTGATTAAAGATATAAATTGTATCCAAATATTAGGATGGGATCATGATATTTGCAATTCGCGTAAGGAACGGTCATTGATCCATCAGACATCTAGATTCTATCGAATTTGAGCATGTCTATATTATTATTCAACACAATTGATCCACATAGTTAGTATTTTGAACTCACACAATGCATCGCTTTAGCAATCGAATATAAACGTGAGTATAGTTCATGTTGTGTGTGTAAAGCACATTATACATACGAAAGTTACACAATGAACATTATAAATAGCTACCTATGGACTAGCATACATTTGAATTCAACTTAAGGTGGTTTAAAAAATCGAATTCAACATGAAGTCCATTCAATTATGTGAATTTGATATCATGGCATTTGTAAATCATACCTAAATTATGGGGGCACCAATCTTTGCTCTCATTTTGTACATAATAGCATATGTAGTCGTGTACAAAATAGATTCTAATTTAGCTCCTCCATTCCAAAATAATCGTAGTTATAGGATTTTAAAGTGTCAAAATTTCAAAAAGAAGCGGATAATTTAATGAGGTTTTCAAACATACAAGGTCAAATTTAACGTTGTCTATTTAGGTCAACCCTCAAAGTTCAAGAGTACTCTAAACGTGAATGCTTGTGTTTCAAAATTTCGAACGAAGTGCCAAAAGAGCCTCTACTCGCCCGAAACCGCGTGAGACCAATGTTTGATAGTACAAGGAAATTACTTTTCTAATAACTCTGACCCGTGAAACCTACCAGCCCGACGTCCAAAGGTCTAAACCGGGGTAGGTTTGTAGCTTCATCTAGACGCCACGCAACCGCCTCCCAAAAACATTCATACACAATGGCCACCTAAGCACACATGCGCACGGCCGAAATTGCTCCCGCCCACTATTTGGGACACCTGGGATTACCATCCTACCCCCGACCCACAGTAGGTCAGAAATTTAAGAGGGGGGCAAAGTTTGTACTTTCCCCAAATTTCAAACAAGCGCGTCCCATCTTCTGTTCAAAAAAGCCAAAAACAAGCACGTCCCAGACCCGAAACATGCTTCTCCCCCCTTCCCTCCCCCTGCGCCCACCCGTCTGATTCCCCATTCGTACTTCGTGGGCGCGAAAACTACCTCTCCACCAGCCGTGAAACCCCAGCGTCCTCCGTCTGCCACCCCATTCCACCCATCAACCGCCGCCCTCCTCCATCACGTCAGAGCCGATACCCCGACGTCGTCGTCCACCGCAACCTCAACCGCAACACCCTCCACGGCTAGTAGTTGAAGCCGAGGCCGAGCCATCCGTACCCGAGCCAGTTCAACCACGTCGTCCTGTGCCTCACCGCTGCCGCTCCAACTTCGCCACCTCCACCGCGGCGGAATTGTTCCTGCTACGCCGTCCTTCGCCGCCTCGGATCTGCTTCCCCTTCGCTGACATACAGCCACAGCAACACAGTCAACAATTTGGCCATGGGTTCGTCCAGGCCTACACCCTCCTCCAGAACATCGGTTTCCTCGGCAGAAAGAAGAAGATCGGCGCGACATGTGGAGGCGACCACACCGGCAACCGAAAAGGGTACTCCTCTTCCCTTATTCATGCAAATCTTACGTGTCTGCTTGCACAGTATTCATCCCACAGAATACACTAGTTGACCGCTTCTTCTTGATATTAGATGTTCCTAGTAACTCGCGATGCACAAGGTTTCTCCTCATATACTATTTCACCTTAGCTAGAGGTCCGTCGCCCCCCTGAATTTCAATTCCTGGTCAGTTGATTCCCAATTAACGGAAGCATTCCCTAGCGTAACAGGCGCTAGTCTGCCTATTACGCCAGGGAAGCAGCGCCTTGGTGTTTATCTTAGGGGCGTGTGGGGCCTAGAGCTACTCGCGCCCGATCTGGAGGTCGGCCGGGATTAAAGGGATGGCCTGGGGGCACTGCCAAGCACGGCGGTCGTGTGAGGTCAAGGGGAGGGCGGGGCGGCGGAGGCAGGGGTCTGGGCCGGTGGTCGCTGGCAGTTCGAGAAAGATCGTCAACAGTGACTGACAGGAGGTAGACGAAGGCCATCTGCCCGTTCCTTATAGATCGGACGGTTCATTAAATAAATTGACTGGCCTATTTATTTTCAGTCGACTGTTATCTTGATATGACCACATGTGGTGGTGTGCTGGAGGAGTACCTGCATTTCCTGTGCTCATATATTACAAAATCATACGGAGTAGAATCTACTTTTGTTTGCCATGCAATGTTGTAGAGCTATCATATGTCTCCTGTCATTTATTTTTCAGCCACCTGCTATCTGCTACTTTTACAGTGCACTAGTTCTGCACACACTTCACCCATACTCTCACTATTGTGTTTTTATGCAAGGGTATTTCAGACTCTGCTGCTATGAGAGAAGCAAAAAAGAAAAGAGAGAAGTTGCTCCAGCATGCTAGGCGGATATGCCATACACGTTTGAGACATATAAAATGTGCAGTGTCAGCAGATGGAGACGGTAAACCTAGCTCTGAAATTGATGACCTCGCTCGCAATGAACCACCATCCCAGGTGCTTGCTTTAACTTCGCGGTGCCAAATGTGGTTGCATGTTCCATATGGTGTCTAGCTTGTATTCGAAAGGATAAAGTCGGTCTTTATTAAGATAAGGAAATATATTTTTTACATGAACCACCATCCCGTGAGCACCAGAAGACAAATAGCTAGTCAGGGCACTGGCCGAGCCAGTGACAAGCCCAGCAAAGAGAGGCATCACCTGGAAGCCAACTAAAAAGCCGCGATGGTGGCGAAGCAGCCCGCCTCCCACTAGGCTCTCAGCTCCTAGATGATCATGCTCACCACTCCAGCCGGATGTCTAGCTTGTATTGCTTCCAATTTGGTTAAATTGCATCTGCTTAGCTTACACATATTACCTTTAAATATGACATGCCTTTCTGTTTTTGGTACATCCTAGTACATCTGTGTATTAACCATGTTCTTACATCAAACTAATGTTCTTGTGTATCCCTCATTAATCACTTATGATGAGGCAGTCAGGCAAGTCGATTACTCCTCATTTAAAGAATGCAGCGTCAGATTATGACATGATTCTCAAGAAACAGCAAGGCTAGATGAAGATAGTGAACGTAGCTATGTAGTTGATTACCGCATTTCCCTTACACTAGCATCGCAGGTGCTTGCTCTAACTTGGCAGCGTGATATGTGGTTGAATGTTGCATATGGTGTCTAGATTGTCATTTTTCCAATCTGGTTAAACTGCATGTGCTATTCTGCTTAGCTTATACATTATACCTGTTAATGTGACATGCCTTCTTGTATTTAGTACATAGTACATCTGTCTATTAAGCATGTCCTCACATAAAACTATTATTTTTTTATCCCGCATAAATCAATATGACGAGACACCTTCAGTATATGAAGTGTGATATTAGTTGCATCTTTGATATGATTTATAACATATGCTGCTTCTAATTTTTTGAAATGCCATTTATGATGGGACACTTTTAACTTGGCAGAGTCATATTGGTTGCATCTTTCACGTGTTGTCTAGCTTGCATTGCTTCTTGTTTGGTGAAATGGTTTCTGCTTAGTTTACACAAACAGTTGTGAATATGCCATGACGTCCTGTTTTTCGTATTATTCCATCCTGGAATCAGGTGTTTGCCTTACATCAAAGTAGTGATTGTCAGTATCATGCACGAATGAGTTCTGAAGAGTGAATTTTATTGCTTTTTCTTGTCGGTTTTACTTGACAATTCAAAATCAATAAAGCGGAAGGAAGTTAGCAAGGCAGCGGATGAAGGTGCTCCTTCCAAATGGAGGGCCTCTACAGATTCTACTCCTCCACCCCCCCAAGATGATTTCCAAGACAACACATTCATAGACACTCAACGTAGTTGTGTTGGTGATGAGCACGTCTCCCCTAGTGCACCATCACAGGTGCTCCCTCTAACTTGGCACTATTATATGTGGTTGCATGTTATGTATGATGTCTAGCTTGTATAGCTTCTAATTTTATTGAATTTCATCTACTTACTTTACACATTATACTTGTGACTAAGCCATGTGTTCCTGTTTCTAGAACATACAATATATGTCTATCACACCATGTTCTTACATCAAAGTACCTTTGTTCTGAAGAACTAAATTGATATTTGTTTTTCTTGTCGGCTTGACTTAACATGGCACAGAGCAAGAGGAAGCAAGACAGAACGATAGGGAAACGGAAGCGGAATAATCCTGTAGATTCTGCTGGTACTGATGGTGCAATAGAAGGTCAAAGTCCAGCCGAAAATTGTACGGACAGGGTATCCCGTGCTACACGAGCTGCAGAACAAGAAAAACAGAAACAAATAGCTGCCACCAAACAAGCAGAGAAAACTCTAGTTGTTGCAACACCTTCCACAGTACCACCAGCTGCACGATTTACTCGTCGGTCAACTCAGCTAGCAGCACGTTCCCAAGCTCCCTTGCCACTTGACACTACTTCCGAAGCACTCTTGACACAAGATGAGTTGGCAAGATCAGATAAACTTTGTGAGCTTCAACAGCAAGAAGGTAGTTGCTGGAGTCAAGTTACAATTACATGCTTCTTTATATGCAGTCTCACAGTCTGATGTACACTAACACTTCCTATGTTTGTTGTTGGACTAGCACCTAGGCACAACAGGAAACAAACATCAGGGATAATGCTCGATAGGTTAACTAAATCTAGAGGAGGAAGAATGGAGATCCGTTTTGAGGCAGGTTTAAAAAGGCCATGTGATGCTACAGTGTCAGCCAAGTTAGTATCAGAGGCAGCGGTTGTTGTTAGGTGTCATGTACATATCCTCCCAACATGAATTCAGTACAGGAATGACAAAGACGAAACCTAGTTCAACACCTTCCTCGACCATTTATCTGTAAGTATGGTTATGTATGGAAACTAGTAATATCATATTGCTCTGTCCAATACTTTCTAGGTTGCTGATAATGAGACTCCCATAATTTTCAACAGATGAGGTTCAAGTTGGATAGCCAAGATGATGCACCAGACAAAATTGCACCCATGTTTTCAAGTCTGCTCTGCGACAGTATTGGTATAACTTGAGGAAAACTCACTTTGAAGGCAAGGCTAACAGTGAACTTGCCCAAACATCTCTAGTGGAAAATATATCCGATGAAGACTGGAGAGGCCTTGTTAAACACTGGTCCGATCCGAAGTATCAGGTACATTATATATATGTGATCAGATCACATGTTGAAGTCCTATTTACGCATGTGCCACACAAATCTATCTTCTTGTAGGTGAACTGTTCAAAGAACAAGGCCAACCGTACGAAAGTGAAATTCCAACAGACGAGAGGATCTCGTAGCTATATTGCACACTGCGAGGCTCTTGTAATTAGCTGATGTTTCACTCTTTTCGCTGTACCATATTATCATATCTATATTGACTTGCTCCAAATGCAGAGGAAAGCCCGCAAGGGCCAAAAAGTACCTGAACTAAATGCTGTGGAAATCTTCAAGGGATGTCACACCAGCAAGAAGAAGGGCATGACTACACCAGTCAAAGCCGTTGTTGTAAGTCCTTAATCCTCATGCCTTTTAACTACTACTAACTCTGACTTGTGCCTTGAACTGCATGGTTTGCTGACTTGTGCCTTGAACTGCATGATTTGCAGCCAATGTCTATTATTCTTTTCAATTTTATACACAATTGTCTTAGCGTATCATTGCACCTTACAAGGTTTAAAACAGAGGAGTGATGTTCCTTTGAGCTTGACCTGTAATCTAGTTCCATGCTGGACTTTCCCACACAACGTTACAATTGCATGTTTGTCTGTTCTCAGTTGTTTTGTGATATGGATGATGTCATACTATGCTTACCATATTATAAACTTCGTCTCTTTATCCTTAGACCTCAATACAATGTGAAGAAATAGACAATACATTAGCAATAGTACGTGGTCATATGTTTGGAACCTGGTTTTATTATGTACTTTGCAATAAAATACAACTATTATTTTACATGGGTTCACCAAAATAAGTTCTGTATATAGACCAAAGCTATTTTGTTTGGTTTTGCTGCCTCCTTAATATCTTTTGTTCTGGTACTACTAATGTAAAACCTCAACTTTTCAGCGAGCTATGAAGAAAATGGTGGAACCGCCACCTTCTGAAGGTGGCGAGGCAACTATAACCACAATGTCAGCTCTTGCTGCAGTGGGTCAGTACCTGTCCACTAACTGTGCCAAAAGCACGTTCCTGCATAATACTAGCTTGGTTGTTAAGGCAATCTCATCCAAACTACCTCATGATCAAGATATGCAAACTCAAAATAATGGTGTATCTGCGCTCCAGACACAAGTCCATTCCCTAACAGAAACCCTTTGTGAAACAAGGAGAGACATTGTTCGATGTTGTCAAGATATGATGGTTTTGAAACCAGACTATCAAACATTTGCTATGTTGTTCAGGAGCCTAGGAGAACTGAAGGCGAAGTTTATGGTGCTCCATCGGACAATACAGCATGAAAACGTAACAGTCAAGTCAAATGAACTGAGCTTCTGAACTTCTGGTGGTGCATTTATCTGCTAGACTGTTAAGTTTTATGCCAACCTTCCTTTTGTTTTATAGTTGTAATTTGTGCTGGTGCGATACAAAATTTGTTCTTAACGTACAGCCACCGGCTGAAGAAAACAACAAATCATTTTTGTATAGTGTAGGGTGTTCCCTATATTTGCACTGGTGGCGAACTTTGATGCCCACCGGCTGTCGTCAACATGGGCCTCCTACGGGCCGTAGAAACAATGGGCCTTCTAAGGGTCGTAGAAACAATGGGCCTTCTTTCTTTGAAAAAACAATGGGCCTTCTACGTGGCGTAGAAACAATGGGCCTTATACGGGCTGTAGACACAATGGGCCTTCTATGGGCCACACATCATCAATGGGCCTTCTACGGGCCGTATGATCTGTTGGCCAAACATGGGCCAATAACAGACCACATTATAGCCGTATATGGGCTAGAGTTGAAATCGTCCGTTCATGGGCCGACCATAACGGGCCGTCGTTAATCGGTCGTATTTTGATGATGCTATGAAAACGGCCCAACATACTAACGGGCCGACTGTAACCACGGGCTGAATTTGGCCCACAAGCAGAAAATGACATTAACGGGCCATAAGTAAACGAACGTGGAAATGAGCCCAAGAATAAATGGGCCATGAGAAAGCCGAAAGATAACATGGGCTGGAATCGGCCCAATGGAATAATGGACCGTCAATCTACTACCCCTATAAAAGCACGAGAGGGTAGATCCAACTAAATATGTTAGCCGTCTAATCGATGATCTAACGGTCCAAAATCATTGCTAACGAAAATTATCATTAACGAAATCTCCCCCTCGCTAATTCCCCCACTCGCTAACGAAACCCACAAACCCCGCTATCTCTCTCACCACCCACCACGCACCTTCTGGCCAACCGCTCCCCTTCCCCCCGTGGCGCTCCTTCCCCCC